>CM030008.1:121827760-122537760 GCA_017639485.1 Pluvialis apricaria | reverse complement strand
TCTTCATCTAAAATTAACATTTCTGGGAAATGTATCACGACTATTTTTTCTAACCTTAAAAATGTACTAAAACAAATTATGGGAATGGAGTTACTGTGCTCTACATCTGTCCATTCAGTCGTGAACATCGGTATAATAACATACCATACAACAAAATAAGTTGAAAAGAGCATATATGCACTAAAGCCTGCAGGTGTAAGAATAAGACATTTAGCCCCATCTGTTGTTATGCACTGAGTGAAATGGGAGAGGCTTTCCAGCAATGCAGCAACATGGCTACATAGATATATCATATTTAAAACAGTGCACAATTTGCTGTAGGAGCAATGTGGGGGTTTGTTAGTGGCTCATGCTCAGGTATGAAAGCTGAACTTAGAAGGAGATAGTATTTTGAAGGAAAATGTAAGTTAACACCTTCTGTTCATGTATTTTGAAATTCCCTGTGAATTTTTCTCATACTTTCTTTTTTAATTAAACTTTCCATTTATTTCTGCTACAGGGCAGACAATAGAATGGTCTTCTCATGTACGGGACAGCATGGCTTTCTGTGTGACAGAGGGTCAACTATTGTGTATATCAACCTGAGTAATGAATCCACTTAAGCAAAAAGAATAAATAATAATCATAAATGACTGGCTGATTCAATAGACATTGAAGTTAACTCCTTTTGCTGTCAATAGTCAGTGGATCAGGACTATCATCCTGCACATTTCCATTTCCAAATGCATGCTTTTACCTTGAATGATATAATTTAGATTACATCTTACTAACAGTCCATTATATAAATGTTAACAATTTTAGCAATTCATTTCATGTATATAAACACGTGCTGTAACTTCTAATGAGTGGTATGGAAACTTCATCAATTAATGACTTTTTTTTTCAGTCCCATTTAATATTATAACTTTTGGTCTCATTTTTGAAAAAGTAATCAGAATTTTAAACCATCAAACTATCACTTTGTACTCTTACATCTATGGATGCCGCTATACCATTTTTTAGTTCAATGTTTTTGTAAATGTTCTTGGTATTTTGTGATACATTGTAACAACATTCTGGGAAAAGGGCTCCCTAACTTCTGAAAATACATGAAAACTGCAGTTCTTCAGAGATGAAATATGTGCATAAAAATACTTTCCTGGTGAAATATGGAAAGACGTACCTAAAACGTTCTGGTTTTCATTCAATATACATCCTTTCTTAGCAATGTTTGCCATACACTTAAATATCTTACAGAATTTATTTTGACTAAGTATGTGGAATAATTGTCAAAAGAAGGTACAAATCATAGATTCATAGAATGGTTTAGGTTGGAAGGGACCTCAAAGATCATCTAGTTCCAACCTCCCTGCCATGGGCAAGGACACCTCCCCGCTAGGCCAGGTTGCTCAAAGCCCCATCCAGCCTGGCCTTGAACACCTCAAGGGATGGGACAGCCACAACTTCCCTGGGCAATCTGTTTCACCACCCTCAGAGTGAAAAATTTCTTCCTAATCTATCTATTTCTAAATCTACCCTCTTTCAGTTTGAAGCCATTACCCCTCATCCTATCACTACATGCCCTTGCAAAAGTCCCTCTCCAGCTTTCTTGTAAGTACCCTTCAGACACTGGAAAGCTGCTGTAAGGTCTCCCTGGAGTCTTATCTTCTCCAGGCTGAACAACCCCAACTCCCTCAGCCTGTCTTCATAGGAGAGGTGCTCCAGCCCTCTGATCACCTTTGTGGCCCTCCTCTGGACCCGTTCCAACAGGTCCATGTCCTTCTTATGTTGGGGACTCCACAGCTGGATGCAGTGCTCCAGGTGGGGTCTTATGAGAGCGGAGTAGAGGGGCAGAATCCCCTCCCTCGACCTGCTGGCCACACTTCTTTTGATGCAGCCCAGGATACTGTCGGCTTTCTGGGCTGCGAGTGCACACTGTTGGGTCATGTTGAGCTTCTCATCCACCAACATGGCCAAGTCCTTCTCAGGGCTGCTTTCGATCCATTCTCCACCCAGCCTGTATTTGTCCTTGGGATTGCCCTGACCCATGTGCAGGACCTTGCACTTGGACTTGTTGAACTCCATGAAATTTGCATGAGCCCACCTCTCAAGCCTGTCCAGGTCCCTCTGGATGGCATCCCTTTCCTTCAGCATGTCGACTGCTCCACACAGCTTGGTGTCGTCAACAATCATAATCGTAATTTGTCAAAATCAAAACCATAATTTTACCTGAGAGGGAAGGAAAAGTGAGAGGCAGGCAAATGAGGCTTTTTTATAGTGGGAGTTAACAGCTAACAGATTTGGGAACACTGTCATTGGAGATGGGCAAAAATCATGAAAAGAGCATTGGGAGACTATTTTCTCTCACCACACTGGCTTTTCCTAATGCCATGTCACGGTTAGAAGGTGCATTCAGCCTTCAGCGTCTCCCATTATAGAATGTGGTCATATCCATGAACGTACTCACAGAATCATGTTCCCTCCTTCGAAAGGAGCTTTATGCACCAAGCAGCTGGGCACTACCTCAGCACTCATGAGGATGAAGAGAATGTTAAGGTCCCTGTATTGCATTAAGTTACAACTGAGTTATTTACAAAAGGACATAATTGTCACGAGATAGAAGAATCACTTAGATGGCAATTTGACTCCCTGTTACAGTCATTCGGATCTAAGCAGCATTACACAGGGGGTTTTGACAGAGAAGAGAAGAAGGTAAGAGAAAAAACAGTGTGATTTATACAAAATAAAACAGGTTCACCCATTTCCTGGCTATGGTCATTAACAGTGGTATAATTGTGCATAATCATTGGTCCCATTCCTAGTGTACATTCCTAGAGGCTGACTAAACTTTGCATCTGCATAGAAATTAAGATGCAAATATGAGTTGTGTTCATTGGTATGACTAGTGTAAAGTAAACAAAGGGTATTTCTATTGTATATTTAAGGTTGAGAAACCTATTTTGTGAACAGCATGCAATCAGCAAAGACTTCGCAGTTATTAAGTAACTGCAAAAGGACACGATCAGGTCAATGATGGGTAAGGAAAAAGCCATATATAAAGAGCACAGCAGTGTTGGGACACTGATAGGCACTTGTGGTTGTCCCCACCTGGAAAAACTGCAATAATTCTCTCTGTATCACAACTCCCGTGTTTTAAAACAAAACAAAAAGTGTTGTGTGCGGGGGAAAGAGGGGCTGAATGCCAAGTGGTAATTTTAGGATAAAGAATATAGAAAAGTCAGAGCAAAATGGATGATTTAATTTCTCATCATTATTCTACTGAAGAATTAAATTTGCAAGGTCATGTTGCGGTTTATTCAGTCAGAGGCATATCAGTGAAGGTAACTGGATTCAGATGAGTTCCCATCCAAGAGATATTTAAAGAAGTGACTGTTCTCTAAATATATGTACAAAACAGCGTTGTCTACACTCACGTTGCATATTAAATCAAAGCTTGGCTTCCTGGAGTTATAGGACCTTATTTTAGGTTCTTAACAAAAAACTGACCCAAGTTCTGAGATCCAGCTCCCCAGATTTACTTTATGAGATTACACTGTATTTCATTTGCTATGGCTTTCATGTAGTTTAGTCCTTTGTTTCTTTTTAAAATTCTCCACCAATAACTGTAACGGCAGAAATATGCTTTATATAATTCCCATCCCTCACTAATACATAGTCATAGTAGCACAGACATGTAAAATACTGGTTACCTGTAATCAGGCCTATGCATTTACTGACTATAATAGATAAGTATTTTCTGTAATTCATGTATTTAACTGTATTTCAGGTGCATTTGTAATCAAATTTGGGAAGAAAAATTCAGAATATGGAAGAAAGGAAAGAAGGGGAGTGGAATTACTGTAGAAAAATTCTTGTAGGATAGTTTTTGAAAAACCTGTACTGTAGATTATTTTCAGATGCTAATAAATTTTCCCTATTAACATTTACCTTTTTATTTTATTAGTTTTCTTGACCCCTTAATTGAATTGCAGGGAAAGATATCATGTTAGATCTTTTGAACGACCAGAGAAATGTCTGTCAGTTGGTTTTGATTGAATTTGTTATTAACAGCTGACAGCCTTAGCTTTAGGAATCCAGCTGTGATACGTAAAAATGATCTCTCAGGTTTTTCTTTTAGCCAAACCCCTAATTTTCAGATTCTTAAATGATTTAGTTCTTCCTTTTTTTTTTTCTTTTTCTTTTTTTTTTTTTTTCCCCAAAATGTATCCAGAGCTGCTGGGACAAGAGCAGTCTGGTCACTAACAATATGTAGACAACACCCAGATTTTTATCTTCTTTCACACGGAGAAGCATTTCAAAACCAGATCGAAATGAAAAGCAGAATCTATGTAACATTGAAACAGGTAGGAGGGAAAGTATCCATCAACTCTACTCCTCTGTAACATCTCCTATTATACCCTCATATGGCTAAAACAATGTACAGGTTTAGGATATTTTGTGGAAAATAATATACAAATAGACACGGCATGAAAATATGGTTATTTCTGTAATGGGGCAGAAAATATCCCACCTTTTCTTGCCTAACACATCTGTGATTCAGCAATCCAAATGTTCATAAACCTCAGGACTGATTATTCAGGAAACATCTGGGAAAGAACGCAGTCTAGAGCACGCACTTTTTCACATCCTGTAAGCTTCAAGAACCTCTTAAATTCTTATCTAGAATAGCCAAACTTCTGCCCTGTCCCTCACATAGCCCCTTTCCGCCCAAATCTGTGTCACTACATTGATGTGCAGAAAAAGTTTGCTGCTTTTGGAAAGTGGTGTTTGATCAAACAGACAATTTGAAATATTTACAGAAAACACATTGGGCAATAAATCCAGTTTTTAAAATCTCATGCTGGTTTGTGAAGCCATCATATGAGAGTTTTCTGCCCTTTCTCTTAAACCCTGTCCTTAAATCCCCTGTGCCTTAATTCTAAGGATCCTTCATGGCTTGGCTGGTCCATGTGTGCACTGTATTTCATCTAGTGTATCTCTATGGGCTAATCTGTTTAGCACAGGGCCTCAGCCTTTTGCCATATGTCTCTTTTTGTATGTTGTTGCACATGTGAAGGACATACTGTATATTAAAAATTGTAAGCAGCATACTGGGCAAAATTAAGATCCTGTGAAAGCCATAAACCATTGGAGTGGCTTATGAGAGGCCAGCTCAGTGCCTAAAATGCAATTTTAATACAAAACTTTAAACAGCATCCTAGTACTGCTTTTATCAACTGGATTCTATTATTTAAAAATACCACTTTTAGAAAATCAAGATAAAACAAATGGAAAAGTGGTACATAACTTGAACTCCAAACATTAGAGAAATATTTATGACCCTAAAATGGGGGCAAAAGGACTTTTTGTCTGTGAGAAAAGGCTGGTTGACAGCAATATCCTGACTTGAAGGGGTTTGGGGCTTTCCCTTGTCAAGGTCAGACAAACATTTAGCAAATAGCTTTGAAAAATAAGCAGTTGTGAAGGACACACAAAACAGAATTATTCCACTTCTTCAGACACCACATGTATTGTGAAATTTAGCTTGCCAAAGATGAGGCATCAATTTTATAAGATTACTTGATGTAAAAATTTTAATCTTAAAACGTTATACCCATTTGGTCTCATATATACAGCAATCTGGCTTTTTATTTCTTTTAAAGAAAAATGAAAACATTGAAATGGGGTTATAACAGCTTCTTTAATTTTTTTCCCTGTATTCTAAATTATGCTTATTCACCCATACATTCCTTCTCTGAGTATTCATTTAGAAGGAAGGTTTTGCAATAGTCACATTTAATTTATCAGGGTGCAATAATTTGTGTTTCCCAATCATCTTGCAGACTTTGGTTCATTATACTATTGTTTCACATGAGTAAGTTAGCAAAGTTTGGATTGATTGACTCTAATTAACTAAAACTGGTTCCAGGCTGTGCATCTATTGTCATGGTAGCTAGCCACAAAGCCCCAAACTGTTCAGTAATGGCAATATAACGTACTATCGATATGAAAACTCCAGCAAATGTTTAATGTTGGGCTTGTCAGCAAATGAAAAAAAGCAATAGTGGAGGAGGGAGAAAGGGACATTAGGACAAGCATGTCTCAGAAGGCTTGGGGGAAACGCAGCCTTCCAGAGCCGCTGGTGCCCTAATCTCTTCACTTATTGTCATCTGGGCCTCCAACATGGAAAGAAATGCAAGCCAAGCTGGAGACGTGCACGCTGTTCTGTAAAAGGAAAATACACGTTGTTTTTTTTTTGTTTAAAAAAAACCTCAAAATGGACCCAAAACTCTAGGTTAAGCTCAGACCTTCTAGAATAATATATATGGTCTTCTCCCTCCTTATATTTTAAAGGCAAAAGTCTTTTTTCTTGGTTTTGTTAGTCCACTTGCACAATGTCTGAATCTATTTTCTGTTTACTGCCATCAAGAGAATCTAGCCACTATTAAATGCATCCCCTTACACATGACACTGGAGAACCAGCTGCATTGAAAGCTTAGGATAGCAAGCAAATATTCCTCTCCCGACTTGCTCTTCAGTCTTTCTGAAATTAAGCAAAAGCAATGAGGACCTCCCAGGATGAGCTGCCTCTGCTGGCTGTTGTGTGTGGCACCTTGGCACGTCCCGAACGTGTAAGTCTGAAAGTGTAAAAGCTTTATACCATATTTATACCATAGGCTGCCTTCTCTCCAGAGTTGCAGCACCTGAAATATCAGCCTCTGTATATCACTACGTGGAAAATTATAGTTAGGAGAACACTCACTGGAGTGCCAATGTCAAGCACAAAAGCTCCAAAATGCCAGGACCAGTTTCCTTTGCTTGACCTACCTGCATGACCGCATTGCTGCAGCCTCCAATGTCTTGCTCGGGAGCTATTTCTAAGACAAGACCTGTGGCAGTCAGTGTTTACTACTCCCAAGGAGCAATTCCTTATTGCGATGTTTAGTCCTTACTGTGAACCATGGGGCTGTCTTCCCTATTTTCAAAGCGTGTGATTCAAACCGTGATTCAAGCACAGATATACCATTCATTTCTTATTTTTCTACGTCCTGTAACTGCAGGACGTGTCATAACTCCACTCTTCATTGTGGGGTGTGCAGTATCCCTTTTACAGATGCTCTTTGTCCCAACCTCACACTCTTTGCAGCACATGCAGACTGCACTCAGGCAGAGACGGTTTCACCCCATGGTACCCAGCCACCCTTGGGGCCATGCAGGAGGGTCACCCCATCACTTGCCAGGTGCCAGCCCCTCTGCAGATGGCAGCAGCCAAGAGCTGAGCCCCGCTGCACCGGCAGCCTGCCTGCCTCTCATCTCCAGTCTGTAGTCAGGCAAATATCTTCTGTGTTCCCTTTTGCCAAAATAAGGACTTGGATTTTTATGGCACGACCGGTCTCAACCTTTAACACAAATAGGCACTAGGGCGAGCGGCACCTGCAATTTTTTCCAGAGCGGCACAACTCGTCACGGGCTGTTTCCAAGAAGCTCTTTGTAGTTTCATTTCTTCCCCAGCCTGGACGGAGGGATTGAGAGGAAGGCTCGCAGGTAGGAGCTGCGGGGGGCCCTTTGGTCCCGTCGGGCGCACGCACACAGCTCCCATCGACTTCGGTGCAATTTACATCCCTGGGAGTGATGGAATTGGGTCCCGGAGCCTGGTGCCGGCCCCGCTTTGACTCGCTCTGCGCCTCCGGGCAAGTCATTTAACACCAGGCTGTGATACCTCTCATTGAACTACACATTACGCCAAAAAGGGTCTCGTGGAAGTCAATGGAGCTACTTGTGGAGCGCTTGTACTTAGTAAGTGTGTCACAATCTGGCCTTCGCTTAAGTTTCCTCTTTTATAGGAAATTACAGGCTCATTTCCAAGGTTGTGGGGCTTAATTAGTTTATGTTTGCAAAACACATCTTATTGCTGGTGAAAGGGAATAACCATTATTACGATGATGATGTGTTCAGTGCATGGCAAGGTCTTGGGTCTGTCTAGGCTTTGCTTCATTTATTCTGTATAAAATAAAAAAAAAGAAAAGTCCTTCCTTTGCAATCATTTGAAAACCTATTTCTAGGAATGGTGCACTCATTCTTTTGTCAGAATTGTTAGGGAAAAAAAAAAACAGCAAACTCTTCTTGGGCAAAGTTCCCTGGAGACCAAGCCCAGGATACAAACCCAGTTGCCACTGCAGGGTGATCGGGACTGACCAGCCGTAGCAAAGCTGTGATACATCTGTGGTTCAGATTGACTTCTTGGGTGACGCTTTCCCAAACATAAACACCATTCCCTTTCGCCAAATCAGGATATATTCTTTTTTTTAACCCTAACGTGTATCATACCTTTAAAACTTGGCATTAGCAAACAGTTTGTTTTTTCATCAGCTGTAATCGGTTTTTTTGAATTCTGTTTTTTGTTGGGGTTTTTTGTTTTTTTAATCCAAGTATGGTTCTCATGGTGTAGTAAATGACATTAGGCTTTTGTAAATTCTTGCAGAATATAACAGATCATTGGTTTTATAACACAGTCACTGCTTTTGCATTCTGATGAGATTATTAGTAGCAGCCTAGAATACAACATCCCTGCATACTGTTAGTTAAAAAAAATAAAAGTTTACTAAATGGTCTCTTGTCAACTGTATCTGAAAATCATTATAGTTTCTCTGGTTTCCTTTACATGGAGGGCTTCTTCTGTGAGCTGGTGGGTTACATCAGTATGAAGTTACAGAATTATTGTAGAGATGCTGTTTACTTCTCTATAGCTCTGTTTGTTTTTCTACAGAAAGCCAGTTTTTTAACTATTTATAAATTGGTTGTAAAAATTTTTCACATGCCCAGACATGCAATATGGTATCTGAGCGCAGTAAATATATTTTTCCTTTCATATTTTAACTGCAATTACATTAGACATTTTTATCTCCTGTCAAAGCAAATACAAATCAAGCCGTTTTCTGATCTTTTCACACATCCTGTCTTGCAGCCCTAAGGCAGTTTCATTTGCCAATGAAGACACGAACCATCTGATCTTTTCAGGCCAAATTTCCTCTCTTCCACCCTGCATTGCAGCTCCCCGTTGTAGGTCCGGCACGCGCCTCCCCCCGATTGCGAGCTGGTGACCGACCCGGGGCCACACTTCAGACCCTGCTCACCGGGCAGAGGGGAAGGGAGAATTTAAGCTTGAGTATATTTTTAAAAGGCTAAAAACGCTGGGATTAAAAGCTGGCTACTGATATGCAGCATTTTCTCTGCTTCCATACTGTTATTAACATACATCTGTATTAACACCATGACAGTCCACCCTACAAATTGATACAATACCAAATAAAGAGCCTGCACTGTGCACTGTAATGACTCTACAGGAGCCATTACATCTGATATAGTCAATATTATACATTTTTTAAAAATGTATGAATGCATATTTAACTGAGAGATCTGATCTGCTCCAGCAGTTCTGGTCTATCAGAAACATAATATGCATTTTAAAAAACTGCTTGCATACATTTTACATTTTTACCTGAGAAGCCGAACACGAGGTCACATACAAACATTTTATTTTCTATGCCTGCCCGTGACTTGTTTGTTCCAAAACAAAACAAAAATAAGTGGGAAAGCCGATGAAGCCCTGGCTCCGTTGCCTGGCTGTGCCACCACCAGCTCTCCCATCCCCTTTGCACGTCCCTCCAGCAGATTTTGCTCCGCGTCCCTAGCATGGTGCATGGGTATGTTTGCTTTTCATACAGCTGGGAGGAGTGACCGACCCGTGTCACAGCAGAAGGAGCATCGTCAGGCCTCTACTGAGTTACACCACTGCACCTGACGGCTGTGCCACCAGCCGCACCAATGGGGTGAACCACGTGCACCCACACAGAGGGGCACAGAAAATGGGGGTGTGGGATGCCACCAGCCCCCACAGGTTACCTGAGCTGCGCAGGGAGGGCGTGAGAGAGAGGGGAACTCAGCTGTAAAATCCTGGTGGATGCGTTTCTCTCTTGAATGAGATCACACCCTGTGGCTTTGCAGAGCGAACGGCGCCGTGGCCACGTCCTCCTGGGGCGCATTAGGGTGGGAGCAGCTGATCTGGGGAGCTGATTTAGGGATGCCATGAACGGCATCACTCCGGGCTGGGGTCTGGACTTGAGCATGGGGCCACTGGAGGTTTCCCCTCAGTTTTGCGTATGTTGCTGGTGGGAAGCATTGAAGAGTCCCAGGCACCCCCAGCTCTTCCAAACGTGCTGCTATTCCCCGCTGCAGCTGCTGGCCTGCCTGACATATTTGGAGTGTTGTGAGCAGAGGACATACATGTTCAGCCATCCTCATCGTGAGAGACAGGGTAGAAAGAAGGGGTGCAGAGAAAAGGCACCTACTCATTTAGATTTTCAAAAAGTAACTAACCTTTGCTTTTATCACTACTGCGCAAATATTTACATGTTAAAAATACATGCAAGCAGTCTCATTCCAGGGTGACAGAGCACTGGAACAGGCTGCCCAGAGAGGTTGTAGGGTCTCCTTCTCTGGAGAGATTGAAAACCTGCCTGGATGCATTCCTGTCCAACCTGCTTTAGGTGAACCTGCTGTGGCAGAGGGGTTGCACTAGATGATCTCCAAAGGTCCCTTCCAACCCCTACCATTCTGTGATTCCCTTTCCTGGCTGTATCTGCATGCACAAGTGTCCCCATACTCTCACCAGGCTAATGCAGAACACGGATTAGGTCTGTGACTTCCTGGGGACTTGCAGCCATTCCTTGCCCTCAGGAAACATTCCTTCTTCTCACCCATTACAGCCTTCTTCGGCTTCCTCCTTTATATCTTTACAGAGCTTTTACATACTCACACATGTGTGCAAAAGAACTAAATAATGCAATCAGTAGAAGAGCATACATAAACACTTTTATTATTAATTACTCCTATATATCCACGGATGTGCACAGTAGTTTTGAGGCTAAATGTAGCTTGCCCACATAAGGAGGATTTGGACTGCAATATCACCAACGTTGCCAGCTCTGTAGCAAATCTTATGGATTTTCCCTTAAAGCACTCGCTCCTGCAGTCAGGTGATTATGTGAGCAGCTTGGGTTTCTAAACAAAAGCTGGTTTCTGTCACATGCAGCTGTGGTTTGAAAACACGTAGTTGAGAGGCTCTAGCATCACAATATTAAGAGTCAAATATGCTTAGCTGTGTCTATATTTGTGGTTCTTTTGTCCTGCATCATGTGGAGAGGTGCACATGCACGCTTCAAGGGAGTGTGCGGAGGCCACACGTATACTGCGGGCAAAGTAGGCTGGTGTAAGGCATGCCACATCAGCTCTTCAAACACGTACAAAAGCATATTTCAGAACAGCCTGGCCGCCAATGGCAGCTGTAACTGTTTCGGGGACTGTGGGTAACTGTGGATTTCAGAGAAGCCATTGGTGACAGCAGGGTGTTTGGGGGCAGTTTTGAGCAGAGGTGCAGTTTCTTGAACCCTGTGCTTCCTTTGCTTCCTGGGTGAGAGGATCTGGGTGTGGGTGCACGTGCTACTGGGGTATGTCCTACTTTAATACTTTAATAAAAAAGCTACTAATGCAAGTGCTGAGTGTTTGTTCAATGCTGTGTAAGACTGAAAGATGACTGCCCTTCACTGACAGAGCTTCAACCCAGAGATGGCCACCAGCTTAAACCAGTGAACAACTCAGGGCAACACAGAAGAAAAATGTTTTACAAACAGCCCCTGATCTTACAGTTATTTCCCATTCTCTTATCAGAAGAGTGATTCAGTGTGCAAATATTATTAAAGAAGAAATGTATGAAATAATGAGGAATCATTTCTGTCAAATGGATATAAGATGCTAATTGGTGATGTACTGAATCCCAGAGATGCTTGACATTCAAAAAGTGAGTGAAGTACGGCAAAGCATTTGTATAGGCCATCTGGAGATGTACACCATACTCTACACTTGATGAGAAAGTGGCATTAAACTGAAATTTCTGATTCCAAGGCCTAAATATGCATCACTCCAGGCTTCAAATTTCATAGATTGCTGGGAAGATCACAGATAAACAGCAATCTGGCACATCTCCGACTAGAGGGAGAGAAATGCTTTGTGCTTCATTCCTTACAAAATTATTAATGATTTGAAGAACTTCCATAAACTTAAGAAGCAAAAACTTCAGAGCTCACATTCCTATTTATGCACTGTTCTGGCTCCTGGGGTAATTTGACTGTGAAACCTCTGTGCAGACATGGGTATCCAAAATACCATATCAGCAAACTACGGTACCATTACAGAGGGAACAGAATGCAAAGCACAGCCAGAAACATCATACAAACCTGCATGGTGATGCCCTCAGTTCTTTCATGACATCAGGATTTCTCTGGTAAGAGAACAAAGATGTTGTAAAAGCAGGTAGTAACAGTAGTTGTTCAACATCACCTTTTTCTGGTTTCCAGAAATCTGTAACTTATGTCACTAAACAATTTTTGTTCTTGCTAAAAGTTGCTCTTGCAAAGCACTTATACAGCATATTAAACCTTAAGATGATCCAGATGGTAGTGTCAAAGACATTACATTGCAAATGTATACACTGCTACTTTCTTCAGACATTGCCGTCAATTCTTTGCAGTGCTGTCAGCCCTACAGGCTATATATGTCCTGAATCCACTATGGTAGATGCTGTACCAACACAAAGCTATGAGCAAATCGCAGCCCAGATAGCCTGCAAGCTAAGAAGAGAGGGGCAGCACATGGCTGGAGGGTGCATAGTGGGGGACTTTCAGATAGAGGCAAGGCAGAGCTCTCAGCAGAGCAGCCGTAGAGTTGGTGCCAATTTGTATAGGTATGTGAGGGGAAAAAAACCCTTAAAGAAAACAAAGAAGTGAATCCGCTGATGTTTGTATAACACTCTTCCCAAGCTTGAAGAACAATAATGCAGAAAGTGAGGAAGCACTTGCTTGGATGAAGCGGCTGGGCGGTGGGAACTTCTTGCTTGGGCCAGGGAGTAGTCAACATCTCACCAGGGTCAAGGGCATGTAGGACATTGTAGACGGGTTTGGAAGGTGGAAATTTTGAGAAATTACATAGATAGAGGTTTAGATATGGCATTGGCATGACTACAACGAGCAAGGTCAAAGCTGAACCCACGCCACAGTGACCTACAGAATGATGGTGTAGATAAAAACCAGAGACAGCAGGGAGACATTTGAAGGGAAAAAATAAGATCACTGTTTTTTGTTACGTCATCCTTGAACTGGTGTCTAGTTATCCTTAAGGAGATACAAGAAAAACAGACCGCATGAAGGATCTGATGTAAAGATCTGTGCAGGGTTGGAAGCCAAATTTTTCTGGTCCGGAGGGATGAACAAGAGATGATCTGAAAGAGAGAAGAAGCAGGGAATGAGGCACCTCTAGAGGATGTCTTAAAGAGGACATGAGAGAGTAAAGGCAAAGGAGGGGGCCATGGAGGCAGAGAAGGGGCAGGAGATTTCAGGAGAGGGTATTTAAAACTACTGCCATTGATGGTCCCAGAACACGGGCCCACAAGCTGGTTACTCCTTAGCCAAAATGCTCTTTTCTCTCCCCACATCCAGAAGTTTGCTGGCTGGGAAACATTGAGGACTTTTACCGGTTGTGAATGCCTGCTGCCTTCACCATGCCACCAGGGTCACCCCAATTCACTAGGGTGAGGTGTGGGGTTATAGAATAAAGGAGGGGGGAAAGATCTGACGCTGAGCAGCTTAAACAAGTTACCTCTTCTCCCAGTTGCTGTAACTATAAGCAAAAGTGTACAGCTGTCAGTAAAACTAGATTGCACAAGACAATGTAGTGACCTCAGAGCAAGGAATATAAACACACAGTGGACTGAAGGTGCCATTTTCAGGTTTGTCTGGAGCTGCTCTGATGTGCCCCTGCTTAGCCAGCTACCCTTTCACTATCCTCTCTCTTTGCATTGCAAGCTTCCTGAACAAGGTTCATATCTTAAATGTGTTCTGAAGCCTGCCTTGTAAAATGGTTTTGATGGGACAAAGATATAAAAAAAAAATAATCACACCATCTGTACTGATTCGCAGGGATAGAAATCCTGCAATTCTTAAAAGAAACATGGCATGACACCTTTGCTACTCCATGCAGATCTTCAGAAGCAATGATCGCAGAAAGGACAAAGTGTATTTCTTTTCTTAAAGGATAGTCCGAGGTCCAGGACAAAGTGCTCAGATCTTTGCACTAGTGCTGGCTGTAGGCAGGTTGGGGCTCTCTGCCTCACGGGCTAGAAGTACCTTTCTGGTGAAAGCCGCTGGAAAATATCTGGATATACACTGGATAAATATCACAATAGAAGCAAAAGACTGCACAGCCCCTCTCATTCTCCCTATACTTGTAGAAAAGGTGTACTCACAAGCACCCTCCTGCTTGGACTCATATTTTTATTAAAGTCAAGGAGAAAGCAAAGGTGAGGCCATTCCAGCTTTGTGTGAGCACCATGCACAACAAAGGCGAGTAAATGTGTCTGAAGTGCATCATTGTGGCATTGAAGAGATGTCCTTCAACCCATTAGTGCTGCTGGGCAACTCATCCTCCTCCCACACTACCCGCTGGGGTCAGCAGGCAGAGACACAATTGCTGCAGTGTGGCTGTGCTCATCAGGAAGCTGCTTCTCTTCTCCATGTGCTTGACCTGCATAGTTTCATTATATCAATCCTCTCCGGAGTCCATCTGCTCTGTGGGATGTCACTGGAGGCAATGGAGGCTCTGGTGTTATCCATGTGTTGATGACGCCCAGCTCCCCACTCCACTACATCAAAGTCTAATCATCTTCTACCCACAAGTGCTGAGTGAACCAGAAAAGCAGCTCTGAGAAAGCTGAATTGAGGTAAGAATTAACTACACTGTACAACAAAGCAACAATTTCCAAGGAGCTACTCATAAAGCTTATCCTGTATTTTATAAGGCTGCTACCAGTAGTGTGTGAAGCATGTGGTCTACGAGTTATACTCATACCTCTTTAGTATCCAGGTGGTCCAAGGTTTCCAGACAACTAGCCCATGCTTGCCCAAGGCAGACCCATGACAATAGCTGATGCAGTCCAAAATACACCACCAGAGTCACAACCAACACATCATGCAGAGTCCCTCCTGTTGATCAAGGCCTGCCCTCAAGTCTGTTCTGTGTGGCTTCCAATCAGTTTGACCTTTCTGCTTGAAAATAATTGCATGATTTGAAGTGGCATAGTATCCATAATTAAGTTCTTGTCCTACCTTTACCACCGACTCCTATTTGCAATGGCCATGTCTCTTGGTGGGACTCAGGAGAGAGCTGGCAGCATTTGGAGGCAGGGTGTTCTCGGTGGAAGGTCTGTCATTCTGGGGGTGTTCTCGGTGGAAGGTCTGTCATTCTGGCAGGGGTATTGTTGTAGCAAGAATTATTCAAAGAAATTAGTAGATCAAGTAGATCTTAGACTAGCTAATACGTTCAGAGTAAATAGTCTCCAAGGTATAAAAACCATTCTACAGCTCATTCTTAGTAGCCCTTCTTGGGACAAAACATGATGCCAAGTAGCTTCTCATGCTGCCCCTGGCATGTTGTAAGGAATTGTTGTCAAAAGGTTGAGAGATATTTCACTTCTCCAATGTGTTATGGTGTTTGTTTATCCTGAAGATGCAGTTGCACATCTGGTTCCAAAGTATTTGGAACTGCATCACACCCACCATAATACAAAACACTGAGCCAGCACAAGTTCATTCAGTTGCTTCAAACTTGTTCACAGATTTGACATAACCTAGATCCTGATGCATCAGGTGTTTACATACTGCTCTAATTTTATACTGGATTAGACATTGTCTGTCTTCCTGCACAAAGCTGGTGTAAATATTGTGTTGTGCTTTCAGACCAGGTCTAGAGGAGTGCAGATGTGTGCTTTGCCTGCTTCACATCTGACCTTGACAATCTGGGGATCTGCTCCTAAACTGATCCAGGACTAATTAATGTAAAAGCATACAAGGATGCCATATTCATAACTCACCAGCCTGCCAGGTGGAAGAGCTCCAGAGATCACCTAGTCTGCTCCTCTGCCACAAGACGGAGGACCGAAACCAGAAAAAAACCTGGAAAATTTGCCTAACCTCTTCTTTACAATTCCCCAGTGCTGGCAACTCCATAATTTCCCTGCACAATTTGTGACTACGCTTCACTGCTCTTGTTTCCAGAAAGGTTTTCCCAATGTCTAAGTGTAGTCTTCTTTAATACTTATTGAATGTATCACTTTCTGTCCTACCAATTAAGCTATACTCTCAGTATTAGGCTTTGATCATTTATTGTTAACACGGATTTCAATGGATTTATAGAGTTGTCAGACACACTATTTGTGAACAACTTTCAATTGGGTAATTAATCATTGCATCTGTTTTCTGTTATTGTGATTCCAATTCTGCATGTGTATACATGATTGATTTTTAGGCACACAAACGGTGCCATTAAAGACAATGACATTTGTGGGCTTACAGCTGAGCACATAGTTATAGGTTTTGAGAGTCAGGATTACGGTAGTAATCATGTTGTTGCATTAAAATCCTCTAATTTCAGTCCTGGACTTCAGTTATCTCAGGTCATAGGTAGCCCTTTGAACCTGAAGTGCTGAAAAGTCATTGTTGACATTCAGTAACTTTAAAAACCAGTAACTGGTTTATGACTACACCAAAATGATCATGGTACTGATACTGTCACAGACAAAGGGTGTTTTGACAGACCGGATGATCATCTGCAGGACAGTGTATGTAAGAAAAACTCACAAAGTGTTTTCACCCTTGAAATAATTTTTATAAAAATCATCTACTAGAGATACTCAATATTTCTCCATAATAATTGCAAATGAGTTTCAAAATTTTGGAAAATAAATATGTTATTAAAGACTGATTTAAGTAAGACAGATAATATTGGGTTATGACCTCAAATTAACACTTGAAAGTGGATGACTTCAGGGAATGGTTTTGAAATATGTGTTACTTTGCCCATTCCATGGGTGTTGATTAAAAAGTACTCAGACTTTTCAGGAAAATTGCTGTGAGAAATTATTAAAACCCATTTTATTGCAATTTGAATAAAGACTACAATTCTATAACAAAATTGCACTAACTGTCTATTCATTATGCTTTTTTAAAAATCTGATCATAAATTTTGAATTTCCTGCAAATCCTAGGTTCTTAATGCTGGTGAAATTTGTCCAATTAATAATTTTGTAGCAGATGCTACAAATAGTTACAAAGTTAGATGAGGTGCAGATTCCTTGCTCCCAGCGTAAGGATGTAAGAGTCAAATGGCACAGGGAAAAATAAAATCCTGGAGAATAGAAGGGATGCACCTGAGAGCGACCCTGATTATCCTTGGAGTAGGCTCAGTGGCTCCTCAGAAAATGCTCACCCTTGGACTGCAAAATCATTGTAAAGGCCAAGGAACAGTTAGTCTAAAAGGCTGACTTATTCAGGGCTTAGGCTCTAACTCAGAGGTTCGACGCATTGGAGGTATCTGCCAGCGCACGCAAGAGCAGTTACAAGAACTTGTGTTTCTGATGCTTTTCACTTCTCCTGCTTCAAATGCAGGCTGAACCCTTGCCAACAGGCAGGGGCAACACCAGAGTATGCAGCAGGGAGCCAAGCCTAACCCCCCTAGTGAAGAATTTGGGAGGGGAGACCGCATGGTCAGTGTTGTTTTCTCCACATTAAGGACAGGCAGCTGCAGGGGCTCTTTCACGGGGGAGCTGCCTCACTCTCCCCAACCTCAGCTCCCAGCCAGCCAAGGGCACCAGGAAAAAGACAATGTGCATTTTCCCGAGTTTCAGGGTGTATCTCTGTGCACCGAGATGTGTGTGCCTGTGCCTGCGGTGAGCTTCAGAGAGCACATGAACAGCCTATGCTATTTTGTCTCTTGGCACCCCCGTGCACAGCAGCATCGTGCCACAAAAGCACCTTGCTCCTCTCCTGTAGCTCCAGGACGTTCCTACCCAGCACCAATGCCACAGCCCCTTTGCTATGAATAGGGTGAAGGACACCACTGAGGCTAAGGTATTAGCAGGACTAGCTACTGCCCTCATCTTTGGGCAGCGCTGATGGTGGCAGCAGGACCTGGTGTAGTGGAGCTTGGGCTGAGCTCTTCGCTTTCCTGACAATTAGCCTGGAAACCATCCTATGCTGATCATCTGCTCCCCTTATTAACTCACTGCAGGAAAAAAAGCTGAGGGGAGAGGGAGAAAAGAACAAACTGCCATTTCTCTGTGGCTCTTCCCTGCCTCACGGGAAGCCAGGGACTTTGCTTTTCCGCAGGAAGAGGCAAGCTGAGCTTGATCGCTGGATGACAGGAGGGAAGTTCTGCTGTGCCAAGTTGACCCACCCGTGTAAAATACCAAACAAATACCACGTTTGCTTGTGTACCATCTCAGCAGAAAATGCTCTCAGTCTGGTCATATATGACTTTGCACTCCTACGTCTCAGGTGCCACTTGGAGGCTGCAGCTTCTTGGGTTTCTCTCTGGGCTCAGAAGAACTACACGCAAAGGCCCTTCACACACTTACAAGGCTGAAAGAGGAAAACAACACATCTTATTGCATGGGGCTTGGGAGACCCCATGTCCTCGTATGGGCTGGCTGCCGGTGGGGACAGGGTCTGCTAGCATCTCTGCCAGCCTCTTCCCACGAGTCATGGCACACAGCTGGAGTCCCCGTGGGACCCACTGCTGGGAGACACACACACATAGCCAGAAGCGGTGCAGGGCACGTCCTGACTCTTCACCTCTTAGTAGAGACCTTGCAGCTCACCAGGTGGCCTGCAGGGCTCTGCATTCCCAACACAATCACTGCACAAGACCCACAGGAGGGACAAATGCCATGGGGGCCACCAAGTGCAACAGGAGCCCCACCACTGTTCCCCTGCAGGAAAGCACTGCCCCCAGTGGCACTGAGGGTGCCAAACTGCTCAGCAGCAATGCCAACCCCATGGGCACATCCCGGGCCCAGCTTGCTGAGATGATGTCCTAACCCCTCTTGACACTTACTATCTTGCTTTTGTTCACGGCTTTCGATGCTGAGACAGATATGACTGCTGCCTCCAGCTCCCTCAGCAGCGTGCCACCTCGGCTTTCCACAGTCTGCTGCTGAGCTAACATCTCCCCGTGAGAAAGGAGAGAAGCTTGAGAAAAGAGAGATGAAATGGAGAAAGAAAACGGGTGTTCCCTATTACAATACACAAAACTATGTGAATGTGACATTGAAGGTGTTAATGCAAAAGGCCAGGTAATGTAGGAGTTAGGCCCCTCACTCTTAAACAAGCAATAAATAATGTATTAAATTGCAAAGTGGCAATACAAAATACTCTGTCTGTCTGACATGACCTCTGTTTGCAAATTACGTTGGTGCATGTAATTGAGGCCAGAAGGAGAATCTCTTGGAGACTTCTGTTAACATTTCTTCTTCTCTCACCATCACTCTTTCTGCTTTTATTCTGATGTCCTTTATACTTGCCTTTTTCTTGGCAATAGAGGCACAGCATCCATACAAGATGCAAAAGCAAGCAGTCTGACAGCTTTAGATACCTGAGTTCACTAATAAACATCTACCTTTTTTTGGAGAGTTACACAGTGCTACGTGCTTCATTTGGATAAGTTGGATTCAACCTTGCGTTGGTTAAAGAGGTGTTTAATTAAAAGGACGAAATGTTAGCAATTCAGTAAATATCACATTAATTGCAAAGACTGTAATTACTGAACATGCATTAGTAAAAGAATCATAAATGCTACTCATAGTTGTTATTTAAAAAATTGCTTAGCTCTTAAGAATGATTGCACAGTGGTTACAGTTTGTCTTGTTACAGACATATTTCAAGTATTTCATGGTGGGTTCCCTGTTCAACACCAGCCATGGCATCGCAGCATCTGGGGTACAGCAGCGCCTCCACTCTAGTTGCCATTTTAACCTTTGCCATAGCGAACGCTGCTGTGATGCCTGGGGTGTTCCCCAGGCTGGCTGCCCGCCTGCAAGGACCCTTCCTAGCGCGTCAGACGCGCTCCCAGTGTTCCCAGCAGTGCAGTGTGGAGTGGTGGTGCGAGCAGTGGTAATGATTGCTGGTAAGGACTGGATCATGAAGGTGTTAGCAGTGGCATCATAATGAGTATGAGCTAGTTATGCATGGGTTTCCTAATGCTGCTCTTCTGGAAAAATCTGACATAGTCATGCCTCTTTCCACAGGGCATTTACATCACCCTATGTCATACTAGAAGAAGTCTGTGATATAAATGCTGCTTGGTTCAATTGGTTAGCTTTTAAGTTCTCTAGAATTTAAATAATTCTCTAGTAAATCTCGTCTGTTATTCAGAGTAATTTCTATTGAATCCCATTGGTTTCACCCATATTATCTTCTCCAAGTTCCACTGCTCATGGTGAGTCAGCATGGTCTAAAAGGCTGAGTGTAAAGAGCCAGAAATAAGACATTTTTCCAGGAGGAAAAGTACATAAGCAGGATGTCCTTTCCAGATGCTGAGTTAGGGAATTTCATTTTGCTTAGCTAAATTCCCCTTGCAGTTTCTGGTCGGTGCAAAATTTTTCTTTATGTTCTGTCAGAAAGTCCTCTTCTGTTGTGCACTGCTGGATACTTACCTCTGGCTCCAGGTTGCATTTCAATGGTAAACAGAGTCATATTTGTTTCTGTTTCTTTGTGTTTATAAATGCTTTGGAGTCCTTCTCCATAAAATGTGCTGTATAAAGTGTAAACTGCATTTTAGTATTATGAGCACCATCACTTGCAGGGGAAGTTCTAAATATATTTTACTCTAGTAGTCTACCAAATTAATGCAATTATGAACATTAAGGCTTTTTATAAATCAGCTGAAGGATGCAATTTTTTTTTCTCCAAATCATATAGAATTGAATAAATCCAAATGCAGAGACAGTCCACAGAGCCCCATCTTAGTCTCTCTAAGATTTTTGTTGTTCCTCTTCTTTTTCTTACAAAAGTACAAAAAGACAGGCAGTGGTAGCAGGTTTACAGTGTGGCCAGGCAGATGGCAGAAAAAGTCACCTCTGTAATTCTCCAGTACAATCCTCAAGGGTGAAGATATAGGGTTGGGGTTTTGGGTGTTTGGTTTTGGGTTTTTTTTTGTAAATTGGGTGTATTCATTTCTATATGATTTGGAGAAAAAAAACCCTCATCAGCCATGGCCAGCTCATCACGTCATCACCCAGGCCAGCTGAGGATGCAGGAGAGTGTCTTTGTGCTCCAGCAAATTTCCTGTTCTGCCAAATCTCCTGTAAGCAGGTGGGAGTGACCCTCTCACTAGAGGTTGTTAGAGACTGTAGAGACCTTAGAGATGGCAGAGGTTAGGCTTGAGGTGGTGAATGGCCCCAGAGTGTTTGACAGTGCCATGTAATAGCTATCCTGTTCACCTGAAACTCAACTCTGTATTATTTGCTCCGGTGACATTTTTTACAGCTGAACTTGGTGCAAGTAAGGGGTAGGGTTGGTTTATGACAGTAAGAGGCCAAAGAAAGCTTGTGTGGGACAACACGAAGAAGGCTGCTAGGACTCAGGACGAATGGAAAATCTGTATTCTGAATAAAGAGACCATGGGCTATTCTCCAGTCTCACAGCTACGTAGCACAGCACAGCTTGTATCCACACACCTGGGCTCTCTCTGTTCTCTTGTCCATCCAGGACAGCATGGCTGTACCCAGGAATGGCCTCTGGCTCATGACAACCCCTCAGCTGCGCTGGGGGACTGCCTGGGAGAGCACTGACTGGCATTGCCCTCATGGCAGAGAGCAATGAAACAGTGTGGACAGGAGTGGGTAGTGCTTGAGCCAACACCCTGGCTCTGATTTAATTACCAGTACAGACACGGCTGAAGTAGTACTGTGGAGATCAGCTTGGTCTGTGCACAGTGGCAATGGATGGTTTAGATTAGAGAAACCAATGGTATGTGTGGGCAAGGTGGCCCAAGAGCCAAGAGCTCTTGGTAATGGGGTAGACTAGAGAAGCAGCAAATGTCTGCCAGGGTGAGGGAAAAGTGATCATGACATCATAGTGGACTGCTGCTCTTCTCCCTCCTGGCCCAAAGCAATAAAACAGCAGCTGCCCAGCTGTGCAGCAGGTCACTGTGCTACACAAGTGCTTGTCATCCTTGAAATTTGTCAGCTTTTTCATATGCTGGTGAAAACTTGCACCCTATGCTTGCCTGTTCCCTGAGGCGGCGCCCTCCAGTACAGGAAAGGCATCATCAAACTGGAGCAAGTTTAGCAGAGGCCACCAGGGTAGTTAGGGCTGGAGCATTTGCCCTGTGAGGAAACGCTGTGGGACAAGGGCTTGTTCAGCCTGGAGATGAGACAGCTTCAGGGCCAGCTAACTGCAGCTGTTCAGTACCTATGGGGAAGTCGTCAAGAAGATGGAGCTGCTCTCTTTATAATGGTGCACAGTGAGAAAACGTGAGACAACAGGCACAAGTAGAAAGTAAGACACACTGATATAAGGTAAAAAATTTCCCTGGGAACACAGTGAGGCAGTGGCGCAGGCTGCCTAGGGAGGTTGTGCCGTCTCCACCCTTGGAGCTTTACAAGACCTGACCAGAGAAATCCCCAAGCGCCTGATCTGAGCTCACGGCTGAGCCTGGCTAGTGAAGAAGGTTGGACTACAGAACTGCTGAGGTCCCTTCTGACCTGAATTATCCCGTGATCCTAGAGAAAACTTCTTCCTGGTAGAAGCAGTAATACAACTGTGGCAATAATTATGGCTAAACAGACTGCCACATCATGTTTACCAAAAATATTTTCCAGGATTCAGAATCACAGAATCACAGAATGGTCAGGGTTGGAAGGGACCTCTGGAGATCATCTAGTCCAACCTCCCTGCCACAGCAGGGTCACCTACAGAAGGTTGCACAGGACGGCATCCAAGCAGGTTTTGAATGTCTCCAGTTTGGGAGACTCCACAACCTCTCTGGGCAGCCTGTGCCAGTGCTCTGCCACCCTCAAAGTAAAGAAGTCCCTCCTCATGTTAAGATGGAACTTCCTATGTTCAAGTTTGTGCCCGTTACCTCTTGTTCTATCACTGCACACCACTGAAAAAAGACTGTTCCCATCTACCTGGCACCCTCCCTTTAAGTATTTATAAGTATTGATAAGGTCCCCCCTCAGTCTTCTTTTCTCTAGACTAAAAAGATCCAAGTCCCTCAGCATTTCCTTGTAAGAAAGATGTTCCAATCCCCTAATCATCTTAGTAGCCCTTTGCTGGACCCTCTCCAGCAGTTCCCTGTCCTTCTTGAACTGGACGCAGTACTCCAGATGCGGCCTCACCAGGGCAGAGTACAGGGGAAGGATGACCTCCCTCGACCTGCTGGCCACGCTCTTCTTGATGCACCCCAGGATGCCATTGGCCTTCTTGGCCACCAGGGCACATTGCTGGCTCATGGTCATCCTGTTGTCCACCAGGACTCCCAGGTGCCTTTCCACAAAGCTGCTGTTTCAGAATAATTTTCTTTCTAAAGCCGCTTTTTGTGACTTGTCCAAACTTTCTGAAAAAACAAAAAACTTCTGCTACAGGGTGAAATGGGAACTGTTAGGAAATTGGTTTGCATGGAAAGAGGGGGCCAGTTAGAAGAAAATCAAGCATCAGGTGCTCAGCAGGTACTAATTGGGTGGTTAGTTGTGAAGAAACTGCTTCCCCCAGGTACTGGGATAAGGCAGCACAGAAATGACTTGAAATATGGATGTGACCCAATACCTCCCTTTTAATTCAATCTTTTTCCAGCCCATCGCTGGAATTTACACAACGTTTTATTGACTATGGTATCAGAAGCTATCAATTTGCTGCAGCCTCATAAAAATAAAATAGTGATACAGAAGAGAAACTGCTGTGTCAGACACACTTCAGCTATTCCCAGCTTTCCTCGACCCCTTCATCTCCCCTCTCATCATAAACATCACTATTCCGTTTGGCTCTTGCTTCTCCTAACCATTAAAACAGGGAAGCAAAAACGCAGCCCAGAAGCTGTTAACACAAGACCCAGATGTGTCAAATATTCAGTGTCTGAAGTATTTGTTGGCACCAACTAGTAGGAAGGAACAAATAAGCAAGCAAAACAGCATAAAACCAGGTGCGTCTGTGGGTAAAAGAGAGATAAAAGCAGGGCTATACATTTAAAATAGAGCAAGAGCGTTGTATCATACCATGATTGCTGTGGTAATTACCCATTTTAACGCATATTAGTGCAAACAGCTGTGCAAAATTCATATAAATGGTGGAACGTAAGTAATACTCTTTAATTAAAAAAATTACAAGGTTTTTTTTTTAAGGAGTTAAATGTATTTTACTCATTGTGCTTGGTCCCTTATGACATGAATATCTCATAAGGAAGAGTAGCAGAGGTGCACAGTAACCTTTTAGCTTTTGGTTTAATTCCACGTGGATTAAAAATACCTCGGTTTGGTGAATTCAGTAGTATGTTTTGGAATAATACCTTTGTTTTGCCCCTGAAAATCATAGACCTTCTGCAATACCAATGCTGTTTACCATACTTCATGCATGGTCACACGTCAAAGAGCATTTAACAAAAAATAAAATCATTTGGGTTTGGGGAGTTATAACGTTTCTGTTGTGACCGTGCAAAGTGGCTCTGGTAAAATATATTTAATAGCAGGAAATGGAGGTATTTGGACCAAAACTATGGCCCTGGGTGACTGGAAGCCATGAGGAACCACGACATTGTTTTCCATGAAGAGACAAAAATGTTTAGGACAAAGCATAAGATGAGATCCTAAAGGTGTATTTTAGGATCTGTGCCTAATAACAACTCGAGGGGAAGCTCCAGAGTGTGGAGCGCCCTGTTAACCTCATCTCTCAAACACTGGGGCCTTCAAACTTCCCCAGGAAGTTTCAAGTCCTTTGGTGCATGCATTTGCTGATGAGAATTGTTCCCTTAAGTATATGCCCAAAGAGATAAACTTTATGCTGTATGCCAACTTTATGATGTGATAAAAGCTTGTGTTTGAGGTACCTTACTGATTATCTATTAGGTGGAAGAAAAAGAATAAAACAACCAATTAAACAGTAGCTCTCGTATCTGTATCTTAGCTAACCTGGTAATTGAAAAATGGCCCCCATTTTTCCCTCCCCCACCCATTTCCATGTAGCATTTCAAGAACTCTGTCCAAGAATATCACTATATGAAAAAAAACATCATCTCAAAATTATTAAAATCTCTGTGGGAATTCATGATTAATTTTAAGGCCTGGCAGATTAAAATACATTATTATGTACACTCTAGTGCATCCTTTCAGATATTTTCAGAATCTGATTTTGCTCTCTTGATACACACCAATGATTCTACATGTATCTAGTAGATTGCAAGGAATAGATTAGCATTAAAGAGGCAGTATTGTGTTGTTAGGTTGTTATGTGTAACTTGTGCTCATACATTAAGAAAAATGTAGCTGGCATTCCCTTGGACATGACCAGACCCCTTAAAAAAGGAGAGAATTATTAATAGTTGGTTGTAATGCATTTGTAGAGCACTTCTGAAATTTTGACCTTTAGTACATTAACTGGCTGTTTTTATCCAGCTCCCAGGCAGAGTAAGATCTACAATAGCCTGCTTAGGAAATGGAAATAATGGGCTTATTAGTAGGACTTGTTAAACCTTCAATTCCTGAACGTTCTACCTTTAGCTCTGGACCTAGCTTTGCAATGAATCTATCACTCTGAACAGCAAAATCAACAGCACTCAACGTCAAGAAGACAGAAAAAGATGTTTTTTATTTGGGACAAACTGACCAAATTGATCATTACTGCAAAGTCATTCATTCACAGTTTAGCTTTATAAATGCTAAGGTTCCAGCTTCGGCCGCAGCGGCTGTTGTATTTATGACTAGAAGTCTGAGGACCCATCTAACATCAATTTTCCGTCATTCAGAAACATCTTTGTCCTCCATCCTGATAAGTCAAGTAAACTGAGCTCCTTAAACCCTTTTTTAATAAGGCCTGTTTTCTCACTTAATTCTAATGTAATTATCTTTGACATTCTTCCATGTTCCACCTACAGCTTGGTATCAACCTGTCTGAGTTGTGGGCACATAAGCAGGACATGGACAGCATTATGGCTGACATAACCAAATCCCTCTGTCACTGTATAATCTCCTGTTTAAACGCTCAGAGCCCGCACTGGGTGCAAGACCAGACTGTAGTTCACACCCAGTTGACCAGTCATCATGATTCCCATCTTTTCCACTGCCTCTGTAATGAAGATGCCCCCTCTCTTTCAAGTGTTTTCCCCCCAGATGCTGCACATACAGCTTTGCTGAAATTAAACTGCTTGTTTGTGCCCATTGTCTTAGCAATCAGACCCTCCTGCAGCAGAGATCCTCCAGGTCATTATTTAACATGGCCCCAAATGTCAAGTCATCTGCAAACTTTATCGTAATGATTTTAAGTTTTCTTCTATGTCACTGATAATGTTAAATTATATACAGCC
Organism: Pluvialis apricaria; assembly: GCA_017639485.1. Classification (NCBI taxonomy): domain Eukaryota; kingdom Metazoa; phylum Chordata; class Aves; order Charadriiformes; family Charadriidae; genus Pluvialis; species Pluvialis apricaria. Next base: position 122,511,324 of record CM030008.1, on the reverse strand, counting down.
AAGAACCAATCCCTGCAGAACCCGACTAGGAACAAACACAGTCAGTGGTGATTGTTGCTTATAATTACAGTTTCAGACATATCTTTTAACCAGTTTTAATGCATTTAATGTGTGCCACATTGGTTTTGTATTGCCATCAGCCTTACATACTGTTGGGAATGCTGGGAAATAGTTCAGCGGCAGTTTCATATCATATGAATATACATCTACTTTTTTCCCTAAATGAAAAAGAAAGAGATTTCTCAAATGCTTCCACCCTTTTATATTATAAATGTTTCTTTTAAAGTTTCCTTCTTGTTCTTTAAAAACGCCCTTCATTTTGGACCCTTTTTATTCTTCTAAGTCTAAAAAGATTCTTCTTTAATTTTTCTTTTAACTCCTTTATCTGTAAATTTTCTCTTTGTGTGTCCACTAGCTTTATTATTCAGGTTTTTCATATTTTTGTCCTTTTAATATGTGTTCATTGCTATTGGCATCTCATTTTTTTAACTTTTTCTTTTTGTTCTGGTATTTGTAGCCCTTTATATTTCTGTGCTTTCTTAGCTCATGCAGCCTTTCTTCTGGACCTCTGTGAATTTGGTAACATAACTATTTCTCAAACAGTTTACAGCTATCATTCATGTTTTTCTGCTTAAATTATGCGGCTCAGATATTTTAGGCTGTGTAAAATACACCTTTTCTAAAGCACCAGACAAATGCATTGGGGGTTCAGGCTGTATTCTGTTTTCACATAACAAACACGGCCAATTTACAATCCTGAGCAGTTGTCAGATTTTATTTCAGGCATAAATTTCTCTTCTTCTGTTAGATGAGCTCCAGTACAGCTTTCACCGTGTTGGATACAACTAGCCTGGTTTTTTCATTTTTTTTCGAAGTTATGAAGTTGTCATCCATGCTTTTAAAAAATTCCAAGGACATTTTAGTTCTGCCAGCCAGATACTTCCTGCACATGTCAATCAGATTGAAATCTGTTCCTCTAATACAGCTTTTTTCCCCCTACATCTTATATATAGAAAGATGTTTAAAGGACTGGCCATCCTGTTCTCTTGTGTGATTTGGTAGCCTAGAGTAGTTGTCAATTTTTACTTCATCTTGTTCCTTATCTGCTATACCTTTGATCGTAAGTATTTGAGATCACTTCCTTTAGAGCTGCCAATGACTCAGAAGCAAGTACTGGTGTAGTTGATGCAGACTGCTTTTCTTTGTATTCCTTTGAGTGCTTTTCTTTCTCTTCCTTTGCTCATTTGGTTCTTCCTAGAAATAAAAAGTAAAAAATCTTAACGTGCCAGGCATGGAGTTCTTTCTATTTAATAATAACCACTAGGTCAAATAAAAGAGCTATTTGGTAAGAGGACTGGGATCTAAAATCACAGGTTCTGTTGCTATTGATTTACAGAAACATTTTCTACATAGCTTTACTTATAGACTCAGGACATTCCCAAACCAGGGCGACTGTCCAACGTGTGTTTTGATCTCATTGCGCAAAGACATAAGTAATAGCAGAGTGCAAGACAATGCAGAATCAGGCTAAAGTGAGGGTAAATGACACAGTGTTATTTTCAAAGGTGGCTCCCTCTCCGAGTGCCTCAGTCCCCAGTATCTGAGCAGCATGATGGTATCTGCAGTCAGAGGCACTGTACATCCCATTCCCACTATAACTTATTAAGATCTCTGAAATACAAACTCTTGGGCTGGACTTCATGCCCTCCTCTCTCAACCTTATGTGTCCTCAAGGTAGAAGTCAAGCATCAGCCATGTGAACTCCACCTCCGATCCCTACTCGTGAGCCCAAACTAGAGACTGGTTTTGCTAGTGTGACTGTCTTCCCCCCTACGCTTCAATGCACCTGCTTTTATGAAGCAGAAACGGTAATAATAGTGGGTGTGGAGAGATAATACTGTAAAGGCTCTGACATCCAAAGGGATGAGCGCTGTAGAAGTATGATTATGAGACGTGCTCCTGCAGCTCCAGTGGGACCTTCTGAAAAATGTATGTCACCTGCTGTGAGGGTCAGGAGCGCTGACGACACTTAGCATCTTGCAGGAACTGACCTCTTGCCACCCATTACATTTTTTTTTTTTGCTTTCCATTACCTTGGAGATAAGTTATGTCTGTAGCTTACCTAGTGCAGCTTGAAGAAAATCTCTCCCTCCTCTGCCTTTCTAATCGCCTGAACCTTGGAGTTCAGCTGGGGAACTGCAGCATTTTTGATGATCCCCACAGCTAAGCAGATAGAAGGGGCAGGACAGCTTTTTATCCTGTCACCCTCCCACAATGACCAGGTTGACTGTGTGAGCAAAAGGAGGGAAAGAACCTACACCTCTTCAGTCAGAGAAATAGTGTAAGTATCCCTAAATAAGGACTGGAGAAGCTACTCTGTAAGGCATCAGATCTTGAGTTAGAACAAATATGTGACACTCTGCTCACTAACCAGATCTGAGTCTTGCACCCTTACTACAGTTGTTAAATAAAAGACAAAACAGCAGGTTGATGGGCTGATGCGGTATCCTGCACCATAGGGGTCATCTCCTCACCAGCGACCACAGAAGTAGAGAGCCAGGAAAAAGGATGAAATGGTAGACCAGCGATACAAGTTCAGCTTAGACGCAGGAAAGCAAACAGAATAAAATCAACAAACAGATGAAGCGGTTGCTTCATGGGATGTGTCCGAAGTTTTGTTTTTGAGGTACACTGCAAATTAACTGAAAAGGTCTTTTCTTTCTTTTTATTTTCTTGGTTATGTGGCTCAGAGACTGAAGAAATTTTTGCAAGAAAGTAAGAGGGAAAACTGAATGTAATCAGTCACAAAATGAAAGTGAAGATTTGTAAGAGGGTACCATGAAAATCTCTGAACAATGCTTATAATCACTTTGATTTATAAAAAAAACAATGCTGGCATTGATGTATATTTTATTGTCCTTGAAATATTTTAGAGATTTTTATTTATTTATTTATTAAATAAAAAACCTTGTGAGAACTCAAATAGTTTGCAGTCTGGATTTTTTGCTTCCACAGTAAAAATGACTGATTTTCTTTTTCTGCGTAGAAAAACCCAAATCAACATACTGCACCACCTGCCTGCTGCATCTCCAAGACTCTCTTCACTTCAGACAGACCTCCTCTTCCTGCCAAACACGTGAGAACTCATCTTCTCCACCAACCTGTCCATGCCTGGGTGGGAGGTACCATTATCTTGTGCTGCTGCTCTGCACCAAAATTGAACCTGTTTCATCTGCCAAGTGGGAAGAAAGAAGTGTAAAAATACAGCGTCTGCAGTGACTCAATAGGTGCATTTAGTGCTTAGCACTTAAATATCTCCACAAGGAGTTTCATCCTGGGTAGTTATCTGTCAGTGACCCAAATGGACTAGAGAGGAGGGATTTGGGCATGGAGGAGGTCACAGGGTGGAAGCTACAGTACTCATGTCATGAGGTGATAAGAAAGCTGATGCCATGCACTTTCCTGCTCCTCAGTGAACTGATTCACTTTGAATGGTTCATTTATTTATGTGACCATCTAGGGGGAAAAAGTCTTTAATTGCAGGCTCCATAATGTGTTCTTCACATTAAATTCCAAAGTGCTGATTTCAGTTGATTCTGTTTAGAGGTCCATATAGTTTTGTTGGTGAGTTGTGCTCTTTCTTTAAGTCTTTTGGTTTTGGTGACATTATATTTTTTATAACAACATAAATAACCTTTGGAAAGCAGCTAAATATTACTAACCTCTTTGTACAGAGGAAAAAGAAGTTATAGCATTAAAAAACTAATGTAAATTTGCCCCAGTATAATGTATGTAGGGATAAAGTATACATAAATATAGGGATGAGAAGTGAATTCTGTATATTGAAGTAGACATCACCTTCTCAAGCCGTAGCCTTCATGGAGGAAAATCCATATTTTGAAATAGGTAGATATATTTTCTTCTCTTTTCCTGAGCCAAACTTGGACACAGCACACAAGACTTGGTTCTCAGAGGTGGTCTGATTCATTGCTTTGAAATTCCTCCCATGAGAACCTGAATATCCATGAACTGTGCGGTGCTGTTTCCTCATCCCTCTTCCCACCCTTCAGCAAGCTGGTTTTTTGACCACCAAAGAGATTATCTTTCCATGTCTTTCCACTGCTGCTGTAGCTGTTCTTACAATACCCAGGAGCAACTGTGAAAAACGGCCATCCAACTACTTGCTGTCTTTTTCTGCAGCCAGAGGTCAGTCTCCAGAGTACAGAGAGACCTCCATGAGGACTAAAAAGCAAAAATCAGTCTTGGAAGGTCAGCTTTTCCCAAAATTAGAGATTAGTTCTTCAGGAGACAAAGTCCTGTCAAGGATCATCTTGACAGAAGGGTGTTTATTAATGAGCAGGCTTGCCCACATCTCTTTTCCAGAAACCCAAATGTTGTATATGACACATGACTTGTCTTCTAGGTTGTGTACTACACTTAACCCTCTTTCAGAGGTGCTAAACTCAAGGGCAAGAGAGGGAAAAACAGTAAGGTGATCTTGCTGTGCAGCTCAAGATTTTAAAAGCATAATAACTGTACTTTTTAGATAGTCAGGACTTAGTGAACCATTGAAAGTGACCCAGTTCATTGAGCGGAGCTGAACAGATGGAATTCCAGCCTCGCCATGCTTGGGTGACTCTCTGAACAATACAAAATCTTCCTTCAAAGCCGACTCCACCAAGCTTCCTGCCTCACGCACGTAACATTTGGGGATGTTCTGGTCACTTCTCAGTTCAGCTCACCACGTTTTGGGGTAGAGTAAGCAACAGACTCTTAGCATTGGGCTATTGCTTGGGGTTTTTCATTAGGGCTTTTAAAACTTCTGCTGTTCTGTTTCAAATTTTTAAAAAAAATAATCCCACAGTGTGGTCTTTATTTGTTGGAAAATGTCTCACCAGGTTCTAGCCCCTGAAATACTATGGCTATTTTTCCTGTTTTCATTTGGCTTGCCTACCAGAGAATGCTGACAAAACTGCATGTTTGTGATTTACAGCAAGCCTCCTGCTCAGCAACTCTGAGGGACACAGCAGCCCTGCGGCTACCGGACAGAAACTACCAGCACCACCAGTGAGCTGGCTGCTACAGTGGGAAGATGAGTGGGAAGATAAGGTAATTATGGGGAAAATAAGAATAAATATAATCAGAAAGCTGCCATCACTTCCTATGGGGCAAGAGCAGAGAAGGATGATGGATGGAAGGCTTTGGATAAGGTATTGATTTTGCTAAATCAGAGCTGAGCATGACAGAGACCTCCTCTTGGAGCTGTAATATTGCGAGTTCTCCTAATGGCAAACTGTCCAGGGCTCTGGTTCTGGTGGACTGACAGCAAGAAGCAAGCTTGGGTGAGGCAGGCTTCAAGCTAAGTGCAGGAAGGTGTGCACAGAAATACTGTAAGGCTTTAATCTTCCCGCATGCCTGAATACTTTAGAAAACTGGCTCTATTTCAGATTCATTTTGAACTGCCTGTAGCAAGCTCTCCACTTCTCTTGGTTAGAAAAGTTTTAGGGTCCCAGTGTCTGTTTCTTTTGTAGTAAACTGGGAGTTTACAGGTTAGATAGGACGTGGGAAGAGAAGGACCTGTACTCGTACATGAAAGGGTGACTATGATAAAACAGTGAGCTGAAGACGTGCAACCTGGAATGTATCAGATCAGATAGCTGTGGCACAGATAGGGAAATACTTATACCACTGTGCAAGGCAAAGGCACCATCTGAAATCGTGATGTAATTAGGTCCCCAAAAAAGGAGCACGGTCTGGGCAGGTACAGAGAAGGGGTGGGAGGCCGGTCAGGGGAATGAAGATCCTTTTGTATGGGAGACCAGAAGGCATTTATTTCTGTAAAAAACAAAGAGATATCTTTCCCCTGGCTATATGCATCCACAAGGCAAGCAAAAATATAAAAATGGGGATGGAGAAGAGCTGTTTAATCTAAAGGACAGTGTAGGCAGAAGCACATAGGCCTGTAGGTTGGTCAGGAGGGTTTCTATCCAACTAGAAGGTGGCTCTGAACCACTGAAGAAAGCTCCTTGCCTTCCTGCTCACCTGGTGCAAGTAAGACCGGGTAGATCTCAGTGAGTATTATCTGACATGGCTTCACACAAGGATGGTCTCTCTGACCCAGCAGACCTTCCACTCCAGTCCTTGAATAAAGATACCTGCACCTGTAGATTGTACTTGGTGTTTCTCCTAGTGGAGACGTCTCAGAAAAAAGACAAAATCTTCCCTCTTTCCCAGGTTGGTGTGGTGGCCCACTAGAGAGGCAATGCAGACCAGGCTTTATCATCACCTTTGCTATAGCTGTTCAGCAGATGAAGGGCTGTTAGTCAAGTGCTTTTCACTTGCACTATTGTCACTGACTTTTCTGTAAGAACAGGTCCCTGAAGTCTGTCTGTGTGGTAATGGTAGTTTGTAGAGGTACCTGTAGCCTAATTAACCCTAGTATCAATAACTGTTGCTAATAACCTTGACTAGGTCCTTGGCATGTGGGCAAGCTCCTGTCTTCCTGGAAAGGTTTTAATAAACTTGTCTCCTTCTCCTGTTCCACTTCGTGCGTGCAACCATTAGGATACGGATAGCTCTGCAAATGGCTGCAGCCACATCTGTAACGGCACTGTTCATCACACAGCTTTGGTCAGCAGCCCCTCCTTGGACAGGCACCCAGTGCTGAGTCATGAGCACATCTGCTCTTTTTTGGAGACTTGGCAGAGATACCTGCTGTATTACTTCCTGGCTGAACCAAGGAGGGAAATTAAATGCAATGAACTTATTGATCATCAAAACCAGTAATTCACTGGAGAGGAGTTCTCCTCTGGTAGCTGTCGGTTCGGACTATAAAACACTGGAGTATGCTCCAGTGGCTGGGTGAGGTTTAAATCCATCCCCTGAACTCACCGAGTACGCCTGTTTGGAGCACTCTGGGATTCATAAGCACTAGGTGAGCCACACTGTAGCCCTGTGGTAGGTAAGGATCATACGGGTTTGTTACTGTACACTGCTCCATGGCAAAGCTGAGGGTGATGTGGCTGGACGGGATGCTGGGGTAGCCTGACTACTGCCTCACAGCCTCGTCTTCTGTCCTGCCTGAACCGTGACACTTGACAAGAGGCTATCCTGGCTACATTGCTCCATGCAGGCCCCGAACCTTGCAGCAGGCACCCTGCAGTCCAAGGGGCAGACATCACCTGCCCCCACCATCCGCACAGCCGGGGTTCGACTCGTCAGCTCATAGCACGTTGGATGTAGTTTCCTCGATGGAGAGAGGGCAGGGGAGGCATTGCCACCTTCCCCTCTTGGTAGGCTACAAATTGTCTTCTAGAGGGAAATAATCTTTGCTAAGCCTCTGCCCCAGCCACAGTGGCATCCATTTAACCGATAGAGAGATGCAAAAAGCAATCATCTTGTTTGATCCAGCAGGAAGCTGGACAAGGAGAAACTATCCCCAGTATATTAATGCCTGGCATGAGCCTAGTAAGTGTTATAATTAGATGGCATTAATTAGTGCTGGAAAAGACTGTCATGTTTTATACCAAGCCTTTGGTTAAAAGATAGGAGCAGAATACTTTTCTTGAAAAAAATCCATGTATATTTTCTTGTTTTACTAGTAGGGATTTTTAATCAGTTGAATGAACTTGTATGTACTAGTTAACTTTGCTGGAGTTTAGTGGTTGTATTTAAAGCAGATTTTATCCTAGAATGATATTAATTTGATAGGATCCCTGATCTGTAAAACCATTGGTTATCTTGGTCTCTCCTGATAAGAAAAAAAAAGTGCCGAGGGTTTCCAGTTGGTGAGCACATTTGGGCAGAATCTTTCACACGTCACAAATTGCAGATGGGAGGCAGTGATCTCGAACATGCAGTCACATTGCGTGACCATCTGACACCTTCCATTTAGAAAAATAATACTTTCCTCACAGCATACGCTCCCTGCTGCAACCAGCACCAAAAATTATGCCTGGGAGAGCTGTTCCTCCTAGACTAAGGTCTTAAATATTTCTTAGGCTGCTTTTAAAAGATTCATGCAGCAGCACCACCTCACTCACATCCTGCTAAACCAGAGAAAATACTGAAATCCTTCCCCAGACAGTGTTAATCACAAAATAGCTGAAAAGAACAAAAGGGGGAAAAAGACAGCAGGAAAATTATATACTCACACTAGCGAGGTGAACAATGGAAGGCTCCTGTTGTATGTGTAATTCAAACATGCCCATGTAAAACAGCGCATGGAGTTATTTCCTATCACTACCAGTTTCTCAGCTGCATAAAATCCCACAACTGTGGGGAAGTTCGGCTTTCAAGCACCCTGGTTTTGTGCATAATTCCTTTTGACAATGTGGTGTACTGACGCTCATTCATTTGAAATAGCAATGACCATTTCAGGGTGTCCTTTGCTATATATTGAGGTGTCAGTAGTGATAAAAAAAAATCTTTACTGTTTAAGTACAAAGCCATGTGAATTTAGAGGCTAACATCTTGCATTAGCCTATTGTGTCCTCTTTGTTACTATGTCCCAGTAAATACCAAGAATAAAAATTAACCAACATGCATTCCTTCTACCCAAATGACAAGACCGACCAGGAACACATATTTTAACCCATGATATTATCAGCAGTAGGGTGGTGAGACCCAAAACAGGAGGCGCCTCCTGCTGTCCTACCTGACCTTCCCAAGTGTAGCTATCTTAAAGACTGGGACATGTTTTCCCGTTCATCTGCCAAGCAGATGTGCCCCAGCAGCCACGTCAGCCAAGCACTTAATTTCTGCAGAGCGCCTTCCTCCCCACATCACACCGTCACCATCCCGTATTTGTGTTCAGTCTTTGTGTGCCCTAGTGCCACTGACATCCATGAAAAAGAGGTGCCCCTGTAGCTGTTAAAATGAAGGCATCTTCCTAGAGAGTGGGGCACTGGTTGGTTGTTGTAGTGGTGAAATTTAACAAATTGATGGTAGTGCAAATATCTCTCCCCCCTCTAAACAAGGATATGCCACTCTGCCTGCCATGGATGAGACGTGAGCCGTGGCACAGCCCTGCAAGTCTCTCGCACCCACCTTGGAGGGCTGTCAGGCCCCAGGGCTCGTCTCCTCCCAACACCCTAGCAGGATTCCTCCAGCCTCCGAGAGTTTTAATGACAGTTTTGTCTCGCTGAAGACTTCTGGCCGTCAGGGCTGGCCTGAGCCCACCAAGCAGTGTTACAAACACACATCATGCAGAAATAGCAATTAGTGTCTGCCACCATGGGCCAAGATTGAACTCACGGACCAGAGAAGAAAGGTTCTATCTTCTCTCCTGTTTTCTGACACAGCCTTTCAATGCCCCAAGCCCTGAGCTGGCTCTTTGAGAATCTCTCAATTCTTCTCCAAGCTCCTGTCTTATACTTTCCAGCCCAGGCCTCCTTAGACCTAATTCTTCCTGCAGCATCCTCTCCTGTGAGGTGCTCCTTGCTAAGCAGGTGTGATGCTGCAGCTGTATGAAGATTTTATGCTGCTTTCACAAGGCACGTGTGACATCTGGGTACGGTGTTACCCGCTGCCTCACTCCTGGCTGAGCTCACAGGGTGGTGAGCTCCCTCCCTGGCAAAGTGGTGTGTTCCACACCTCTGGTGCTGAGGTTACATATGGTGTGTAGGTGGTACATCTGTACCAGGACCTACAGGCTAGGGAAGTACCGTGCATCGAAGCTGGGAGGACAGGGAAGCACTGGTTCATGGCAGACAGCCAAGATCAAAGTGAGGTAGGTGTGCAACTGCTTAACTACTCCTCTAGCCACTGCTGTGGACGTGCACACCTCCGTGGCTGGTGCCAGCACATCTCTGCACAGCAGGTGCAGGTGGGTCTCACTTGTGTGGTGTCTTGACAAGACAGAGGTCCCTTCTGCCCCTTCCACCAACATCCATCCTATATATGCTGCTGCTTCCTAGCCCCACAATTAGCTCCTCCATCTAACTACGTGTTCATGGGGCTGCCTGGTCCAGCCTTCTCCTAGAGCAGGGGTTGCAGCTTTAGAGTTTTGCAGGACTGATCAAAGGTTCCACTTTGGGTGCCAAGACAAAATTATTCTCTTTGGAACCAAAAGCGTCAGATCCTGATGTATCTCCCTCCTGGGACAATTTAAGCAGAATATGGACTTCAACGTTTTGTTTTAACAGTTTGTAGGCACCTATTTAGATAACCACAGCCCGTGACTGTTGCCTAGTGAGGATTACAGGCTTCAGGTTTAGTTCCCAAAAGCAAAAGATCAAGTGGTGGTCCTAATGCTCGTCAGCAGAAAAAAAAAAGACCTAATGACTTCCCAGAATGAGCCCTCCTTTCCCCCAGTGGCATCACCTGCAGGGGGGAGCCTGGGGGGGACTCCCAATGAGACCTGAGTCCTCCCTGTGGCTCTGGACAGCCTATGCTATTTTGGGGCAGATGGTTGGATACCCAAAACCCAGACTTTTCCCCTTTTTCTGATCTGTTAACTTAAAAGTTGTGACCTGCTGCTTATATCTCATCCTTGCGCCTGCCAGGAGTCATCGCCGTGTCTGGATCAGTAAGGCTGAGCCAACTGGTGAACTTGTCTCATTATCTCCTTGCTGAAAACTTACAAGCGTTACTTATTCTTGGATACTTGTAGTATTTATGCTTTTCCTACCCAGAAGATTAGCTCAGGCATAGCAGAGCTCAGAACACAAACCCATCTTTTGGCATTAACTTTGCCTGGGCTGGCTGTCATTTTACAGTAGTTGCACAAAAAGAGTAACTAGCAACAGCACTTACAAATCATAGATTATATTGTATTGGTTTAGCTCATATTGTTTGCTTTAAATTTATATTGTGCTTTAAATGCCAGCCATTAAAATTGTTAGGGCAAGGTTTGCCCTCAGTTTACAGCCCCCCTCCCCAGCAGCTTGTAAGAGAAGCTGCTGCGCAGTTGCCCTCATCTCTCTTTAGTTGTGCAGCAGAAGTCAGAGAGAGTGTCCAGAGAGTCGTAACACAGCCTGGAGCTGTTTCACTTCCAGACTAGCTTTCCATTTGGAAATCCAGGTACAGAACCATTAGAAAGCTGCATGTCATTTGATCGACCTATTCACCCCCCATCCAACCCCCGCGCTAAATCCTTGACATCTGTCTGGGTGCAGTGATGTAAAAGGGAATATGGGACTAAAAAGCCCCACCTTGTCTTTGGCAATAGGTTATTCTGAGTTGCCATCTAAGCCTAAGGAAGACCATTCCTTTTTCCAGGAGAGCACTTTATCAATGTATTCTTTTGACTGTTATTATCCTCTCTCATGTGTTGCTTTGCATTTTTCTAGGCTGTCCTCACATTTCCTGTAAAACACAGTTCTTAAATAGCTTCAGCCGTGCATACAGAACTTTCTGTGGATGTTCTTAATCTGTGAAAACAAGATCTGTAGCAGAGAAACTAATGCAGCCCTAAGCACAGAGATGCCAGTGACACTTCTTCAGGGCCTTTAAACTGGTGAATATGATCTTATTTTGGCTTGTGACAAATCCCAGTGATGAAATGTCAGCAATGCTTACACAGAAGTCTCCCTATCACAGACAGCGCAAAATTAACCCTTTCCAGCACCGCTGTCAGGACAGAACACAGCTATTGTATTCTTCTGTGAGCATCAAGCTGGTGGAAAAGGAGGCAACTGCTGTGGAAGTATTGCCAAACGCCAACCCAGAGGGCAGAGACCCTGTGAAGCTGACCACACTGTGACAAAAGACAAGAGTTGCTTGAGAGTTGCCCTGGGCAGAGTTTTTCAGACACACCCGGTGAGGGCAACGTCACAATTTGTCCAGAATTCCTCAATGGAAGTTTGAACCAAAATCACAGCTATCTTCCAGGCCCAACTTTGCCATTACGTATGTGACGCCCAAATCTCTCAGCTTCCGTAGGATAGTTTAGGTGTGAGACAAAGCTGGGCAAAATTTCAGTGGAAAACTTGAAATATATTTTGCCACATAACCCTCTGACTGCACATTAACGGCATGTATGGTGGCCTGGGGACATAAAGGCAGACACAGCCCATCTCAAGGAGCAGGCAGCAGAAAAGAATCTGACAGGATCCTTCTGTTAAAGGTCCTGACTTTGTTGAGTATTAGGTCTACAGTGTATGTTATATCCCTACAATGACTGAAAAGGTCCATGAGAGAAGCAGAGGATCTGCAAGAGCAGGGAGTGCGTAGCCAGAGCTGAGTGAGCCAGCGGGCGGCAAGATGGGAGGAATACACAAGTGGTAGAAAAGCACTAATGCTTCCCTCAGGAAGAAGGACATCAAAAAAGCCTAGGACAAAATGGGACCTGAAGAACCTGTTGTGAGAGAGCCAGTGGAGGTGTCTAAGTGAGAACAGCTGAAGATGTCTCCACAGGGGGAAAGCAGCAGGTGACAGGTATAATGGTGTCCTACATGAGGTCAAGGTAAAGAGGGAGGCAGGAGAGGGGAAAAGCAAAATGTTTTGTGGAGTCGTGATGCAGATGAGACATTGTAAACGTGACAGCAGAAAAACCACAAGGAAAGAAGTGGATTTTAGCAGCATCAGAGAGGGTAAAAGGGTGGAACCGGTCCCCCCATGGGCCGGGGAGAGCAGAGAAAGGACCCCAAGGGTTTCTACGGAGAAAGAACAAGGAGATGGCAGCAGCCCAGGCACACTGATGAAAAACTCTTCTGTTGTCTCGCACCTCTTGCTGGACATGGAGATGGCGCTCTGGCAATAGCTTCAGCTGGAAACTGCTGGAAAATCACAGAGCCTCTCCTGCACTGCAGCAGGAGCAGTTTGTGAACTGTATCACCCTGAGGTCAGGAGATAACAGGAGCAGAGGATGCCTTGCACAAAACAGGCAAACTTTGGGAGGCAGAAAGCCTTGTGCAAACCTGATGTTTTATTGTTGCTAACTAAAATAGCTGTAAAGATGAACTGTAGGAATAGGACAGCTTTGAGCTTATGTGGCAATACACATATAGGATCATAGGCTTTCACATAGGCTTTGTGTGGGGCAAAGAGGAGTGCAAGCTGTTCCCAGGAATCTGTGGTGTCCCCGCACTGGCAAGGGAGAAAAATGTTAACGAGGAAAAAAATTACTTAGTCAAAGCTATTATCCTGGCTCTTTCAGAGACTTTATTACAGCATCAACACCTTTCTTCTTCCAGATGTGCCAAGCAATTCTAGTTCCTTTGAAAGTTTAAGGTAGGTGCAGACATCTACCTGCTTTGAAAATTATGTAGTATCATACTCCCCATGTAAGCTCAGTCCTTGAACACTGTATGGATACAACTGCCCTATGGCTCTTGATTCTGAAATGCAATGAATTAAACATAGCAATCAAAGGCAGTTTAGATACGGCCTCTGTGTCTCAGCTCATGCTTTAGCAAAATGCATCTACCTTTGACACACAGGTAAGTATGAAAAGGCATAAAGCTTCATACCTGATGCAAGACACCCTGAAAAGCACCAGGTTGCCCTTATCTGTGCCTGTCCTCCATCCCCATAGAGGAAATTTCTTTTTCCAATACTCACTCTGCTGTTCTCACCTGTTTTTTTTATTTTTTCAGTCCTCCCGTTGCTATATTTTCTCACTGGTTTTTGGCTTTTTGGGACGTCTTGCATCAGGTATGAAGTTTTATGCTTTACCATACTTGTCTGTGCTTTAGGTTTCAAATGTCCTCTATAGAAAGAGAAACTGCAGTCCTGTTCCTGATGCTTTTGGGTATCCAAACTCCTCTTCTCTTTGCTTTTTGGTCACTGGTTGTGCTCCTCGGAGGCCATTTCGTCATGTTGTAAGGTAAGACAAGGCTGTGACCCAGATTCTGGTCTCTTGGGTGCTGTGGCTCAGCTGCGTATACTAATGTTGCTTGGGGTTTCACCATTTCCACCCTTCCTACTGTTCTTGTAAATTTGATTTCCCACTGCAACACATAAAGAGCAACAATACATGCTCCGAGGCATCGTCTCTCACCTCTTTGTCCACAGCCGTGAGAAAAAGTCCCTTTTAAAAGCACTTTGCTTGTATTCATTTGGCTTCTGCTCTTTTTCATATTTAATATTTTTGTTGCATTTTTTCTATGATTCTTTGCCCATGACCTTAGATAAACCACAGAACACTAAACAAAGCTGCAGTTACTTCTTGGGACAGTAAAAATTAAGGGTCAAATGAAGAAGAAAACATGACTTCAAGGTAGGCCTATAAAATCTTGTGCATTTCAGGGGCAGCACGGGAGTCTGCAGTACAAATGTCTGTTTGTAACAGCTGGTTGCCATGTCCTAAAAACACTTTTCCTGCTGCAAGTACATTGGAAGGCGTTTTTAAGGCCAGTGCCAGCTAAGGAGAGTCAGCCCAACAGGCAGCACCGAAGGATCTCAGGAGTCCTGAATGCAGAATAATTCCTTGAGGAGCCTTTTGTATTTCACGTGTCACAACGTTCTTCAGAATGTTATAGTGCTTTATACCAAATAACAGTATGTTATATATGTGTGGTATTCTATTTTCACTGGTTCCTTAGAGAGCCCTCTCTGTCCCTCTCCACTTCTTTACTCATGGGCAAGCAACTGGAATTACGTATCCCTTGCGCTCATCAACCCAGAGAACAAATTATTGCCTGCATCTCTATCTGGTTACCTACGGAGCAGGGAGAGCAAAATGAGCCTAGTGCCAAGCATAGCATTAGAGGAGAATCCTCCTCTTTAGAGTCATGGTCAACTTATTTATTGTCATGAGAGACAATAATAATGTTAAAGGTGAAACAGACATTGTGATGACAACTTTGGTTCCTCAGAAAGGGATAAGGGATTTTAAAAGATTCTGAAATATTTTCCAAGTAAATCACTTTGCCCATGACAGAAATGTGGCAATTGGTGTGGTAGAACACCACAGCTGAGGAAGAGCAGCTCGCCGCTTCAGTTCAGTGTCTGGAAGGGACATATGACCATCTGATCCCATTTCAGGAAATAATTTCCTATACAACGCTTGTGTCTATTTGTTGTTTCTTCCTTAACAGCAGACAAGAAGCTTCTGAATGTGTGCATCTGCTCCACGCTAATGTATTTTAAAGGCTTTAAGGTTTCTGCCCTACGTCTTCTCTGCATGAAGTCCCTTTCTTCAGACAACTCAAGAATACTTTGCAAATATTTTTATTGTAATTCTGGTGGCCACAGCATAGGGAGCATTCAGAAGGACGCAGCTCGCTGGACTGGAGCCATGGGGAGCGTGGAATTCAGCCCCCCGCACGCTTCACCAGGCTGTGCCCTGCCAAGCTTTCTTTTGCCTTGCCTCCTTGGAGCTGCCCTGTGCTTGCAAGTTAAAAGAACACTGCAGCCACATTACAGAGGCCAGCAGCATGAAAGTACAGTGCGAGAAGCACTTGTCACCATGAATAAACAGCGAAATGCATTTTTTTTAAAGTTGCTAATTCCACTTGGCATTTCTGAGCCCAGTGTTGGAAACATCCATCTTGTTAAAAAGTGATGTCATTTGTGACACTAGCAGTATTAGAAGAGACTGCAAACGAGTTTTCAACCTGCTTTAATAATGATTTAACAACCAGGAAAGTAATCAATATTTTAGGGATAAATTTTCCACTGTGCCTTTACCAGACTCCATTTCTGCCCATACAGAACTGTGTCTACAGGTCTGTAGGTGAAAATACCTGAGTGCACGTGTCAAAAATGTGCACGTGAAATATTACACCTGCAACACTTACTGCCCAGACTTTATATTCCAAACTGAATTAAAAATCCCTTTGTCTTTCCCCAGTCTCTGATAAAACCAATCCCACCTATCTCTCTGATGAATCTATAAAATAAATCCCTATACCTGTTTTCTCTTACATATTTCTGTGTTTAAAAACAAAAGAAAAAAATGAGGAGTTTTTGATATAGCACAATATCTAGCACAAGGCACAGTAATGTCATCTACTGATAGAATTGGATGACATTTGGATTTCACATCCTGGTCACAAAATGAGATTACGGCATTCTAAACTGCTTGAGTAATTGATGTGCAGATGCTTTTTTAAAAAGTGGATAATCCAAACTGATTGGTTTACTAAGGAAAAAAAAAAGGAATGGAGCTCAGGCTTCTTCCTTTTTTAATGCTGATTCAGTCAAGGGCTCTGCCACTGAAAGCAGAAGCCCTTCAAATGGCTTTAGGGGTTTGTTTGTTTGGTTGGTTTTGCTGAGTGAATTTTTCTTATGCAATTTCACTCCCACATAGGAAATATTCTTATAAGATTATGTAATCGTAGGCAAGGTTCCTGAAAAGGTAAGTGTGGAATCTATGTCCTCTCTCCTCAGGAGAAAAAGACCCATATTTTCTGAAGTAGTAATTAGATTATTTAGTGTCTTAAATAGTTGGGGTTTTTTTACTGAATTGTGCTCTGAACTTTCCCAACCTGAGTCACTCAAAATCACAGCTTCCCTCAAAAATCTTGGTCCTGCAGCAAAATTCTATGTATGATCTCATTTCCCTAAGGGTCTCTTTAATATATCACCAAGCTAGATACGTTGACTTTAGGGTCCAAAATACATATGCTATTATTGATAGTAAGTATCACTAATGCTATTAGTAGGATAATGAACTTTGGTTGCTTCATGAGAAGCTTAAAAAAAAGATTATATTAGATTATCTTTTAGATAATTAGAAAATAATTAGACAAAGTATATCCAAAGGGCCAATTTCTGAGGGCCTTGCTCCATGTATGTTCAATTCATTTAGTCACATTCCTGGTTTGAAGTTAACGGGACTCTCTTTACCTATAGCACTGTGAGATTTGACCCAAGACTGTTGACACCACAATACCGATGAATAATTTTGCCAGCTTTTTTCTCATAATTAAAATTCTTGTGGGTATTTGGCCAGCGAATGTCTTGTGATGGTAATGTTTAAAATGATACGTTTATGTCTAGTGAGAATAATAGCTACATTTTCATTTTAGAGCACATGTGATAAACACTACTTTGGAAACTGATGTTTAGCTCACCTGGAGCCGGATTAGTGACTATTATTAGTGGCAAGGCAATTGCATTATACCATGCAGGAGCTGTTCTGAACTTTAGCTCAAAACTTGATGTCATATACCATGAAGTGTAAAAAGAACCAAATGACCTTTCACTTCTCTTTTTCTTCAGACCTTCTCAGTCTGGAGGTGGACCAGGTGTCATGAAACGCAACTGGGAAAGCCAAGGTCACATGGATAGGTATATGACGGGGAGGCTAGGAGGGCAGGGAGAGGGTGGCAGAGCTGCCAGGGAGCTGCTGGAGTCCCCATCTTGGGATGCTGGGAAGAAAGTCTGGTCCAGACCACAAGCTGCAGGTGGACACTCCTGGACCAGGTCTGGTGAAAAGTTTCAGAAGTGACGGGAAAGAGATGTGCACTCGGGGAGGGCGCTGTGCACCTCCCTATCACTGCATGGCAGTCAGCTTTGTGAGGAAGTTAGGTGGGAGGAGAAGGCGTCCCTCACCTACAAGACAGATGTCTGGTGGAGCAGCACTTCCTAGCAAGTGGCAGAAATGTATAGGGAGGCAGTGACCAGGTGTGGATAGAGCACAGCACAAAATGGAGTCAGACTGCAAGTGACAACAAGTGAAAACTGGGAAATCCCAACACTGGGATTTTGCTTAAATGATGTGCTACAGTAAAAGCTTGCTCAGGTGGGGGATCTGAGATGGAGGTTGACAGTAGGAGACCCAGAAAGCTAAATGTTTTCTTTCCCCTGGTCTTTACTCTAAATTTATCTCAGATTTCATTTGAAACCAGGACAGTATGGAAAGGAATATCCTTTTTCTGACTACCTTTCATGAATCCTCAGAAAACAACAGCTATGACTTTACTAGTCATTCAGATATTATTGACTTGCAGGATTTGTGTGCCCACATACGTGTGTGCATGTGTGTGAGCAGGTATGTGAGACAGTCTGTACTCCTATCCCTAGTAAAAAGCACCAGCCTGATATTTCTAACCCGACAAATTTGGAAATCTGTGAAGTAGAGAAAATGTTTTCTTGTGTATGGTGCAGAGAGACACTTTTGGGAAGTAGAAAGGTTTAGGCAGGATGTCATGGGTATGAAGATAAATGTTTCAGTCATCTTTCTGAGCCTGTTTCCAGTTATTTAAGTGTCTACTTGTACTCTTGCAAAGATAAGCCTTCAAAACTTGAAGCAAGCAATGGCACTTGATCCTAGCAGAAAGGCTGATGCAGCTGCTGAGAGGTGCAAATGGTCCATGGTGCAGGCTGCAGCATGGTGTCAACTTGTCCTACCACCCAGCCAGGCTCAGCAGCCAAGCAGGGGGGCCCAGTCCGCACTTGGATGGGAGATGACTTGGGAATCCTTGGTGCATTGTGATGCTGAGGAAGCTCCAGCCTTCCATTGAATGGGAGAGCGATGCCAGGTGTAGGGTGTTGCCCTGGTAAGCTATGCAAGCCACACACAAAAAGAGGGTGAAAACAAATCTTGGCTCTCCACTCTGGGCAGGTGGGGCTGTCCAGTCAAGCTAACACTGCAGTATGATGTTCCAGTCAGCCGGCAATGGTGGAGTCTTATTTGTCCCCCAAGAGCCCTGGAAGGAGTTATATTGAAATGAACCTGACCAGAACACTGTGCCAGAGCAGGTTTCCACTGGAATATATTACTTCCATGACTTGGCATCTTCCCATGAAATATGCCCCAGAGGTATTCACTAGCCTTCCTGCTTTGTTTTCTGAATGTGTGAATCCACAGCCTCCCAAAGCTACCCATTTCCCCATGTTCCCTCACTCTATTGGTCAAAACATCTGCAAAGCACTTTGCCAAAACAGAAATCTTCAAAAATTTCTCTTCTGTAATAAACAAAAGAACCCAACCCTACACCACAGCAAGCACCCCAGTTTGGAATTTCCATTTTTGTTTGGAATAAGAAGTATTTTGAATATGTAAGCATCTCTGCATGACTCTGTTGCCAACTGGGAGACAAATGAGGATATTTCAGAAGTCACTGTTCTTAATATCTCTACCACGTATGTGTCCTAGAAAGGAAGGGTAGGTATGAAGAGGAGTATCACGTCACACAGATCTAGGGGTTCACTGAAGGGCAGAGAACACTGTGGAGAGGAGACAGCCACAGGACTGTACAAACATAGACCATTAGTTACAGGCTGCAAGGTTCATGATGGGCTTCCTGTCGTCTGGTTTTGTTGAAGGTGTGCTTGGCCTCTGAAAGCCTGAAAAGTACAGGAGCAAGGGGTGACAAATGGTTTAATGATTACAGGATGGTACGCCACATCACATGTTCTTGGTCTTGACCCAACTCCTGACCTGTTACACGACTGTAAGCAAATTCTTTTACTGTTCCAGTCCAAATCTTGCAGTCTGCATCCAGGCAAAACAGTCACTGCAATAAAATTCTGTCTTGCTGAATGTTTTATGGGTAACCTTCCTCTTGCCCACAGCAAGATCTTCTGGTACCACAGTTCCCTGAGGAACAAGGCTAAATGTGGCACGATTTGGCGACAGGCTGTGATCAAAATCAAATCTGAGCACCAGTGTATAGCAGTAGTGACCCACTTTCACTCTTTATTTCCTCCTCTTGTCTGTGGTTCTCGAAAATCACTTGCCTCTAGCATTGTCACTTCTTTAACTCCCAGCCTAGAAGATCTGCTGTGCCAGAGCACCCCATGACTCAGAGAGATCCAAAAAGCCTGAGCTTAGCAGCATGCCTACTGAACTGAGACAAATAAGATGAGCAGGTCAGTCTGACGAGCTAATCAGAACTCTCCTCTAGGAAAGATTATGCTTCCAGGACATACTCCACATATTGCAGAAAGCGTGTGGAATAGAGCCAAGGCAGAGATACCAACTCCAGCATAACCCATGTTCCCTCAGTCTTGCACATCCTCAAGGACAGTTTGTCTTTTGACCTAATGCTCAAAACCTTTATAAGTACAAAATCTCTTCCCTTCCTTCTCAGTGGGGGAGTGTTTCTTATCCCATCACTTTCTCTGGTCCCACCACTGGGGATTCTGCAGTGACTGAAAAAATGTCTCAAAGTGCCCAAGACAGAGTAGGTACAAGACAGCCCCTCTGATATTCCTCACATCTCCATGTGAACCCTTAAGGCCTGTATTTGTGACTCTAGTGAGTCTTGGAAGGTTACTTAGCTACGGCAATAGGACTGAAGTTATCCCTTCTCTCAGGCAGGAAGACCACATTCTGTGACAGAAGAGCTGTAGACAGTACCTATTGAGTCTACACAACTTCATGAATGTCGCTTCAAGTCCAGTAACACTGCCAAGGCAAACATCCTCAAGTCTGAAACTCATCATCCCTCTAATTTATTTTTTTTCTTAAACACCCTACAGCATGCTTCTCAGTCTTGAAAGCACAACAGATTTCTGTTGAAGGAGCAAATAAGCTGTTGATTTACATTCCCATATTTTCTAATCTAAGCTCCTCTTACCTAAACAGCTATACCAACATTTACTGTTTATCTGTGGTCTTGTTCAAATATCAGAAATATAGCATATTGACTAAATGGCACTCTGGGACTGACCTACTGTTCAGAGCTAGCAGCGGTCATATCCATTCCATGCACAGTTTGGCCTTCTGTCGCTTTGGGAGAATGGCAGATAACTGACGAACAGCAGCCCCGCTCTGCCATGCTGCATACTGATCCACATAGGTCCAGCTAACACATTTGCGAACCTCTTTAGAAAACAAAAATTACACAGTCCTTCTAAGACGATCCATTAAATGAGGTCGCAAGATTTGTTTTGCTTTGCTTCCCTTACGTTTTGCTTAGGAGAATTAGTGCTAAGTCTCCATTCCAGAATTTTGAAGATTGCTATTTTGCTTTGGGTCACAAGTGAAACAGCCTGTTTTAGTTCCATTCTTCTTTATAATTTTTGCATTCGACAGGAATAGTAAGACTTTGCAGATCAATACACTCATGCTAAGGGAAGATCTGTAAGAAAAATAATGCCGCTCTTATCTGCAATATGCCTTTTCGATAGGACTCACCTACCACCGTTCTTCAATTGTTGTACCATCAAATTCACATGCAGGTCTAACACTGAAAAGAAATAAACAGTGACTTGTGTGTGTGTATAGCATGGCAGATACCGGGGCAGATAGTCAGCTGGTGTAAATCAGCCTAGGTCCATTGACTCTAATGGAAACTTGCCAACTTACCCCAGCTGAGAATCTGATTATTGTTTTGCAAGTTCTTGCATTAAAGATAAGCATTCACATTCTGCTCCGTTAGACTGGTGTAAGCGGGAGTAACTTCACTGAAATCTCTGGAGTCTTGCTAGATGTACCTTACCTGGAGAGCAGAATTCAGTTTGAAATCTTAATGACAGTTAAAGCAGTTTTTACCTCTACTACATTTCACCTCTTTCCTTTTCCTTAAAAGAAAAAAAAAAAAAGGAAAAAGGAAGAACTAACAGGCTGTCATGGAAATTCTCAACTAAATCTTTTTTCTCTGATTCTCATTTTCAGGCTTTGTGCAAATAGTTTATTTGATTTGACACCTACTGCACAAAAGGTTGCCCCTTCTGTTCTATGAAGGCTGGTATCAAGAAAAGAGAGAGAAAAATCGCACAGCTGGTAATACAGAGAACCCAAAAATATACAAAGATGTACCGGAGGGAATAGTCATCAACATAAAGTGAACAAGCACCCAGACTATTGATTACATGCTGCTCACAGAACACTAGGCATTTCTGCCAACTTCTTTCCACTCTTACGCTGAGCTGCAGACAGCATGTTGTACTTTGCATCATCAGTTTTGATGAATAATGCACTGATAAACACTGCAGCCAATATTCTGGAGGAGCTGAGAAGCCAGATGTCATCTGGACCTCCAATAGTTTTAACCCTGGGTCTCTGACAGACACTGAAATAAACACTAGATATGCACCGCAGAATGGGCGATGCCCAAATGCGAGGTTAGGTACAATATTAAGCTGGCAGGCATAAGAAAAATGAACGGGCATTGTAATCCTTTCACAAACAACTTCCAGAGGTGCTGACACAGTGAGAAAGCAGCACCCCGGCATGAGCTGCTCACTGGAAACATCTGCCAGGTGCAGCATCCCTGCGTACATAGGGCTGCCCAGACAAAAGAAACGCTGTTAGCTGTGTCGGTTCGGCCCTGGGAGCTGCTGCCCGGCTCCATTTTGAAGGGACCGAGCAAAGGGCTCAGCAGACTTGTCCCCGTGGGGAAGCAGGATCCCCATTCGGAAGAGCGGATGCGTTCTCCCCGTGGCTGTGGGCTGGATGTGTTAGGATGGCAATCAGCCGGGCATCTTAGCGATACACCAGAGCCTTTCTCCTCACGGGCAGCAAGGCGCAGCGAGGTTTCTCAAGACCTTAAACCTCATTTGGTATTTATCTTACACATACCCTCACCAGTGATGCCTGGCTTTTTTTAAGCAACTGTCAGCCCCCTAGGTCTCCCCACTGATAAGGTCAGTGCGCAGGGGACCTCAGGCCTGTGAAGGTTTCATGTCAGTGAGTCTCAGTAGCACCAGGTACCCTTTAAAAATCTCACACGGTTTAGCAATACCATCAGTGAGCTTACGCACTTTTGGAAGTAAACTGTTCTACCCGCCCATCTCAATAATCCGAGATCTCAGCATGCCACATAAGAGTAAAACTTACTTTTTTTAATAAACGAGGGGAAAGGCTCTACCTTCCCCAGAATTACAGTGTAAAGGGCTCATTGCTAACTCAAAATTCTGTTTAAGGAAGATCTGCTTATATAAAAAGCCAAATTAGGCTCTCAAAGGCTGAGCGTATGCCTAAGCAACGGAAGAGTAGTTTCTCTCTGCTGGCACTGCAACATTGCTGGGGTCAGGAAGCCCCCTCATGGTTTGCTCACCAGGAGGAGGGTTGTATTATTTGAAGCATCCCAAATGTCCTGCTTTATTTTACGGCCAGAACTTCCCAAGAAAAACTGCATGTAGAAAAGAATATATGTCTTAAATGTGGAGGGGGAGTGTTTTCCCTCTATTTACTTTCTCCACTTTCTTTTGCACCTGAGTAACCATTCTTGGCATAGTTGGCAAATGCTCTAAGACGTGCCCTACTCCTGCATTGAGAGGAAATGCAAAAATAGGTAACATGCTCCTTATAATGCTATTTCTTTTCCATTCAGCTTGTCAAATAACTGACAAATGTGAAGTATGAATAAGGACCTCTTAAAGGTATGAAACAATCCAAGAAGAAAACTGGCATGCACCTGGGAAGTGGTTAAAACAAAGTAGTAGATCAGGAAACGCTTACATAGATAAGGGGTTAGCTGTAAAAAGGCAGAGGCAGTGACTATACTGGAATTTCAATTATACTGACATTGATGGGCATAGCAGTAGTGGAGTCATTAAGGATGGATGCGTGTTTCTGAGTGCGGTACCAAACTGTTTTTTCGGTTTGAGGAGCAATCAACAAGACCAGGGGCTATTTTGGACTTAGTCCAAGGAAATGAAACTAGGTGAAATGAATAATATAGAAGATAATAAACCCTTAGGGCTAGGTTATAATATCATCAAATTGGAAACACTTCTGAAAATATTTGTGAATGGTTATAAAAGTACAATAATTCTGAGGATGGAATGAGTTGAAGAAAGTTGATTGGAATCAACTGTTTGTGGACAATAATGGAAAAGCATGCAGTATTTAAGAAATGGAGAGACTGCTATTTCTATTCAGTTTATTAGAAACAAAGTCAAAATGATAGCAAAAACAAGCTAATGTGGCCTCAAAAATGTAATAAAGGTATCAAAATGCTTTCCTTATTTAAAAGGCCAGGCATCCTTGAAAAATGGGAAGGTTTGGCAGTTTTAAAATGAATGAGAACAACATTGAGAGAATACCAACAATGAATAATATCCATTAAATATTTCAATCAAGACTGAAGCCAAGTTGCTCAAGTGTATGCATGCAATGTAAATGGTAAAAAAGAAGAAGAAGGGGAAAAAAAAGAAAGATGATAATGAAACATGGAGCACTCGTTCGTATCTATTTCCACAAATAAAGGGACCAGTGCTCAGGCTTTCATTCAGAGCGCAGTTCCTCTGGCTGCGGCAGAGTGAGGATACAAGTTAGGGCTATTCAGGGAGTGCGTCCTTAAGGAAGATGATTGCTGCTGGATACCAGGATAACAACTCCCGTGCAGAAGGTCTGATCCAACTCTTGAGGTGCTGAGGACCACTTAGAAGTGGCTGCGTAAGAGCTGGTGCAGGGTCTACCCTGGCAACATGGTGGCTATTCTCACTTGCCGTGACAACCTGAAAAATTCAAGAGGAAGAAATACATCTTAATCCAGACAAGTTCCTCCAAGGGCGTGGTCAAATGATCAGCAAGGTGGTTCAAGCACATGCATTTCATTTCACAGAGAACAGCCTCGCACAGACACAGTTGGGTACTCTGCCTCTCCTGGGACGGCCGCGGCTTCCAGCTGAGGGGGGCAGCAACTTCTCCCAGCAAGCTAACTCAGTCCTTCCCGGTTTACCTGTGTTTTCAGCTGCCATTTCTGAGCAAACTCTGTGTACCTTCTCCCGAACGCCACGGTTTGTCACAGCAGAGAGGACACTTTTCTTCCTGCTTAACTAGCGGTGGAAGGGCCAGAGTCACCTGACTAAATCTTACCCCGGGAAGGAAACCAAAGACATTGCCTAGTAAGAGTCTCAGCAGAGAGAAGGACAGACAGCAGAAGCCTGTGAAAACAAGCAGCTGTGTGGTGGGTAAGGGGAATGTGCTGAAGGAGGTACTTTGCCTCTTCCTGGGGAGAAACAGGATGTCCTTGGTGAGAGCGTGCTGCAGTCAGCAGAGAGCCCGGCCAAGCAGGGACGGGGCTGGCCATGCCTGGCTGAGCAGCACTTCGTGCCCCCATAGGGATGTGTTGTTCAGCTGGCAGAGTCTCCTGCTGCTGTATGGAGCCCATGATGGGGATTGTTGCTTCTCCCAGAGCAGGAGGTGCCAGAGCCATCCTCCTTCCTTCCCCACAGCCCCGTCTTTCTCAGCCCAGATCACCAGCCATGCACACCATGAAGTTGAACTTCAACCTTCTCCAGTATTCAGAAAGGATGGAATTACTTATTTCAGTTCAACCTTGCAAAGCGGAGAGCTCAAGATGCCAAGGTGCTTTTCATATCCCAGATTTCAAAGCAGGCCTCATGTCTAGCAACCAAGCTCCAAGACAACTCTTCTTATTTTCCAGAGTGCTTAAGCTGAGGACAAAATAGTGAATTTTCCTATGCTGTACTGATGATTCAAAAACAGCCTCAGAATCTAGAAAAGGAGCAATTTAAGTGGTTTTTTTCTTCAGCTGCAAATTTTGTACTCCGTTCTCACCAGATACCCTCAGAACACAAGACCGTTGATAACAGAAAAGGGGCTTTTTGGGAGACAGCAGCTTTCCCATGGGTGAACCTCCTTGTAAAATGCTGAAACCATGTGTGGATGACTCCTGAAGACAGATGGTTCCTGGTTTTCATGGTTTGAGGGCTGAATCGCACAGTAAGCCCCAATCCCAGGTTTCTATGATGAAGGCCAAAGGTGAGAGCAGACTGAGGAGAATCATGGATGGTTTCTGGACCTTATTGCCATGGTTCAGTGGGAATTAGGAACAATATTGTATTTGACAGAGTTTTACACGGAAGTAACTGTGGTACAGAACAGAGAGGAGTCAGGCACTTAACTCACAGACTAGCAGAAATTGTGATTTTGATTTCAAAAATAAAGATGAAAAGCAGCATATTTTGTCCAGTTACATGTTGCAGAAATGAACTCAGACAAAATTAAATTTACCAGGTGACCCAAATTGTAGATGGGGACCTTGCAGTTTTGGGCTGGGGTGTTAAAGGTGTCCAAATTCAAGCAAGATCAACCCTTTGCATGTTACCCTTCACCCATCAGTGAAACTCCTTGGAGGGAGAGGATGGCCCTGAGTGGAACTGGAGTTTATTGCATGAATCCTTTCTCCTCAAATACTGTGGCACCTACCAAACATTGAGCATCCCCCATCTCCCCCCGGCAGCTGCTACACCATTGATTCACATGCCCCACCGGAGCTTGCAGGACCCCTACTAGCCTCTACTGTAAGCTGGCCTGAGGAGATGGTTCACACTGTGCTCACAAAACCCACAAAACACGGTGGAAACTTCAGCCCTGCGATAATGATCCAAATTTCCATGAGCTCATAAAGCACTCTAAAAAATTAGTGGGGAGAGTGCAAGATCATGCATACCTGTGCAGAATTACTTGTCGCCTAGGCAGGGGAGCAGAGAGGAGGGTGTTAGAGGAGCAGGAATAAGCACAACAGCAGCAATGGTACTCTAGAAAATTCAGAACTATGGAGGCACAAACAACTGTTCCCAAAGAAAATGGCTATTTTTTATTTAAGTGAAGTCTGGAGAAAACAAGACTGACAGTGATCCATAAAACCCTGGGAAGCTCAAATCAGGGTGTCCTCCTTTTCTCTAAGTATCCATATAAAGTGAGGAACAAAGAAAGGATTGCACAAGTGTAGAAACCAATGTAAATTTTTATTTTATTTTTTTTTAAATCCTACCGCATAGCCCAGCCACAGGGAAGAGCGAGCCCCAGCCTTTGTGACAGTAGAACCTGCCACATATTTGCCCTGGGTAATGAGCTCAGAGGAGGAGATTTGAAAGAAGACTTTGCATTGTTCGAGGAGGCTCTGGAGCAGAGGGAGGGTGGAATTCCATCTGTTCACTTCCGTGCGGTTCAGTGAGCTGCTTCACTTTTAATGGTTCACTAGACTGTGACACTTAGCAGAAATTACGGTAAATGTTTTTTAAAACCTTTACATTATCATTTAAGAAGCCACATGACAAGATCACTGAAAAGCTAACCCTTTGATCTCTGTCTCTTGTGAGGTTTTTTTTGTCTATAGTGGAGACAATGTACCATGTGCCGTTGAGGCTGGATAATGTGTTGGTGTGCTTACGTTCACTTTGCCCCCTGTCTTTTCTGTTCTCTGTGGCGGTTTTTTTTCATGCCTTTGCAAAAAAAGCAGATTATTTCCCTTAAAATCTATAGCCACCTCAGCAGTTCCCATATAGTTCTTCACATGTTAGGAGAGCTGACAAACAGCTCACACGCCAGCTCGGATAGGAAGTACCCTATGTTACCGATCAGGTGGAATTCCACTTTGCCTGCTTGAGTGACTCTTTGAACAATGTAAATCATTAAGTAAGTCTTTGCAATGGTGCAGAAAGGTGATGGGGGAAGGGAGCTCTCTATCTGGTGCTTATTCAATGCAATTTCATAGGAAGTCTGTTTATTTTCCATAAACCTTTGAAGAAGAGGAAGTGGTAGTCAACAAGTACAGTTTGACTTGAAGACAGGCATTTGAAGACATGGTAAATTTTTGTGCACTTCTGTGTTTAATAAGCGTTTAGGACATTTTTTCTCCCTTCGTTTTCTCCGTACCACCAGAGTTTTCACCACTTTCTTGTATAAATCCATCTTTTCCATCTGGAGAAAAGTCTATGGAGTGTCTGGAAAACTTGGAGCAACCATTTGGATCTCTTCACTGCTGTAGAAATTGTCCCTTTAAGTACTAAGAGAAAATCTTTATCTTTTTGCAGAGAAGGGAAACATACAAATGAAGTCAGACTCCCCACAGATCCACGGCTTGCAAAGATTTCTGCTGCCTTTGCTTTAGTCATAGGGAATGGTTTACAGCTTCTTTAGACAGAGCACGGTCCCCTATCAACTACACTGCACAGGCGGTATGTCTTAAAAACAGGCAGCCTGAAAAACAAATGGAGGCTACAGATTCCAACCCTTAGAGATCACTCTTACCTTCTCCAACCTTCAGGAATTAAATACTAAAGCCTGTTTTGGTGTTAGGGGACAAATATGAAGTGCAAATTTAATACCTTTTTTTTCCTTTTGTCAGTTATGTCTGATCCAGGCTATAGGCATGAGCTCATTGCATGAGTACAAGCCTTTCGCTATGTGAAGACATCCCATAGGAAATAGATACCTCAAAGAGGTTCTGCACTGGGATGGTGTCCACAGCACTGCCTTCATTGTGCTCAAATTTACTAAGAAGCATGGTCAGCACACTTTACAAGTAGGATTTTAGCCATCACAAAGGAGAATTTTGAAGTAAAATGTACTTAAATGACCCCAGTGAGTTTTTGCTATAGCTCTGCTACTGTGTAGGGCCTCTTGCTGAAAAATGTCCATTTTTCTCCTACAAGGCAGAATCTACCAGAAGAGCAGAAGGATGCTCAGACCATTTAGGAGAAGGTTGACAACCACTAGCTGAGAAGAGACAGAGAAAGAGGTGACCAGAGAGGGAGAGTCAGAAGGAAGCAAGGACTGCAGCTGAATTTCAGGTAGCAGTAGCAACCAAGAGGAAGGAAGTAGAGGGGCTGGTTGGGATTCCAGCTGCAAGTAGCTTCATATTGTCCCCTCTACTTGCCGATTTGAGTGAGGCACTACCGACCTTGAAAATTTGCCTGACCTCTAAACCAGCATAAATAAATTAAGCAAAAGCAAGCCGCTAAATATTGGCACCACAGACATGTTTTGCATTGTTCCCTGCATCATGTCCATGCTGCACTCTGCCTGTGATCCCAGATGATCCATGAGCACAGCTCAGGAGCAGCAGCCAGGCTAGGGAAGCCCTCATATCACACCGTTCATACACTGGTTGCCTCTGGCTGTCTCTGACTTGTCTCCAACAGAAACAGAGACAGTGAGATACCCCCCTCCGACCCCCCCTCAACTCTGCTGTAAATCCAAATATGTCTTTTCAAGCAGTGCTCAAGTCCCTGTCGTTTTTTTCTTCCCCTCTTGGGGATTTGCAGAAGCTCATTTGAACTCCAGTGTCCCTGTACGAGTGCAGCGGCCAGTGAATGCTTTATGTTACAGGGACATACTACCTCTCAATCTAAACGTGGAATCCTTCCTGCAGAAATATCCATATCTCATGAAGCTGGAAAAGCATGGCCAATATAGAGCAAATAAATCTATCTGCATGTGGACTTTGACTGGTATCAAACTGGCTCATTTATTGCCACAACTCTTTGCTGGGAGATTTTTGTTCTGCTGTAGAGCTGCTAAATTCCCCTTGAGTACTATTAGTGTTGCTGCTTTTTATGTCTCTCTCCATGACACTACTCAATGCAAGTTATAATTAACTCAGAGGAAGTACAAGGGGATGGACTCTGTCTGTTTAGGGGGAGATGGGTACAGAACGGGAAAAGATAATGCCAAATAACCTTTGGGCTTTCTAGTATCCCCTGAACACTTGGGCCTTGGTTATTTTTAGACCTCACCTTTCTACTGAGAGGCAGCCCAAAGCCTGTTGTCAGCCGCAAACTACAGCAATCAGGACTAATTTTCGGGGCTGAGGGAGGACTTGAATAACTTGACTCGTAAGACCTTTGTACCAGCCTTTTGCACAAGACTGGCTTTTAGCCTCAGAGAACTACAGAAGCCACCCCTGGCTGAGATCTTAGTATCAAAGGTGAAAAAGTGTCTGTTTTCCAGCAATACTGGACAACCCGGAGAACAATTTATTGCTTAACTATTAAAGATTTAAATGTCAAATGCAGGACCTATCCTTACTCCTACAGACCCCCACATTTGTGCACATTGGCTGGAGGGCTAGGATGCAGCTGAGGGATGCAAAGGCAAGCTGAGGGAGGGTGGCACAGCATTTCTGAAGGTGCATGCACTTAAACAGGATCCTGGCAAGGTTTCCTGCTTTCGTTGAAGTACTGCATTGTGGAAGAAGAAAAGGGTAGAAAAACTAGCAAACTAGTGATCACATTGCACATGCTTTGGACACAGAAATTATTCCCCTAGCAGCAAACAGTGAGTGCTAATAGGATCTTAGTGATCGGCTCACAGAATCCTCGGAAGTCAACAAGAAAAAATAGAGTGTCCTTACTGACTTTGACATCTCTCCTGCAGGTACATACAGCCATAAGTAACTTTATACAGCTGAATAATCCTATTGAGTTCAGCAGGACCACTCTCATGTGCACATTACTCACCTGGGTCTCAGTAATGTACGCTCACAGTCTAAACAGTTCATACCTTTGAACTATTCAAAAGTGAGTTTCTGAACCAAGAAGCCATTTGAATAACTACCGTGCTATTTTGATCTGCATTCTAATTTGAAAACTCATCATTATTTACATGATAAACATAAATGGTGCATTTGGAGTTGTTATGGTCCATCATGTAAATCCGTATTTAAGCATTATGAAAAAGAGGATTTGTGACTCAGTAGATCATATTAGCTGTAGAGCAGCTATTCCTGTTGATCAAATCTATTTTCTTACTGCCCAACGTGCATCAAGTTCATGTGATAAAAAATCCTTATGACATATTTACTGCTGTGTGAAATGATGTGGTCATTTTTAATTTCTTTGTATTTTTCCTATAATATTCTAAGCAGCTTGGCATTCTCTGAGGAGAACAGCGGTCTTACTCTAGGTGGCCCTACTTTGATCTCAGCTAGGTGACCATGAGTGATGAGCTCCCACAGGTTTAACAAAAGTTCCCACAAATGTTTCCCCCCTTACTTGGTGATGCCTGTGATATTCTGTGGGCATGTCCTCCTCACAAAAAAAACATGTCAACTCCACATACTGCTTTCCCAACCAGAAAACATCGGCTCCATACTCTCATTTCCCTTGTTTTGGGCCATGATCCATCACACTTGCTCATCGCAATAACCTGGTAGCATTTAGAGCCATGTCTCCTTGCCCAGCAACTGTTCTGCAAAGTCGATTCAGTAGAAATGAGCTTGGTCATCTCTTGCCACCACAACCATACCATGGTGGCTCAGACAACTGCTGGGTCTGCCCTGCCACAAGAAGTAGTCAAAGGCAGACTCATTTTTCCTTCCGTTCCTCAGGTTGACAGACCCATGTGGACAGATGAAGACATATGCTCCCAAATGCGCAGGAAGGCCTATACAGCTGGTGCTGAAGGGAGAGGCAATAGCTGTTCTGTCTTGTGCATGGCAGTACCTGCTTTTCTTGCTTCATGCTGGGCCAAAAAGACCAATTTTATTCTTCTTGTGGTTGCTGTCTGTGCTGCATCAAATAGACGTGCATTCAGACAGGGATTTAAATGTAAACTAGAGAGATCAGCCTTAACATTGGCCACGAGATGGAATTTTTCCATCTTGCTTCCACCCCAAGTGCAATTAGAAGATATCTGCAATTACTGCGACTTTATTTATATGGCACAAAGGTTTTAGGGACTTTTAATGAGCTTATTAGGATGCTCTTAACTGCCACCATTTTGTGTGTATTCTCCATGTATGCTTGGTGGGGAGATAAAGGCAGATTTTTGTCCCCTCAGCCTGCTGTAGCAGAAGTAGTCTCTATTCTTTCCACTCTCCACTTAGGTCACATTTTTAAGGCTTTTCTTGCCAGCTAAGGGGAAACAAACTTCAGTCCAGACCATCAAAGGTTTTTAGAAACCAATATATTTAAGAAAGACGATGCTTTGTTATCAAAACTGAGATTATCCTTACAAAGCCCCAACGGTTGTTGCTGATAGACAAAGCTTGTAGAAGAGCCCCACAAATCCTGTTTCCATCTTCGATAAGGACAGCAAATAGTGGGGTCCCACCCCATGTGTGAGATGAGTCAGAGAGAACCGAAGGAACAAGGAAAAGGTAAGACAAAAGAAATGGCAAAATAAGGGCAACGTTCTGCCTAGCAGATGTTCAGTATTCCTACAGTCTCGTTACCTTTGTTTAAATGCTTGAATCAATGCTCTTAGTTTAATAAACAAAACAGATGCAAAATTTGCAGCTAAGACTTAGGAGTGAATGTCAAGGCACAGCGAGTGATCTGCACGTCCTCTGGGACTGTGTTTTTTGGTCCAGGATGGGAAACCTGTTGTTAGAATTGTTCCCATATTATATCCCACTGGCCCTGATTACCTTGATGTTGGGGAAATGTCTCGAGGGACGTAAATTGCCTAGAATCATTTGCAACAGCTGCCAGCGACTGCAATTCTATGTTATTACAAAAGCAATCTCCCTTCCTAGGAATTTGATTTGCAAAAAACAGAAGAATTATTAGAAATAGAAAGAAAGGTTTTAAAATAAGATCAGTTTCCAAAAACCAGGTGCCCTGTGCCGCTACCCTTTTTGACACGAGTATCCCTTATGCTCTCAAAGGGGAATAATTACAGAAGTGACTGTCACAAGATGGTACCTGCTTATGAAAAATAAATCTCTCCCTTGATTTTAGGCAGGCTCGAGTCAATATTTCTTGCAGAAGAAATCTCTCCTTTAAGCTCAGTATATTTTCTGGAACAATGGATATTGAATTGTGTCTGTTAATATAATCACTTGACATCTACCGTTTTGTATATTTCGTGTTCCAGTGAAACCTTCTCTGTATTGCTAATGAAATAATTTTTTTATGTTCTCAATAATCATTATTCTCTTTAATGAAAAGTTAGGGCAGATCTTTCAGTCCTTACATGTGGGAATAATTTCTACCCTCACATTACTTTCTTGAGTAACTTAAGCTGACTTGAGTGAATTAAAGTTTTGTAGGGATGGCTTGTTCATAACTTAAGTGCTAATTGACATCTATTTCAGAACATGACATTCCGGAATAAACCCTACTTTAAGACATTAATGCAATTACGGCTTTTATAACAATTGGTATAATTATGTTTTGGGTAATAACTAATAAGTCATTGCAGTGGAATGTAAGGTAATGTTTCCCACCAGCTGCCTTCAAAAATCCTCTGTCAGAGACAGTGAGAAAGATCAGTCCTGAGTCACAAAAAGCATCTCCCACAAACATGGTGAAGTAAGAGACCAGGAGACACAATACTTTTGTCTCTTAATTTTGAGGCACAATTAATTTTGGAGTTCTAGTATCCCAAACAAAAAAAAATTGTTTCATTTTAATGCCTTTGCATCAGAAAAAAGAGTCAGGTCCAGACACAGCGGTCAGTCTAATAAGTGATTAATAGCTAAAGTGAGCCACTGGTACTTTATTTCCTATCCCCTGCTCTGCCTCCTCTTTAACACTCCGGTAACTGTCAGAAAGGGACCCAGCTATTACAGATGACAAGGGGTAAATGCCTTCATGTTGTCCTCCAAAGGTTAAGGTTTACCAACCTCAGTTGGAAGCCACAATCTCCAATAACCATTAATCCACTAAACTCCAGTACGAGTGAACATATTTATGGCTGCAGTCACTAAAGGGTGAAATAAAGATTAGTTTTTAGTTAGGAACGCAAAGCTTTTTAGATCAATACAGACCCACTGCTGAAATCAATCTAAAGTTTGGAATTTTTAAGTAAAGATTTACTGGGCTTCCTTGTACAGTTAATTTTCCAAAGGGGGAATAGTCTCAGCAATGTTACATAGTAATCAAATTGAGTAAACACTAGTCAGTTCATAAACTGACCTCAGTTATGCGCATAGCAAATGAGTGTACAGCAATAAAAACACCCATAATGTGGATAGTAAATTTGCCAATAAACAGGTAAAGCCAAAATGCACATATAGACTAACATGATAAAATATTAGTAGCTACATTTGCCTATTTGAAAACATAAATAATCAATAGACATTAATAATGAAGTTGTTCGTGCGTTTCTTTATTACTGTGCATATTAAGTGTTTCAATTATTTCTACTTAGTTTGATAGATAAATGTATATGCACATTTTATGCCTTGAAAAGAATATAGGATTACTCTTCAAAACAAAAGCTACTGTTTAGATGAAAGAACAACTGGACTGGAAATACACAGCTTGTTATACCCCTCTGCTGTTCATGTTTGATGCATGTATACAATTTATTATGCAATTTCTTGAGATTTGACAAAGTAATTGTCTGGCAAACCATAGCTTTAATGATGGCTTTTCTGCTTCATACAAAAGGTCTGAAGGTAGTGTAGGAAAATGACTTAATAGATCAGTGTCTATAAATGCTGTTAATGCGTGGTGTATATATATGTGCAATGGAAACCCAAGTTATTTTCTGAGTTACCGCACAATATGTTGTGAGATTCCATGTGGTAAATTCATTTTTTGTCATCAGAGCTACTGCATGAAATCTTATAAGTTGAGGTGTAACTTCCAAAATAACTCGGGTCACTGCCCTAGCTTTAGTCTTGGTGTCTGTCACTGGGAGTTCTTGACGGTGGACCAAGGGCTGTGAAGGAGCCTGGATGTTATAATAGCACCATGGTAGCTTAAAAAAGACAGAATTTCCATTGTTAATCCCATTTTAAAGGGCTTGTCGCTCGGCAGTTAAAATCCATTCAGGTCTGAAACCAAAGTCAAAGTGCAATAT
Organism: Pluvialis apricaria; assembly: GCA_017639485.1. Classification (NCBI taxonomy): domain Eukaryota; kingdom Metazoa; phylum Chordata; class Aves; order Charadriiformes; family Charadriidae; genus Pluvialis; species Pluvialis apricaria. The sequence goes on along the minus strand of CM030008.1, from coordinate 122,477,033 downwards.
ATAAATTTCCTTTTAATCATATTTGTTTTAAATCATTGCGGCTATTCTTAAGATAAGGAGCACAGAAATCCTGAAGTTTTATTATTTTGAACACTTTTGCAGTCTTTTGTAACTAAAATGTGTCTAATTTAAAAAAATGAAATTTCTCAGCAGAGGGATGTTCTTCATTTTGCCTGTCTCCCCGTTTTATCATCGGTAAAAGAGTATTGGCCAGATTCATAGCTTGTGTGAGCGAGCACTGGGTCCACCAGGACGGTCCCATTCCATCAGCAATGAACCTTTGTCTGCTGATGAGCTGTACTCGAATGAAGTTAAAATGGAAATCTTTTTCATTTTTCTCTGGTGTCATTTCTCAGCCCTAGGATATTTGGGATGTTTATTTATACCTTGGTGTAAATTAATATGAGGCATTGGGCAGACAAGATGTTATCTTGTGAGCAATAGGTACCTGAAAATCACACAGGCAACTTGAGTCAAAGAAAAAAAAGAAGAGATGAAGTTCTGGTGACCGGGCTCTCACATCAAGTATTGCTTTATTCTATTTCACCTCCATTTTTTAGAATTAATGATATCTACCCTCCTACCTGATTTTTGCCTCCCATATACAGCTCATGAATGAGTTTGTTGATAACAGGGAAGACTAAAGTCTCCTCTTAATTCTCTGGTACAACAGAAATAGAGCTACTATTGATTTCCTCACATTCTCAGTTTGGCACCATGGAAATTTTGGAAAAGGTGAGGGGGGAACAATTTCCAGCTGTGAACTGTTGGCATATCCTTCACGCCAAAGCAGACCACAGATGATCAGCTTGCATTCCAAGGCAATGTCACTCAGAGCCAAATAAAAGGACGTTTTTATTGTGTGAACTACATACTGGCCTGAAACAGCTGGCTGGTGACACAGAGGGCCTTGCCAGCCATTCAGTGATGACTTCGTTGTGGTTTCTACTGCCTGGGCTGGATTTGAACCAGGAAGCTGGACACAACTGTCCACTTTGCTGAGAAGCAGCGAAACGCTTCAGCAAAGGAAAGGGATTATTTTCCTGCTCCCATTTTCTCCCCATTCAGAATATCTGCTACCAAAGTTCTATCCTCCCTGATGAAAAAGTGTATTGTGACAATGCTACACCAACCTCAGGTTGCTATTTTGCAGCTGGACCTTGTGGAACGAGACAGAGGTCCTTGTTTACCTGGGTAGCCAGCTGGGTTAGGTCAGAGTCACTACTGGGGTTCACCAAAATCGCCCTCACCAACTAGTGAGTGTCAACACCAGTTAGGGGAATAATACTTGACCTTCACTGGCTACAGTTAAAGATTACCTGGTTTTAAACTCATGAAGCCCTGTTTCCACATTTTGTGTTTGTTTTTTTTGGTTTTTTTTCTCTCAGTAAACCTGCTAAATTGAGTTAGCAGACTCTGACTTTAAAAACACAGTTTGGAATATGGGGAGAAGCAGCACATTGACTATTTCACAATGGTGAATAGGTCTGGTTACTGAGAAAGCGATGACATGTGATATCCGTAGGGAGATCACCTTTTTCCCCTCCACAGGAGAACAAGACTGTACTATTTAAACACAGCCCTACTATTTAAGCAGCCGGGTCAGAAGGTGCTCTGTGTTATCTTAGAAAGATGAAGTAAAGCAAGGGGAGACCGTAAACTTTAACTCGCATTTCCTTTGCTTTTTTATACTTATGTTTAACTTATGCCCCTATGATGTGGTGGTTTCAAACCAGGACACCCCAAAATTATGTTAATGAATAAGTATCTTGGTAGTCAAAGTTAATGCCGCATTTTATTTTACATCACTATTTCGTCACAAGGGAGTTGACATCCAATGAGTCCTCTCTGCTACGTCTAAAGGGAGGAGACAATCTTGGGGCAGTTGAAATGGAGCACTACGGTAAAGATTTCTGTCCCCAGAGCACTTAGATGTGATGGAGAACAAAACTCTTTGTCAGCAGACTTTGCTTGAAAGGGAATTAAAAATTTTTTCACAACTCTTCTCTCCCTTAAAAACTGTTAGTGCTCCCTTGAGGCTTGTGAGAGCCATATTAAACCTATGGATTATGTATTACTTCAGTACAAAAATGTACTCTAAATCTAGCCACTGCAATCCAGCTAGTTCCTGTTGCTCTGAAGCTTGCCCTTTCCCCTGTGTGTCCCAACATGCTCCCTCAGAAAACCAAGCAATGGGCATGGAGCACTCTCCCACCTGGGGATGGCTCCTTACAAAGCCTGACCGTGACTTTAGAGCAATCACAGTGTCACTCGCCACCAACGTATCCTCCTCCTAGTTTTGCAACGAGACCTGCGTGCACCAGGCTGGGAAAACTCAGCCAAACTGAATGGCGAATGCAGACACATGTCCCACATCAGGAGAGCATTCCCTTTGAAGAGAGCACTTAAGAATATGCTTTAAGAAATGCTTAAATGCTTTCCTGAACAGAAATGGACTTAAGCACACAAGAGTATCCCTTAATTGGGAGTACAGTGCAGACACAATCACTAAAGCTCGTATTATGTGCCTGAAAATCGAGTCCCAGAGCGTAAGCTTTTCCGAGTGATGGTTAGAGGGTTCCTAGTTGTAGCATGGTTCTGTACAGAAGGATTTGCTTAATCCACCTTGCTTTTAGATTGCAATTTCCCCAAGCTTAGCTGCTTCCTTTAACAGTTCTGAGTTCTGCCCCCCCAAAGTTATTTTAATAACTCTTTCAGAGGCAATACCTTATATTTTGATTTTTCAGAAGCTACTGATTTTCTACAAACTTTATTCCTATCACCTTGATCGCACAGCATTGCACTGAGCGACTCTTTTATTTTTTATGTAGTTTACCCTCTTGCCTTTTTGGGGACTGTGAGAGGAAGAAGAACAGTTTGTCTTTTGGTGCTCTTAGGGTCTGACTCATTTAGGGTCCTGTTTAGCAGCTCCCAGTCCATCCCCACCAGAGCTTTGGGTAAGCAGGGCAAAAATCTGAACACTTAATGGTATTATGACTCTTTGTTACAGAAAAATTTGTGTTCTGTATACATTCAGGAATAGAAACAATGCTTCACGATATGTCTGCATGTATAAATAAAACCAGTCACTATTCCTAGAGGAATCTCAAAGCACCAGGCAAGCACGGATTAACCAGGACACAACACAGGCGATCAGGATGCCTGTGACACCTCTGGGGCCAGTTGTGCCAGTCTCTAGAGCCACATGGTTGTGGCAGCCACTGGCATAGCAAGCGTAATAGTAAACATTCAAAAACACCCAGCTGGGGGTGGAGCTGGGCAGATGTGCTCAGCAGGGCCGATGGACCACAAGCTGGGAGAGCCTTGGACTGCACTAATGAAAACTCTTTTTAGCATTTGTTAACAGAAGCACAGAGATATTAAAGGATGCACCTGGGTCAAGGTTGTTACATCTATATTATTAGAACCAAGATAACGTTTGATTTCAGATCTCTTTCCCTCCCAGCTCCTTGCAGTGCCTCACATCTCCTCTGTTTCCAGGGAAAAAGCCTCCTCAGGGAACAACAAGGTACGTGCGAGCTTTGGATGGTTCCCAGGCTCTAACCCCAAAGTGTGCAAGCCAGTGTAGGTACGAGCACTGTGTGCCAGTGGTGGGCCAGACTCATGAGCCCTGATTTTAACAGCCACCGCTGCAACTTCCCAAAATCTTGCACTCCTGCCCTGCTCCTAGACTGACACTACCTGGCAATGGATGACGTGAGTAGTTCATCTGTACTCCAGGAACAGTGTGGCTGTGATGCCAGGTCTCCCTTCAGAAGTGCGAGCTTACAAACTTCCACATCAGAAATTTTAGGGTCGATTATACAACAACGTTCGGCATGAGTAGCAACACTACTGGTAACAGCCAATACTGCTGTTGCTCATCTATTTGTATAGTACTTGTACTACAAAAGGCACCTGTGTGCTCCGATCTGTCCAAACAACTAGTATGGCATGTTGCCCAAAAAAATCGATCCAGCTTACCTGTAGTCTTCACCTCTCTTCTCTGCAAGGCCCCCAAGACAACTTTCTTTTCCTGTGGCGAGAGATCCCATCCACATACATCCACATCTGTTCCACCATTTGACATGCAACAGTGGTAGAAATGCAGACTGTTGAGAGAGTTCAGCAGGCCAGACGACGTGCACGAAGGCAATTTCTGTGCCCCAAACAGGGGAGCCAGCTGAAGCTCTGTTTCTGACAGCAGTCGCAATGACAAAGGGGCAGGTGTTCAGAACTGACACTTATTTTTGTTCTTAATAATTAAGACACCATGCATGTAACTTGATTTCTGAGCTGCGCCAGGATATCAGTGTATATCGCAACAACAATATCTGCAAGAAATCCCCCACAAAACATCAGTTGTGCAGAGATACGTTTCATATTACAAGTACAGATAATAAGGGGGTTTCTCTTTTTTATATAATTGCTCTTAGTGAAAAACATTTACCTTGCTTATTGACTGAGTTTGTTCCCTGGGATTTTAATGACAATGCCTTATACTTTCTTGATGAAGGCCCCCTCTGCATGAGGACCTCTTCCTTTAATTGCAAGATGTGATTCAGTTCCTTTCGCAGTATTGACCCCCCTACTACAATCCTCTGCAATGAAGCTTCGGTAAGTTGAGTTGTCTGCATGGAAGGAAAAAGATGAGCTAAAGGAAGACAAGTAAAAGCACAACATCTACTAACCTCTGGCTTTGAAAAGACAAAAGCATGGGGCACTGCCCATTGTTCTTTGGAAATCCTGTTTAGGGATAGAGCCCTATAGCTATGATAGGGAGGGCTCGGGAGTTAGTACGTGTTCAGTGCCTCAGGAGAGATGCTCTTCGCTCCCAGTGGTTTCCCTGCAGTCTGTGATGGTCTTAGGCTTATAAGCTAGAGACATGAAGTCCCTGCTTAAACCAAGTGGCAAGCACAGCTAGTTTTGCTCCACAGAAAAAAAAAAAAAAAAAGTGTAATTTTAGATGGTGCAGGTCAGGGAGTAATCGCAGAAGAAAGAAAACACAGTATTTTCTGCTGACAGCTGCTGCCTATAAGAGAAGAACTTTAATTTTGCAGATATAATGTGTAAAATTTGGAAGTCTCTCTTCAAAAGTGCTCAAGCCCATTTAGAAAATACCATACCCAGGACTTTTGGAAATATTTATCCAATGTAATTCATAAGTGACCACAATAAGACTGAACTTTATTTTAACTTGAGTTAGTGGAGCAAAGTTAAATAAAAATTAAACAGGTCCTTTCACTAATGAGCAGAACACACCAGTATGCTAGTCCCAGAAACTCGCTACACATTGGCACAGACATATTTTGGCAGCTTACAATGGTATAAGAGTATGCGACACATCAGTCAGTGAAAACTGATACAAAACCCCGTGGGGATTATTTACAGCCATTACAGCAGTAAAGTTCAGCAGCACAAGCATGATATAAAAATTGTTCTTCCCATCTACTACAATTGGGAGACAACTTGCATCACTGAAGACACCAGCTACTATTGAAATGGAGGCATCTTGTAACTCATGTTTGTCTTCACCTGAACAGGGTCAAAATCTGGGTGGCCAACAGGGTACAGTTGAGAGGAAGGGGAGGCACAAGGGGAGCAAAACAACGGAAACGGTTTTATAAGCAGCATATGATGGTGTCATTCTTCTGGGAAGAATACCGTGCCCTAAAACACCAGCTGCCTCATCTCTCTTGGAAATTTCTTGCAGAAATAATTGACGTCCAAGGGAGGAGGAAGGGAGCTATCTGGTGAGGAAAAACAGAAAGGTATGGAAGAATTTCTTTTCTAAGGTCACCAGAAAATAAATAAAAGCAAAAACTGCCTTGATGCCTTTCAGTTCCAGTCCTTTGCATTCCTGAGCAATCTGACTCCAGCGCTGTAAATGCACTGGCATCCTTGGCCAAGTCAAAGAGAAAGACCATGAGACCTGGCATTCAAAGTCCCGCTCCTGGTGTGTATTTTAATTAACGGGAGCCTGTGTATTACCTGGGAAAGGGGATGGGGGTCATGGCCTTCACACCAGGTAAAACTTTTTGTAAGTGCTCATTCCAGTTTCCTTTCATGTGCATTTCATTCAAGGGCATACATTCCACCTTTTTTTTTCTTTTCTTTTTCTTTTTTTTTTTTTGACAATTGGAGGTTTGACAACAGAAGAACAGAGCTATAAATGTGAGGGTGCAATATATCATGAGATAAAGTGTGGAGAACATGTCCTCTACCGAAATGCCCCTTGGTGGAAAGAAAAAGCCCAAAATGCCTACAATGAGAATATCCTCTGCTTCTTACGACTATAAAGGAGCAAAAACCAAAACAAAGCCCCAACCCATGGGCTGTGCTGTGCATGTTTCTAGGGTATCAGCTCTGGCAGAAAGTTGAAAGGTTACATTTGTGAAATAGCAGCTGCTTTCCTGCCATTTAATTCAGGCTTCTGCATTGCAAAGTCTCGAAACCGAAAGACAAATCTGACAATATGCTAATCTTCCAATAAAAAAAAAATGTGACTTCTGAACCCTTATCTGTTGAAGAGCTGACAGTGAAGTTCAGAGACGGTTGTCTAACCAGACAAAACGATAGAGAAAATATGCCTTCAAACAAGATCATAAATCTTGAACAGTGCAGGGGAACAAATGTAAAGGGAACGTTTTACCACTAACACCATTTAGTAGCCTCACTTTTTTTCTCTCCCCTCCACCCCTCCAGCCCCATGATACTTGCAAGGAAGGAGGATGTATCCTGTCAAAGCAATAATATAAATACAAGGGGGGTAGGGGGCTAGGGGACAATATATCGGGTACTGAAATCAGACATTATTTCCATCACATCCGGGGTGCGGGGGGAGAGCAGAGACACAAACCAAATACCGTGCAACCTGAATACAACAGATTTACACCCCCCCCAGCAACACACACACACACACACTCGCACACAAAAAGTTTGCATATTGCACAGGGCGCTTGAAGATCATAAATCTATGCATGAGAAAGATGTAGTGGAAATTTTTGGGGGGATTAGAGTTTATTTTTGTCATCTCTGTGAGACAGCTACTCATTCATCCAGATCACAGCTAAGAAAAAAGCTGGTCACAGAAATTAGCAGTTTCAGCTCAGCAGCAAAGTCGCCAGCCTGTGAAGGCAGAGAGAAATTGACTAATTAGCAATGCGCACTAAAACTTGACGGTTCTTTATAGAGAGAGAGAAGAGAGAGGGAGAGCGAGAGGGAGGGAGGCAGAGAGGAGGGGGGGGGGCCCTCGCTTTTTCCCCTTCTTTCTTCCAAAGATGTTTGAAATCGCAGTCATTTACGCTCGACAATTTTTACAATAGCCTTGAGCCATAATTTTGCGAGTCTCTCCAGCATCCATCCCCCTGTATGGTCTCTCTCCACTGGCCATGCACGACCGTTTCTCTCCCCAACCGTGGATTTCCTATTACTCTCGTTACGACTCACTGAGCCCCAGGCCCAAGGATAATGATGTGTTGTTTCTTGGTAGCATAATTTGTCACACGTACATTTTTTCTTCTTCTTCTCTTGCAGAAAGCTCTGCGCTCTCTCTCTCTCTCTCTTTCTCTCTCTCTCCTTCTCTCTCTCTCGTACATTTTCTTGCTGTTGCTAATTCATGGTGATCAAATGATGTACGACAAAATAAATTGTAAAGAGTGACTGCTCCGAGTTGGGAACCAGAAGGTTTTTTTTTTCTTTCTTTTCTCTCCCTCTTTTTTTTTTTTTTTTTTTTTTGGAAGGAGCGAGCAAACCTTTAAAAAGGAAGGACAATTGATTTTTTTGGGGGGGAGCTTAAGTGAACCTTTACTTTGGCAGCTGGTTGTGGAGCAGGTAAGTTTCTGGCCTTGTGTCTAACCGTCTCTGTGCATTTTCTTGTGTCTCCTGATTTGTTTGTTGTTGGGGGAGAGGAACGGGGTGTCTGTGTGTGCGGGTGCGTGTGCTGGAAGTGTGTGCGGGGGGGGGGGGGGGGGCAGTTGTGTAACGAACGCGTTTGCAGAATAAACTCCGATTGCGAAGAAATGGGCAAAACGAGGAAGAAAGAAGGGGAGGGAGAAAGAGGAGGAGTGTGTGTGTGTGTGTGTGTGTATACGTGTGTGTGCATGTATGTGTGTGTGTGTATGCGATGGGGAGGGGGGGGTGGTGGAATTGACCAGGTCCACTTAAAGGGAGAGGCTCCGGGAGGTTTCTGTAGCCGGCGGCGGGGCGCGGAGCGGGGCTGAGCGGCGGCGGGGCAGGGGAAGCGGCTGGAGGGAGCCCCTCGCCGCCGATAAATGGGGGGGGGGGGGGGCTGAAGGGAGGCAGAGGAAGCCCAGCGCTGGCGAGGAGCGACTGAGCGCGCTGCAATGGCAGGAGCCGGTCTCGGCGGGATCCCGCTGAGGAGGAGGAGGAGGAGGAGGAGGAAGAGCGGCGGCGGCGGCGCTCGGCCGGGCGGGATGCGGCCAGCGCGGGTCGGTGGCTGCGCAGCCCCCGCAGGTGCGGCCGCAGCTCGGGGCTGCCCCGCCGACCCCCTTCCCCGGGCCGGGCACACGGGGTCGGGGCTGGGGGTGGTGGGGGGGGGATGCGGCGGGGCCCGGCCGGACCGAGGGGCCGCCGGGCAGGGCCCTGCTCCCCGCCGCCCCCCCCACCCCCCCCGTCCTTCCCCCAACTTGAACTTCACGTAGTTACCGGAGTTACGGCAGCGGCGCCGTCTGCTGCCACGGGAAGCGAGGCGGGCAGGACAGCAGCGGGCGGCCCCTCGCCGGGCCCGGGGCTGCCGCTTCGCCCCCCCCCCCCCCCGGGGTGCGAAGTACTGCCAAAATCCCCACCCCACCCCCCCGCCATGGGGCGGAGAAGGGGGAGGGGGGGCTCAACTTCGGTGCCGGCCAGCGCCGGGGCCCCCGCCCCGGGCACGCCGCCCCCCCACCCCACCCCGGCCCCGGGGGCCGAAGCGGGTCCCCGCGGCGCCGAGTTGCCAAAGCGGCGGGAGGGGGCGGAGGGCCGGCAGGGCTGCTCGCCTTCCCGGCAGAGTTTCAGGCACTTGGTAGTTTTTGTGGGCATCGCGGAGTTTGATGGGGGGGGCTTATTTTGTGTGTGGGTTTTTTTGAGGGGGGGGGGGACGCTCAGCTTTGAAAACGTCCCCGGCTTCCTCGCTCCTCCCCTGGAGCGCAGCCCGGTTTGCACCCAGGAGGGAGGAGAAAATAAGGGGTGGTGTATGCGGGGGGGGGGGGGGGGGGGGGGGCACAAAAAAATAAATGTCCTCCAGCCCTCCCAAGTTGCGGCCCCTCCGAGCGAGCCCGTCCGTGCCCGGGGCGGGGGGAGTTGGGGGGGTGGGGGTGAGGGGGGGGGGCGGCCCGCGGCTGCTCCCCCCCCAACTCCTCCGCCACACGGCCGGGATGCGCCCTCCGGGCCTCTAAAGCTCTGTGTTTATTGTTGTGTCGTCGTGTGTGTGTGTGTGTGTCCCCCACACCCCACCCCACCCCACCTCACCCCGCTCTCCTCCCCACCCCTCTGCCCAGGTTGGAGGAGGGTTTAAAAGGCAGGTGTGCCGGAGGCCGCTCGCCATGTCCAGATCCGGGGACAGGACCTCCACCTTCGACCCCAGCCACAGCGACAACCTGCTGCACGGCCTCAACCTGCTGTGGAGGAAGCAGCTCTTCTGCGACGTGACCCTGACGGCCCAGGGCCAGCAGTTCCACTGCCACAAGGCCGTGCTGGCCTCCTGCTCCCAGTACTTCCGATCCCTCTTCTCCAGCGGCGGCGGCAGCGGCGGGCACCCCCACGCCCTGGGGCTGGGGCCCGGCGCCCAGGACGGGCTGGGGGGTCCGCCGAAGGAGCCGCCGCCGCCGCAGCCGCAGGAGGAGCCCGGCACCCCGTCGTCCTCCCCGGAGGACAAGCTGCTGGCCAGCCCGCGGGCCATCAACAACCTGGTGCTGCAGGGCTGCTCGTCCATCGGGCTGCGGCTGGTGCTGGAGTACCTGTACACGGCCAACGTGACCCTCTCGCTGGACACGGTGGAGGAGGTGCTGTCGGTCAGCAAGATCCTGCACATCCCGCAGGTCACCAAGCTGTGCGTGCAGTTCCTCAACGACCAGATCTCGGTGCAGAACTACAAGCAGGTGTGCAAGATCGCCGCCCTGCACGGCCTGGAGGAGACCAAGAAGCTGGCCAACAAGTACCTGGTGGAGGACGTGCTGCTGCTCAACTTCGAGGAGATGCGCGCCCTGCTCGACTCGCTGCCCCCCCCCCGTCGAGTCGGAGCTGGCGCTCTTCCAGATGTCCGTGCTCTGGCTGGAGCACGACCGGGAGACCCGCATGCAGTACGCCCCGGACCTCATGAAGCGCCTCCGCTTCGCCCTCATCCCGGCGCCGGAGCTGGTGGAGCGGGTCCAGTCGGTGGATTTCATGCGCACCGACCCCGTCTGCCAGAAGCTGCTGCTGGACGCCATGAACTACCACCTGATGCCCTTCAGGCAGCACTGCCGGCAGAGCCTGGCCAGCAGGTGAGGGGGGGCGGCGGGGAGGAAGGCGGGGAGCGGGGGGGCCTTCCCTCACAGACGGCTCCTGGCCGCGGGAGGCTGGGGCAGCGGGGACTCCCCGCAGGGCGCGGGGCCGAGGCGGCGGCCGGGCCGGGCGCCCTCCGGCGGGGCAGGGGGCGGCGGCGGCCGGGCCGGGCCGGGCGGCTGATTCCCACCCGCGGCGGCGGCTGAAGGGCGGCGGCGGGGCCGAACTGCCCGCCCCCAGCACCGCCAAACTTTTCGTCCCCTCCCCTCGGCCCGGCGGGGGCCGCTGCGGCCGGTGGCGGGGGCGGAGGCCGCGTCCGAGGGCGGGAGGCCTCACGGCGGGCGGCCGGCGGGGCGAGCGGCCGCGGGTGCCTGGGCTGCCCCGGCCTGGCGGCGGTGGCCGCTCCCGCAGCCGCGGTGGCCGGTCCGTGGGGCTGGCGAGTGAACGTGGGGCAGCCCGCGCCTGGCGAACCTGTTGTGATTCATTTATGACAGGCCATATTTATTTATTTTATTCCTTCCCCCCTACCCCCGCAATGTTACTCCTTAACAAGGAGTTGCGTCTCCGGGGCGTTTTAAGCTCTTGATATCCGAGTCCTAAATCTAATTAATTGTTTTCGTGAATAACGGCATTGTTCGTGCACACCCTGGTGTTGCTGGTGTTGGGGTGGTGTCCGTATTGTGCGTGGGAACTTGTGACTTCGTAGCCCTTACGTCTGTGACATGTCAGTTATTTTCGTTTAATAAGGTAATGGATCATGATGTCAAAGACTGACAATATGAGGTTGGTGTTAGGAACTGAAAGCACAGTGTGTAGTTTAATGAGCAGTAAATATACCCCAAAAGAAGGGTGATATGTGTTTTCCTCCTTTTAAAATGTTTATACTTCATTTCATTCAAAAATTGTAAGATAATACCATCTCCCAAGTACAGTGGCACGGTAGTGCAGAAATCAAAGCACACTTTGTATTATTCAGCTTTTTAACTAATAGGTGGCTATTATTAATGACTTAACAGCTGCAAGAAAAACTAGTGCATTATTAAATATTTTAGATAATACGCTCTGTTAACATTAATGCAGAGGATTCTTTATATCTTCATGTAATGGGTACCCTGATGATTTAACTTTTGAAATGCTGTGCCTTCTTTTATTATCTCTGGCTAGCTCGCCCTGTTAGTGTTTTGTCGTGCTTATCACCTTGCTGTCTAACTGATTCTCACTCCACGATCCTACAGCAAAACACAAATACCCGCATTTTGCAGTGCAAAGTGTTTTTGAGGCGCCGCTGTTGTAGCCGGCATGTACCCTTTGCATGTCAATATTCAAAACTGTTGACTTTCAAAAATGCAAAACCCACCACCTCCTTCTCAGTCGAGATTCTGCATGCCGCCGGGGGCATGCCGGGGCTCGTGTCCTGGTGGATTGCTGAGATACCAGCCGGCTTGGTTCAGTGAAGATACCTTCCAGCTTCACTGGTCCATGTCATTTGAAGGATATGTAGTGGTGTTCTGACCACTGAATGCTTACAAGTGTCATGGATGCTGCAAGAATCTGATACCCCAGGTGCTGGGAGCTGGCTTTCCCTGTAAGCGGGAGCGCACACAAAAGGATCGCACTTTAAGTAGACCTAGATTAGATTCTAAGTTGCACTTACTTAATGACTTATGGGGGACTCCAAATGCCACAAATACCACATCTTTTATTTGTAATAGGTCTGCACGTCTGTGCAGACAGTGGTATTTCAGAGACCCTTAACTGTAGTGGGTGAAAACATACCATCACCTTCTCAACTTTAATGTGTGTTCAATGGCAGCGTCGTAACTAGCTTCTCTTGATTGGGTTCTTTGGAGGCACTGAAATCGGAGCAAAACCATTTAGATTTCTCTTATTTATAAGCAGGCATCAGTACTTACTCAAAACATTAAAATGTTGGAGATACTGAAATGCTCTGTGATTCAGAATGCAATTGGTATATTTTCATTTTTGGTCTTGGATAATATTCCTGGGAATTCATAAAGGTCACGAAGGCTCATCTTTGGATCTTCATCAGTTTAAGATTTCATCAGGCTGCCTAAGTGTACAAATGCCTTCTTAAACATGAACAAAGAAACAAAAGAAACATACCCAAGACTATAGAGATTTCCAGACTTGTCCTTCCTGTTACTCATAGTTTCCCTAAAGTTGCAATTTTAACAGGTTAACATTCATTCTATAATATTTTTTTTAAGAAAGAAAATCTGCAAAGAGTTCCTTAAGTTACTAATTTGCAGAAAGAAATCTTAAAAGTAACTAACAGTGAAGTACATGTGCAAATAGCTAAAAATTATTACACAGAAAAGGACTTTAAAACTTTGATTACCTTTTCTGTGAGCAATGGTGACCTTGGTAATTTGGAATTTAAAGTTTAATGAAAGGTCATTGTCCTGGTTTGAGGACCAAACCACGACAGTCATTCACAAAAGATTCACATGTCTTTAGAAAGAAAGTAACTCTTTCTCTTATGCAGTGTAATATATACTGCACAGTACGGTATGGGTTGGTGAGAAATAAAAGCAGCACAGTGCCATAGCCACCTGCTTACTGCCTGTTGAAGAAATTAGGAGAATCACACTCAGAATTAGAACTTGCCAATAACTTTTCTGCATTTTTAAAAAAGAACATTTTTTTTTTTTGTAACATGCTACTTTAAAAAAGGTGTGTACACATAGGTACGTACCTATCCATACACACAATGCCACTTTGGAGTAGTTTGGAAATGGGGCTACTTACATTTGGTAAACAAAATGAGTGTAATAGGAAGCTCGAAATATGGTGATTCTCCTCTGAAGTGTAACTGTAAAAATAGCACTGTTTGTTTCTTTAAGCTTGTTCTTCATGTGGTAAATCACATGTGCTCGCTTTTCTGACAAACACAAGTTTTTGCTGTTGTCAAGGCTGGAGGAAAGCAATTTTGGATCATAAGAGCCAGTCTGCGCGCTATGAGCAGAGTTATTTGTAAAGTTCGTGCTACAGATGCAGATCCTGCAGCACAAGTGACTCTGGGGCTCATACATACCCGGGTTGTCTTTTGTGCTGCAGCAAAAAACGCTGTTTACCTGCAAATTTATTTTTTTTTCATGAAATTTCCTGAGGGAAGGTAACACTTGAACACCCTCATGCATTTTTGTAAAATTATTTTTGAAAGTATGGCAACTAAACGATCATAGTTTAAAAAGTTGAGGAATGATGTTCCTGACTTGTGAACCTTGCCGTGCACTCTGAGGCTTAGGACTTTGCCATGGGGGGGTGGATGTTTTGGCTCTGATCTGGCTTTTAATCAGGTGCTCAACTCTCAGCAAAGTTAGTAATTCTGTTGACTTTGATTTCCCTTTTCCAGGTTAATGCTGGATCTTTCTGGCCTCTGTGATCCACATCTACAGCAGGGCCTCACCACACAATCCGCTGTTAAAGGCTCTTGAGGCACAGTCAGTTTTGACGTCAGTAGGAAAAATCCCGGTTGATTTCAGCATGGAGTGGATCGGGCCCATTATGGTGACCCTGAACAGTAGGCTTAAATGGCGTTTGTGTGTCCCTGAGAGACACAGGTAGCTCTGTGCTGTGTCATGTTCTCTGTAGTTCCAGGAAGAGAATGCTTTTAGATAGAGAAATGTTCATCTTCCCGTTATTTATTTGACTCTCGGGACTTCACTAGAGTATTGAGTTGATTAAAATGTCTCTGTGCTTTATTGTGTAATATAATATATTTTATGTAATACATGGAATGTGTTTTCAATTTTTAAAAAGTTCTGGGTTAGAGCATTACCGTGTTGCTGGAAAGAATTTCACTTTTAAAGATGAGTGAGCTAGTGAGAATTATTATTGCTTCCATGTTTACTTGCAACAATGAAAATGGTTAAAAACACATCATTGCTATGAAACACCTAGCTTTTAACTTTAATTTTGCTTGTGCTAACGCACAATGTAGCTGTAGACAGAGAATGGAGCATTGTAGAAAAAAATATTTAAATTACGGGGCTTATTATTAAATGTTTTACCTAAATATTGTTGCCTTTTTATAGACATTGCCACGATTTTATGGTTTCGCTCGCCTGTAACTATTTGCAACGACTTCCATTCCAGACAGGCATGAGAAGATAGGCTGGGTGGGAAGAGGCAGCCCCTTACAGCCTGGGAGTTGTTTGGCGGCCGCAGGACACGCGCAGCTCCTCTCCACATCAACAGGCGTTCGGGCGGGTCAGCTCCTTCCAGGGTTTGCAGGCAGAGCAGCAGTTAGATGTCTGTACAGCTGCATCAGGTACCTGAAGGCAGAGGGGAGTGAGGAAAGTAAAGCTGGGAGAGAGGGGAAAATGCAGAAAAAGAAAGGAATTGAGATTCCCCCAGGGGAGAAACAGGACGTAAGTAGTGGAAGCAAGGAGGTACAAATGAGGGAAAAGGGCAGAGAAGAACGGTTTTGGAGGGAGAAAAGTGAAAGAATAGGACACCAGACAGGAAAGGAGACAGGCAAAACAAAAAAGACCCTGGCAGATAAAAAGAAGAGAGGGTATGAAACAAAAGGGAAAAAAACCAACCTTATTCTTGGCAGAAACAGCATCTGTTGTCAATAAGAGCTAAGTATTTCAGTTTCTGGGAAAGCTATTTTAGATGTGGGGGAGGAAAAATGGAGAGGCATCAACCAAGTGACCTGAGATGGGAAAAGATGTAGGCAGGAAATACAGAATTAAAGAGTAAAAGAGAAAGGAGGGAAATAAAAAGACAAAGGGATAAGAAGGCTAAGCCTGACCGTGCTGTTTTCTGGGTTCAGTGAAGTCCCAGCATGTACAGACCCAGCTGTTTTTCTATACTTTTGTTCCCTGGACTGCTAGACCTTGGGGAGATGAGAAGTGCAATTTCTGGTCCTGCTGAAGCTAATTGTAGAGGTTTTTATTTTTCTTTAATTTCAGCGGGGAGAGGGTGTCATCCAGACTGTTTGGTGTTAGGTAATATTAGTGAAAGTGACAGCAAATTAAACAGTGACAGATGATGAAGATGGTAAGGCCAGTTTTCACTCCGTAGGAAGGTGGCAACTGTTGATGAAGAAGGAAAATGTAAAGTGATGAACAGCGTAAGATGCTAGCATTTATGTGGAAGACGTATATACCCAGTCTGCTATCTACAGAGGAGATTAAAAATTTGAAGAGACCGGTTACATCCCTTGGCAATTAAATAACTTCCTTCTTAAATACACTATTTGCCTACAAATCTCACAGGCTGTAGTTCAATTTGACCTCTTTCTGCTAAGATTTTTGTAGGATCTCAGTAGGGCACGTTTGGTGGTTGTAAAAAAATTTGCTTGTTTTTTTCACTGAAATAACCTTGTTGTGCATTCTAGTAACAGCCACCTGCCTGCCCCTTTGTGATCCTGACAGCGGTATTTGGATTTTTAACTAACACTTGTTCTCACGGTTAATTGCAAGTGAGAAATATTTCAGACCCCAAATTAACGTCAGGATAAAAACCATACCTTAAAATGTATGTGAATTATTAACATTTGTGTTATGGGGTGGATGAAGTGAACGTGAGGCTCCGGTTTATTTTAGCGGGCTTTGGATCAGGTCTTACGTGCCTGAACTAATATCAGGAAATTGTACCTGTGCCAGGGCTCTCTCAGCTGAGCTGCAGAAGGGAGACTGACACATTAGAGGCTGCGGGGAAGTGAACCACAGACCTATAGTCAGTTTAATCCTAGTTAGTCTCACCTACTTGCCTTACTTGCCTTACGTGCATTCATTTGCCTTTGGAGACAGGCTAGTGCTGAAGTGTAAGCGGAGAGATGTCGAGTATCCAAGAGCGACGCAGGCCTGGAGCTCGGCTTACTCTCAGAGGTAGCAGCATTGTCCTAAAAGGACTGCTGTGGGTCAGGATAGTCCTTTGGAGACTACTGAAAGACATGTGTGTCCTGGCTGGTAAAATCTTTGAGATCTTGTTGGTGGTAGCCAGTTTCTTGTCCCGGTTATGATACTCGTTTAGGGAAATGTAATTTATAAAGAGTATTTAATGGTCGGTCTTACGGGCAACTCTCTTTCCAACCACTGTAGATGGAGACAGGGTGTCACGCGCAGGTATGCCCCTGCCAGCCAGTGTCCTACTCAGAGGTACTAGGTGGGGTGGTCTCCTTTGTGAACTGCCAGCCTCTCCTGATTTATGTCCTTAGGCAACACATAGTCCCAATACCTTCAGCTACTTCCCTACCTCCTTGCCCTCATTTGCTGCAGAACATCAAAATCCCCTACTTAAAGCCTCTTCAATGTTCAAACTACTTATTTTCTCTTACAGTCTGCCTCATAGGCTCCTCCTTGCTCCCAGACCACTCTGCCAGATAAGGCTTTTTCCCAGATCTGTCCTACCTGAGCTTCACCTCTGCCTGCTCCTTCTCTCGATTCTCTGCTACCATGTCGCCTGGCCCCTCAGTGCCCCTTCCACCAGGCTCCCTGCCTCACACATGCCAATACTGGCTGCTCCAGACCTCTCAGCTTAGATCTCCAGAGGCCACTGCAGCTGGCTGGGCTGTGCTGCTCCTTGGCTTTCCTTCACCCTGCACTTTGTAGCACTTGAAGTAGCTTCCTCCCTCTTTGTGGCTGCTGCAGCCAGCTAAGCTGGTCCTTCTCCTCCAACTCCTGCAGGAGCGCCGCCTGCTTTTGTTTCATAGAATCATAAAATCATAGAATGGTTTAGGTTGGAAGGGACCTTGAAGATCATCGAGTTCCAACCCCCATGCCATAGGCAGGGACACCTCCCACTAGACCAGGTTGCCCAAGGCCACGTCCAGCCTGGCCTTGAACACCTCCAGGGACGGGGCTTCAACAGCCTCTCTGGGCAACCTGTTCCAGTGCCTCACCACCCTTAAAGTGGAAAACTTCTTCCTACTGTTTAATCTAAACCTGCCCTCTTCCAGGTTAAAGCCATTCCCCCTCGTCCTATCACTACATGCCCTAGTAAAAAGTCCTTCCCCAGCTCTCCTGTAGGCCCCCTTTAGGTACTGGAAGGCCGCAATAAGATCTCCCCGGAGCCTTCTCTTCTCCAGGCTGAACAGCCCCAACTTTCTCAGCCTCTCCTCATAGGAGAGGTGCTCCAGCCCTCTGATCATCCTCGTGGCTCTCCTCTGGACACGCTCCAGCAGGTCCATGTCCTTCTTATGTTGGGGACTCCAGAGCTGGATGCAGTACTCCAGGTGGGGTCTCACGAGAGCAGAGTAGAGGGGCAGAATCACCTCCCTTGACCTGCTGGCCACACTTCTTTTGATGCAGCCCAGGGTACGGTTGGCCTTCTGGGCTGTGATCGCACATTGCTGGCTCATGTTGAGCTTCTCGTCAATCAGCACCCCCAGGTCCTTCTCCACAGGGCTGCTCTCCAGCCATTCTCCGCCGAGCCTGTATTTGTGCTTGGGATTGCCCCGACCCAGATGTAGGACCTTGCACTTGGCTTTGTTGAACCGCATGAGGTTGGCTTGGGCCCACCTCTCCAGCCTGTCCAGGTCCCTCTGGATGGCATCCCTCCCTTCCAGCGTGTCTGCCTCGCCAAGCAGCTTGGTATCATCGGCAAACTTGCTGTTTCTTGCAGAAGGGTTGGGAATGCAGGCATGGGCTGCATTTATTAAAATTCACCTGGCAGAATACTGAAGGCAGAGTAATGAAAGACATAGAACCTGGTGCACCTGGTGCTGGTGCGCAGGATGCCAGTGGGGTTGCTGTTTGCACCCTTCTCTCTTTCTTTATTCATAGACACACAGAGATGTATCTGCATCTCTAAACTCTTTTTCCGAGAGGGGAAGTCTTTCACTGAATCTCAAGCCGCCTTGTTCTAGAGGGGAAATGAAGTTAATTTAGAAAAAGTAATCTTACTAAGCCACTCGAACCGAGGGCAAAGTACCTGGGAAAATAGGAACTTCCTCCTCAAATGCTGTATTTAAGCAAAGGTGCCTCTTTCCACCACCTGCAACAGTCTGTGCAGCTCATCTACAAATCCTACAAGTCCCTAAAAGAGTGGAGCTGTCTCCCATGAGGTCCTGTGCTGTTCTTGCCCGTGCTTTGGCAAAACGGTCCAGGACTGTCCTGTCAGGGAGAGCGTGAGTCACAGGTTGTGCAGAGCCTCCTAGATAAGGAAGTTCCCTGTGAAATAAAGTCCTCCTGGTGTGATTTACAGTTAGGGTGTACCTTTTACAAATGGAGTACTGTAAGATCATGGTGAGCATCACACACACCTGTTCGCGTACATGTTCTGTCCAAGGCTTCTCTGTTTACTCTTCGCCTGATGTGCACCCCCTTCAAGTGGAGAGAGGAGATAGAGGAGAGCGTCTTTGAAGGCAAATTGTGGCCTGGGGTTACTATAGTTTTTTCCTTATAGCAGAAGAATATGGAGGTTCTGAGTCTGTAACTGCTGAGCAGTAAATGGAACAGAGCTGCAATGGTGTAGTTGTTTGGATTTATACTCAAGGAGAAAGTACAGTGAGCCTTGGGGGCAAGGGGAGTGAGGAGAGCAAACCTGGAATGCAAAATCAACAGAAAATGATTTGCCAGGAAAAAAGCTTTGGTTCTGTTAAACTCATGTTATGGAAAATATCCTCATAATCTGTAAAGACACCATTTTGTCTTTTCAAACAACTGTGTTTTAAAAATCAGACCAGTTTTGTAACTAGCAGTTCGTTATTATCCTTTGTAAACCATGGCCAAAAAAGATTGAGCATGGAAGTGAATAGGAATCCTGAGTGAAAGTTTTGAGCTGGGCTCCACTGCTCTATAAACATCTCTCTGTGGTTGGTTTTGTTGAAACAGATCGTGGTAACCAGTGTTACAGGTTTGCCAAAGGTCCATCTAAAGAAAGTAAAGAATATGGGAAGTTGAAATCCATTAGTAAATGCTTCCTGGCATCATTTTTCATATTTGCTGCCTTCCTGAAATTTTGTTTAAAGACCGTCATGCCTGGTACTTAGTAGTCAACACTTCTTGCTGTATTCTTGGAAAGCAGACAATAAACTTTGAGCAAATATTATCAGCTGCCAAGTTCAATGGAAACAGACGGTTTGCACTGGAGCTGGAAGTAAATAGAAGTTGGTGCCGCAGTTGGTTCTTCCTGTCTTCCCTGACTGCCGCCTTCTTTAAGAAAAAAAAAAAAAAAGCACTGGGAAAGGTAAGCAGTCATAGCTTGGGTGAGGCAGCAGCAAATTGTGTTTCTTCTCCTCGGGTTTCTAAGGAAAAGGAGTCTCAGCTAGGGAGAACACAGCCTCTGATGCAGAGACCTCCTGTCGTCATGGACATCTGACACAGAATCAAACAAAAAAAGGAACTTTCTGACTTTGCACAGTCTGAAAGTCAAAAAGAAGAGCTGACTGAAATTTCCTAGGCGAAAAATGAGGATTTGACCACCCTGAAGCATTCTATAAACATTTCCATTCTACCGCCTCTGTCCAAAAAAAAAAAGGAGGAGGTGGGGAAACGGCAAGCAAACTGCAAAAGCATCTATCTTTGGCATTTTATTCGGTTTTATTCTTAAAGGCATTCAGGATCAAGGGAATTTCTTTTAAGATTTTTCAGAACTGCAAACGATATGGAAAATCAGTTGTTTGCATAGTTTTGCCAATAAGATTCATGACACGGGAGGTTTTGTGACTCATTTACCAATACAAACTTTGGTAGTAAAATGCCTTTGATTCAAATCCCTTACAACGCTTCAGATATTCACCATATGGCTAGTAAGGATGTCTTTAGCATTCAGATCTCAGTGGATTTAGACTTGTGTTCAAATGATCTATTTGTGTAGGTATCGACACTATAGGAGTACTGGTCATGATCTCCCATAGGCAACGCATTTATTAAAGCCTGTCTCAAGGTATAAGGAACAACAGTGCTGTGTATGGATACAGCAACCTTGGCAGGAGTCCGTATGGGAAAGCTACTGAGCATCTTTCTGGGGAACTGTACCAGTCTCCTGTTAACATGAAGAATAAGCTGGTAATACAGGGAGACAAAAGATGAGAAGGATGTTCCCTGTGTTCCTCCCAAAGGTACGCTGATGGTAGATGCCGCTCTTCCAGGATAGTTGTCCACGCCTAAGCTGTCTGAGTTCAGCAGATCTTATCCCAAAAAGGAAGGGACATTCACTGTAAAAATCCTCTAGCTAGAAAAATACCCTAACTCTTCAAGATTTATTTAGAGAACATTCTAAATTAGTAACAGCAATGGGATTGGACTCATAAAGAAAATTCAGAGCTCCAAACATGTTATAAGTTATTTTAATACAGGGAATGGAAAATTACTTGGCAACTGTAGAAATAAAAGCATATAAAGGAAACTAACTTGTCTGATAACTTTGCAACAGTTAAGCATGGCCTGTCAGGCAAAAGGTTCACTTACCCTTAGACTTTTGCTTTTTCGATAGAGACAAGAAGAAAAGATTGTTGTTGGAGGAAACAGGGACTCTCCTTTTTTTTCTGTGCATTTAAAAAAAAAAAAAAAAAATAATGCATTGGACAAAGATAAACTTTTGAGTAGATTCAGAAGACAGAAATAACAATCAATGTCTGCAGTAAATAATTCTCAACTTAGTATTTGTGTTCTTAAACTTCAGTCTGTCAGTGGTCAGCAACGTGTATTAAATGAGCAGGAGAGAGAGTGTCTCTTGGGCATCACTGAACCTCTTCAGTGAGTATTACGCTGAGCTCTGCTGCAATGAATACTTGCACTCGAGGCCTTCTGCTAAGCATGCCCACATTGAGAATGAAAAGAAGAAAACCAGAATCTTTATGGCACCAAAGTGAATGATAAGACTGGCTTTCAGGTACAATATTAATAGAAGGTTTTTTTCCACATTCTTTCAGGTGTGCCTTGGGCAATAGGTGTGCCTTACAAGAGTCAGAAAAATCCTTTCATAAAGCAATATTTGTATGTTCAGCATATTTTTGAACATATTTTGAACCTAAGAACTACGTGATGTCTTGATTGTAACTTGCAAGTTACCTAGATAATCCTCAGCATGCTTTAGGTTTTGACAAAATCAAGGTATTGTTTTAGGTCTCTACTTTGCCCACAAGGAGAAAGAGATTCCTGGTGGGTCAGAGTTCCAGCAGAAGTCTGGATCTGCAGGACTTGGTCTAGCGACTGTGAGAGCTCAGGTCCTTCCTCGGGCAGTGCTGTAGGGTTAGGAAGAGATTCTGGATGCATATTTAACTACAGACTGCGGTGTTCATTAATTCATTTTATGTGATAACACAGGCTCACAAAACTTCTCTGACCAAAATAAATTTTACATTGTATCTTATGGCTTTCATCAAGTTCATAGTTAAACTCCTGCATAATGATATTTTCTGCGTTAAACATGTGTTGCTAATCATGGCTATCTTTGCAGTCAACTGCGGAAGCCAAAATCCATTGAAATAAGCAGTTTTCGTATGACACTTTTGTTGCACTGAAATGCCTGTCCAGGAGCAGGGAAGGTAGTTGCCAAAGATCTCATCATATGTTCTGTGATGGCAAAACAGTTTCTTCGGTCACGGGCAAACGGGTGCCTGCAGCATCAGTTCAGATTTGCAGACCACAACTGGATTTTCCATTCCATTTCTGTCAGACACAACACTCCTTTGGATGCCTTTTTAGAAGAAAAAGGTTGCTAAGGACGGTCCTGGTTTCTGAAGATTGACTTAAGTCTGTAGTGTTAACAAACAAAAGGTCTGCAACTGAAATGCTGATTGGGACAGTGTATTTATCTCTCTGTCTATTACCTTGAGGCTGGTATCTAAACCTCACTGCAGTGTTTTGTTTCTGCTGCAGGTTAATACAGCCACTTTTTCTGAGATTGTTGTTACTTCTTGGTTTGACAGTATCACTGTGTGTCAGCCTCCAGTTTTTCAGATCCTTTGATGTAATGGGATTTGTGGATGTAAGTAGAATTCACCAGCCATTCACCTGCTCTTGCTGGATCTGGACTGGTCTTGCTGTTTTTCTTTGTGCCTGCATTCAGTGGGCAAATACCTGAAGTTTGATTTGGCTCTGCTGTGTTTAAGGTCAGCGCTCAAGCAGGAGTGAAGCATCCCGTGTGTGTGAGCTCCCTGGTCCGAAGAGCCACCTGGCTCACTCCATGCTCAAAGCCATGGTGATAGCCTATATTAAAAGGGAATTAATGATTCAGTCAGAAAAAGACTAAAAAGTCTTTTTCTTTCCCATTGATTACCATGATCACCTGTATGTCTAAGATGCAGTTTTCTTGCTGATATGTAACACTACACCAAATGCATTAAGAACCACAGGATTGCCACTTCATTATTGTATTCTTTCCATTTCTTTGCATTGGCTAATGCAGAGAGGTGAGCCTTATTACATTGTTTAAAAACTGGAAGAGACTGGAGCAAACCTGTTGTTGTTGGGTCTTGTTTTCTTGCCAGCCTTGCTAGAATGAACTTCTACTGACTGCCCAGATAAGGAAAACCCATTAGTGCAAGATTGATGGATATGCTAATAAAGGAAAACAATGTACAAGAAGAGTGTTTCCTATTCATGCGTTTTCCATCAACATGAGGTTATCAACGTTTCAAAAGAGCTTTGGGTGGGAGTGGTTGTCAGGAGTATTGAGGTCTGTTACTGGCTTTTCTACTGATTCCTTGTGAGTTGATAAACTCTCTTGGGCTCAGCATTTTGCCCTGTGTATTCATGGTTGGTTTAGACTATGGACTAGTGACCTGCATTTTAGAGCTGATACACATCTGCTGCTAGCGTTGAATTGAGTAGGATTTAGTCATGTTGATGGGGATTCAACATCTCTGAGAGCAAAGCCACTTATATGAGTTCTCAGATTCCTAGGTTGGTGTGCCTGAAGGAAACAATACAAGTTTGAAAATGTTGACTTTAAAATATACTTTGATTTCCAGTCTTGTAAGTAGACAAAATAAATTTCACACCACATGAGGTACCCAGGATCTTAATTAAGGTGAATTAAGTGTTTTAAAATCTTTGCAGAACAGAAACTGCAAAGTGTGCGCAGAATAACAACACTGTTCATCAATGAGAACTATCGTTTTTGAATAGAGGTATGAGAAATGCTTCTAGGATAAGATATGGATAAGTTTATCTCAGCTTTTTGTCATGACATCAAGCCTGCGTGGTCACAGTGAACATTATTTTAGCCTTCCCTGACCAGGACCCACTACTGTTAATTGAACACAAGGTAATCATAATAGCCTTGCTAGGGACACTGTGAACCACAGTATGAAACTGAATAGTATATTACACTGTGAAATAAGGACTATGAAAAGAGTGTTTCACATGGTAATCTTGAGTTATCCAAATAGCAAACATGTAATAATGCAAGTAAAGGAGAAACTTTATCTTGCTAAGGTATTACACATATTTTTAAATCCTACCTTCATTGTAGTGTTTCACTGAATTATATTTTTATTAATATTTGGAAAAGTCTTCCGCATATAAGCAGCAATCATTTCCATGTCTTTCATATATTAGAATGTATTTTAAGATTTTAACAGTACTGCTCAGTGCAATATGAAACACAAATATAATGTAATAAAGAAATTTTTCTTCAAAACCTAAAATGTAACAATTGACACCAACACTTAAAAAAGCAGAATTGGCTGCAAGAAAATACATCAGTTTAAAACATGCATATCTTTAGTTGCTGTATTCTCTTACTTGGTTCACTGGAAGAGCTCTCAATACAGATGGATTAGATACTTTCGAGTAAAAGAACACATCTCTTTTTTGCCATGTGAGAGTTCCCTGTGCTTTTGGTAGAGACTGTGCTGGCTCTTAAGTTCTTATTCAACTTTTATTAAAGGCTTCTTTTCATGCTAATTCCCATTTTAAACATGTGAAAATACTAAATATTTTTTAAACATTCCCATATAGCAGTGCTGCTCCATCACAAGAAACAGCAGCTTCTCAGATTGTTTAACTGAAAAAGTAATGTTAAGGATAGTTGCAGCTGCCAAAGTCTGGAAACTCAGAGTTACATCTGACATTTCATTCTTCACCTTAACTATCGAGCCTTGGCCATTCATTGGTTTTTCACAGTGCTTTGGAGTTAGAAGGGAGTTTTACAGATGAAAGATGAAAATCAAAATAAACTCCTTTATCAAGTAAACCTTGCAAGGGCATTTGAAATTTTACAATACACAGGGAGTTGATTGTGATATAACATACAACACAAGAGGGTTGGAATAAACTATTTATTCTCTATCGTTAGGGATGGCCATGCATAACTGACTTATGGCTCTGGTTTGCTCTGCCACTTGTTACGTGTGCAGTCATCCCTAATTCATACCAAAAATAGTTTATCATACTCCTGTGTTGCATAGTTTTTATCAAATATTCTCTCATTAAAAACTTTACCGGGAAGATTGAATGTTTCAAGACGCTGGCAATGCTTAGGAAAGCTTTCCCCAGAGCTTGGTCTCACTGAATGGAGTAGGTGCCGACAGCGATCATGAGATGGTTCCTGATACCCTATGCAGATACAGTCTGGTGAGCAGGTAACAGTCATCATTTGGCAGTACGTAGCAGGTTCACTGCACAGGTCAAAGGCTGGCTTGTTGGAAAGACTGAAGGACTGCAGGAGCTCCCCCCAAGTCAGGAGCGAAGCAGGGGGATAGGAGAGCATGGGAGAGTGTCACTGCCCCCATGGTGTAGCTTCTGCCCTTGCAGTGAGGGTTTCCTTTCCTCTGCTTTCAATTCAGGACCTTCCCTGAACCCTAAATCCATTTAAAAACAAACAAGGCCATCTGCCAGATAATTCCCTGGCCATTCTTGTGATAGATGCATTTGCAGTCTGTAGTTGTATTTTGGCTAGCCATTTGAAAGGGTTTATTCCTAAGCATCATGTGGATCGAGCGTTCAGCTGCGTGCTACTTTCCTGAAGGAGGCTCCTTTTGGGTACTGCTTGTCTACAGCACAACCTCGTTCATCTTGCCCAGTCTTCTCAAGAGGGGATGCAGTCTTGATACAAATGTAAGTTGGTGGGTCCCCAACACTCATTCTGGGTAGTAGTTGGAGCTAAGCCACTGGTGTGCCTCGCTGGTAAAGCACCCGCTGACAGAGTGCGCTGCTGAGATTAGAGCTCCTGGGTGGTGGTTGGACCCCCGCTGCGTGCAGCTCTGTGGCGTGGTGAGCTTTGGTTCGTGGGATTCTGTACCTTTCTTGGCCAGGAGCATTTGCTGCAGACTGACACACAGATTGCTACAGTGATGTTGTCATGCTTGGAAAAATGTTGGTGTTTGGCAAGGGTGCTTTCCATCAAATGCGTGGTCCCCTTGCACATTCGTTTGTATCGATGGATTTTTTCCAGGCTATGTCACCTTCCTACTTCACAGGAACATTTTGAGCACAGACCTTTATTTCAGCGTTATCACACCCAAGCTTAGTATAACTGATGAAAGTTCAATTATATGCGAAGTGACTATTAAAGCATCAGGGCTCATCTGGGGGTCTGGGCCTCCCCTCCCCTTTTCACTTACAATTGTGCTAAATCCCTTAATGTTGCAAAGAAATTGTACATTCATCAGGTGGAGCGTTGGAGGCCAGGGTGCAGATAACCGCTTTTACTGCATATGAGACATTGCAGTCCTGTTCTTAAGAACTGCCAGGCAGATTGGGAATCACGGTCACGGTTAATAGCAGCGAATTGCCAGCTCTTGATGGGTGGGTAGTCACTCCTTTCAGTGGTTGCCCCCTGGGGGAGAAGGTAGAAAAACAGAGGGAGGGAATTAGAGTGACTTTGCACAGTTGAGCAGGTTCATGCCGCTGGATCAGTGGCAAGCATTGGCAGGGCTCCACTCTGGGGAGGCTCACAACAACATCACAGTCTCATTTTTACCAATTGGTGTTGCTATAGCCAGTGGTGCACAGGGGGAGAGCGAAGAGAAGGGGGGGAGCCGGGGGGGAGAGTGAAAGCAAGAGTCTGGACTAAATTAAACAAACAAAAGTGCTTGTAAGTAGCATTTAACCCATAACCATTAGCCCAGTGCTGCTAATTGTACTAAACTATACATCTGAAGTTCAGTGTGTGATTAAAGAGTTGGCTCACAAACTCTCTGCATAACCTTAATTTTTTCAAGGTTCTTTGAGTGTAGAATGGCTTATAATAATGATTTTGACTAATACGATTTTTGACATGCAACTTTAATGCTTAACCTTAGTACAACTCCAGAGCATTTCATGTGTATTCAGCTGTAAAGAGTGATGATTTAAAGGGATAATATAAGAAAAAGGTCGTTCTAGAATGAACCTCTAACAAATTGCATAAAGGAAGCTTATTATTCCATGAGTAGAGAGATATGCAGCTTTTCTGATCATTTTTCTGCTTGGTTCAAAAAATTGTTGAGACACGATTGGGGAAAGAAACACAAAAAATGAAATAGAAAACTGCAAGCACTGAACATTCTTTTGATGGTTATGATTTTGTTGCCACTAAAAATACTCCTCAGTAATGTGGTTGTTCATCTTTCCTCTTGTTTTGGGTGAAGAATTCGTTCCAATAAGAAAATGCTGTTATTGGTTGGAGGATTGCCTCCCGGACCTGACCGGCTACCCAGCAATTTGGTTCAGTATTATGATGATGAAAAGAAGACGTGGAAAATACTGACAAGTAAGTGGTTTATTTTTGTACAGTTGTCTTGATGAATTTAAAAACATGGTTAATCAAATTAGACACTTTATTGATTTGTTTCTCTTCAGAGATTTGTTTATGTATCACAAGGGGCTTCACAATGGAGCAATAAATTGAGATTGCAGAAGATGCTAATTTTATAATAGGATAGGCCTAAATTAACATTGGCTTAAAATCATTCCAGTAAGTTTTTTAAGTAAACTTGTAAGTCTTTCATACTGTGACATGAATACATGCATATTTGTGTACATATAAATAGAATGTGGTTTAGGAAAAAAAAAGGCAACGTTCGAGACAGTTTTCTCAGACTCAGATCCCTGGTAGGCTGTAGTAGTAGAGCACACCTTTGATTCTCTTTTGCATTTTCATTTCCTTCTTCCAGCTTTATCTGTTGTCCACAATCATTAAAGAAAGGTTTCCTCTGTACTGCTCTGCGTCCATTGCTGACAGAAGCATTGGTGGAATATATCAGCTACAATAAACAGTGCACGGAGGCTCCTATCACAAAATTCTTTCCCACCTTCTTTTAAAGGGTGATTGTGTTTTAGAGTAAGTATTTTGCCTCGAGCATCGAGATTTGGAACTTATTGTTATGTTGGTTGCGATTCCCAGTCTGACTTGGTCATGGAATCAAATCATAGCTTCTTGAGTGCAGCAGGCTGTGTGTGCATTAGTCCCCTTGTGGCTAAACTGGCTGCATTGGTCAATAAAACTAAATTTTAACTGTCAAAATTGCCCAAAGCACTATAGATAAAATAATAAATGAGCAATTTTGATCCATAAATCAAAGCCATACTTCTAAAACTGGACAACTGGTAAAACCTGGATTTCCTAATAGACCTGCTTTTTTTCTACAGTAAAATACCTTTTATGGAATCCTGTTCTTCATCCCTTATCCAAAGCCCTTTAATGGGATACATCCACATTAATACTATATGCATAGGTTAGGATGAAAAAGAATAAAAAAGACTGCTATGAAGCAGGACTTGAAATTATGCCTTTGCAAATTGCTTTCTCTCATGGAAAATTCAGGAGCCTTTCTCAAAGTGCTGCAACAGAAGGACTGCCTATGTATAGATGCCCTGGACTAATAGTTGAGGGTATTGTGTAAAAATGGCAAATTACAAAAAGTCATGTGAACTGTACATTAGAAAAGTCTACAGAATCTGTACTAGGGAACAAACTATGCTTCACATTTTTCAGAATAATGAGATATGATACCCACCTCTGTACGCTACTTCTAAGAAAATTCTGAAGATGGTAAGTCAGTGAAAAATCAATGATATTACATAAGGCAGAAGTGTTCAGGTTTTTTGAATTTGTTGTGTCTAATCTAGTGGCTCACCAGGATAGGCAGGAGAAATGGATCTCTTTCTTCAAGATCTGAACTCTTCACAGAATTAAAGTAACAAACTTTATTCCCAATCTTGCCTATCTATAGATGCGTCAGATTTTGTAAGAATGAAATTTATTCAGTTCTTCATTACTTACATTGCGATGCTGTCTCCAAGACTGTGGGAAACGGGACCCAGAGGCTTCATACCTAAACGGTCTGATTAAAAATCCATTGCTAGTATTTGATTAACACCACCATCTATGATGGTGTTGAGAGGTGTTTCTGAATAATTTAATGTCATTTTATCAAAAGAATGTAGTCTTTTCTGTGTTACCTCTAACAAATAGTAACAAACAGTGAACAAACATTCTCTTTCCATTCTGGTTAATGCATGTAGCCTTGTGTGCTGTGATTAAAAGGTCTGCTACAGTCCTAGCTACCTCATGTCCAAGCACTCGGTGCTCAGCACTGGAAGTCCTGAAGGTCCCAAGATCTGTCTCATTGTTGGCTGAGACAGTGGCTGTCAAATACACAGCCCTCTCGTGACATGAGTAATCCTGTTCTTATAAAAACTGCTAGAAAAGGATGCCCTCTTGGCCTGGACTACTGTTTGAGGATGTCTTTTAACACTGAAAAAGACTAAATGTTAACAAGCATGATTTCTTAGAAAATATTATTACTATTCATCAAATAGTAGCAATAATTTTTTTTTTAAATGTTTAAATAAGAATTTCAAGTATCGCCTGCTTTATTTTATAGCTTAATATGAGAGAGGATGGGAAGTGGAGACAAGTTTGAGTAGAACTTTAGTGCTGTCCTCTCCACAAGTCATTGAAGGACTCGACAGCATAGGAGTGCAGGGACTTGAAGAAGTGTGACTGAGCAGTTTTAGGGGAGACCACAAACTAATCCCGTTATAACATGGTGATAGTTCAGTGCAGTCATGGTGTTGTGTCAACATACAATGATATTTACGGTGTGGGGGAATTTAATGACATTGTTCTATCTTTATTTTTCACGTACTTTTTGCAGTTTAGGGAGAAGTACATTTATTTCCTTCTGTTACCCTTTCACCTCTCTCAGAGTCCTCAGTTTTGGAAAATAATTTGTCTGTTTATTCTTATCAGAGACATACAATCAGTGGCGAAGGCGGAATATATTTTTTCTGTTTTGTTTTTGTTTGTTTAGACAGTGTTGTCAGTCCTGAGGTTGCAGTTCACCCTCAACTCATCAGTGCAAACGAGTGGACAAGGACAGAGTAAAAGCCATGTCCTGCTCACAAGGTTCTGTGATGGGCAGAGTCTCAGTCCTTGTAGTCTGGTGTTTCAGGGTGTTCTATCTTATTGTCGCCTTAGGTGTATTTGATTTCCTCCTGTACTAGCAAACATTTACAAAGTCTTTTCTTTAACCTTCTGCCCTCCAGTAGACTCCCCCACGCGCCAACAAAAAGCCAGGTTTTGCACTTAGAGGCTTACTGATCCAATGTAAATGTGCACAGAAATTCCCCTTTCCCTCTTCCAAACCTACCTATCTACATTACTCATTTTCTGCTCTCTGTGCCAGTGCCACTTAGGAGTAGGGAAGGTGGGAAAGAAGCTTGCGAACACTTAGTCCTGGGTGCAGTGGCAGGGCCGTAGAGGAGGAGATGGATGAGAGGAGACCAAATCTCCTCTTGTCACCCTCCACTGAGGGGAGCCCCAGAAGTTACTCAGCAGGGCCTGCAAACCCGTTTGAGGGGAAACTGCTTGCCTGGGGCCTTTTTCCTTCCCCATGTGGAGACTGGCTGTTACAACCACTCAGTTGCTCAGGGCTCTGTGTCCTGCCGTGTGGGACATGTAAGGAACAGGGGAAGATCAGCCATCAGAAACTACTGACTGC
Source organism: Pluvialis apricaria (assembly GCA_017639485.1). NCBI lineage: Eukaryota > Metazoa > Chordata > Aves > Charadriiformes > Charadriidae > Pluvialis > Pluvialis apricaria. Next base: position 122,446,699 of record CM030008.1, on the reverse strand, counting down.
ACGTAAGCCGTGGCTCTGCAGTTGGAGCTATGAAGACAGTTGCAGGTGGAACAGCACAAGCTATCGAGTATGACAGCTCAGCAGAGTAGCAATCTCATTTTGTTCCTGCGACAACACTAGATCTATTGGCAGGGGATACTGCCCACCTCTCTCTGCCTGGCTACCCAAAGCACCAAATGCATCAGTACTAATGGGAGTAATTCTAAAGGTATCAGGAAAACAACTTGCCTTGTTCATAGATCCAGAAGAGGAGGGGAAGCATGCACCCATTTCCAATTTTTTAATGTCATCATCTATAGGCAAGAATGCTATGGCTCAAGGGATCGGTAGATTTTTCACAGTCTAGTATTACTGTGTATTTTTCCTGTCTGGTATTTCTCAGAGAATTATTTTTTCTATGTTGGTAACAAAGAATAGAGACAGAATAAAGAAAAAAACAGAGAAAGTAAGTGGCATTTTACAAACATTTTCTGCCGCCTAATTTTACTTGATATGGGCATAATCCTAATCTGAGATTCATAATGTGCATGTTGCTATATAACTTGGAACACTTCTTATTGCCCAGTCGTGCCTAAGCAAAGTAGGGGCTTTTATAGGCTGTATGGCAAAGTACAGTGAGCTGATCCTTACTGCGTGATTTCTTTTCAGGCTTGCTTGCACGTGCACCAACACCAGTTCATTTTTTAACTGGGTGCTACCTGTGTCACGTAGCAGCAACAGGCTACCGCTGCCAGTGACACAAACTGAATGGCTGATGAGTGTTTGACAGCCCTTAGTAACAGCAAAAGTTCTGCTCTATTAATGGGGTTTTGTTATTTCGTGATATTCCACAGTCCTCATAACTACTTACTGGATGTGGGGCAGTGGGGGGGGGGTTCTGTGTCACCACCTCATGCCTCACTGCTCAGAACCAGCCACTGCTGCTTCGGTTTTAATTACCAGCTACGGTCCGGCCAGGAGTCCTTGTTCAATCCTAGAACTCCTTTGGTTGTTTGTTTTAACTGCAACGTTTAAGATCAATTAAACTTTAAGGATGTGAAACAATGTTTTGTTTGTTAGAATTATTCTATAATAATTGCAAGTTTCAAAATCTAGAGCCCATAAAGATTTTTTGTGTTCAGAATTGCATAGCTCTCCCAAAAACCCTACTGCTAAGGCAATGATGTATTACTTTCACTTTCATTATATGTTTTTAATCAGAGCGTGACTTCACACTAGACAAAGCGATGCTTTATGCATGGTCTCCCTTGTTTTTTGCTAAAATCTTTTGACATGATTAATTTTACTTTAATGCTTTTGTCTTGTTGTAATGTTAAGGATGATGGGTATAAACCAGGGCAAAAAATACATGCTTTTCTGTCATAATGCCTCTAAGCATTTAAAAAATATATTAAATGAAAGAAAAAAATATCACAGGAGACTGATCCAACTGGAATTAAATTTCTTGCTACGTGAACAGAGAATGCAAGAAATAAATAAAAATGATGCAGTCATTGTTTTAGTTTTATTTTTTCTGGTATTTTTTCCATAGCAATGTATCCATCTGTCTGATTAGAAGCGGTGAGTAGGAGAGAAATTGTGTCTTACAGATTTCTAGGTATACAGTGAATCCTCCTTTCAATGCAAAATTCCTTTTTCTCCAAAGCACAAAAGGGTAAAATATTGGAAACGTTACTGAACTCTTACATGGCACATTCCATCCATGTGAAGCTGCAGCTGCAGCAGATCTTTCTTTAATATTGGTACTTTGTTTTTCAGTAAGATGCTAATTGTAACATTCCTTAACCTCCCTAGCTAACCACGTCATCTGTGTAAACCACGGAGAGGATTCAGTGAGCATCAAAATAGTGGCAAATACATGTGCGGGCAATAATGCATTTATGCTTAGGTATTGCACTAGGTTTGGATTTTAATCCAGTGTAAAAGCCAATGTCATTATCCAATGAAAAGTGTAATACAGGAGGTATATTTGGATAGGAAAGACAGGGTAATGTCCAGAAGGTCGCCAGACTGGAGAGTTTAGTCAGGGTGACCAGTGCCCTATTTCTGGTTACTTCTTTTTCTAGTTATCCCTTAGTCTTATTTCAGTTATCTTGACCTTCCTGCCCTTTGCTAGGTATATTTGTGTCTGCTGTGTTTGGTCCATGTGTAAGGACAAACAATGAATCAGGCACTTTGATTTCCTTCTCCATCTCTCTCCTTCATGCCAGCAGCAATCACACGATATCAAGGAGTTGTCATTTATTTGTCTTCCTCTGACTCGCTGATCATAACAAGCAGCCGATAACCTTTTCATCCTCAGTGCTCTGATAAAGGTGTTCTGCCTTCTCCTTCCTTCCCCAGGTTGGCTGTGCTTTCTTTTTCACGTGAGGCAATCTCCACTGCAGGTAGTCTGGTCTGAATACAACATCTTTTGATTTCTGTCATTTTGACTTTTTAAATTTCCCTTGAATATGTTCTGGGACAGTACAGCCTCCTGTACAGCAGTCCTCCATCTTCAGTAACAACATTTTCAATGTCAGCCAGCACTTAGGCATACTGGTGGTTCTAGAAACCCTTTCAGCATTGTTATTTACGTATTTTTTCCACAGGGAAGTAAAGTAAAAGGAAGGTGGAATGGTCTGCTTCATGTGGTAGTCAGCATCAGAGAACCTGGGTCACTCCACTCCCCAGCCTACATTGTTTCTGCTGGATTAGGTTGTATTTCTTTCTTTTCTGTTTTCCTTGGCAACTCTGCAGTGCTCAGTTGTATCAGCTGTTCCTGTATAGAATGATACTTTGTCCTTCCTGGGCAGATTAATAGCAAAAATCCTGTTTCTCTGTTTTTCTGAAATGGCTTTGGAGTCACTAAGAGTTTCTCGGTCCTTTGTGTGTTTGAGTGCTTCATCCAGTTCTCTTTTTGGTTATTTACAAGACAAACAGTATGAATTATATGCTTACATCAGAGGTTCTTGGGAGAAATTTTCAAAGGCATAAATGTCATTTGAAGTACCACTAGATGCCTAGCACATATTGTGCCTTTGGAAGTGTTATATCTTTTAAGTAAATAAATTCATCCACTGTAGAGCTTATACTTTTTAGAAGAATGATAGTGTGTTAGAAGGAAAGCTTTCCTCCTTCAATTTACCCCAAATCAATTGGTAACGGAATAAAAGAAGTGTTTGCAAAAAGTGAGTCGGGTCAGGTGGACAGGTTAAATTTCTTGACATATGCGAGTTATAATTTCTTCCCTCTTTTTTGTCACTTGTGAGAATAGCGCACGCTTAATATTAATCAAAAATGTGTCTTGATGAACACTTCTTGGCAGCCCTGATAAATTTCATGTCTCTTACTCCATTTATCCAGCAGTCGGGGATGCTGCAGCTACTGCTACAGTGCTGTGTCGAGGATGGTTTCAGCACTGCATTGAAAAGCTTGAGCAAGCATTAGCATATTTCTAAGGCAGAAGTCTTGATATTATCCACTAGACAGATTTAATAAATGTGGTAGATGTATGTAGAAGTTGCACAAGTACATGTACAAGTATGCGTATGCTTATATGTATCCCCCTTCTTAAATAAGCACACTGTTTACATTAAAAGCTAATTTTAAACATAAATTCCATCTATATTTTCCATTCTTATATTTAGCCCATTTTAAAAGGTTCAAAATACAGTCACAAAAGAAGAGAGATTCGTACACAGAAAAGTTGACCGATGAGTACGACTACCCAACTTTAAGTCTGGATTTAGGAGATTAATTCAATGTGGTCAGACACATTGCCAATAAGCCACATGCTTGACACGTACAGGGAAGTGAGAGTATAGAAGTGAGAAACAGAAATACAGTGAAGAGTATTTTTTTACATGTGACATACTAGAGGTTAGCCACAACTCCCATTCTGAGGATGATGCGTGGGAATTCAACCATGCAAGTGCCATTAATGGTGCATGCCTGTGTATCTAAGAGCAAGGCAGAGCTCGAAGAATGAGTGAATATGTGGCATGTTCTCACAATGAATGCTGTATTTGTGCCTTAAATATTGTTTTATTCTGCACTACCATTTGAGATAACTTTCAAGAAATGTCCGCTCTCTTTCTGTGCGTTTTTCTTTTTCATTACAATGTTGTTAGCTTCTGCTTTTACAAAGGTGTTATTTGACTGTGTGTATCTTTTGTGATAACCTCTGTGCCTGGCTAGACCAAGCAACCTGTTCACTTCACCTCAGGGAATGAAGGGCTAGTGTAAGTAAATTATTCACTTTTTTTTATCATTTCAGTTGAGACTTTCTGCTTATTTATAAAGCAGATTGTTCTGCATATTCCTCTCTTATTTATAAGTGTAATGTGTTGTAGATTCTGGATAGCTTTCTCTTCTGTATTTGCAGTCCCTTTGTATCTCACTACGTTGTGTTTTTGAAACGGCCAGTGTTATCACCGCATTCAGTCTGTTTGTGCTAAAGCCCTCAATAGTCTTTCAGCTTCTCTTGGCTACTTTCTGCCCTTTGTTATGGGCTTGTGAACACCCACCTCTCTGGAAACCAGGTTGTTCATTTTCTTCCGCATATGCAAAGATGCCTGAATCTACTCCCCTTCATCCTGAGAAACTACATCCGCAAACAGTTACTTTCAGGTAGAGTCCAGAAGTGTTACCCGAATGTCCTGTTCCCTGCCTCTGCTCAGCCAGGACCGTTTGTGGTTGAAAACCTGAGTGGGACGAGAGAACAAGGCACAGTCCCATTCTGAGACATCCTTAGGCAGGAGACCAAGACAGTGCAGAGCTGGGCCATGGGTGGCCCCAAGTAAGACAGCAGCAGGTCTAAGGTGAGTTATCGGATGATCTGTGCCATTTCCACAGCAGATGCTGATGTCAGGCTTCTGTGGAGCTGTCTTATGGAGAAAGCTGCTGGTTCCTGGAGGTGCCACTCCCTGCTATATCCTTGCAAGTCCGTCAGAACCTTTGACTCAAAACCTTCCTCCTGGATCACAGAACTTACCTTTTTTTACCTCGTCTTTCAGTTTGAGTTACACATCTTTACAGATGGCTTGAGGATGACAGTTCCATTTTGCAGCAACTTTTACAGCTTTGTTCCAAGGTAAAATGAAAACAAATTCCTTCAAATGTTTTTGCAAAACCAGAGTTGTTTTGGAATGTCCCTTCTCATCTCAACATCTCTGGTGGGTTGGGGAAGAGGCAGGCAGTTGAGGTTTGAGTGCCTACTTTGCTTAAGTCAGAGTGCAGTTTTTTGACTTAGGAATCCCTTGTGTCCCAATGGGTATTTCACAGCCCCACCAAAGAAAGTTTTGTCCAGCTTTGCAAGGCTAACTGCAAACCAGAAACCGCATAGCTACAAATGAGTTGCCATGATTTCATTGCTAAACCCAGGTGAGCAGCAGAGCATAGGTACTTGGGCTTAATGCAGTCCTAAAGGATCTGCAACATTTTGAGTCATCTCAGTCTTTGGGCGTCATGTGTCTGCTACGAACACACATATCGTGGTCCAGTAGGAACTGGGAGCTGTGTTGTCCTGTCTTCTGTGCAAAGCAAGTGTCCCACCTGGCTAGATATAGGTTTCAGTAAAGTCACATAACTTCTAGTGAAAGGAAGTATTCTCAAAACCGTTCTCAGCAGATCTGTTTGTGTATGTCCCTTAATACTATTTGGTCACTGTCTCTGAGAAAATCAGCCATCTGGAATAACTTCCACACAAAATTATGTGGCATTGTGTGAATTTAGTGCTTGCTGCAAACATGGCTTTCTGTTTCTTAGATGATTTCAGGTAAAATTTATGTGTTTATTCTTATCTAGTTGCTCTGGGATTTATGTAGCATTAATGGGAGCTAGGCATGTATGGGGATGAAAATGAACTCTGGTGTGTTTCTGGTTGCTTACTTTAGAAAGCATTCCCTTTTTTCAGTATCTAATGTGATATATTATTTATGTACAAATGGGTTGCAAACAGTATGGCAAAGCACCGCTGGCTGGGCAAAATGTAATCATAAAAAATTCTCATAGAAATCCTGACTTTTGTGAGAAATTGATACATGGTTTATAAATATTCTCCTCTCAAATGTTCTTAAAACAAAAGGCAGTTTCCTTTCAAGAAATGTTTTGTACCCAATTATTTGTAATACAGATTTCAGAAGCCTGTCTTAGCTTTCTCAGTTTTGAAAGTGCTATTAATGGCAAGAGGTGCACGTTTTGCATCCTCAACTTTATTTGCTCTTTATATCTTATTATTGTGTTATGGTGGCTTGTTGTTTGTAGGAAGTCATTCTTGTTTCAGTTTTCCTCTATTTTCTCACAGCTTGATTAAGTTCCTTTCTCCCTTTTCTTCCCCATCCCTTCCCCCTTCCCTACCCGTCCCCCTACTCCTGTGCCTTCCCTCTGTTTAAGACAGAAATAAAATTTATTACGGACTTGAGAGGGTTTTTTTCTAAGCTTTCTGTCTCATACCAGGTGTTGTATGAGCTACTGCTTCCATTTAACTGAATGCTGGAGTAAGTATCTGCAGGAACAGACTAATATGTCTTTACAGGGATGGGTTTTGGGATGTTGTTTTGTCATATTTATATATTGTGATTCTACTCCCAAATGGGGATTGTGCTACTGTAGGGTATGCAACTGCAGAATGACTGTTCACACTGAGGAAAAAAGTGTTAACAAATTGAATAGTAATGAATTAACCTGCAGAAAAAGCATTTTGCCCTGGTACACAGAAACCCTGCATAACTAGAGCATATAATTTTAAATGAAGCAGGCTCTAGGAATGCCTCAATGGGTGTGATGTCGACAGTAGCTCATAATTCATGGATATGAATTATGGCTGAATATCAGGAAAAAACTTCCTGACATTGAGATCTATTAGGTTGTGGAATAATCTCCCATGGGAAATAGTGAAAATCCCATTGCTTAAGATCAGACTGAGCACTAGGAAAGGTACAAATCCTTGCCTGGCCTCAGTCTTTTAGGGCAAATGAATTAATTGCTTTAACATATGCCTTCCCATCAGTCTAGGCAGGTGATGTCCTCTAATATTTGCCAGGCAGGAGCAACAAACGCAGCTGTAGTACGAGCTACCCTACCTTGCCCCAGGACCGTGCCTCCTCTGTTTATGAATAGATCACCCTCAGGGCTTTAAAAAAAAAAAAAAAAAAAAAAAAAAAGGGGGGGTGACTTTGAGCCCCCCAAGAGCTGTCTTGGGGAATCGCTGTGCTGGCTTCTTGGGGCTGGGGCTCCCTGCTCAGCCTGCAGCTCTGCTGGCGGGGGGCTCCTGCCCACCCTCCGCACGGGGTGTGGGGTGCCTCTGCTCCTCCGCCTGCGTCTCCTCCAGTGCTGCCCTAAGGCTCCTTTCTGCTCTTCTCAGATACCTTCAGATAATGTGCATGAAGGGGTTGGGAGGTGCTGTCACAGCCTCCCAGGGTGGTCTCTTCATAACAGGACACCAGGGTGTTGAATGCAGTAAGTCATGTCACAAGAGTGTTTGCAGGAGAAAGGCCTAATTAGGTGGTGTCAGTGGACTGGGGCGAGTGGCAAACACCTGACGTGGAGTGGTCGTGCCCATAGCGCCTGTGGGGATCGGTGTGTGAAACATGCCGGGCTGTATTTTTGGCACGGAGAGGGCGGCTGGTTTCCAGGTGAGGTGCCCCGAGCTAACCTCCATCCGTGTGAGCTGCCTGTGAGGGCTGAGGCGCGGGAGCGAGCCCGGCACCCCGACCATTTGGCATGAGAGACCCCCACCCAGGATCCCTGGGAGCTGGTGCGTGGGACCACGAAAGGGAACAGGGATCTTTTCCAATGTGTGAACGTCTGTTTTCTGTGAACCCGGGTAAGCCTACCCGGGTGCTCACTCAGCTCAGCAAACACCCAGAGCTTCCCGTGGCTAATGCAAGCCTGTTGTTTTCGGTAAAAAATTATCTATGACTGAATAATTTTTAAGTTTCCCATTTTGTTGCAAGTAGACAATGTATTTAATGCACACGATTTAGCTTTAATTTGGGGGGGTGGGGAGTCTTCAACTCCGAGGTGGCTACAGCTAAAACTATTAAATCATGCTTGTTTCCTTCTGAGTAAAAGCTAAATAGATGCGAGTGGAATGACTGTTTTGCGGTGATGACAGTAGCCGGCACCTTAATGTATACAGGTAGGCCAATGCTTTGAGTTCTGATTATTTAAAAAGAAAAAAAAAAAGGGTTGACTTCAAAACTTGAAACTAGGAGATGGTAAACGCTTCTCCCTGGGTTAAGCAGGAAAGGAGAAAGTGAGATGCACTTGCATCACTTTCAGCTGGGGAGGCTTGGCAAATTATGTTATTGGAAATCATTAAAATAGATTTAAATAGAATTACCATGATAAGTGATGTAAAAGCCACGTTTCTTCCCTTCCCGTCCCTCCCCCCCCAGTTTTACACGCAGAACAGAGTGTATGGGTCTGATCTGTACTCACCAGCAGCTGCTTGCTTGCTGGTCAAGAATTACAGCTGCTGTATGTGCATGGCCTTAGCATACATATATACCATATGTAAAAGATACTTTTCTGATTTAAATGACATGAAAGGAATGTCAAAGAGCTGCCAGATCAGAAAGAAAGAACCAATTTTTTTTTTTCCTAGATGAATCATTAAAGACTAACAAAAAAGAAGTCCAATTAAAGGTCATGGAGCAGTCTTCTGCCCTCATGCATGTGAAAGGCATTGTGCAGGCATAACTAAGGCAGAATTTGACTCCCAAATTAACTCATTTGCTGGATGCAAAACTGAAAGAAAATCCCTCTGACCAGCTTATAAGTGTATATAATGAAAAATTACAACAGCAGAAAAATGTATTCGTATAATATCTCTAATTCAGCAAAGTATTAATCACACTGATGTTCAGCAGTGTGTTTAAACACATGCTTAAGTACTTTACTAAGTATTGCCTGTAAACAACTCTATATGACGGTGCATTAACATAGGACAGAGTTTATCTATATACTCTCTCCAGAGAACTACAATTATTTTAAGCACTGTGGCAGCCAGTAGCACAGAGCTGGATGATCTGTGGTGTCCAAATCCCAGCCTTCTGGCTAGTCCCTGTGCAGTCCTTGTCTCCCAGCTGCATTACCACTAATGTCTGCACAAGCTCGTTTAGACTTTGTTTTATTTAGCAGAATCACAACGGCTGGAATCATCTGGGCATTTATTGGCTCCCATTAACTTCAGCCCCAGGAAAGAAAGATACGTTCAGGGCAGAGGTGCCCCATGTAAGGGTTTATACAGCGCTCACGCCTCCAACTTAAGCCTTGTTAATGTGCAAGGTGTTTCAGGGGCTTTCTGCACTGGGGCACATTTCACCCAGCAAGGTTGGAGCCACTGTCCTCCTGTCAGCTCTTGGGCTCTCTCCAACGCAGCTCCAAGAAATGATCATTTCAGCATTCAGAAGTTTGATTTTTCTTAACTGCAAAGATTTACAACAGCAATAAAGCCCTGACATAGCGTCCCTTTTGCTAAAGCCATGATTTGGCTTTACCCCAGCTGCTTGATTTTAACAGCCTCGCCTCCTCTCAGAGAGGCAGGGCTGCCCTGGAAAAGGGTTTCCCTCCAGGTGAGGCAGTGCTGGCGGCCGCCTGAAGAAGTTGCGGTCACTTGGGGGCTTTCATTTGAGGCTTTCAACATTGGGAAATAATTCATTGTGCTCAGAGAAAATAACTGATCCCTTGGAGAAAAGTCCTCTGGCTTTACATGGCATGAAGCAGTAGTGTTCAACGGGAATGAAGATGCATCTTTAAATAACAGAAGAATTTATTTGAATAATGCTAAACTCACTGTTTCAGGAGAAGATATTTTTATAGAAAAAACTTCTATGGATCTATCACCTTCTATTGATTTTCACAAAATAAAATTCTTCCAGGGCTGACCGTTTAACCATACAATACCACAGTTATTTGCCTCTGCTTCTGAAGTTGCTGATTACCTTTTTGCGGTAAGCAAAACTCATTCCTGAGAGCTCTGCATTTCCCCTGACACTCTGAGGCTTTGCAGGGTGCTGCTGGGGTTCCGTAGCAGCAAGGTGCTGGACCTGCCCACGGGTGCACGGCCAGGGATGGAAAGTCTTCTCCTCCTTGCAGAAGCAAAAGTACTGGAAGACTGATTGTGCAGCAGTTCTGGGTGTAAGGAACCCCATGGAGGGAGCAGGCAGGCTGAGGGAGGGGCTGGGTTTGGTTTTGGTTGTGTTCGCTGGGGGTTGCGTAGTTGGACAAGGAGGGCAGACACCAGAGCTGCCCGCTGCATCTGCAGCTGGAATTTGTCCTGGGTGGGCTCCACAGGCTGGTGCAAAAATGTCATGTAAGTGTCCCAGGAAGAAAACACAAGCAAAGGAGAGCCTGGGCTATTAGAAGTAAGTGAACCATGTGGGCCAAATTCATACCACTCCATGCAATCTATGGATGAAATCTATTATGAATTTAATGTCTGCTCTACTTTAAAATGATTTGTGGTTGTCCAGTGGAGCAACTCACAGACAGATACTACAAATTTGGAAGGAAGTATTTGATTTACCTGTTTGTTGATTGTTTTTATATGCCTTTGTAATGTGTTGTTTCCTACCACCAGTGGATACAGCACCTGCTGAACTCGGGCCCCAGACCGACTGGGACCTTTAAAACAAAAGAGAACCTGAGAGTACACCAGTTAAGGCCAAGTCAGTAGCATGAAGTTAATTCAGGTATTGCTATACCATACTGTAACAATTTCAGTACTCACAGTTCTACCATGGGACTGTCCCCTCAGAGCTCAACAACAATACTACCCTTTGCCATGTGTCTAAATAAAGCCTGAGTACCTAATTCTGATTATTTCAGGGAAGTTGCTGCAGAGTTGCATTAGCAGCGTTGCCAACAATTTTATCTCTGATCTTGCACATTTAGTATATTAAGACAAAGTTTTGTGATTCAACTGATTATTTTTTAAATGGGAGGTTTTGATCTTATGGTTGAAAATCAAAAGTAAATTGAAAGTAAATTGAAGAATGTAAATTGAAGGCACATCAAGCATATGTAGTGTCTTGGATTTAGTGGTCTGGATTGTAATTTTTGAAAATGTTTTGGGTTATCAGCACTTGTACTGTAGAGAAGAGAGCAAATAACTAAGCCCGCAAGATTTGTAATGTGATTTGAAGACAAGATTTTTGCAAAAATGCAAAATGTTTATCAAAACTATGTTTATGTACCCTGGTACTGCAATAGCAATGAATGTATTTGTGAGCCTCCAGTGACTTTGATCTCAGCAAGTGTCCCAAGCAGGTTTTTGTAATCACTCAGAGGTTCTACATAATGCAGAATGCCAAGAAGTGCTTCGTTATGTCAGAAAGCAAAATAAATCAAAGGACTTGTGGCTTACCATTTGAAAGTCTACATATAGCTGATCATATGGAGCTGTCTCTGCAAACTCAATGTCTAAAGCTCAGCTTTAAGGACTCTACAGAATTTTAACGAAGGTGTTTCTCTAATAAAAATGCCACACTGCTTCTTGGGATATGTATAGGCAGTGCAAAATTTCAGTGTTTTTGTACTGTGTAAATAAGGTACTCTGGCATAAGGAGTAGCCTGATTTCACCAGGTCATTTTGCAGGTAGTTGCTATTATTGTTTGTTTGTCATCTGTGGACTTTTTTTGAGTCTAAATCTTTTGCAATTTAGTTATGGTGAAAGGATTGCAAGAGGTCCAGCTCATCTACTTTTCTCCAAGGTAGCACCCACTAGTGGAGCCACAATGCCTGCCAGTGCTCATGTTCCTCGGTGGTAACAAATGTAAGGTAAAATGTGCTCTTTTAAACAACCTAATCAGTGCTTTAAGGTAGTTTAAGCTAGTGGCTTTTTCTAATTGTAAGAGACTAGAAGCAATTACTGCAGCCCAGCTGATAAGTGGTGACTTTCACAAGCACAGTGCTAAACCAAAGCAATTGCGTTGATCATCTGTTCGTGCTCTGTAGTATGAATCAAAACTCAGTTGTATCAGTGATAACCTAATTTGTGTAAAAACACATTTATTTTAGCCAAATGTGGATAAGCAGCATCCGTATGAATATATATGAGCTAATGCACTGCATTTGGGATTATATTCTGTCTTTATTAATTTACAGGAAGACTGCAAACTTGTCAGACAGGATCGGTCTGTATTAATGTCTGCTGAGGATGCACTGCGCATTTTGTCAGTGTTTTTGCAATGAATTAAAAGAAGAACTCAAGTGCACTTCTTGGCTTTATTTCCTTTGTTTCTTTTTCTGCCACGTTTTTCATGTTTCTCTTCATGAAAATCCAAATTCATCAGGAATGAAGGTTGAGTTGAGTTTTCACTTGCAGGGTGTGTGACAGGACATACTGTTGGGCAGCACGAATCTGTCTGCCCGTGCACGTCTCCCAGTTCACAGCTAAGGTGTAATCCTGCCTAATCAAGTGCTGCGTTGCCATTTGGGTGTATGCCTGTACGTGGCTCTTTCAAGATGGCTTTCGAGACCCTAGCAGGGATATAGGCCTGCGCAGCACCAGCTGTGACAGGCTGCAAAATGCAATTTATCCCATTGCTGGGGTAAAGAGCACTGATAAGGGTGTGCTTACCCCTGTCAGTAGTGCTGTCCTGTGTTAGGAGCATCCCCAGCAGCTGCCTTCAGGTAGTCTTCCTCTGCCAAGTGGGAGAAGGACTTTCTCTACCCATGCCAGAGAAGCAAAAGAAAAGACTGACTTCAAAATGATCCTGGCTTTTTGCTCTTCTTCTCTTGGCCATGGAGAAGAGGAGTCTGCAGGAGCTTGCAAGGCTGGGCCAGGTCATGAGAAGGTGCTGTATAGGGGATCTATTTTTCTGGAAGGCTGGAAGAGGCTGGGTGTTGGGAAGGAGTGCTTGGGCTGTATTTTATATATACAGGTTTAATAATAAGTAGTGTTACTGGGATAGATGATGCCTTGAGAGGGTCAGTTCTTCTTGTAAGCAGTTGGGAAAGAGTGAGAGAAGGTGTAATTTGGCAGCGGTGCATACACAGGTAAATACCAGTCCCTTCCCACATTCCTGATGGAATAGGGACACTTCAGCTTCTGCGTGCCTTCCCAAAATAATCATTCTTTAGGGAGATAAGAAGAGAGTTGTAATATGGCCACCTCGATGCAGTCCATTTTGGGATTAACCTTGAGTAAAGCACTGTCTTTCCATTGGAAAGGAGTGACTATTTTAGAAAGGATTCCTTTTTTTTTCCCCTGTAATTCTGTAGGTTATTTTTTTGTATCACATTTTCCTCACGTCCTCTTTCCCCTTCCTTACCCCTGTAATGAGGAAGCACGCTCTTTGTCAAAAGCGAGCATGTTGTTTTACCCAGCTTTCAGATCATTATTAAGAGAGAGAGGGAGAGAGATTTGGCGGCGTATTGGTGGGGAAGGGAACTGTGCCTGCTATATTTCACTGGGACTGGCGCGTGGAGTAGAAAAGCAGATGTGTGTGGACTGCCAGAGAAATCGCTGACTGATCCTCGCGCAGTCTGGGTTCGGGGAGCTGAGACAAGACGAGGCAAAGCAGGTATGACTGATAACCGTGCCAGAGCCTGAGCACCCGCCGTGCCCATTGCAGGCAGCGGGAGCCGACGGGGGCTCAGCATCCGCCAGGATCGACGCTCTGAGCGTTCGCCGGGGTTCGTGTACTCCGTTTGATTTCTTCCCTTTCACGCCGAACACGAGGAACAAGCAGAAGTTAACTGCCTGGGAGGAAGCTGGCTATGTCTTTTTTTGTGCTGCGTTTCACCTCTTTGTTTTTTTGGTTGGCTGCAAAACCTGAAGCCAAAAGATGATTGAAATGCCTCCCCCCAGGGAGGGGGGAGCCGAGCACACCGCACCCCATCTAGCGGCTTAGCCTCAGACTGCCGGCGGGAAGGGAATGCGGCAGCAGGGGAAGGAGGAGGAGGAGGAGGAGGAGGAAGAAGGCTCCTGCACCTCCAGCCGTGGACTCGGTAGACTTGGGGCACTGGGTGATGTGGAGATGCTGAAGCAGCTGCAGGGTGAGGTGGGCGTTAGCTGCCCATCAAACCTAGGGTGGATCACGCACGAGGGACTTGCACCAAGCTTGAGAAGAGCGTTAGGCAGACGGCGATACCAAGCCCTCCGGAGTTCGGGAATGTGAGAACTGAGCTGCTTCTGCAACCTTAATTCGGCCTCTGTTTGCATAAGCATCAAGATACAATCTCTAATGATATCACATACTACTCTTTGTCACATGTCAGTGCACAGGAGGGACTGTGCTGAATTTCCCCTCGCAGTATTTTGTTTTCTCTGTTGTTTGGCAAGTAGACCCTGTCTGTCACACGCTACTAAAATCTTAGGAAGACAGATTTTTTTCACAAGGTTTCCTTTATAGTGTTCACAACAACAAGGTCTGACTGCTTCATTAGCGTATTACCGTATTTTTGCACCATCCTCTTTGTGAGGAGCACAGTCTGTCGTTGTTCCCATTTTGCAGATGAGGAACAGAGGTGCAGAGAGGTTAAAGTCAAAGGTATCGTTTATTTTGTGGTGTCCATTTCAGGACCCCTCAGACCTCGCTTTCCAGACTGCCTCTCCCACCTACTTCAGTTACAGCAGGGAGCACAGAGTGCTCCTGCGTATCAGACACGGGGATCAGAGCAGGGTCTCCAAAAATGAAGCACTCATAATTAGTGTTCTCAGAACAGGGGAAACAGGTAGCTGGGGAAAAAATAAGCTTACAGGACTTGACTAGCACCACAGTAAAATCATGTGGCAAAGGCAGGGACAGGATCCCGTCCTCCAGCTTAGGGCACAGCTGCCTTAAGTATGAGAAGTCCTGTCTGCTCCTGCAGCCCCCAGCCTCTCCCTCCACACCTTTCAGAAGTGAAGCAACCTCTTGCAGTCGAAGGTCTTGTCCACTGTTACTGCTTCATCCGTAGGGAGCCTTCATGCCCTGCACAGGGGCTGTGGCCACATGGTAGGTGAAGCTGTTGCTGTTGTTTGAAGTTCCTTTCCACGCAAATTCGGTCCTGTGGTCCTGTCTCCTTCTGCATGTCAGTGCTGGAGCTCATTTGACTCCTGGGTGAGCCTGCTCAGGGCAATAAACCAAAATGAAAATATACTCTCTTGTTTTCTGGGTTATTTTTCCACCAGATTATTGCTTTGAAAGGGTTCACTGAGGGGTGCCAAGGAGAGACTGTGCTGGCACGAAGAAGGGCCTGGATTGTGTGGGCTGTGAGAGGGACAGGACCACAGCAACACTGGGTTAGACCTGTTTCAATGGTTAGGTATTGTGTGCTGAGGTTGTAGTTTTACAACCGCAGTAAGATCATGAAAGCTGGTGCTGCTGCTGGTACATCAGTCCTTCCCTTCTTCTCATGGCCTTGCACTCCTGCTAACTCCAGTTTGTGAGGCCGCGCAAGGAAGCTTAGTGGGGAACAGATCTGGGTTAAATTCAATGCACCTTAAAAAAATAATGTGGTGTCTTGCTTGTTTCTTGCTTGGCTGCATGCATGCATCAGCCATCACAAGGAGTGATGGGACCTGGGACAAGAAAGGGCAGAAATGTTTCTTTCGGGGGCAGCTTCTGCAGATCTCTGGTGTTGGTGGGGCCGAACCTTCAGCAAGATGGGCAGTTGGCAAGTATCACGGTTAGCTGTTTAAGGACCGTGCCAACATAAATAAACAGAGATGTGCTGGAGGAGATGTGCACTGCAGCCTCTCATAATGGCAGTCTATAACTTCTATTTACATAGACTTGGAGGTGGAACTGCCTTTTCAAGGTATGCTGAGAAACAGTGTGTCGTGTAGGCTGGCTTTGTAGGTCTGCTGTACACATCTCTGCCTTTTGAATTCAGACAGTTGCTGGTGACAGCAGAGGCTATGCATCCTGGGAACCAGGAGATGCAAACCGCCCAAGTTTCCACCCAGATGTGCTGACATCGGAGGAGTGTGAAGTGTGCAGGACCTGGGGCTCTGGATCAGTATGTGCTGCTGTATTTGCAGATCTTGCCATCTTCTCCTCCAGTCCCAGTACCTTCTGCCACATCCGCTCTGATGTGATGTGTCTGTTCATTTCCGTTTCGTTCCCGTCTCCACCAGAACCTGGTTCAAGCCATGGTTACTAGCACAGTGAGTCCCAGTTTCAGTCATGCAGACTCTGTGTCTCAGTCCTCGCTTCCCTTCACCTACCTAATGGAAAATGATACTTTCATGAAGTTGCAAAATTTCATGAATTTCATGAATTTGCAAAATTAACTTCTTCAACCAAGAATGCAAGCAAGTTGAGGATACTTAGTTACGTATATCAAGTATTTAGAATTGAGCACAACAACTTTAATTTACTCTACTGTACGTGTTGATTCCTGCAGTCCCAGAACGGCCAATGATTTAAATTAACCTGACCTTCCATCCTGTTTGTCAGCAGTCCATGACGATGCACTAGTGTGTGATTTGTGAATTATTTGTGCTTCTGTGTGAACATGGTTCAGCCCATGAATTTTGACACCGCTTGATTTAAATAGCAGCTACTTGTGCTATGATACTCAGCTTGGTATTCAGTTTTGAGAAATACGGTTTTGCTTCTGTTGCCTGATTGGGTGCTTTCTAAATCCCCAAAAAGTTTTTGAGGACACAGGACAAAACTTCTGGTATGAGTGCTCAAATGGAGTGAATTTTTATGACTGTCATGATTAGGCATCACAACACGTTTTTCATACCAGTTTTTCTGAAAATATTAAACAGTACTGTTATTATAGAAAGCAAAGTAAAATTAACATAAATTTAGTCCAAATCAATTAATGGATTTTTTTTTTTCAGATATACATTCCAATTTCATCTTCTGTGTGTAGATTTACAAAATAAGTGATCTGTGCCAGTTTTATATAGGTATGCGGTGTTGCTGCCCAGGTCAAATTTCCTTCCCCGAATTTGAAAATTGTCTGTGGGTCTTCCATTTCCCTTTCTTGGGAGCCCATCTGTGGGGAATGGTCTAGGAGAGCAACATTTCTGCCTAGTTTCTATTGGAGAAACCAGTCTTTGGTGTTACCTAATTTATGTGGATCGATCATTGTGTTTCCTTCTGTATTTGTTTGCCCAGTGGTTAGTGCATTTTGGGATGGGGTCTTATTGTCCATCCTGAGCAAAAAGAATATTATAAATTATCTTTAATTCTGTCCATCATGAAAAAAGTGTCAACAGCAAGATACTTGTTTCCTGGTATTTGAACAACTATTTTGATGTTGATGAGAACGTTAAGTTTTGGCAGAGCATCTCCAAGTGCCTTTTTTCTCAGGGTACTGGTAGGGACCTGAAGAATCGGGGTAAAGTCTGGGCTGCGGTCCTTGCTCAGACAGCAACGTTCCCCCCTATGGGTATGTGTCAGGGCACGGTGGGGCTGGTGGCTCCATGATGACAGGCCTCAACACGGGTTCAAAGTCCATCCAGGAGACACGGCCAAAGAGAGGGCTGGACATGTGCTACAGTGAACCTATGTGGGGTCCATCCAGGCCAGGTATGGGTGCCCAGGCCTGAGCTGAAATGGGGCTCCTGTGCCCATGGGCAAGTGGTGTTGGGGGAGACCTCAGGCTGGTCAGGGCCACTGAGTCCTGGTGGTGCCCTCAGCACCCTGAGAGTATGTTGTTTGACTGGCCTGTTCATTAAAGATGAACTCAGTCTTCTTGCGGTCCCTGACAGGGACTCCTGAGCTTTCTGTAGGCAGCCTAGTATGTTAATATAATCCTACATGGATGTTTCTACTTCTGCATGCTGTGCTTGGGCATGCTGGAAGTTGGGCATGTTGGAGTTTCAAACTTTTCTTCAGATACCCAGATGTCTTCTGGGAAAGAAATCATTTTTTAAGCTTTTTTTTTTCCTGGTGGTAAGCATTGGACAGATCCTTCCACCTTCCCTCTGCTTTATGTCTGGTGCTTTAGGTATGTGCTGGACTCTCTTGTAAACAAAACCTTTTGTTTGTTTTTAAAAGGAAAAGTCCAAAAATCCATAGCAGTGCAATTCTGAAGGTTTTAATTTATCTATTATGAGTTCACTTAAGTGTATCGAAACTGCTGTTTTAATATGGTGAAATATGGGCACATCCCTCCTCCATGTAGAGTTTTCCAAATGGAAGATCCCATTTTTCTTCTTCTGGAATGACTTAGTGGGAAGAAAAAAAACTTTTGGTTGCTCTAAAATAATATGTTAGTCAAGAGTGGAGAAGAGCTTAGGAAGTACTGAGACCAAGAGAGAAAATAGCAAAAGATTGAACTTTTGTGGCAGTGGGGGCCAAGTAAGATCTTGCTGCATGTGATGAATTCTTTTAAAGGCATGGGTTCCTGAGCAGCACCGACAGGATTTGGCCAGGAAAATGCAAGGAGTGGTTGTGGTTGTCCTGAGCTTGGAAGGTTACCTTCAGAGGAGACCCCGAGAACGCGTGCATCTCAAGGTCAGGTAGAAATAGAGCCATGAGCGGATGCAACTGGTCACAAGCAGTTGGGCATTAGTGCACCACTCCTGGTTGGAGTCTTCCATCCTGTGGCACTGTTGGAAAAGAGAATGCCTGTCCTTGAGCTGACGTCTTGGAGGATCTGGAGGCCTCCAGTGGGACAAAATGATATTTTTGTCTAGAGCTTTCTGGCAACTCTGCCTTGGTTTTCTCCCATCAGGGACTATTCATCATTTCCTCCATGAGGAGATTTTGTTGTGCAAAATGTCACACATGAATGTTTCAGCATGAGACTGTTATGATGTGACAAGATGCCATTCCCCAGTAATATATGTTTGGCTCTACTTTAGAGACCATAAATCCAGGCCTGAGTAGGTACACGGCATATTCTGCTGGGGAGCAACCATCACTGAGGTAACATTGCGTAACTCACTGTAGTGGACAGCAAGTGTCTCCCGGTAGATGGTCTGTGGGAATCGGTGGGGCATCTGGGTGGTCGGGCACAGCCTTCAGCGGGTTGGCGGGTAAGTAAGGGATAACAAAACAAGGGGTATTATCACTTTGAACCTTCCCACAGGACCATGCATTACATCCCCCTGCTCTGTGTCACGGCAAGGGGTTTGGTATGTTCACTTACATGTGCTTCTCAGATGCCATATCGGCAGTTTGGCTGCATGGAGTCCTTACCATGGGGAAGGAGGCAGGGGAGCGCAGCAGAGCATGCATAGGTTTGCTATAAATTGCACAGGGAGGATCATGTCAGGATTTTGGTACAGGAACATCAGTTTTTAAGGTGGAAATGCAGTATTTTCCTACTCTATCCAGACACTGTATTGATCCGAGGAGGCAGCTTTATTTTATTATTCAGATGAAATCCAAATGCATGCTTGCAGCTTTGAAAATATGTGGGTACAATTTGTTCTTGCAAACAGCCAAATATATGCGTTGCTGAAAACCTAGTAAAACTTTCTGCCATGGAGTGAGTGTCACCCATGGAAGTAGACAGGTCTGTTCTCAGAACTTGCATCCAAGTAACTTGAAAACAATTTATTTCATGGGGAAGCTGATCATGCCAGCTATTCCTGATGTTATGTTTGCCTGATCTGATGCTTCAGCATAAATTTAAGTGTCTTATTTTAGATGCTGACAAATGAAAAAATTAGCCCATTAAAACAATTAAACTGAGAACCTCACTGAACAGGCCTGGCTGGTGTTACTCCAGAAGATATATCAAAATAATAACTCCTGGCATTTGAATGAAAAATGTGGTATTTTCATTAATAAGAAATATCTTCATAATGTGAAATACCTTAATTAATATGAAATACCAGTCACTATGTTGTGAATGATTCCAAGGACTTTCATCTTCTCAGATAACTTTTTCTTAGTGCTGATGTTTTCTTGAATTGAGGGTAGGTTTGGGGTGGCATTTTGACTTTGCTTACTTGCAGCCTCAGGTAAGTAGGGGTTGTGTCCCAGATGAACTCTGCTGGCCTGTGTCCATCCTACCTGCCATGGCTTGAATGGAGTTGCAACAAAACCATCACAGGGATGAAGAGATTGTGAAGTTTCTAGCTGAGCTGATGGAGTTCTCTGTGGTGCGGCTGGACCAGATCTATACTACTTATTTATTCTCAGAGGTGACTTTGAGGCACAGTGCTTCACCCTGATCATTTTATGAGTTTCTGCTTATGGTGAATGCTGTAGGATTGTCCCAGGCTTCCCCCACCGAGTTGAGCTCACACGCAAAATTGGCATTGGTGTGTTGCTAGAAAAAATACTTCCCGTATATTTGCTTGAATTTGAGGTGACAGGGTGTAGTTTCACCATAGGTATGTTAACAGAGGTATTTGCCATCTCCTGTTGATTATTCTCCTCTTTTAACTTTGTTCCATTATCTTTTGAGTAGAAAATACCAGTGGGTGAAAAGCCAATGCCTTTAAAGTCAATGGCAAAACTCCCTCCATGTTCACCAAGGCTAGAATTTCATACTTATTGTGGTCAGCTTTTCCCCACAGTTATTAAATAACAAAAGATTGAAGTGAACAATTCACAGAGGAATCCTAGCATTTATTTATATAACCTCCTTGGTGAGGAATAATGAGTAACATTCAGTAATAAATACATGGTCTTCCTGTCAATCATGTATGAACCAAAGAAAGGTGAAAAGTACCTGATATTCTGTTCCCAATAAATAAGTGGACCAGCTGTGGTCTGGCCAGCGTTTTGGGGAGAGGGTTGGGAATGAAATGAATATTGTGTCTCTGCTGTGAGCAAATCACAGTCTTCTAAAGAGAGACATGGAAATAAACAGTTTTCAAGTAGCAGTAGTTGAATATTACGTAGCAAACAGGTTAGGCTGTTAATATTGTGGAAGGTCATTATTGACTCCATATGTCCTCTGGTAATGACATCCTGGTTCTGGAAACACACTCTTCTCTTGCGTCATCTGCACAGGTCATTAGAGATGATAAGCGTGACTTCTTGGTGTGTACTGAGTCTTGAAGGGGCTATGCTCAAGCTGTGCAGTCGCTGAGGAAGAGATTTCTTGGCTTTACTCACGGTACCTGCTGTATCCCAAGTAGCTGAACAGTTCAGGGCAGTGAAAAAATCTATGGATTTTTTTTTTTCTAACTTTGAGTAGAAGAATTAAATGCAGTTTCTGAAAGGAGTTTTTGGCAGAGCAGACGAAAGATTATGGGCTGTATCACAGATTTCAGATCTCCTGGGACCAGAGCTCATCCCTCCCCCTGTCTTGAGAAGTTCCATTCCTGTCCCCCCCCCTTCCCTGCAGGTTAGTGTTGAAGTGATGATAGACAGGGGAAGGTGTAAGGAGAAGGAGGAACTGACGACCCCTTGATTAATGTATGGAGAACAACCAGATGCTATTTCCTAAATTTGCAGTTGTTGGCAGAAACTAAGGAAAACTGGATAAGATGAAGAGTACACATTATTGTTTGTTAGGTGAGTGAGGTGTGTCACTGTCAGCTCTGAACAAAAGTTAGAGGTGCCTTTGGAGCGTCATTGCATCTGGCTCACCTCAAAGGCATTATGGTTGAGAGCATTTGGTTTCGTCAGCGTTTGGCTATAAGCTGTAGACTCTGTTTTTGAAAGTAGGTCCCAGAATATTATCTGGTGCCTTTCATTAACTAAGGTTTGGCACATGTGAAGAGTTTTTGCTTGGGACAGCTATCCTGATGTGCAGAGTGCTGCTGTGTCTTTTGCACCTGTGTATGCATCTGAAGAACATCCATGAGTGTCACCTCCTGCGGAATGTCCCTGACATTTGTGTAGTGAGGTATTTCTTAGCAAACACCACTGCCGCCTTGGACTCCACTGTTTTCCAGATCATTCTTGAGTATAAATCACCCATTTGGTTTTGACCTTGAAAGCTCTGCATGTTACGTGTCTGTACCTGAGCAATTGCCTCCCACCTTACTGAGGGTCTGCTACTGATCCTACATAAATTGCATGGGAAGGGGCTGGTGGGGGTGTTGTCTTCTGTAGGGCTGCTTGGACTGGTTTGTGCTCTTGGTCCAGGAAAGCACAAGTTTGTTAACCATGGGCCTCCCAAGCTTTGGGAAGTGTGTGTGAGGGGTAGGGGCTTAGAAGAGGTGGTTTCTGCCCACTCCGACTAATCTCTTTGTATCTGTCTGTCTCATGTAATTCTCTGGCACCTATCGCCTTGATAGCTAAGCACGTTTCTCAGATGACCATGGCTTTTTTTCTTCTTCTCCTCTTTTTAATAGTCTTTTCTCCTTCCTTTTAAATCGGTCTTTAATAAAGTTGAGAATTCTTGCACAGGGTTTTATAAACATGTGTTATTAAATTTTAAATCTGTTTTGAAAGTGCCTCTATCCTACTCCCTCCTAGTAAAGTGACCTTTTTAAATGGAGGGAAGTGGGTTTAGATGACAGTCATGATAAATGCGGTCATGTTCACTCAATAAAATAAGGCCCAGTGCATTTGAGGATAAATCAGTGAAATGTACAGCCCCACCTGTCTGTCTCCATCATTCATTTCCACTGTCACTTTCACAGTGGCTGATGGATCACAGTTGCTGTAAAATTAGACAGCCTTTAATCTCATTTCATCCTGATTAGCTTCTCCTTACCCTTTCCCTCTAACTCACTGACTGACACGCTAAAAACTCACACCGGGCTGTGTTTGAGCGTGGCGTACAAACTTCTCTTCAAATACCCTTTTTGTGGGGCAGGCAGGTGTTCCACTGAGTTGAAATCGAAAAATGAGAAGATGGGATTTCCACATTATTAAAGCAAAACAGCAGACAAAGGCTCGTATAAAATTAATGAAAGCAGCAGCCTGGCCAGACTGTGTGATGGGCCAAATTCTTCCTGTTACACCCTGGCAAGCCCACTGAGTTTGAGAAGGTTGTTCCTACAAGAGGCTGAGTTTAGCATGCTCATTGCCCTGTAATTTTGACTATATCTATGAAAAGTTAGGTCCTATATGGGTGTGTGTTCACAGGGAATTCCGGTTTACAGCACAAGTTTTGTGGTGCTTTCAAGGGGTGTTTTATAGCGGTAAAAAGATTATTCATTCCTATAGTTTTGATTTCTGTATATAACTTATGATTCTGAGCGACCCTGAAAATGGTCAGGGAGAAAGACTGCGGTGCTGGTGATTTCACAATTTCAGTGCCAAAACTCCCTCCCTCTTAGATGTCCACAGTATTGCTCCTTCCTCCGTGTTTTCTCCAGCTCCCTCCAGCTCCGTGGGTAGATTCATGAGACCGAGAGCAGAGTTTTCCCCAAAGCTGCGTGAGAAACAAAGGTCATACTAAAGGTTTGCAGTGTTTTATTGCGGTCACCTTTCCTTCCGAGGCCCAAATATTACCCTCCTTTCTAAGGCAAGTTTCCCTTTAGCTTTCCCGTGAATTACGGATGGTAGTTTGGGTCATTCGGGCCCAATCCCCTATCAGTGGGAATGTTGCCATCAAGTTAAGTAGGAGCCAGGATTAAGCCCTTAGTTTTCAAGGTTTAATTATCATCGTAAGTGTGGGAGTCTTACTGCGTAGTTTATATGCATGGGAACAGCAGAAAAGCTTAAAATATAATTTTTTCCTCTACTGGCCCTGTTTGTGTCAATATGGAGGATAAATAAAAGTGTTTGTAAAAATTAGAACACAGCATGTGAAAAATATGCATGTGTGCTGCCTCCAGACAGTTCTTTTGATAAATGCTAGATCTCTCCAGATTGACCAACGGAAGAGCCTGGTTGAGGGTACAACCACTGGCTTGGACCTAATTGGAAACCATAACAGAGCATTGGATTAGGTAAGAATTGAAGCCCCTGAAGACTCATCCCGGGGAGTCTCTTCCTGAGGGAAGGGGTCTGAAAAAGCCTCTAAGGAAGACAGCAAATGTCCCATGGGAGACCCAAATTCCTTCTGTAGTAGAAGCTTCCACAAAATCAAGGGAAGTACTGGGTTTTTGAGAGAGAAGATTTTAAAATGGCAACATTTCTGAGGTTATAGAATGAGATAAATACGACGCGGGGGCTAAAAAGATGGCAAAAATCTCTTTCATTTTTCATCCCACTGTAGGAATCTATAGGTAGTATAAAATCTCATGTGGTGCCTAGTATAGGATTACATCCCAGTTACGTAAAGTGTACTAGTAACAAATAACCTTAATTAATGAACTTTCCCTGTACCTGGCTGCCCAATTTAAGAATTGCTTCACTTACGTGACTTGTAAGAGCACAGACTATGAAAATGATATTCGACCTTTACTAGAAACTAAAAATGTACCTTACTTATTCATCATTGCCTTGGCAAAAACTTCAGTAAGAAGCTTAAATGAGCCCACTTGATCTTTAAGAAAATGTGTCCTAAATAACAAAGCTGTGCATATTTCTTATTATTATTATTTGCATATGCTATACTGCACAACTGCATTCTGAGAAAAATAAAAGATAATAAAACAAATGAAATGAGAGATATATCACCCAAAATAATCCAAGTGTGAGATAGGCTGCCTCTTTTTTTTTTTTTTTTTTTGGCATTGGCAAAAGAGCACAAAGTAAGAGCTGGCCCTGAGTCATATTGATTTCCCACTGCACTGGTTTCCTAAGTGCTCTGTTGATCCGTGTCAAGCAATAAGTTCCCTGCCTGTACATGCACATCACCTCCCCATT
This sequence comes from Pluvialis apricaria, assembly GCA_017639485.1. Classification (NCBI taxonomy): domain Eukaryota; kingdom Metazoa; phylum Chordata; class Aves; order Charadriiformes; family Charadriidae; genus Pluvialis; species Pluvialis apricaria. The sequence goes on along the minus strand of CM030008.1, from coordinate 122,422,144 downwards.
TGTCCTCACCTAGATTTAAGGTGCCCATATGATGAGCTGAACAAGGACATCATTTTTCCTACTGGTGTCACTGGGCCAAAACTACTCTATGTGGTATGATAACTAATGCTGTGTAAGTTTACATTTACCATATAATATCACAATACTGCTGTATGGCACACCACAATAATATGTACATATTATGTATATATAAGCCCTTATTTCTGTGTCTTACTACTTGCAGTGGAAAATGTGAATTTAAAAAAATGTATTATTGCGGCTGTAGTTGATCCACAGTAATCCCGACACCTCCAAAGAAAAGGGATATTGCAAACCTAATGCCACAGTTTTGATCTTTGTTAACAAAGGGCTTCCTGATTAGATGAATAGAAAATGTGTGGTTGTGCTGCTAATGACATTGTACAGGAAATTAAGCGTATACATTTGGAAAAGGCATTAAATCAGCAGGACCTTAATTTAAAAACTTAAAACTGTATGGAAATGCAGCTTGTTCATTGCTGTGTAATAGAGAGCTACTGAACACACTGACTCTTCTTGTGGAAACATTACCAGCAGAACAAAGCTGGGCCGAGGTTCTTTTAATGTTTCCTAGCATACTAGGATTCCTAGCATCTGCTTATTTTCAGGGAAATATCAGGCAATTTCACCCCTTTTTACAAGTTGTTTTTAGAGCAGCATATACAGCAGTTAGGCAGGTGGTTGGGGGGGGCACTGAGGGACCAGAATTGCACCTTTTTTCTTCAATTGTTTGCGAGATTGAATAACATAAGATTACTAAAAAATGGCTTTGCCTGCTGCTAATTCAGTGGACATGCATGCTTGGGGTGAGGCATTCCTCTGTTATGTCCTACAGATTTAATCCCAGTGTTGTATTTTGTACCTTTGAAAATGCTCAATGGAATCAGTGCCCTGAGCTGACGAAGGATTCTTGCTTTACTTCCAGTTATGCCATATAACAGCGCCCATCACTGTGTCGTGGAAGTGGAAAACTTCTTGTTTGTGCTGGGAGGAGAAGACCAATGGAACCCTAATGGTATGTATAGAATATTAAAAGGCACAGGCAGCATTTGCCTTCCTGTGTCTGTCTGTCTCTCAGGTCAGCTGATGCAGTCAGTAGCAAGGGATTTTGAGGACCCTCAGCCTAATTGTTGAACCTAGCAAAGGCTACTTTTAAACATTGATGTAATAAATATCTGGTACTTTAGCATTAGCATCTCCGTCATTCATCAGCTCCCACATCCCTTGAGAAATGCCACAGGCAGCAGAACAGACTCTTTCAAGTGCATGCACCAGGCAGCAGCTGTTAAGAATTTTAACCTTCATTTCTAGTCTCCTTCCAGTCATAATATAATAATGCAATTGCAGTAGATGAATGCTTCTTTTCTATTGTCAAACCAGATACTCGCAGCTAAAGTTGTTAATGTGTTAATTATCTAGACTCTGAGATTCTTAAACTGGTCCTTTTTTCAGTCTTGTGCAAGAGCTTCTCATATAGATTATCTGCTGCTACCTTCTTTGATTTGATTACTTCATAAATTTACCGCAAAGAGAAATTAAACAATTTAACAGGCTTCTGAGCAAAGCAAAAGGAGAATACCATGCCTTGCAAAATTCACAAAATTGTCAAGACATTGTTAAAAAGCTTGCACACGAAGAAAGTGTTGTAGTTGTAGCAGTCTGTGTAACAGAGATAATTATGACTGAGAAACCATAAAACAGCTTGCAGGTACACATTTTTACTTTAAAACACCAGAGGATCCAGCTGAAATTACATATACTGCATATATTTTATTGTGAATGCCCCATTTCAGCATCTGCACTAAACCAAATTATAGAAAATTGTTACATCTGTTCACTTCCTAAAACTTGAGACAAACAATCCAGTCCACCCTATAAGCATATTTCCGGTGTAGTTAAAAATATCACTAAATGTCTTAGAAGAGCCCTTCAGTTCTATTTTTGAATCTCTTTTATACTAACCAGGAGATAGCGTGGTATCATTTATGACAATTATTATTAGGAGCATCAGCCACATCCAACAACTGAGGGCCCCTGTTGTGCTTGGTGGTAGGCATATGGATAATAAGAGGCAGACCTTGTTCCAGACAGTTTATAATTAAATGGCCATGTCTCATGAAGGATGAAAGAAAAGAAGTATAATTACTACAATTTAAAGATGTGGAAACTGAGTTGCAACATGATGGAGAGATGTTAGAAGGGGTACATAGTCTGCATCTTAGGTAGGAGTCGAGCACAGCTGTTTGTGAGATGGATAGTACCTTAGGTCTGAGGTCACCTAGATCAACTCCTGAGCTGAAGATGTTGCTGAAGATGTCTAACAGCTTCCTTGTTCTGGGAATACCAGTGCTGTGATTTTTCTGTAGAGAAGACAGGAATAAAAGAGGTAGGAGCTTTGCTGATACTGATCTCTTTATGAATTTATCCCGAGAGAAACGTACCTTACTTGTCACAAAAAGGGGACCTGAAATCATAAATTACGTCCTGTGCTGTTGCTGAGCTAGTTCTTTCTTGGAACTGATGTGGTCTAAATGTGCAGCTACATGGGAACTGCGTGCATGTACTCGCCTGAATTTATGTAAAGGCCTTTGTCTGCTATCCTCATAGCACAGAAGGGGCTTCAGATGGACCTAGCTGGAACAGTGTTGCCAGAGCAGTACAAGGATTCTGATTTGAATGAGAATGTGCCATGAGTTTTTCCAGTGGACAGAATTATCCTTGAGATGGGGGCACCATACATTTCTTTAGTTATCACACCGGCAGGTTCTTGAGAAGCTGGGTGGATCCTGAGGAGTACCAATGCCCCCTCTGTGCTGTTTCTTGACTTCCTGACAACCTAGGGAGCATGGGAGACATTTTTTCTCACTTTTTTACATCCTCCTACAGCTATGCCTTTCCAGTCACAAGGGATCCCCACACAAGTAAACTCTTGATGAGAGCAGATTGCAGAACAGAGGCATGGATTTAAGACCAGCCTTCATAAAACTTCAAAGCCCTTCACCTTTTGGCATGGCTCCAAAGACCTTCCTGTAGAGAGCAGAGAGCAGCATGTGCCTTCTTTTGTCCCATCATCCTGATTTCTAATCCTGATTTCTGATCACTTGTCACATTTGCTACGTTCTGACAGGGTCCTGACTGATGAGCAAGGCAAATTAATAGATACAATTCTTCAAACTGAAGTCCAGTTTTAAACCGGAGTCAAACCAGTTACACCAGGCCCCTTAAGGGGGGTCATCAAGTCCTTTTCCTGCCATCACAGGCATCGTGTAGTCCCATTTTGTAAATTTTCTAAGCTCCATTCGAAAAGCAGTTGGATTTTTAGCCCCCACTACTCCTCTTGGAAAGCTGTTACAGAATCCAATTGCTCTAAATGACTAGGAGCCTTATTCTAATTTCCAGTAAAATGTATTCTTTGACTGTCTAAATCACTTTGTTCTCATGCCAAAGTTGGCCTTTAGCTTAATAGTTTTTCCCCTCCTGGAGATTTGTTCCTCTGATGTATTACAGACAGCACTCCTATCCCTTTTCAGCTTTTGTTTTCCTAGGTGCAACAGGCCAAGTTCTTTGTTTCCTGCCGTAAGGTGAACTTTCTGTTCCTTCTGTCACTGTAGTAGCTCTTATTTGTGCCTGTTCTAGTGTGATTTCATCTCCCTTCGTGTGAGGGGATGTTTTGTATCCTGTATTCCCAGTCTAGGCTCACTAAACCCTTCTCTTTCTACCCTGCACTATACAATCTTCTACGTACGTGGTATTTGTAGTGAATATGTGTATGACATGTTATGTTAGGAGGCCAAGGTCCCCAAATCACAGGTTTGTATGACAACAATTAAAAAGCTGCTGTATAACCAGTGACCACTGAAGTCCCCAGTAACTCTGAAAGATGTAGTGAATACAGCAGAATTAAAAACTCCTACTAGAAGTCCAAACTTACGGTCAATACTTCCATTGTTTTGAAATCCTGCTGCTTGAAATAGCAATAAATTAATAAATGTGCTAAGCAGTCAGACCTAGAGCCAGTCAGATGCCTGCTGCTACTGTTTCACTGCTTATTGAATCTGTAGCTCTCAATGGTTCTTTTTCTAAATTGTATAGACTAAAGGAATTCGGATAGGGACCAAGAGCAAAGCCTCGCTTCACTAAGCCCAGTGGCAAAATGATCAGCTGCCCTTAGTGTACGGGGATCTCACCCTATGTCTTGAGATGTGTTTGAGTGGTGCTCAGCATAAAGGGCATTGGTCCCCGTTAGGCACCACGCTGGATTTGAAGGGAAATGCTGCATTATTCATCAGTCTTCTGCTTTACCCTTCTCATATAGAACAGGCTTATACATAGCGAGGGAATGAGTTTGCTTCCAGACGAAGTGGTCAACATGGTTTCTTTCTCTGTTTCCTTGTAGAACATGATCTTAAATTATTAGGAATATAAATTCTAGCTGTGTCGTTATTCTTCTCTACAATCTTGATGGTCTATTTACACATGCTGAAGTAAGTGTGGAATGAAACAAGCAAAGCGAGCCAATCCTACAGAGGCTTTTCCGATGCAAAAATATTCACCTTGTAGAATACCCAGTGACCATTTATAGAACTGTGACCTACGCAGTTGGGTTATTCTGCTGGCCTGTGAAGCCTCTAATTCAATTTTTTAGTCACACATACATAAACAAGGGTTTCTGTTTCTGAGATCCTCATCTGTTGAAGTCTCAGGTGTTACAGGAAATTGCCATACACTCTCTTGCTTCAGTTTTCTTGCTTTGATGTCAATCTGCATGTAAAATAAGGTGAAATCTTAATATCGTGAAGACATGAATACAGTTCTTGGGCTTGACAGCAGGGATAAGCTAGTTAGCTGGTGTATGTTGCTCATGTTTCATATTTTAGCTAACACTTGGAATAAAACTCAAAGAGTGTATTCCCCCTTCGATGCACATGTGTAATTCCTTCTAACTTAACACTGAAAGTACATGGTAGAATAAACCATCTAGTGCAAACACTGCATACCCCATGCTGATGGCTTATGCAGCTCCTGGTTATTTGCACAAGATTTTTTTACCATGTTCCACATAGAGATGATGTGAGGAGAAAGAAAAGCCTATGTTCTCCCTTTGATTTTTTTACCTGACACAAAATACTCTAGTCATAAAAATACCGTGGGGATGCCCTCTTTTGGGCAGTAATTTTGTTTAGTGCTGTGATTTATTGTGGCTGTGAAAGTACCACAGCATCGATAAGTAAATTTAAATACACATTTTCAAGATCTTATTACAGAGAGCAAGAATAATCTCTTATCTGCTTTTACTGCTAACAATTGCTAATTCAAACCTTGCAGTGCCCCATTTGTTGAATTATTACTGTACACATAGTGTAATCATACATTGTTGTAAAAGGGGGAACCCTTCATAAAAGCTGTCAACTTGTGAAGTATATGTAATATATATTACAATCATGATGTTAAATACATGAAACAAACAGCTGAGTGTCAAAATAATCTATCTTTACAGGGAAACACAGTACAAACTTTGTTAGCCGATACGATCCCAGGTTTAACAGCTGGATACAACTTCCACCCATGCAAGAGAGGTAAAAACCTACTACTACGTGTTGTTCAATATATGTTTTATCATCCTAGGAGCAGCTGAAGTTTGTCTTAGTTCGGGGAGTAAGGAGGCCTACAGAAGCGTTGAAAATACTGAGATAAAACTGCAGCATGCAGTTGCATCCCATTTGTCTCCTATTTTTTTTAAACTTTTCAATTTCACAACTCCAGATGCCAAATCCCGCAGTGCTAACTCATGCAAAATAACCATGGACTTTAGTGCAATTACTGGTTGCCTGAGTACGGTCTGAAGGATTTTTCTGAAGTCTTCATAGTGTCCTGTCATGTTCCCTGACTGAAGCGTCATGATGAGTTTGCAGTAAATAACAGTCTAGGCAGATATCTTAGAGGGAACTGAAACCTTCACATGTTTACCCCATCCTGTTTAACCACGGCAGCCATGAAGACCTCTCCTCAACATGACTCACCTTGTCAGAGGACTCTTAATCCCAGGTGGTCTTTGAGTGAAGTTGCTGTCAGCTAATGCATATTAGAGTAGCATACATTTTAGTCTTAACTGTGTACTTAAGAGCAGAGGTGCATGTAGACTTGAGCAATGACTGGTAAAGAAGGTGTAAACTTAACTCTGGATCCTGAATCCTGCCTTCACAGGTAAAAAGTTCCCCAAACCTGAACTGAATGATGCATGTTTCCCAAGAAGAATCTCAAAGGCAGAAGATCCAACATTATAATGTTGTTTTGTGGAAGAGCATTCAATGTCCATCCTTCAGTTCAACACTCATCTTCTCATAGATCTGATGTACAAGAGCTCTCACACCACCTTCCTCAGACACTTTCCTTATTCCATGTGCTGTCAGTATTATAGTTCTTTTTCTGTTGGCTGCCCACAGTGTTCAGGTGTCTGGCAGTCATAAATGTATTGAACTCAGTGCAACCTTGTGATTCAAGGTGTGTATTATAAGATGCGGGGAAATGTGGCTGTCCTTTCAAATTTTCAGAGGTAAAATGTCAGTCTGTAGAGTTTCTTAACAGGATTCAGCGTGATTGGCCTAAGTCCATATGCAGGCCCACATGCAGTGCTTGTCACCAGAAAATACTGCATTGTACCAGTGCATGAAAATGCCCAAGTGGAACAGATCTGAGGAGGTTCGTTGTTGGAGCTGAGTGAACTGATAAAATTAGCTACATAAAGAGAGATAAGAAGAGATCACAATTCATCATGGTATCTGGCTTTTCCCTCCCTCCTGCCAGCGCTGTGGGGCAACCCCACAACTGAGTTATTTACCTTAAAGCAGAGGGACATCTTTGCCTCTGGTTCTGCTCCCCGGACTGAGTCACCACCAGCTCAGGTGTTGGTGTGGGGGAGACAGGAGGTGTGCGTGAGATTGCGCATCGCCATGCAGGTCATCCTCAGTGAACCGGGAGGCTGACTAGTGTTTGTATGGAGCCTGAAGCTCTTCTGTGGAGCCTAATCTGTGTCCTCATTAGGCCTTCTATGTATCTGCCAGCAAAACTCTTGAGGGGCATGTGCGGCTGGCTGAACGGTTGGGTTTATTTGGCTGACAAACCTCAGAAAGCAGAAGTAGGTAGCTGAGGGTTGGAGAAAGCAGACAGTAGGAGGATTTCCACCTCTACCATGGCCAGTTGTGTTTCACCAGAAAATCAGTTTATAATCGCAGGTGCTGAATATGACTTGCCTTGTGCTCTGGTGGAAGCTGCCGCCTTCAGCCAAGAGTTAGAAACTCTGCTGCACATTGTGATTGCTTAGCAGCTGCCCAGTAATAAACTGTAATGCATTAGCATCTCAGCGCTTTACAGTGTTATTTAAATGTAATGGTCCACTCGTACATAGTTCCTTCTGCAAGGGGCTTTAGTATGACGATGTTAATTGTCACCTCTTTTGTTCAGGATACATAACTCATAGGCTTGCCCATTATTTTTCTATAAAGGCTCCTAAGCATTGGGGCTGTTGTTGGAAAACAGGGATTTTCAAATGACTTTCTAAAATGTTTTTAATGGTTTATTTGCTCACTCCTAATGACTTCCTCAGAGTTGTTGCAGCCTTTAGAGGTAGGGTCTGGCCCAGTTTTTAGAAGATCATACAAACAAGAGAGAGCTTTTATGCAGTCTCCTTTCCCAGCTCCTTTAGTCAGATAAAGTTACCATTAAAGTCAACAGGATATTTTTTCCCCCCTAGGAGTGCAGGGTCACGCCCTGTCTCTGCTGGCATAATGCAGGCACCATTGACAAGACAGACTGTTTAATGGGTTTTTCTGAGTCATTATGGTCCATCAAGTCAAAACCTACTTAGGAATTTTAGTCTGAGAATAATTGGCTGGATAGACTATAATAGCTCCTTTGAAATGACTGCCAGGTAAATGTGGGTCTCATTCACAGGCAGTATATTCTCAAGTTGAAAATCTGTATGAAATATTTGATGAGTAAACTTTTATCTCGTATGCTAAAATCCATATCTGATTGATTTTACTGTATGAGCTATAAAGAAAACTCTGATGCTGTTACAGATTCGGAGCCGTTACTGTATTTTCTTTAAAGCCAAGTTTGGTTTCTTTTCATTTGAAGAACATCTCAAAGACACGTGCTTTTGAAAAGTATGTGCTATTTTCAGGTGTGCGTTGTTTAGAGAAGGAGCAAATGACTCATCAGCTCTTGAAATAGACATCTGCCTGATGATGCAATAACAATGGGATGCTTTTTGGAGAACAGTTCAGTTAGACTAACGTGCCTACTGAAGGAATGGTCTTTGTCGTAGACGTATCTGAACTTGCGGCATGAGCCTCAGCTGGACACCTCAGTCAGTACTGTTTCATTGTGCCAGCTCAGCCCAAAGCTGGACAAGGTGTGTGGAACACAATAACATTTAAAACATCTTCTTTTTTCTTACAAGCCGAGTTAAAAGTTTTTGTTTAAAGACCAGCAAAAACCACAGTATTGTAGCAGGGCCTGAGGAAGCACAAGTGGAAGCAAGCAGGTCAGCATCCTCACTGAGGCTGAGTTAACTGAGAAAAGAAGCCACAGAAAAAAGAGATAAAACAATTTCATGATTTATTTTAGTCTTTGACTTCAATAATAGTAATGTTAGCCCTTATTAAGATGACTTTAGTTTTTAAAAAGCAAAGCATATGCTCTATAAGTGACTCTGAAATCAGGTACAGATATTGCGACGATCAGTAATAGCATTGGTAGTTTTAAAACTCAGACTGGTAGTTGTATTTCTTGTTTCAGGGCATAAACTCATCATCTGTGGAAATCAGGGAGAAATTCTTCCCTTTTATGTGTGTGTACTTAGGAGAAGAAATTAGTTGTGTTGCTTATTGAGTGAAGGGATGTGAAGGAAAAGCATTTCGGAGACCAGTGAACGTCAAGTACTTGCAAGTCCTGAAGAAAACCACAAAATAATTGTTTTACTGTCCATATTCAGATCCTGAGGTGCATTCCAGTTATCTGATTAGAATGAATAGTGTCTTCCCAGTTTTGTGGGGAAAGTTGTCGTGCAAAGATTGCTGTATTACATTTTAATCTGAATCATATTTTACAGCAGTTTAAAAAGTCATCACTTAACAGCATGCCCCTTACACACTGTATCATTGAAAAGTAAAAAACCAAAAAGCTTAAAATATTTGTGACAGGAGCTACTGAGTGAATATTCAGGTCCAAGCAGAAGAGTGAAGCATGCTGACGCTTTCATTTTTGCTCCTTATAGTGACACTGTGTGGATGAAACCAGGAGTACATGTACAGAATAGCGTCAATGAAATCCCAGTTAAAACAGTAATGCCGGCAAGTTGTACCTACCTCTGTTAATTAAACCTGACCTAAGAAAACCACAGTGAGGGCAGTTCGTTAATGGGTTTGTCAGAGGAGGTGCACGAGGACAGACAAGCGGATGCGCGTGCACCCCAAGCATTGATGACAGGCACCCTGTGGGTTTGTGCCTTACGGCTGCTGGACACAGGAGGTTCAGAGAACATGTGCTCACCTGTGCAGGCTCTCTGATGTCTAATAGGATGTGATCTCTGCAGCTTTTTCTACTTTTGCGGCCGCTATGGGATGTCTTGCCTCTGGCCTGTCACATGCTCACAAGAAGCATGTAGGCATTTGATTGCCTCCAACACCTATACCCTCTGTCAAATCAGAGTGAAGTCAGCCAGCAGGTTTTTGTTGAGGAGACAACACTCAGACAGACATGGGTACACGTACAGTGTAATCAAATAAGCTTTGTTTCCATAGAAAATCAGGCTAAAAACATAGATGCACAATTTGCTGCCCGACCATGCAGAGCAATATATGCCATCAGCTTCTATCTGCCCATTGACAGATAAATTAAATGGTCTTATTTAATTCGTCAGCTGAGCTGGAAGCACTTAGCAGTATTCCTGTCCTCCTATTTGCATTTTTTTTTTTCAGTAGCCTTATCCCTGTGGTGGTGTTCCCGCTCCCACTCAACAAGGCGTGCTGTCCTGCACTGTCCAAGTTGCCCATGTGCAGGCAAGGTGAAAGCAAAGAGGTAGACCGGAGGTGCTCAGTCACCCTGGCTGGTGAGGAGCCTTCTCAGGTGGCACCAAATCCAAAAAGTAAGGCCAGAAACAGGCAGCATTGTGTCAGGTCTCTCCCTGAACGCCCAGCCAGCCCTGCTGTTTCCATGGCTGTATCTTCGTTTCTGCCTGACCTCTCCTCCAACTTGCAAACCACCAGCCAGTCTCAGCCACGCTTGACAAAGAGGGAAATGTCTCCAAAATGTTAAAGCGTATTACAAATTTTGTGAAAGTAGGCCGCTGGGTAAAGGAGGGAGACCTTATTTGTGCCTTCACTGAAGGAGATGGTCCTGAAAGCATGCCTTGCTAGGTGGCAGGTTAGAGACACGGCACACCAGGCTTTGCTAGCTCAGCTGGTCGGGATGACTACAGGGAAGCCTGGGGAGGAGTTGGGGCATAGCAGAGCTGTTAATTGCAGAGTGTTGTGCTCTGTATGTGGATAACCGCTCATCTTGAACGCCTTGCAGTGGTCTGCAGGATCGAGCCCTTGATGGTGCCAAGTGACCTTCAAGCCCCCAAGATTTACCATAAGATTCAGGAGTGCAATATGCAGCTGCTCCGGAATTCAAATTCAGGTGCCTGGGCAGGAACTGGAGCGCATTGTGTCAGCCACTGAGGGGGGTTTGGCAAGCTGCAGCGACACTACAGCGTGCCTGCTTTGCAGGAGCTGTCAGAGCTGGACCTTGCCGTGCTTGACCAGCCTGTCTCTGGGCTCACACACCACTCCCGTTTCACCCAGGAGAAAATTTGAGGTTTGGGACTGACAGTTCTTACTGTTCAACATTTTGCACAGGTCTTCATCCTAGCCTAGCTGTGCTCTTTTGCAGTTTTCTTTCTCATACCATTGCAGCTTAAAATTAGAAGCCTAATTTACCCTAGTAATTTACTAGCCTAACTAGTAAAACTTCCTGCTGCTGAATAATCCAGGGAGTTCTCCCTGAAAATGGATTACACCAAAGAGGGTCTCTCAAAATTGTCTACTGCTCTATTTTTGCTTCAGCAACAGACACTCACCATTAATTTTGGAGGCACACAGAAGACAAACTAGTATATGCCTAGCAGTCCTGACCAGAAAAAGTAATTATTTTCCTGCACACCTGAGTTGCATGTGAAAGCAGACAGGTGGCTCAAACTTTTCTCAGAGTTAGTTGGATGGAGACAGACGTCTTTTGAGTTAAAGGGCGGAAATGTGATATTGTGCCTAGTGTAGGAAAAGTTGTTCTATCTGCAGTACTGCAGAAAGAAGAAAAAAATGATAATTGAAGAAAAATTTTGATGATGTGGTTCTCTTAGTAAATTGGGAACAATGACCCTTGAAGGACCATAAAGAAAGTGAATGTCAAGATAATTTATTATTGTTACATTATCTACCTCATTTTTCACTTTGTCTTACTGAGTTGTTCTATCCCGTACAAGGTAATGCCCCAAACATTAATGAGCACCTTTTTATCTTTCACGGCTGTGAAAAAGCAACAAACAGCTTTGAAAAGTGGTATTTTCTGCCAGGTTTATGTGTGCTTAATTGTTTTGACACCAAAAATGAAGTATTTATTTGATGTGGAGCACGTATTTGATTAGCAAAGCAGCCACAGCCTCTAGGATAGCTGTAAGCATGCGAAGCTCCTGGATACTTCTCTCTGAAGTAGCATTTGAAGGAGCAGCTATCTTAGTTCAGGGAGTCAACTGGAGAGGAAAGAACCATGGTTGATGTGACTAATTGGTTTGTTGTTGGCTTCTTTTGTTTTGTTCTGCCCTGTCCTCCAGGAGAGCCAGTTTCTACGCCTGTCGCCTTGACAAGAACTTGTATGTAATCGGTGGAAGAAATGAAACTGGCTACTTGTCCAGCGTGGAGTGCTACAATCTGGAGACAAACGAGTGGCGTTACGTGTCTTCGTTACCGCAACCTTTGGCAGCCCATGCAGGAGCGGTTCACAATGGCAAAATATATATTTCAGGCCAGTGTCTTTTATAATTCCTGCTATATATAACAAAACAAAACAAAAAAACCAAACCAACAACAACAAAAACCCCAGAACCCAAAATCATAGAGCTGAATTCCTGCTGCAGCGCAATGTCTTTATCGACATTAGTTAACAGAGGTATATTTACTTTGCAGGAGGTGTTCACAATGGAGAATATGTCCCCTGGCTCTACTGCTATGACCCTGTGATGGACGTCTGGGCCCGAAAACAGGACATGAACACAAAGCGAGCAATCCACACTTTGGCTGTAATGAATGATCGACTGTATGCAATCGGAGGAAACCATTTGAAAGGTCACATTTTTAATAGCGAAAAAGCATTTCAGTGTCCCCTGTCTTCTGATAAAGAATATTTTTGTTAGACAGTCATTGTTAAATACATTAAAAACCAGGCAACACAATTTAACAGGACACTTGAGCCAGCAATTCTAAAAACATTTTATGCAAATTATTTTAAAATTATAACAGTACATGAAATATATGAGTAATGAATGCTTTAGATAATAAAAATGGGAGCTTCCATTACTCAAAGGCATGGACAATTTGTCATTACCAGGAATTCAATGAAACAAACAGATTATTCTTTGACCCGAAAGTACCAGCAATATTTTCCTCTGTAAATCATTTTCCAAAATGTGCAGTTAGAGAGAGCTTTATTCAGAGCAACACACAAAAACAAGCTCCTGATTTAATGAAGAGAGAAAAAAAAAAACCTCCAGCCATTAAATATTAGGACTAGGCTCTTTAGATCCCTTTTTAGTATTAAATGTAGCTTGTTAATTATAATTCTTTTTAGAGGCCTCTTGTTTTCATCTTTTGAAAAGGTCTCATATTAAAATAACTACTGCTTAGGCATCTGGTATTTTTGTCTTAATACCTACATGCCATTGTTATTACTGCTAAAGAGATTCTGCTTAATCCAGTCACTTAGACAAAAAGCACAGCTCCTGCTCCTTTGTCCCCTGACAATATTTGACAGTTTATATTCCCTTTTTTTTTTCTCTTTCTCTTTTCTTGGTTAAAAAAAAAAAAAAGCCTTATAACAACAAAAGAGAAAATTGTAATGCAAGAGAAAAAGTGATGTTAACTGCCAGTAACACCGGGCCATGTGCCTGGATGACTCCGACACCCAGGTCCCTGTGAGACTCTGAAGCCATGTGCTGCTTTTGAAGATCTGGATCCCTGCGGAGCATGTAGGGGACAAAGTCTCAGATGTGAATTTTTGCTGGTAAATGCTACTGGTGCATAAACCCCTGCAGCAAGGTGCAGGGCTGCTGTGCCTCCACTCCCCAGCCCCAGTTGTGATGGGTGTTCCTGGACTGGACTTTACAGGGGGAAGGCAGTGAAAGCTGACTGCACGTGTGCACCTGCAAATGTTGTAGAGCTTGCAGAGCTCCGCAGTGTTGGCTTTTTCTCCTTCTAAAGTAGAAGTCAACATATCACACCCGTCCTATAGCTAAAGCATGTGTTTTGGTTTGCGTAGGCTTGAATTGCTTCCATCCTACCTTCTCTTTTTTTCTTCACCCAGTTTCACCAACCATCCTCTGGGAAAGAAGGAACTTCTAATAAACATCACATTTTTGCCTCTACAACTGTTGCCCTAGGTGCCTTTGTTATGTATGAATTGCTTGCTGTTGTGAGAGGTATTTAACATCCAGGCTTCTGGAAAGCCGCTGGCTGTCTGGTAGCAGTGGTTTTTGGAAAACTGGTTTCTTCTATACAGTGAAACAAAAGGAGGAACTGCAAGGAAAGGGAGGGGGGAGGGGACTGAAGTGTGCATGAAATGCTACAAATTCTCCGACTGGGTGGGAACAGCGGGGCTCCATGGCAAAGCCCTCCTTTGCAAAGCTGGATCTGTAGACTAGTGTCAGCACTGCATTTGCCATATCACAGCTAGCCATGTGCATATTGCAGTTTATTACGGAGCTTTTGACAGATTCTGGGCACACTGCAGTGGCCTTTCTATGGCCCCTTGAAAACTTTACAGCAACAAAAAAATTATTTCATCATAGCTCTTCATTCCTTAGGTAAAAAATACTCTTACAAGCAGCATCATTGTGAAATACCAATAGCACCAAATGCCCTTTTCCAGAAAATCTAACTTCTCTTTTCAGTGATACCTTGATGGAGGAGACAGTAGTCTCAAATAAGGCATTCCAGCATATTAAGAAAGCCATAATTTTACTGTGGTGCTCTGATAAAAAGAAGGTAGTTTGAGATAGGGAAATGTCTAAGTACTGGAGCAAGAACCAGGACTCCTGGGTTCTGTGTCTGTGTTCAGCTCACTTAATTGATACTAATTGATACAGGTTGTGAGTCTTGAGCTGAGACCCATCTGCCCCTTATGATTACAAAGTAGTAGTTGCATGGAACCTTTTTTGGAGTGTCACGGAAGGATGGGACCACCGTTTTTTCTTGGCTATATCTTCTGTCGCCTTAAAGACTTTACACATCACAGCTTCTTGCTTAAAGTACATCTTAAATCGGCGTGAAAATTGAAGCTGGTCCTGAACATCATGTCCGTCATGCTAAGTACCTTGTCCCTCTGGAACCAAGTGGCATCAGTTGTCGAAGGTCTACCTTGACTTCTTAGGCATTGATTTCTGAGCAAGATTCAATCTGTTGACTTGAATAGATTAGATCTGCTGATCTAGTCCTGAGAAGGACTGCCAGGACAGTCTTTTTGTACATGTTCAAACTCACGTTAGCACTGATAGATGAAGAGGAGTATTGCTTGAATCTGCTTTCACCACTGATGGGTTATTACTGTTACTTTCTTATCTGTTCAGGTTTTATATGTACTTCTGATTTGTAGAAGGCTGTAGAACTAATGGTAAAAGCTTTCAGCAGATTTGTTTGAACTGAAATAATGGGGCATTAATGTTCCAGAAGATGGCTTAAGTGTATATGGCAATATTTTCTAGAAGAAAGTTTAACAGTGACATTATAATTGTAATAATATAACTTCAATAAGTTTAACAGTAAAACAAATAATAAAACAGTATGGCATAATGCACGTTCTCCTTTCTCAATGCCCTTATCCAGGTTTCTCCCATCTCGACGTAATGCTTGTGGAATGCTACGATCCAAAAGGTGACCAGTGGAATATCCTCCAGACTCCTATTCTGGAGGGTCGCAGTGGCCCTGGCTGCGCAGTCCTTGATGACAGTATTTACCTTGTAGGAGGCTACAGCTGGAGTATGGTGTGTATCTGCTTTCTACAGTCACCCTTCCGTTCCTTCTGAGCTCTCGCAGCTAGTCTATGTATTAATCGAGTGGGATTGAGAAGAGACAAGGGATGAAGTAGCTGCAGGGGCTGGGTTTGGTTTGGTTTTCAACTTGTGGAGAACATGGAGTATTTTTTCACCTTTGTGCTTTTCTATTTAGATGAGTTATTACTAGGTTGTATTCACTGATACGGAATAATACAGAAATCAGATGTAATTTGGCAAAAGTGATTGACAGGATTGCATGCCTATAGCTCTGCTTATAAGGTGCTTGTAAAGGAGCCTGATTCACAGAGGCTGGGTGCTCAGCCCATATGAAAACCAAACCTCTTGAAGGGCTCCTAAATTAGGGCCCAAAACCATGAGTCACTTTGGAAAAAGAGGTGGCTTTTGGTCTTTAAAGCTGATGTGTGACTTGGATTTAACTTAGGCCACATTTAATATGACTTTTTATTGTATTACAGGGAGCTTACAAATCTTCTACTATTTGCTATAGTCCTGAGAAAGGGACTTGGACAGAACTAGAAGGAGATGTTGCTGAGCCACTTGCAGGACCTGCTTGTTCAACTGTCATATTGCCAGCCTGCGTACCGTACAACAAATGATAGTCAAGGAGCACTGACACGAACACTGATTGCATTTGGGAAAATAATGACGGGTGACGTAAATATTTTATTAGAACAGGATTCCTGTTAAAACAAAGCTACCATAATTGACCCCTTATTCCATATTTATGCTTTAGGAGCAAACTAAAAGAAAACAAAACCCAAGTGTTGTCCCATCTCAGATAGATGCCGGTGTCTTACGAAGCAAGCAGCTAAAACACACCGAACATTACATGCTGACGGACTGCCATTTCAGACTGATTTTAACTTTTTCCTGCTGCAGAGATATTCCTCACGTCAAATTTAACTTTAAAAAAAAATGAAGGCTAAATGTTCAAATACAGCCTGAAGAGACAAGATCAGTATTGTGCATTGTATCTACCTGCATGTGATCTGTGTTGAAGTCATGAGGATGTTGTTTTCATGAATGCTTCAGAATTCAGATAGTGAAAAGCTCACACTGCATTGCAGAATTGTCTCCTCCTCTGTAATCCTAACCTACAGCTACTTCACATGCTCTGCAAGCAACACAGCATCAGAAGATTATAAAAGGTAAAGAAATATCATTCAGTTTTTGCACAGCTTGGCATCTAATACGCTCTGCCTTCAAAGTCCCCACGTGTAAGTGCAGCGGAAAGCAGACTACAATGAAAGCCATGCTTTACAGAGCACTTCTTGCAATAGCAGCTTAGGGATTAGGATCAAATACTTCTAATCACGCGTGTGTAAAGTCAGAGTCATTTCACTGAAATCACATGGAATGACTGTTTTTACATTCGTATAACAGCAATTTGGTCCTACACCTGAAATTCTGGGTTCATAAAGTAAGTTATTTCTATGGCCACTTAACGAAGCAGCAGAACCCTTACTTACTTTTCACTAACCTGTTAGATAGGAGCATCCATGCTAGTTCCTTCCAAAGACAAGACGACTGCATTTAACTATAAATGTATTACTTTGGACTCTTAAATCATTATGCTCAATTTTGGAGACACTGGTAAGTGGTTAATCTTAAAACGTACTCTGAAAGATTTTTACTGTCGATCCAAAGTAATACGAGGCTAGACTTTCCACTGCCTTATAGCCTGTGTAATTATTTACACATTGCAAAGCAAGTTCAGAATGTTACCGCATGGGACCAGTAGCATTTAGGACTTGCTTCATGAACTCATAGTTGCTTGCACAGATCAGGCTGTCCATGTTTTCACCTTATGTCTTTCTGTCCTGGCTTTGCAAAAGCAGTGACAAAATCTGAGCCTGATTCTTCACCACCTTGCAGTTAACATAATCATCTACAACTCAGAAGAGTATGTGCGTAACTCTTCCATTGTGGTTTACTGGTGCTGCATCCATTTACCCTCAGGGCCGTCCTCTTCGCTGTATAAAGTGACATTGCTCCATTGAAGCCAGTGGATGTATTTGGTTTATGTCAGCTAAGAATCCGCCCTTTAATTTGCCTAGTTGTTACTGGCTGCATCAGATAAAAGGCAAAGGAGGCTCAGATCTTTCATTTTCAAGCCTGCACGTATCTTTTATGATAGGACTTAATGCTAGTGCATTAAGCAAGGAGCAGGCAACTACTGGAGGTTGGTTTCTGCTGCAGAGGCACTAGATGGGAGGAAGAATTCATTATTTGCTTTGCAAAATAGAAAGAGGGCGAATGTACACAGAAATTACACTATATATTGAAGCTTGAGAGCAATATAAATAATGGAGAGCAAATACCATGGGACTGTTTCTCTCTGGCATCAGTCCAGTTTTATTGCAATGCAACTCCCTTGCTTGCAGCAGAATTACACAGTTGTAAAATTGGGAGTAATGCAGTAAAGACTGATACCATACAAATGCAATAACCCAATTGATGAGGTAGCTGCACGCCCGGAAAAAAATTGTTTAAACAAAATAATTACCTGAAGATGCTAATATTTGAATGTGCCGTTGGGGAGTTTTCCAGTGAGCATCACTAAGGAACTCATAAAGGTGGAGTGTATATCCTGAAATCTCAATCCATTTCTACTATATAGTGCAATCTTAGTTGGTTTTGTATTTATTTATATTGTTCAGATCCAAGGGATCCCTTGTAAAATATATTTGGTGCAATCATTACTTTTTTTTTCCTTTCCTGTTGAAAGTATATAAATATAAATATATATAGAAAGGAAACTGTTAAGATGCTAAATGAGGAAACCGTGAATGACATTTAAGATCAGGATAAGGTCTGCCATTAAACACTGACTGTCACCTGTCTCTATTAAAATGTACCATTTTTAAAGGATATTTGTTGTCCTTTTAAGTGGTTCTTTTTTTTTTACCAAGATAATTTAAAGATTTATGAGGACTGTATGTAAATCTTTCTATCTTTCAGGAAGGCAAGACCAAGGAAAGTGCTAACTGAATAAGACACACAAAGGATGTAAATTTTGTACAGTACTAGACTGTGTAAATGAAGCTTGCTTGTAGGGGGGAAACTTTAAATAAAACTTTATGTACTAATTCAACTGTCTGCCATATTCCTACTTATAAAATGTATGTATAAATAATATCTACATTAAATTCTTTGGAACTTTTTTTATCATGTAGATGCGTAAACTTCTTTTTTGTGGCCGTACATAACAGCCTTATTGTTCTCCAAGTGTCATTACTCAGTGCTTGTAAACGCAGCGACGCAGTAAAATGTCGCGAGTCAGAGTCTTCCCCTGAGCGCAACATGCCTGGCCCGCGCTTCCAGCAGGGAAATTCCCCCCCTGCATGCCCACGGGCAGGGTCGGATCTGAGAAGCCTACGGATGTGATCATACGCCTGTGACACGCCTCTGGCTTGCGATGCTCAGCCCGTTCCTCCGTCCCGTGGTAAGGTACGTGAAAAGGACACTGCCCAGTTAAATGCAGTCTTGCTTTGGGGAATTTAATGCTAGTCATGGCAATTTCTTCCCTCTTCAAAATGTCCCTTCTATGGTGATTGACCCTTCTAACTATTCAGTTCTTGGAGTGGAAGTGCTGCCAGGGGTGAGCAGTGGAGGAGTTGGAACAGAAGGTATTGCCAGGCTGAGGAGAGAAGGTAAAGACAGGGGTTCTACCAGGAAGCAGGATCATTGTCAATACCAGTTCCTATACTACAGGTATTACTTATTCATGCCTACCAACCTTTGTCGTGGACCAGAATCTTCCTATGCAAACCAAGTGGGTGCACTGAGCAAACAAAAAGGCGGTCCCTGACCCCTGTGCTTATAAAGCGTGAGCTGTGCTGAGGGGTGGCTGCGAGTGCAATGAAAGAGCCTGGTCTAACGAGAGGCCATCGGTCCTGTTCAAATTTTTTATGAGGAAGGGAAAGGTGAGCCAGCAGCAACTATGGTAGGATAGCACAATGAATAGGACTGTTTCATTAATGAGTTTATTTCAGACGAGGAAGGAAGGAAGGGAGATGTATGCATATTTTTTTAAAGTAATGCGGGAGAAGAAGGAAGAAGAGAAGCTGAAAGCAGCGGGCAGAGAGAGATGATTTAGAAAGGAAGGGAATGAAGCAAGAAGGAAGAGGTAAGAATGAAAGGAAAAAAATGAAAACAAAAGCCTGCAAGAGGAGAATATGGGAAGTTCTTGTGGATCAAGGGCGCAGAGAAAGTGAAGGAAGCGTCTTCTCCATTTCTGAATCACAGATGAGAGTCATCTTTGGAAGTTGGACCACCTGGATTGTTCTCCATTCTTCTCTGCTGTCCTTCCTGCTAAACATTAATCTTCTCCTCTTTCTTTGTCTTCCGTGTGACAAACTTGCCTAGGTACTTCTGCGGAGCTGGGCCTGGAAAACAACAGAGCAGTGAATGGAACAATTTCCCTGGTGCCAAGCTGCGGTCACACCCAAGAAGCATGAGAAGGCTGGGTTGCTGCAGACTCGTGACCGATACGGGCGCCCTTAAGGAGGGCAAAGATGGCATTTCAGAAATACACTTTTCATTGATTTTAGCATTATCTTCAAAGGTACTGTGCACCCACCTCCCAAAAGCTGGCGTTGCTTCCCTTGATGTGTCTGTCCCCCTCCCTGCTTTTAATACAATGATTTACTGTGCTAGATGTGTGAGCCAATTTCTGAGAAAAATCCATGCCAAACCTCATTATGTATACACTGGTTTGTATTGTATTATAATCGCTCGTCAATATAGTGCTCTAGCTCTCTCGCTTTTAAGGGACAGACTATGTTTCAATTTAAATGGATCCTTCTGGGTGCAGACAAAGGAGACAGAAATCCCAAACAGTGCTAAAGAGGCCAAGACGCTAATTGCCAACATACACACTCCCGAGCAGTTTAAAAGATACACATTCTCATTTCTGGTGTTAGTGCGGCAGCAGAAAAGAGTCAGTGTTTCAGCCTCTCAGGTCCAGCCCAAGGAAGCAGCGACGGCAGCGCTGGAGGTCAGAGTGGTTAGCGGGAAGGGAAAGTACACTAATGAATTCTGGAGGGCTTGTAATGCCATAAAAGATTCAGTTAATCTGCAGCATAGATGTTGATCAGCGAAACTGAACCTAACTCTCTGGACCTTGTCAGATGTATTCTGTGCATGTCAGTGTTCCACACCAATTACAGATTTTAGAAGATTCTCTCATGCAAAACTATGTGCCCTAATATATAAGCCAGCTCAGATGTAACTAAAATTAAAATCTGACTGTGGCAAATCTCTGTGATCCTGATATATGAAAATCCAAATAAATGATTTGTTCCCAGAAATGAAAAATAACTTCAGCAGGAAATTTCAAAATTACTTATGCAGGATTAATCCAGTTCAATGAATGCATCTTGTGTTGATTAATAAAGCATTCCTGAATTGCAAAGTAAAACGAGAGGAGACTTCTGGTGCTGATATATTTGTGTATTTCTGAAGCTAGAGAGAAATGCGGGCTTGCAAGAGATGTGGTCAACCAGTGTAAACAGAAATTGAATACAAATAGTGATTTTCTAATTGTCTGTTTTCTCCGTTCAGCAGAAAACTACCTTTGTGTCATTGATCCTTTCTGGAAGAACACAGGTACTATGTTACCTGCCACAATATTGAATGAGAACAGGGCATCTAACACGATTGTACAATGACTCCAATTAGCATCCAGATGACATCTGTAGTCTTATCTAGCAAAGAAAAGCAAAACTTGAGCTACTTTCTGCTGATTTTCTTGCCACACAGAGTAGAAATTTTGGTCAAGTAGCATTAGCTCTTGTGATCTGCTGCCCTTGAATTTAATTGGGCTTAGAGGTGAACAGATACAGGGAACCTATTTAGAAAATGAAAACAAGAGAAGGAGACTTAAACAAATGTAGCAATTTCCCAAATTTTTCTTCAGCATCCACACACACAAAAAAATCAATTGAATTTATTTAAAGTGGTCTCATCACTTAATCTAAAAACCTGTTCTTCAGTTTGGAGAACTACCTTCAATCATTGCAGTGTTTTCAAAAGGAATATTTGTTAATGGTTGAGGTATTTTGCAAAATACCTTTAAAATCCTTATGGCTTTACCTTTAAGAAATGGTTCCTCATGCCACCCTTAAACATCTTCCAGAAAACCACACTGGAAGGATCATGGTAACGCTTGCTTAGTATCTCAGTATCTCGTGTGGTATTCAGTTCCTGATTCTTTGCAAACTCGTTTCCATTTTTGTTTGCATTTGTGCAAAACAATTCAATTTTCAAAAAACTTTGGCTGATCAAGAATATTTTGTATGAATGGAGGAAGTGAACTTTAAACACACTTCACTGTGAATAGTGAATCCCGAGACTGATGATCCATTGCATAAACAGTAACAGCAAAGATTTTTGCTTCCTATGTATTTAGGGGTTTTGAGAAAGGTGTATAAATACACATGTACACATTTGCACCTAAAAAATGCCAAGTTCATAGGCCATAGCAAGGACTGCCGTGCCGTTGTTTTTTGCTAAAACTGTAAACTCAGTAACAGCACTGAAACTTGGATGTTTTTCTTTAAAAACCACCTCTTTAACTGCAAAGATGCCATTAGTCACAGCAGGGAACATAACCAGAAGGAGGATGTCTGTAACTATAGCGAGAGAGCACATTAAACTGTAGGTCAAAATCACGACTGACTGATTACCTTCAGGGTGAAAGTAAATCTTCAGCCTTGCTGGAATGATAGGAAGCAGGACTGAACTGGGGCTTGCCGAGGTTATCTCCTGCCTCCCCCACGCCACGGCGGGGTCGGCGATGCCCGGCACGCTCCCAGCAGACGTTTGCTGACTCGCCTAACCTTCGTAGCGATGTGTGACGGGATGTAGTCACCGTCATCATTAGAAAACGCTTCCTAATGTCTAGCTTAAATGTCTCATTAGTTTAGAGATGATTCCAGGAAGAACGTAAAAAGGAAAACAAATATTTTCAAAAAATTTAAGTCCATAATTAAATCATCTAAAACTTTCACAAGGGACAGAACCTTCAAAGCTGCTTTTCCTTCTCTTGCTCTCAGTGGATAAGGAGAACTGTTTATTCCCACTCTTTTTGCAGCAGCTTTTTTTGCAAACCCAAAGACTACCAGTCTTCACTTTTCTCTAGGCCTGTGACTCAGTCTCTCCTCCCCGACTATGGATTTTACATCTACCAGCAGCCTGATTTTTCCATTTTTAGCTGATCTCCAGCTGGCCCGTGTCTTCAGCTGCGCAGTGCAGAGAAGAACAGAAGATTTATGTCCAACTTGCAGTAATACAGTCCAGGGTTGCAATGGACTGAAGCTTTGCAAGGAGGTCTTTCCTTCATTAGTAAGCTTCCCTGTAACTTGCCCAGGTGAGAGCTGATCAGATGGATATTTTGGCAATATTCATGATGAAACATCCTCTTCTTAACAGCATTTCCACTGAAAATGAGGATGAAAGCCATAATCTGGCTGTGCAAGATTCAGGTACAGAGTGCAATCCAATAGGCTTCAGTGAATGGAGTTTACATACAGGAATGCATAAAGATTAATTAACCTGCTGTAGGAAAGTGTGGCACTTTTATCAGTGGCTGGGCACTCAGAAAAAAATACTTTTAAGCTCTTTTGCTCCTTTTAGTGGAATAAAATTAAAGACATTTGTGAGGAATTATGTCTGGCACACCACCACCTCTTGTGAATTATTCTCCAAGCGTTCACTTTTGCGGTGATATATTCCACCGGTTTCAAGAGCTACTGAGCACTGCCAGTACCTGAAATGAAAAGATACAACATTTCTCCAACAGTGGTCTATTTTGACTAGCACAAGGGTGTCACGCTCTGGATTCCCTCCGCTTGTTTTTAGACAGTGGCTCAAGCGAGAACAATTTTCATAGCTATATGTATTCATGCTTCCGATCACAAAAAACACCAGCTCTCCTGTTTGCCCTGTGAAAAATGTCATTGGACACCAACTCCAGTTGATTCCAGCATAGTTACTTATTCCGAGCACATTTACTGTCTCTGTGTCCATCCCTGCCCTGTAGTTCAGAGTTTAATCAGAAAACCTTGTGTTGCGCTCCGTAGTGATACTGGATGTCGTTACCGAGTCTTTGCAGTCAGGGTTGCAATAGCGTTGGCCATTCCTTTTACAGTGGAGGGTAGAGGGGAGAAGGGTTGTAGCCTTGGCCTGCACAGTGAATTGTATATTAGACTCCATGTCCAGTCCAGCCCAAAATGTCGGTGAGGGAAGCCTCAGACTAGCCTACACCCTGGCCGCTATAAACCTCATGTTTCTCTGCTAGCCCATCTTGCAAGCCATGGGCTGTGTGGCTTCACTCCCTCCTCTCTCCTCCATTCCCTGGAAATGTGCGACGACTCATCTGAACACCCCCCCGGGTGCCCCCCCTGGCACACGGTATTCCCCGGGCTGTGCCCAGCCCTTGCCTTCCCCAGGGCCCAGCGCTGGCATCGGCCGCGCGGCAGGGACTGTCACCGTGCCCTGACCCCGGCCCTGTTTCAGACGAAGCGATTGAACTATGCTGTTTTAGGGACTTAACCGTGCAAATATTTCAGGACCCAGCTGCAGAACGGAATCGGCACCCTCGTACTTCACCAGAGGACACTTACTGATAGCTATGGAGAGGACTCACAAAATCATTTTTCAGACCTGGAACAATACTTAAGAGATGAGAAAAAGAGTCTTTCTGTGCTCACTGGTTCCAGTTAGAGGGTGAACTGCGCTCTATTTTCCAAAGCGTGTTTAATTTTGAATGGGTTTCTCATGGACGGTGGGCTACCACAGGCAAATCTCATTTTGACAAGTACTAATTATGGACAAGGCAGTGGCAGACTGTAATCTCTGTCATGAGAGCTATCAACAGGGATGCAGCGAAGGCTTTAACAGTGGGTGGCAGTACTCTGGGTCAAATTAATCACCACCATAATGACAATGAAATCAGTAGAGCTTTGGGATGTTAAGTTTGATAAAAGAAGCCATTCTGTTCTCTGTCTGGCTATTTACATTGCAGCCTGGCCTCAGCTTCAGCTAATCCTTTGTCACGGTGTTCAGGGCTGGCTTTTTTTTGGCACGGGGGAGACAGAACAAAGAGCAGCCCCCCCCCCCCCGCAGAAGCAATGTTTTCATGTCCAGATCTGAGCTGCTGCGAGTGGATTACCTAAGTGTGAAGCAGACAGCCCCAGATTTGCACAGGCTGCTCTTTTGAGGCACGTGAAAGGACTCAAAAATCTAAGCGCAACTGTGGGGGGATGCAACCTCGGAAGTGCTGATGTGCGTGAAGTCAGCTCCGTTTGGCTTTGGCTTTTGTCAAAGAGCTTTAGGAAGGTCTGTTCCGCCTCCTTTGCCTCCTTTCGCCATGGCCACGGGGCTTGAGGTCTGGACAAGTACCCCGTTAGAGCATGATGCAGGCAACTGCCAGACAGAGAGACATGCAATGTGTGCAGACACAGCTAAAAAAAAGAAGTTTCTAGGAATAACCAGGTGAGCCGATTCTGTATGTAATGATGCTACACTAAACTGTGTCAAATTTTAGCCCAAGTCAGCCTTGCCCTACAGCTATGGGCTTGCTCACCGAGAGTGCTTCACACTGCTTTATTCTGCTTTAGATACATGTTTCATGCTCTGCTGCTAATGGCTGTTTCTGTAATACCAAGCCTTGGAACATTTCTCAGCACCCGTACCAATGCGCAAGCTCCCTCTGGACCCCCGGAAAGGACACATTGCAGGGGCTGGACAGGAGCTGCCGCCCTCCCTAAGAGCTCTTCAGGCTGCACAACCAGAGCAGCGGGGCCTGAGGCATCACCCAGCGCGTCCCAAGAGGTTCGTGTGGACACAGACACAGCGACAGGCTGCGCGGCTTGTGTGGCACAAACACAAGACACCGCCTCATTTTGCCACGCAGGCCTCCCCTGTCCCTTGTCCCACCCCGCTTGGGGTTATCTCCCCATGTCCTCTGCGTCGTCTGACAACTTATCAAATACTGCTTTGATGAGGATGATGTAGCTCAGCTTTTTGTCTGGGGCTACAATGGAGAATTCTCATTCCTACATCCGCAGTCCCATACAATAGGAAGAATCATATGTAAAACAACGTCTTTCTGTTCACCTGTTTAGTACCAGACTGGTCACAAAAATATATAACTACCCTAAAATCCAAATAAACTGCCAACCATCCGTTTTGGATCCATTTTGTAACTATGCAGAATAATCTATTCTTTTATTAGAGCGGTTAAAGGAGATTTAGAGGGAGGAAAGAGCATGGTGACTTCCAAGGGAAGAGTGAGTGATTCAGTGCAAAAAGGGTAAATTTCATCTGCACATTCTTAACTGCGAGGACATTCTGCACATCTCAGGAGTGCACTAAGTGGTGCAGTAAACCAGTAAATTAGAAGAATGTAAATTCTTTAGTAGGAATTGCACGCAAGGGAAAAATGCTTCCTCATGCTCATATTTGTTTTCATGAAAATAATGTACACTCTTCCTAAAATCATACTGGTACAGAGCTGAGTAAGACATCAAAACCAGTAATAGATATTACACTGGACTAAGAAATGGCAATGACACAATTATCTTCCATGTTTCTGATGATCACTGCGATAAAGCCAGGAGCTGGCGTATTTAGAGCCTGGCACCGAGCAGGGAGCCTTGTAGCTCCCTTCCCCTCTCACTCTGTCTGTCTTATTTATCTCTCATTAAACTAAATTGTATTCTTATTGGCTGACTGACCTCTGATATTGTTATTAATTGATTTATATAGTGCCTTTTGCAAGCCTCAAGGCGCTTCAGAGAAGTGCAAATATATATAGGGATCACTTCACCAATCATCTAAGTGCAGCCACCTTTGGGGTGGAAACCGGTGGCTGTTGCAGTGGCACTGGGAAGACTTTGGGTTAGAAAAGAAGGCAGACTAGCGGAGCCAGCACTTCTAGCAGCCCAACTGCCAAGCAGCTGCCTTGAAATCAGACTGGAAGGGTCGGAAATCTTTAAGAAAAAAGACTAGTTCTGGCAAACGATGAATTGAGAGAGCATGTTCAAAAACAAGCGTGAGGCAGAATATTTTCATGGTGATTTCATTGTGGTAAGGCCTATATATTTTCACGAGGTCTTGATGACCACAGAACCCCCCAAGGCATTGTTCCCTCAGAACTTCTGCCCAGTACTAACCCTCCTCGCAGCACTGCCTGTCCTCCCGCAGCCTCACACGCACACCGAGACGTGGCCTTTTTCCCCCACAGCGTGCGTCTGAGAGCTCCGTGGTGGCCATAGGTCATCTGGAGGTGCTGGCACAAGAAACACCACGTACAGGCGTGATCATTGAACAGCTACAAGGAACCAGGCCAGGTGCTTCCTCTTCTCGCCATGTCAGGCACTTGGAAAGGTGACAGGGATTTCAGACCGGAGACTGGGGCCGCCCGGCTGTCTGAGACATGTTTAGCTCAGGACCCAAAGCATCCTGGAGAGTGCGTGGTGGCTGCTAGCACCACTTCTGCATTTCTCTGATGTCTACACCGTTATGTGTGATGAAGAGAAAAAGGTTAAGGTAGCCTAATACGCATGTAGCGGGTGGCCACCAAGAAAGGAAAGGATCGCACACACCAAAAACTGGCACAAATCTTCTCCACAGAAGGACTCCCGGCCCTCCTTTCCTTACCCTTGGTGGTGACTCCCAGCACCACAGCAGGACCCCATCTGTGGTCCCTGTGAGCATCGATGCTGACTTCTCAAATGTGAGAAGACTGTAGTTTTCCAGTACAAGAGCTTGAGCATTCACAATAAACATTTTTAATACTTTCCCATCAATTATAGATGAGAGGGCTTTGTGTTTTTTCAGAATATTATAGTTTTGTCTTCATTTGAAACATCTGAATGCCTCTAATTAAAAAAAAAAAAAAAAAAGTCTTTCCGAAGGTGCAAACCTAGCAGAGAATATCAGAAATATCTTTGTTATGTTAGGTCATTAAAACTACTTAGACCTGAGTGAAATGCATTGTATAGATCTGAAGGTTTTGAACCCTTCCCCATTAAAACGAACCCTGAATATGAAAAAGTGCACCCCTTTCCAAAGCAGAATTAATTTCACTGGCTCCATTAACAAGCAGGTCTGCTCTCGTCTTATCTTTCAAGAATTCTATGCCTGATTGCATTTATGTTCTCATTTAGCATCTCAAAATGGGCACTTTCTTTCAAGAAGGGTTAGTGCATGACTCACCCGCTTAGTTAATCTGACTAATTAGCATACTGTCGCCCATTAACAGCATTAGAACAACAACTGTAGCTCTCACTACCTCGCTGTCTGCAAAACAGACCTCTTCTAGTTTGCAAGGACATTGGTTGCTCCCCGTCTGTTGGTAACCATGGGGTTATTTATCGCACTAGCACAGGATTTGCAGATAGCTCTGGAAGGGGCGATATAATTCTTAATATCCTGCAAAAACCCTCAGTCCATAATCTTTCCCGGCGACTTATTGGAAATTATTCTAAAATTAAGTCCTTAACTCTGCAAGAAACCTCTCTGGCATCTGAGCTGCTCCCGTGCACGTCTTCCAACTTGACTGAAAGAAGCTGATGGTGGAAATTAGAGAAGTTTTTCTTACACACGATAAGTCACAAGAAGTGTATCGATATTAAAATCTTTCATACTTCAACCAGCCACGGCGGTCTTGGACTTATTTCCCACAGCTACTCTAGGTGTATCAAGCCATGCTCAGACAGCAGTAAGATTTGTGGGTCCTTAGAAGAGTAATTTTCCGGGAAGCATGCCTTGCTAACCAGGAACATTTTTATTCATGGAGGTGACGCTGGGAACAGCAGGTTAAAACACTGAACTAGGGAGGCCAAGCCAGCGACTGCCAGAGCTCCTTAAGACAACTGCAGAGTGCCCAAGGTGCTCAAGGAGATTTACACACCTAATTTCAGCCTGCCCCAAATAGGCTGAAAAGCTGTAGGACCCAGATAGGCGTGAATTTCTATTATTTATCTCAAAGGGCTGTTCACGGGAAGCCTAATTATGGTCACTTAAATGCCGGGACAGTTAATCTTTTCACTGCTGCTCACCGTACCAGAAATACCTATCATCTAACAGGCTTCCTCTGTGTCACCAGCACGCAGGTGAAGCCCACTGGTGCCACACACCTTCACTCCACACTCCTGAGGAATAAACCCGCACCTGCGGAGGCCAGCGCTGCTTGCACAGCCCTCGGGTGGTCCTCAAAGTGCGACGGGAAGTATTTCATCTCCCTTGCTGTTAGCATGGAGTTGTTGGGTGCTGGTGTTTGGCTGGGTTACTCAAGTGATGCTGGCTTTGTTGGGTGCCTCGGAGCCACCGCCAGCGCCTGCAGGGTGTCCCCGGAGGTTTTGTAAGTAGGGCTCCTTGCCTCCTCCTCAGCCAGAGGTGAGAATCAGCAGACACAATAGATGAAAACATGGGTTTTCAACATAATATCACAAGCTTTAAAAATCTGAAATGTTTCGCAGACCTGCAGGTTTTACCTGGTGGGAACGTCACTATTTGATGACGGCAAATCCGTTTTCTAGGGAGGCTGATGTTGGACAATGCCAGAGATCACAGAGTGAAGTTTCCATCTGCTTTGAGTAAAAGCTGAGCAACAGATCCCCTGACCGAAAATCCCTTGCAGAGCGCTGGTCCCCACAGGAGGTGAGGCTGCTCGTACACCCCTCCTGCGGCACAGTCACGCCATCGCCACTCGTAATGACTGTCCCTGCTACAGCTGAGGCTGAAAAGCGAGAGCTCCTAGCACAGATGGAACAACACCAACACATCTCAGGAATCTGCGTCTTGGTTTCAAAGTGCCCCTGATGGTACCGACAACGATTTTGTCCAACTCACATTAGCAGCCTAACTAGTTTCAGGACCAGTGGAGGGCAATATTACTTTGGCTTCCTCAAATAAAAAGACCCAGGCACCAGCTAGGGCACTGAGCTGGTGTGCGCAAGGCAAAGCCCTTACTCTGGGCACAGGGTGACTCTTTTTGCTCCACAAAAAACAGTCCCCAGGGTGTACGGCCACTGGAGCACCAGCACCGCCCTGTGAAATATCTCACCCCCCAAACACCAGCTTGCTGTAGAAATCAATGCTTTTGTACAGGCACCATGACCCCAGATCAGCGCACAGGGAAAGACAGAGGTGGAAGCAGCTCCAGGGTGAAACTGTTTCTCTGTATGTGCCAGTCCTCTTATGACTTTGGTTATTTTCCTCATAATGAGCTTGACTCAGCATTTAAAAATTTCCCAGTTCCGCATTTAGCACAAGTTCAAGTCTAAGTAAATATATAAAGGTCAAAAAAGGGGTACTTAGGCCATATTTTGTGGAAATACAGTCTAGTTAATGCAGGAACCGAAGTATTTCTGGACTTCAGCAAAGTGTACAGAAGGTGAAGTCACCAAGCCTGCAAAAGTAGCAAGTGACTTAAAACCTTTGCCCTTTTTTTCAATAGTTCTTTAGATGCCTTTCATAATATTTAATCCCTTATTTTAACATAAAGAAGGAATGTTCATATTTTGTGTTGCCTCTCTTAGCCCTTTCAAACCAGCCTTGCAGTGATATGATTTATTCTGCTATAATTTCTCTCTTCTGCTTGAGACTTTGATTCATTAAGCATTTCCCTGGGAAGAAGAGCTTTGAACTTGTGCTCAGTGAAGAGCTGTGGTGTTTCTCCTTTTTCATCTTGGGCCTCTGTGGCAAACAATGGCTGTTAATGGGTACCCATGGAAGAGGTGGCTGCTGGGTGACCACTGCTGCTGGGGTGGTGAGTGGGCTTGCTGGAAGGATGGGAAAAAAGCAACAGGGCTGAAGGCTGGTCAGATGGAGATGGCAGGGACATTGTCCGAACTAGGGGCAGAGCTGGGGTGCCCGAGGGCTGAGAGGATATTAAAGCGCGATGGGGGTTGCAGGGTAGAGGTGGGCTTTGTGTGGGCAAATGGTGAGGTTTTTCCCTTCCTCACCCCACTCACCTCCTGCTGCCACATCCCTGCTTTGTCCTGCTTCTGCTGTGTCCAGAGGGACCACAGCCCCCATGGAGGCTCCCACAGCAGGCACTGGCGCAGCCCTGGCACACACCACCCGCAAGCACTGACAGGTCCTGCCATCCAGGCTGCCATGGGACATATACGTCAGGAGAGATTATATCTTTGGTTAGACCCGCTCATTTGGCTGTAAAAACACAGACAAGCTTTCTAGCTTTTTCTATCTGCAGGGAAGTTTGTGCCTGAAATCTGGGCTATTTTTCCAGCTATATCAGTTGCTCCAAGAAGAAAAAAAAAGCATCATTTCTTCCTGCAGTCTGTGTCTGTCATATCTGTAGACCATCACAGCTACAACACGATTAGGAATTTAATACATGCCATTGAGTGTGGGCTGCAGAACTGTGCCTGCTGAAATGCTTTCCAAGAGCCAGAAGTGTGCACCTCAAACCATTTTTGAATTGCAGTTTGTATGGGTTCAACCTTGCCCTTACAGGAAGAAGAATTTATTTACACGGCACAGAAAGTGAGAGAAGATTGGAACTGAAGCCTGGAGAGCCCTAACGTGCTTTTGGGATTCCTTTTTTGCATGAAAGAAGCATTTATATTATTTATATTTAATTACTAATGAGAGTATAGCAGCAAAGATAAAAGACTCAGTGGAGGCTCAGTAATTTCTCAGAAGCTATAGATTGACAGAAAATATCTCCACTTCTTCTTTAACATGTGACTGCAAAGAACAGGTTGGCAATGCAAAAATAATTTATCTTATTGATCCATTATACATCCATCTTTCTGAAAGAGTTTTGAAGTTAGAAATATTATCGAAAGCTATAGTGAAGACTTGAAATCTTTAATCACCAAATATGTCCTTCAAAAACCTGAAATCAATTGGGCTTTGAACTTTTTGTCTTGTGATTCCACCAGGGCCAAGTGGAACCATGAAGATTCAGTTGCTTTTTTATCCCTTGCTGTGATACCTCTGTCCCAAGGAGTCCCATATTGTTGCATTAAACGTGCCACATTTCTGGCTCTGGAAGACAGGAGGGAACTGTGCTGAAAAGCCTCAGCAGTTAATGACAAGAAGTACTCAATGCTCAGTGACCCCAGACTTCAAGAAAGAAGTTTACTGTACTTGCGAAGACATGCATCTCTGCATATCTGCAACTCTGATCAAAATGGGGAAATGCAAAGAGACTGTAGAGTTATATGACTGTTGGCACATCACATGGCACGAGAATGTGTTGGTTTTACTGTACTGATACCAGCTAGTGCCTCTTGTAAATCCATGCCTGTCCATCTGCTTAAATTCACCTACGTGCCAACAGCCCCGCTGAAGTCAGGCTAAGCGTGCAGGCAGGAATTTGCAGGGTTAGTCTAACTCATCTGCAAAAAGCTGAGAAAGAAGACATTCTTCTCTTCTATTACATTTAGTGTTACATTACAAAAATATTGAATTAGAACTTTATTTAGATAGAATTATTAATTGTCACATGGGTCTTTAGCTCGTTATATCAGTGCATCCAATTATCTTCAATTCACAATCCACTTGGCTTATAACACATGATCACAGGAAAGGACTTCATACATCCTCAAATTCTCTTCTGAGATGTCTGTATTCCCCAGACAAAGGTGACTTTAGCAAAAGAATTGCTAAAATTTTGGCTGTTGAGAAAGTCACAGAGTGGAAGTTTAGTGGGAATGGTATCTTTATCTTCTGGAAAGCTGGCATAGGCTTCTCATCAGAGTGAGCAACGTACGAGCATATTTCTACTACTGCCTCAGGAAAAGGACAGTGCTGGATCGGAGCCAAGGTGTTGATACACAGAGGATAGAGACGATGCTTCTGGGAAGGGTCCTTCACCCCAGCACAAGCTCAGTCTATCTACTTTGCCCTCCCCAGCCTGGCTCTGGAGTAAGCAGCACAGAGAGCAGGACTGTGTCCTTTTGCTGGGCTCAGTGATCTGACGGTTTAGCCAGATGCCTACACTGCCTGTGCAAAGGGTCAGTTCCCGCTCCGCTTTTCCGAGGACAGGAAATTACAACACTGATGTTCTGATACTGAAATCCTATTATCACACCCAGTGGCTGAAGACTGTTTTGAGTTTCTTTTATTGTGCTGATATTTAATCCAACACATACAGGGAGACATCATAAACAGGAAGGGACTTGGAAAGACCATCTATCCACTCATCAGCTATACCTAATCTTTCCTGAGCAATGTTTGCTAACCAGATCCTAACCCTAACAATGCAAATGCCAGCATCTGCCTAGACAACCTGTAATAGTGCCTTGTTGTTGTTGCTCTCAGACATTTCCTAATACCTAAACTAAATCTCTCCTGATGAAATGTAGACCCCTTACTGCTTGTTGCAGTTGCCCTCTTTGAGATAATTCCTGCCCTTTTTGCAATTTATGTTTTTGAAGATGGTTAACCTGTTTGCTTCAATTTGTCTCTTCCTTATATCAAACAATCCCGGTTCCTTTAATCTTGCCAAAGAGTTTAGAGGATAATAAAGCAAATGGCCGGATCCACCTTACTTCACCTGCATCTTTCTTTAAGTGCTCAAAGTGTTCAAAACTGGACACCGCTCTCCAGCTGAACACCACACCTGCACTGAGCAGAGAAAGAAAACTTCATGGACATTGCAGACAAAGGGCCTTTTTTTGTACAGCCCAGTACAATGTTTACCTTTTTGCCTATCACTAACTCATATTCACTACAACTTGCAGATCTTCTCCATGACTTCTGTGCTGTTTCAGCTGTTTCCAGTGTTGTGGGTTTTGGAGTGCAGATTTTCCTTGCTGAGTGTAGGGTTTTTCCTTCTGAACTCACACAGCATTTTGTTCTCATTGCCTTCTCTAAGGTACCGGGTATAGTCTGGATCCTAATTCTGCCTTTCAAAGTGTTTGTAGCTCTCTCAGCTTGGTGTCTTCTGCAAATTTAACAAATATGGTCTTTATTTAATCAGCAATGTTGTTACTGAAATTTACTCTGAATGAATATTCAACACTCAGTATTACCAGGTCCATGACAGACCTCTGGGATGTTCCCCCTCAAAACATGCTCCAGTGTGACAGCGATCTACTAATTATTCCCTTTAGTTTTTGAAGTGGTTTTGGACTGAAGTATTGAGACTGTATTTCCCTTACTTGCTCATGGGGATTCCACATTTATCCGTGACAAAAGTCTCCCCAAAGTCATGATTTATGGACTCTTAGTCCTTCTTCCCTAATCCACAAGGCCTATTACCCTGTCATAGAAGGAAATTAGGCTGATTTAATACAATTTATACTTGACAAATCCAATTTGTCCTTGCAGCTAGTTTGATTATTTGTTCCATGAGTCTCTGGCTCTTCCTTTCCCTGCTTTCTAAAGATAAGCATTAGGTTTATCATTTTCCGGGCTTATCCCATGTAACTTATCCGCCACACATTTCATTACTTGTTTTCATCTCTAGCTTCTGCTGAAGGTGAGATTTGGTCAACTTCACCGGTCATCAAGCAGCACTCTTTTAAGCTGACACACTCCTATGCGCTTTGTAATGTCCGTGATCAATGTCTCCAGAAGAGTTTTGGAGCGCTCCCTCAGAGCTAACTATTCTTATTTCAGAGAAAATATTGATGATCAAACTTGCGGATAAACTACAGCCACAGTTGCCTTAGTGTCTACAACCACAGCACTGCCGTCAACTTGTCAGCTCTGTTTTGGTTAGCCACAGCCTGCAGTAGTTGAAGGTAATTTTATTCCTCAACCTGAACCACCACAAACTCCAAATTTCAAAGTCATCTTTGAGGCAGGTCACTTCTCAGATTTTGATTCAATTTAAGAAAAGTCATGCCCTCAGCATAGCATAAATAATTGTAGTCTGTAAAGGACAGAAGAGCCAAGTTTCACAGTCTGCTTCAATTTTCTCTCTAACAACTCACCAGCCCCTTTGTCCCCCATCCTGGCTTCTCTCACCTCTTTGGTCCTCCCGTTATACCAGGTCCTACCAATGCTCTGTGAAGCACAATTTTGGAGAGATAAGCAAGGCGGAAACCCCAGGAAGGGTGTGATGGATGAGGCAGCTGTGAAAACAGGGTAAGCAGAGCTATACGGAGTAGCATATGGGGAAAATGGGAGCTCTGTGTGTGACCAAGCAGCACACATCAGCTCCCTCGGCCATACTCCTTTAAAAAGTCCTAGCAATGACTACAAAATTTCTGGTGTACAAATAACCAGAGAAAGTTAACAAAAATAATATTGAGCAGAATGGTGTTCCCTGAGAAAGCACCGGTTTCATACTGTTGGACTGTTCTGTGGCAATATTAAAAGTTTCCAGGCAAATTGTGAATGGACATAGTTTAGAAATGCAAAATTAATTATTTGCTTTCTGTTGGAAGCGAGTTTTTCATGCAGGCGTACAACCTGTGCATCCCGCTGCAGGAGTCTGTTTCACTAAACAAGGCATGTGGGCCTTTCTCAACATACTTTTACCATCTCTCCAAATGACATTCAATTGCTTGATCAATATTTCAAATGATGCGCCCAATCGCTCTTTCACCTTTGTGTGTCTGTGCGGGCCTGGATGGAAGTTTGATTTGTTTTAACTGTAAATCAAAGAAAATGTTCTTGATTTAAAACACAGCTTGTACTTAAGGGAGGCATGTCTTCAAGAAGATTAGGCTGAGTTAGAACTGAGCATTGATCATTTCATACCTTTGTGGCATCATCTGTTACATCTCTCTTCAATGGGTACTAAACATACTTGTTCATATAACTTCCCACAATTCCACACCTCCCCCAAGATTTTTTTACTTTTTTTTTAGAGGGGTATTTCAAAGAACAGCATGAGGATACTAATCCCCAAAGTAAGGCTAACCAGCTCGTGAATCAATGATGTCACCAAAAAATAAAACATGGGATAAATCATCAAATTTTCTCAGGTATCTTCCACCCTAAAGGCACATTTCAGGCACTCTTGCTCCAGATTCCCACGGAGCCGTAACCACACTGATGGTGGGTACAAGACGCTTTGCATCAATGGGCAGCCTGCTAGCGCTGATGGTCAGGGCTTGGCTGTGCTCCCCCCCTCCGGCGTCCAGACCACTCATGCAAACTCCCCCAGCTCATCTTAAACATCTTAACCTGTATCCAAATTATCTTGGAAAAACAATTAAAATGAAACATTTTTCTGTGTATGCATGTGGGCAAAAATATTTTCTTTCACCAGGGCAAGATGGAAGCCATCTACCGTCCCAGGCTCCAGCACCAGCTAACCTACAGCTGCGTAAGATGCTGTGGCCACAGCAACCCTCTCAGACCTTACAGGAGCACCATATGGGCTCAGCAGTCTGTGACCGGATCCGGGCCCCAAGGCCTTTGATCTTGACAGAAATTCCAAACACAAGGAAACCCCCTAGACTTGCATTGCTCACTCGAGGCAGTACATCGCTATCAAAGATACAGAAAGCAACGTTAAATTTTTTTAAACTCTCAGCATATTTAAATAACTTTTTAAAACTTCTCACCTTAACTTATATCATAAATTAAAAAAAAATCTAAAGCAATAGCATAACATTTTGAAATTATTATTAAACATTATACAATTTTGAAAAGCTTGAATACCATGACCTAGTGAATAGTTTTATCTGCTTTGAAAGGTAGCCTTAAATAAAAACTACGTAAGAACTGAATAATAACTTAAAAATCACTAATGTCTCCCTGAAAAATACTTACGACTCAAAGTTGTTTCAGTGGAAATATTATTATATAAGAAATAAATAGATTGCATTTGCTCATACTAACAAGACATTGCCTCAGAAACATTAGTTGTCCAAATGGTGCAGCCAGTGATAACAGGAAAAACAGAACTTCCAACAGTCAGACTAAGCCAAGGGAAACTAGGAAGGAAGGGAGACAATAGCAAAGTATAAAGTAGAGAAAGAGATGAGGAATGAAATATATCCTGTAAAAATCCTGTGTTTCAAGGACTGAAGTTCTCATGTCTAGAATCTCTGCTTCAGACCAGTGAGGAACAACTAAGGGATATAACAGGAGGGTTTCCAAAAGAGTTAATTTCTGTGTTTCTAGCAGATTATAATTTCATTTTTACAGAACCGTCAGGTTCTTTAACTTCTTCTGTGTTGACAAAACATATTTTCATCTAGCTGAATCATGTAGTACAATCCCAATATGTCTTCTTTCCAGGGCTGTTTTGTGCAGCTAGTGCTTTTACGGGACTTTGATGAGTTTTTGGTGATTCATAGTACTTAAACTACTCAAGAGCACTTTTTCAATTGGAAAATTCACTTGAAGTAAATGCATCATCAGCACGATTGTCTATGCATGAAAGAACTACAAGCAAAACAATGAGCACCATTTTTTAAAACCTACACTTAAGCCAAGAAAAACAGTTATCATGAACTATTAAAAGACCTTATTTTTCAGTTTCCATGAATCTCTCATGGAAAACATGGGTTATCCTTGTCTCTTCATCTCTTATTCTGAGAATCCCAAATTGCAAATGAAAAAAATATAATGTGCACATTGTTTTAGAGTCGTTAACATGATACATAGCAACATAAATTATATTATCTGCAACAGATTAAGCTACTACTGATTTAGCCTTGTTCTTGTAGCAATCTTTTCTAAGAAGAAGCCTATAAGATTTAAGCATCGAATACTCTTATTATTCTCTTTTGTGCTTTGAGAATGCTACATATAAATAAAATACTATTTAAATCTTTTAAGGATTAAAAGAAGATGTTCTGGTATCTGCCAAGCGCACTGTGGATTTGAAGAATATGTCAGGTACTTAAATGAAAACGGACGTCTGCATTTTTGACATTTATCTGAAGGAAAAAATCTTTCTGTGGGTTATGTGTGTGCATGTGCCTATATGGCATTTTCACAGATGATTTGATAGTGGTACTTCGAAAATATTTCTGCTCCTAATAGAATCAATGCAATCTTTCACTCTTACTCCATTGTGGCACTGTTTATTTATTTATTCACTTAAATAGATTTATATGATACATAAAAAAGGTCTATCCACAACACTCCGTGCTTTTGATATATAGGAAAATACAGTCAGACTGGTGAAAACAAGTATAAAACCAGCAACCTCCATTAAATCAGAAAACAGTCACTGAAAATTAAATTAAAAGCTATTCCCTGCTCCAGACAGTCATTCAGATAACCTGCACGACCCAAGACCATGAGGGTAATTTGAGAAGGTGACTTCAAATCATAAAAGCCTTTAAAAAGGGGCCCACCAAGCCCCCAGCTCTGAGGGTACTCAGCCCTGACTCAGCTTTGCATCCTACAACCGACAGCGACTGGAGATGGGTCCAGCAGGTATGAAGGTCAGAGGAACCAGGCAATTTCACAGCGGAACGGTACAGTCCAAATGTGAGGGATCCTCATTGGGAGTTCCCTGCCAGCATTGCTTGTTCCTGATGAAAAACAAGAGGCTGGGTGCTCATGTAGCCCTTTGGGTAGGGTTTGGGGGTGCTCTTGAGCTTGGAAGAAGAGTCCTTCCCTGGAAAGCTGACCTTTCTGGGGAGCTGACAGCTGCCGTACGGTTTGCTGTTCAAGGCTCAGAGGATTAAATGCCATGCTCAGAGGATTAAATGCCATCACCAGCAGATACCAGTGTGTCTCCTCCAAAAATGACGCTCCACCACAGGCAGCAGAGCTATGGTATCAACCCTGCCTGTGACAGCCACCTTGGGGCTGGAGTGGCAAGTCCAGCCGAGGAAAAGAAGCATAGAATCATAGAATCATAGAATGGTTTAGGTTGGAAGGGACCTTGAAGATCATCGAGTTCCAGCCCCCCTGCCATAGGCCCGGACACCTCCCACTAGACCAGGTTGCTCAAAGCCCCATCCAGCCTGGCCTTGAACACCTCCAGGGACGGGGCCTCAACAGCTTCTCTGGGCAATCTGTTCCAGTGTCTCACCATCCTCATAGTGAAAAATTTCTTCCTGATGTTTAATCTAAACCTGCCCTCTTCCAGTTTAAAGCCATTCCCCCTCGTCCTATCACTACATGCCCTAGTAAAAAGTCCTTCCCCAGCTCTCCTGTAGGCCCCCTTCAGGTACTGGAAGGCTGCTATAAGGTCTCCCTGGAGCCTTCTCTTCTCCAGGCTGAACAGCCCCAACTTTCTCAGCCTTTCCTCATAGGAGAGGTGCTCCAGCCCTCGGATCATCCTCGTGGCCCTCCTCTGGACACGCTCCAGCAGGTCCATGTCCTTCTTATGTTGGGGGCTCCAGAGCTGGATGCAGTACTCCAGGTGGGGTCTCATGAAAGTGGAGTAGAGGGGCAGAATCACCTCCCTTGACCTGCTGGCCACACTTCTTTTGATGCAGCCCAGGGTACGGTTGGCCTTCTGGGCTGCGATCGCACATTGCTTGCTCATGTCGAGCTTCTCGTCAATCAGCACACGCAGGTCCTTCTCCACAGGGCTGCTCTCCAGCCATTCCCCGCCGAGCCTGTATTTGTGCTTGGGATTGCCCTGACCCAGATGTAGGACCTTGCACTTGGCCTTGTTGAACTTCATGAGGCTGGCATGGGCCCACCTCTCCAGCCTGTCCAGGTCTCTCTGGATGGCATCCCACCCCTCCAGTGTGTCTGCCTCGCCAAACAGCTTGGTATCATCAGCAAACTTGCTGAGGGTGCACTCGATCCCACTGTCCATGTTGCCAACAAAGATGTTTAACATGCACCTGGCATGGGAGCTAGCGGGACTGGCCATGGCAGGACACATGGAGATGGGGGCAAGCTTGTGAGTTTGATCTCACTCCTGCCAAAATCCAAGCTAGCAGAGGTGAGCTAGCACCTACATGGTAGATGGAGTATCTTTGTTTCTTTACTCCTCCAGCAGCTTTGCTTGGTGAACTTGAACTGAAATATGGGCATTTCTACTAAAGGTGATCCAGATGTAGTCTGTGTGTTCTCAGGTTCATCTATAAGCAGACTGCTTGCGTGGTTTCCTCTTTGTTTCCATTACTAGATAAAAAAAGGAGTGTGAACAGCATGTAAAAGCTTCCTATCAAAGCTGTCTGTCATGGCCACTTGGCCCTTGTTATGTGACCTCTCTATGCCACATATTCCATTTTGATCTTGTAAAAGTGCTGTAGGAAATCATTCCTATAAACTGTGCCTACAGGACTCTGCGAGGATAAATTCAGTCCTTCACCTCTACAACTGCTCTAATTTTCTACTCCCCATCCCCCTGATTTGGAGATCAATCAGCCCCCTCAGTCCCTGACACTACAGGTGCTAAGAAAAATTAGAATAAGCACATGTACTTAGCATCCCACTCCTAGTCTTTATATCTTGATGATAACATATCTTTCCACCTTCTCTTTCTACTCCAGGGTTCTGATTCACAATTCTTTTTTTTTTTTTTTTTTTCAAAATAATTTAGATTTCTGTGGCAAAGTCCCCTGCAGACCTGTTTTCCATGAGAAAAGAACAGGGTAGGCGATTAGATGGTTGCTATTTCCAGGTGCATAAGTAAGGC
The DNA here is from genome assembly GCA_017639485.1 of Pluvialis apricaria. Classification (NCBI taxonomy): domain Eukaryota; kingdom Metazoa; phylum Chordata; class Aves; order Charadriiformes; family Charadriidae; genus Pluvialis; species Pluvialis apricaria. Next base: position 122,382,293 of record CM030008.1, on the reverse strand, counting down.
CACTTTCAGATTTTTCTTCCCATGGATAGTGATGTCTGGAAGTCAGACATACGACATCTGGCTAAGAAAATGGGGACCAGACTGGAAGATAGGCAGGGATGCTGTTTACCAGGATGCCTGCACTTCAGGAGATATGGGAGGCAAACTTGGGAGGTCATTTTCAATGTGCAAACCAAAATAAAGCATAATTTTAGCCCTAAATCATCTTTTATAATACACACACATCAGCATAAACTCCATTGGAAAATAAATGGAATTCTGTCGTAGTTGTCTGAGTCCAAGGGCTTCCCGTGGCTACAGATGACTCATACTATACCTTAAGCCAAATTTGCATTTCGAAATGTCCATGAAGCCTAACCTGAGGCCATAAAAATCCCACCACAGATATGAATGTTATGGTGAGCATAACAAATGTATAAAACTTGACTTTTTTTCCTTTTTTTTTTCCCCTATATCTGCCGATGCTACAAATGTAATACGTTTTTAACTCCTATGATGTAGTACCTTTATTGGCGCAGAAGAATCCAAGGCAGGCAAAGAAGGAAAGAGGAGAGGGAGGGAGGGAGGGAGGAGAGAAGAAGACCAGGAAGCACCAAAAAGACAGGTTGTGTGAATATTGGGTGCCTCTCCCTTTTGTACATCAGCCTTCTTACACCATCCGCATACCTGGGAAATAAGCAAATGTTCTTCCTTTCTCTGTAAGGTATCAGAATCAATTTTTCCTAGTTGTCTTTGCAACTAAAATATTTCTCTCTGCCTCAATCGTCTCTCACTCTGGTTACAGAAATCTTCCTATCTTTCATTTGTTCATCTTGCTTCTCAGCTGAAATTGTGGTTCTGGTTACTCTGACCATCATGCTGCCTCTTTTGAACATAATTGAGTACTTGTTTTCCCTAGTTTATCAGCCTCAATTTCTTGACTTTGCCACAGCAGAACCAGTCGGCGTCTCTCACCTGCCCCATTCTTGCAACCTTTCCCACTCCACCACTAGCAGTACTTTCTGCATAAAATATTCTCCCTTCTCCCATTATTTAAGCCACTGACCTACCAAATCTCTCCTAAAACAATCACTGCTTTCACTATGGCCAAAGAGACGCACTAACAGTACATGGATTTTTTAGTACCACTCACCAGTCCCTCTGAACTAACCCAGGGCAAACAGCCCTTACTGCCTCCTCTTCCCCTGCGCTCTCCTCTCCGCAGCGTCCCTCCCGCTGCTGCGTGCCTGGATGCGGCCGCTGTGCTTCGCTTGGCGCTGACCCGCACCGCTCTTCCGCACATGCAGTGCGCGTATACACAGAGGGGTTGTGTCTCCTGTATACCGTGGCCACATGTCTCTGGCTCTCAGCCCATCAACTATCTAAATCAGGAGAAGTGTTTGTTTGCTTTTTCTTGTCGAGCTGAGCATATTCTCAAAACGAAGGAAAGAATATCAATCTGCACTGCATGCTGTCTGCAGGGCCAGCCTGAATGCCCTGCATTGAACGGTTTTATCTACTCAGATACATTTGCCTTCGAAATAAATTCTGATTTGTAAAGTTTTGCAGCAGTCCTTCTGCTAGGAATACAGTGCCTCACCTCTCCCTAGTTGTGAGCCAATATAATTTATTTAACCGTCTAATAAAATCGATATAATAGAGCAGAGCATCAGGAGTATGATACTCCCATACATGTTCTGTTAAAACCTTAATCCCTTTTTTATCAATTTATCATGGTAACACAGTTTTATCAATATCAGTTAAATAACTGTCTTTCAGTTTTCTCTTATAGTAGTTTCCTTATTTGAATAATAATTTTCAAGATGAATATAATCCTGAAAATGCACAAAAAAACCTGCTGCCTCAAAAAAAACACTTTAGCATTTTCCTCTGAAAAGGTGTTTTTTCCCACCAAACTAACACCCATGTAATTTTTAAAGTCTGGTTGTTGCAAATGAATCCTATTCTTATCACAATATGTTTCAAGTTTTGTTGCAGAGTCACAAAATGCTTATTCAGTAATTCATAACAAAACACTTTTTCTATTAAATTTAGAGAAGAGACTGCAGGCCATAGGAAGGACAACCTGACAAACTTCCTGGAACCATAGAAAAAACAGAAGCTGCTAACTTGCATCCCGCAGATGGGCAAAGCATATAGCTAAAAAAAGGCTCAGAGTGAAATTGCGACATTAATAGACAAGTGGTCCCATGTCAACGCCCAAAAAGACTGGGATAAATACTTTTTTTAGTAAATACACAGAGGTGAAAACCTAGTCTTCATGAGTCATATCAAACCGAATTTTCTTTTCCCCCAGAGTAACTGTTTGCTTAGATGGGAGGCACCTTAGACTACGTTCTCGTCATTTTGGTTTTTTTTTTTATGTGCATTCTGATGGCTTTTGAAAGGCAAAAAATGCAAATATAATATAAATAAGAGGTACATGGAGTGCTTGAGACACCTGAAACAGTTCTGAGTGGTGCAGAAGCTCCCAAGCATGCAGCTGAAGGTGTTCACCTGGGCTGCGCTGCCTCTGCTGCAGTTCACTCCCCATGGTCAGCAACCGCCTGCGCAGAGACCTCATCTCGTTGCTCTCCTCCGCACAGGTAACTGTTGGCAACCTAGCATATAGAATATTTCAAACATTTCTGTCTGATAGAAACACACTAGAGTCATCTTTATGAGACATCTTTTGAAGAATTAGCTTCTAATATCTTATTTTCTACAGCTATACATAGGCAACAAAATTAATTACTAAACTTCTGAGGGTCCAGCAGTTTCCATTTAGCATTCGTGCAGCTAGATAACTTTTTAAGTTCCCATACATTAATTTAGAAATGTAACACTGAATAACTATTCTGAAAATCTTGACCAGATAATTAAGCAGTGACCCAAAGGAAGCACAGTTTTGAGTAACGGGGAAGTCAAAGCGACTCCGGGGGGAGTGCATGTATTTAAAGCTCATAGTTCTTAGGTTGTTCAGTGAGCAAGGCTGACAGTAAGTGAGTGACAGCAGTAGATGACTCAGATACTAGAACTGGTCAAAAGTTTGGTTTTCCAGAAATGTCAGTTTTCATCTACCGAGTGCTGGTATTTCAGTAATAGAGACGAGGCAGGCTCAAGCTACGGGAAAAAGTAACATTTGTGACCCTGCCATAAATGCTGTGAATTTTTCTGAGCGAACTTCAGGTATAATCAGGATTTTATTAACTATACAGATGGCAGTCAGTATGGTCTCTTAAAACCACTATTCCTGCCACTGCTCCAGATTCAGAAAAAAATCATACTTTGCAAAAGGAGCTGCAGGAGAAAGACTACCTTTGCTGATACGGGAACTCTAATATTTTCCATTTTTAAAAAGTATTCTTAAAGTTGCTGTGTGACACTTTTACTAGCAAATTACTAAATATTCATAGCTAACAACTTTTGTGGGTCCAACGGCAACAATGTTGAGACAGGGCTGGGGGCAACGCTTGCTTGGTCCCCTCGTTGGTCTCAATTCTAAGTTTTTGAAGAGGTCAGGACCCCTGATGTAAGGCTTGGATTACTTCAGTTTGTTCTGCTAATATTTGTCTTCTTTATCAGTAGGTCAGAAACGTGACTTTGAATCTGGAGGCATCAAGGGATACTCTAACTGAAGACAATAAGCTAACCCAGTAAGCAATGATGAGTTCTATTATTAAGGAAAATAAAATTAAAAGCCCCTACAACTCCTAACGAGGTCATGGGCAGCTATAAACAACGGGTACCTCATCGCAATCACTTTTCAACAGAGTTTTTGTCAGTAACCCCACATTTGAGTCATTCTGACTCGGAGAGGTGGCCCGTTCTGTGATGAAATCTTAAAAATCATATTCCAGTTTAATAGTGAATCCTGGCTTTTAAATAACTAAAATACTTTACAGTTGGCCCAGAAATTTCATTTAAGGATTAGTGAACCCTGTTTAGCCTATCATGAGTAATTTACCTCACTTTTGTCCACTCAGAAGTGGTTTTATCTTAACACTAATGAAAGCAAAGTGTTTCACTCTGGTCACTTAACAGAATCTATTCAGTGAGTAATCTTGACACGAGCAGTGACTTAGTACCGAGGATTTTAAATCCAAATTAAACCTTGCTCTTTCTTCTCATTACCATTTTTAGCTTATAACTTCAGCTCAGGAAAACTTGCATGAATTTGCTGCTAATATTTGTAATTGCATTAGTATTCCACTATTCGATCAAAATAATTTCAAATGCTCAAACCTCTTTGCAATATTTTGTAAGCTCTATTTCATTAAGGAGGCTGTGGCAGCTGTAACGGTACCATTATGTTTCAGAAACAGGGCTGTATTTGAATGCTGCTGTTTCTTCATCCTTGGTTTACAGTTATGTTTGTCTCCTTAACTGTTGTTTTTTTTTATAATGGTTGCTTGCAAGAATGTCCAAAGCAGGCTTAGTGACAAGATTATCCTGGATGTTTTGCATGAAACACGCTGCTGCAGAATCTCTGTGGTTCTTTCCTGCATTCAGAGCAATTTACAGTACTTTGTGTAACGGCAGTGAGGAGCTAGCCCACCTTTTGCAGGGGTTTTGGCTACATGAAAAATCAGACGCTGTAAAAATTCATGGACTCTCCAGGAGAGACTGGGGTAATACGCCACACTAAAGCAATCTGATAGGCAAATCCGCAAACTCGCATTTTGAGAACTAAAAAATATGGCATTATCTTCTCTGCCCAAAGTCCTCCTGTACTCTGAGAGTAAACTGAGCAGTTATTTCTAAACTGAACTTTTTAGATAAGAAGCAAAAACGTATCATATCTATAAAAGTAACACTAATCATTTACAAGTATTCATTAAATTCTAATAATTCTAGTAATTTTTCTGCGTGAAAATGGAAAGGTCTCCCATTAAGATACTAATAAAAATTGTTGTTACTATTATTACTATTTATCATATTACTGGAAAGATAGAGTCAAAGAAATGGAAGTGACCAATCAAAAAAGCTGAATGAGAGGCAAAGACATCCTTTTCCAAGGATATCTCAAGGAACATCATTGAAACTTTGTTTTGTGCTTGCACTGATTGTCTTGTAGCTGCGCAGTCATTATTTTCAAGTCATTAGCTTCATTAAACTAACTTTACTTATGATTAGCTCTATAAATACATTAACATCATATAGTTTACAAAGATCCGGAACTTTTTTATAAAGCATGAAACGTATTTTAAAGAAAAATTAAATTTCATTCATTGAATAGTAGCTTTTCAAGGAGCTAACTTTTAAATGGTTTTAGTCCGTGGTAAGAGATGGAAAGACTGTCCCCTTGTGGATAGGAATATGAGGAAAGTGATACTGTAACTCACTGATAGCAGCGGTAGCCCTCGGCATTTGGACTCTCATTAAGAAATTAGCTAGAATCCTGCCTTGCACATTGCTCATAAATCAACGCTTGAATGTACAAAATACTATGGAGAGCCTTTTAATTTAAATTGGTTGGCCTGACAGCCAACAGAGGGTAAAGACTGAGCTCATGTAGCATCATTGCTAACGCCATCAGTCCAGGCTACCACCTAAATCTAACTGCTGTAGGCAGCTGCAGCGTTGCCCTCGTTTGAAGAAAGCTGTTTTGTAAAGAACAGCTTCAGAGCAGAGAATGGGAGAAGGCTCCACAATAAAGACAAAGTCTTATGGTATATCTATAAACCAACGCGCCGCCCAGATGTGTGCGTCTGCCAAACCCATGCTAAAGCATCCACCTACAGGGTGGAGCACCAGCCTTGTCCTCGCTCCCGCAGCCACGCTGGCAGAGGGACCAGAGCAGGACTGATTCACAGCTGGCTGGAGACACCCATCCATGGCTGCAGATGTTAGATTATCCATAAGTGTTACAGATTCCCCATACACATCATCACCTCTGATCCATGAGAACTACCAGAAGGTGCTACCACCCCGTCATCGCTCAGATCTGCGATAATCAACAGTAGCTTCAAACTTCTGCAGGAGGAAGCAGAACTTCACAGGGCTGCTGAGACAGCAGGGGATGCTTCTCAAAGGAAGTGTTCTGGTTTAAGTCCAGTCCTTCCCTATTGCAGGCGGTTACAGCCTCCCTAACAAATTCATCTTGCTTTGCGTTTAAGATTTTTCTCCCAATTACCTCAATTGCAAGAATTTTCTGAAATATCACTAGAAACCTCACCATTTTTAGCTCAGCCATATTCATGGCAAGTGTATATCTACTCACTCTACTATCCTTTTCTTTAAGCAGTGTTTTTCATCTCCTTATTGTTTAATCCCTGATAATCATACTGCCTCCCAGCCTTTGTCAAACTAAGCAATTCACAGGCTTGCAGCTTTATTGTACAGGAAGGGCTCCGTAAATGCTTTCATAATATGATTGTGTCAGCTGGAAGTGTCCCATAGGGTCAACTTTTTCCACCAACCGTTGTTCAAGAATGCATTCAATCTCATCAATACACAGCCTTTCTCTGTCCCTAATGGAAACACTTTGATACCTTCTCTGGTAGTATTTACTTTTTTTACAGTCACACATCATAGATCACTCCTAAAATAACCAGCTAACTCAGTAGTTGATTTTATCAGTCATTTCCTACTGATTATTTTCCAACTTGTAGCAGAAATTCTCATTTTTCCAGCAATGAAGGAAACTGCACTGATTAAGTAACAAGCTGTTGCCACCCTTTGAAGATCTCCTACCACAAAGCCCTAAAGGTTTGTGGCTAACCAGTTCAATACCGGGAAGCTGAGCTGCAGGTTGGTGTGTGGTTCAGAGTGGGAAGATGGGGAAATGAGCCTGAAATAATACGTGGCCTTTGGTAAGAGGACGTCCTGAATTGTGCTAGGTGGAACTCACTGAGTCACAAATTGTCCTCCATAAAAAGTGAGTTTCGTACAACTACTGCTCTGTGATTCACGAACTGATAGAGGAGTTGCTTGAAGGGTTGAAGATGAAAATGTCAAAACCTGTGGGGAGTCACAACAGACCTAGATAGACACAAATACCTGTAAATGTCTATTAGCACTTTTAATTCAAAGTGTATCGCATTCCTAAATCTCTGACACCAAACAAGTTCAGTGTGCACATCGGAAAATGGCCAATGGCCTTGTAACTCAGACAATGTGGGGTTCCGGTAAAAACATCCAGGCATACACATATCAAGTCTACATTGTAGATATAATTGTGGGGGTTTTTTTGTACACTACAGGTCTCTCTCACCGTCGGATGACAGCAAATCAAAAGTGAAAAAGAGGAAACTCTTAAAACCAATTTCCTCTGTCTCTGTCTTTAACGCTAAGAAGTAATGAGAAACCAGACTGTTTATTTCTGTACTTCACGGGGGAAGCGTTGCGCGGGGGGGGGGGGGGGGGGGGATTGTGAAAGTTCCCTCTTTCCTCGCCGGTGATGAAACTTCATTAAAAACAAAACAAAAAAAAAGCACATCTTTGCATAATTTCATAACCCGAATTCAGGGCGGTGTCTGAAGCGCGGCCTGTGGAAGCCCCTAGGCGGTCAAAGGCGGCCCCGCTGCACAGTTCAGGGCGGCGATGGATGCAGGGCGCAAGCGGCTGTCGCCTGAAGCGACCATCGCCTGAAGCGGCCGTCGGTCACCCCCAGGCAGGCGGTGGCACCTGAGGGAGCGGGAGGGAGGCGACGCCCGGCGCCGGTGGCCGAGCACGGTGCGGCGCGGCAGGCCCGGCCGGGGCGGCAGCTGTGGGGCTGCCGCAGGCCGCAGCACGGCATGACCTCACGCAGCCGTTTTGGTCTCAGCTTTTTACCTTTTTAGCAATTGTCGGAATTAAAAAATTTAGGGCTTGACCGGTTTCGCATTTTCTACATTACGTGGGCAGGCTGTTGGCTGGCGCAACGACTGCAAACAAACAAAACAAAACAAAACAAAACAAAAACCACAAACAAAAAAGGCAGAGAGATGGTTTATTCTTCACAAACCGCTTTAAAAGACGCGACTCCCGGCGTGGCGCCCCGCCTCACCCCGCTCCCCCCGCAGCCGGGCAGCTCCCGGGCACCATCCGGGGCTCCCCGCGGTCCGCCCCACCTGTGCGGGGCCGGGGGGCGGCGGGCAGTAGTCCCGCGACCGCCGGTGGAGATGATGCCCGCCCGCGGCCCCACCGCGGCCCCCCCTTTACCACACGCACCGGGGGCGGTGCCCGCCCCCTCGCAGCGGGGCGGCCCGCGGCGCTGCGGCCCCCGCCCCGGCCGCGGCCCGCCCCACCCCGGCCTGGCCTGGCCCGGCCCGGCTCAGCTCGGCCGGCACTGGGCGCCCGCCATGGCGGGGCTGGGGCAGTGTCCGGGCGGTGCGGGGAAACCGCCGCTGCTGGTGAAAATCGTGATGGCCGGGGAGACCTGCGTGGGGAAGACGTCCATCGTGCGGAGGTACACGGAGCCCGGCTCGCCGCCCGCCGGGGCTCCCACCTCCTCCTACCTGGCCACCATCGGTGAGTGACCGCGGCCCAAGGGGCGCACCTGCCGCCTCTCACCGCCCGCCCCCCGTAACTCCCCCCCGCCCCCGGTGCCTCCGCCGCCCCTCCGCGAAGCGGGGTCCCGGCCGGCCGGTGGCGGGCGGCTGTGCGGGCAGGGCGCGCCCCGAGCGACTGGCGTGTGTCCCCGCGGGCGCCCGGGCGCCCTCTCCTCATCCTTCCCGCCCCCGGTGCGCCTCAGGTGCAGGCCGCGGGTGCCCTTTCCAGGACAGAGCCCTCCCGGAGGCACGGGCAGCTCGGCACCGCCCCGGCTTGGAGATGCCATATACCCCCTCTGTTAAACTGATGCGTGTGTCCAGCCGCGTCTGGCAACTTAAACCTTTGCAGAGGTTTGCCAGGGTGTCGGGAAACGCGGCACCCTGGCTCCAGAACCTCTTTGTGCCGGCTGTTGCGCTCGCCTTGCTGTTTGTCAGGGGCATTCGGAACCTTCTGGTTTTTTAAACTTAGGAAGACAACTTGTTTCTTGCTGCCCGCTCCTGCAGACGGGGGCCATGCTGCTGTACACCTATCTACCATGAAGAACACACTGTCTCCCTCAAAGAGCTGTCAGATATCAGTAAAACGCCCAGTTCCTCCGTCTTTCATGCTAGAAAGAGACTTAACTTTGTGCTAATAATTTTAACTGTATAAAGTCAAGATATCTTCTATTGTAGGTAGCCGCCTGCGTGATTATTAAAGGAGAGCCATTGCTGTGATTGGAGATAATTAGCCCTGCCAGACCAAGGTGGTTTTGTGCTGCACCACCACGCTGCCTTCCCCGGCACGTCTGCGGATGGCGGGGGGTGATGGGGAACTCCCCACTGCCATGGTACGCCAGCCCCGCGGCACCGCGGGGAACCCCTCGTTGAGTGTCCGCATGCTGAAAAACGGGTCATCGGCATGAAAATGTGTAATGTGGGTGGGGCTGTGGAGACTTTCCCAATGTCTGATTGGGGAGTTTTCATTTTTAAAAGTTTTTGTCTGTGTGAGATTATATTTTTTTATTTTCTGTGTTCTTGAAGAGAAAGTTAAAGTATGCACAAGAAACTGTGTGTTCCTGCATTTGGAATATGTATGGCTCTTTTATACATTGTTCAGTGTGGGAGGAATTGGCTTAACTGAACAAGTAACAGGTGGTAACTGTCGTCCAGGGAATACTTAATGTATGTGAAATGAGTTGACTTGCCCACATGGGAAGGGCTGAACTTAAACCACTTTTTATTTTCTCATCCATTCTTGTAAAGCAGCTTCTGAAACCAACATGAACAAAAAGGGAAGGATGCAACTAGCAGTAACGTCGTGAAATTGATCCTTGTGACAGGGAACTTGTTACCAGGTTTAGCAAGAAGTCCCAAAGAATGGCTGTGAAAATAAACATCAGCTTTGTTGATGTGTTTCATATTGGAACATAGATTCCTGACCATGAGGTTATTATTTTGAGACACAATTTCTTTTACTCTTAATTTGGTCCACTGTGGAGTCAAAAACTCTTGTATGAAGATGATATTAAGAATGTATTTTCCAAGTTGTGGGTCAAAATAGTTTAAGGAATAGTCAAGATAAGAGTTTTGTGACAGTTATGGACTGAGATTAACCTTACTAGTTTTATTACTGTTCCTGAAACCTATCCTTGAGAGATTTAAAAACTTTTTAAACAAATATTTATCTGAAATATAAATGAATCATCTAAATGCGGTATTTGTTACCTGAATGTGATTATAAAATTATTTCTGAAATACTGTCTTCCATTTAATTCCATTTTAGGAGGTGTATTAGAGCTTAGACTTTTAAAACAAGTGGGATTGTGAGTGATGGGTTCTGAAAGAGTAACGTTGGAAGTGAAGTTTTGTTTTCATGAAGACAGCTACAACCGAGAGCATGGCCTATAGGTTATGGCCTCTAACGGTGTGAAGGAAGAGGACAAACAATGCAATGGCTTCTCTGTTCATGATGTCTTCTTACTCTTTGTTGACATCATCAAAACAAATAACTGTTTTCATCCAGATGCCTGTTCCATACAAGCTCAGTCAAATGATCCCTATCTGTCATGCAGCCTATTGAATGCTCATCTGATGTTAATTGATTTTTCACTCTACCTGTCCAGCTGGAACGGTGATTGGAGTAGAGCGAAGATTATCCAGGCTGTGCAGTCTCTCAGCCATCCGAGTTCCCTGACAAAGTCATGTGCCACCACCTTCCTTAGTGGCAAAGGATCGTAGGCTCAGAAGTTAAGATTGTTGAAAGTCTCATTTATGTTTCATCATGAATGGTTTGTGTTACTAGGAAAAATCCTAGTGTAATTGCAGGGCGGAAGAAAAAACCCCAAGCATTTTGGAACAGGCTGCAGTAGTAGTGAACTTTTCGAGAATTACGTATTTTATGAAAGAAAAAAATGTAAATTTTCATTGAAAGCTTTTTATGCAGCACTTAAACACTCAAGGCTGGGTGCCCTTCCTCCTCTTCAATTGTGCAGTTTGGGTAAATGATAAGCAGTTATAGTTTTCTAATTAACCTTATATGCAGCATAAGACATGTATTATGAATAGACTACAAGAAAAAATGTTTTTGTTTAAACAATGGTATTGCCTATAAAGCCATAGAGAAAGTTTATGAACAAAAAAACCCCTTGTATACAAGTGAACAGGATTGTGATCTCACAGGCTGTGAGGTTGTTATTTGTGAGGTATTGTGGTGGCTGTGGTCCCATAGCACACGTTTTCTGTGAGAAACATTTCTGTAGAGGTGTGGGTCCTCCCAAATCTGTTATCGTCGGAAGTGGTGCAACTCTCACTATAGAATTAAAAAAAAAAAATATTTTTACTTTTTCCTCAAAAGAAAACGCTTGCTTTTTAATGCCTCTTATTAAAAAAAAAAAATTAAGTCTGAGGTTGCAAATTCAAGTGATTTACGCATTTTGTTTCTAATGCATGTTGAATAAGAGAACCAGCTCTGAAGTCTGTACAGATTCCCTGGTACTCACTTTAGAAGGAAATAGAGTTAATCAGCAAAAATGAACCATGTTGAAGATAAACATATCCTGTGTTAACAACACTAGTAGTAAATCTGCATCTTAATTCTTTTTTTTTTTTTTTACAGGCAGGATTTTTTTCTTAACAAACCATCTTATCCCATGAGTTGCTTTTCTTACCAAAACAGTAATTATCAGTACTTCTGACCCCTCAGATACCACTCCACTTCAGATATTCCTTGACATGTACAGGAAAAGAGTGTGGTCCCAGTAATGCACCAGCAGGTAGTAAGGGTAAAGTATGGGTAGGGGTAATGCGGTGGAAATTCAGCCCACAATATCTCACTGGGCTCTTGCCCAGCTGGGGAACAGGAGTTGGTACCAGCTGCTTCCCTGTTTCCAGAGTTGAAGATGCTGTATGACAGTAAGTGGGCTAGGTAGAACCTGCACCTGGGCACGTACCTCTGTCCCTGCTATCACTGTTGCATCCTGCTAAGCTTCTCCAATTTGCATTTTCTCTGGATAAACCTTTTTTTTGAGCCTTTTAATATCAGGAACTTGCCAGCTGTATCGGGGTGAAAAGCGTGTTGTAATTTTCTAGGCCAGCTGCGAAAGACCTCTTTGAAGAGGACTTTTGCAGATGGCCAAAGACTGTTTTATAGATATTGAGGGAAGAGAGGGGCAATTCACAGCTGAATTCCCCTGTGGTTGACTATTTTGATCCTTTTTAGACCTCATTGTCTTTAAGGTGCCTCAGTACTAATATAGACATATATTATTTGGAACATAAAGAAAATAAATTAATCTCATGGCTATAAAACTTGGAAATAACAGCTAGAATTTTAACTTTTACCCAGCATACCCCTTCTTGGTTATATTTGACAGCTTAAAAGAAGCAAGTACAAGCTGTTGCATTCAAATAACATTTATCTCAAGAGCGGTAATCAATGCTCGCTTTGTTATGTTGATCATGTTGTATAATACATGGGCCTAAAAGCATCTGAAATCTGCGAGCTGTCTTTGGCATTGTATTTCTCATTTTTCTTTTTTGTCTTTCCAATTTGCTAAGTTTGCTGGAAATTTCATATAAAGACATGAACAGTTCATGCATGCAGAACATATTGACTTCTGTTTTTCACTAACATTCATTGACCTTTTAGGTCAATAAATTTTGAAGTTGACTTAAGAAGTCAATAAGCCTTATTTTAATTTAGATTAAGTTTTAGTCTGATTCAGCACTCTGCTTCCCTTTTTATAAATAAAAAAGAGCTTATGGCAATTTATTATGAAAATGTATGTCAACTAAGAACTGTTTCCTATAGGTCTGGGAATCCCTGGCTGGATTATAAGTTTTTACTCTATTCCCAATGCACCATATGAAAGTGACATTCCAGCCTCCCAGTGCGTACTCTGTCCCTCTCAACTGCTCTAACATCAATTGCAGAAAGTGATACAGATAATTAAACAGAACCGTGTGAATTTCAGGAGCAAATGTTTTCCATCACATTGGAATTTCACCTTACATGAGCAAATTTGACTTAAATTACATTTCCATCTGACATTATTAATTCCATCAAGGAAGCTTTGTGTAATACTAATTACAGATACCAATTATATTATTTCATCTTTCCTTTTCATTGGAGCTTCAATAAAAACTCATCAAGTGAAGGACATGATTATCATAAGAATTTTAAAAATCCACCAAAACTCTTTTACCACATACACACAAAAATGCTAATAGCATTGGAATCATGCATGTGAGAGTGTACTTGTCAAAGTTTTGTGCACAATACATCCATCAGTAAAAAAGGGAGCATTTCCTCTACTGCATTTTTGGTTTACTGCTATGGATGCTTTCCTTTGATAAATTAATTTGGCAGACAGGTTTTTACAGAAATCAGTGCAATGGTATTAACTTTAAAAATGTTGTGCTTCTTCAATCTGTTTAGTTCTTTCAAATGACATTACTACTGGTGAAAAGCCACTCTGAAGTCATGTTAAATAGCCATGTTTTGCCCTTACGGAATTTTGACCATGCAGTATGGCCAGCTATTGCAATATTACCTTAACTTCACTTAACAGAATTGACAAAAATAGCCTTACTGTTTTTCAGTGGAAAAAAAAATGAGCAGAGAAATTATCAAATAGTATTTCAAATTTCAGCAATAAAGTAATTAGAAAAAAAAATTGTTAACTGTGAGGAAATGCATCACTCAAGATAGCAGCTGATAGCTGGCAGATTCTAATATTAAGATTGGAGCTTCGAGAACTCATAAATCCAAGTATCGTCTACCACATTTTGACTACTAACTTGGTAATATAATAAAGGAAAACACTATAAATTATAAGGAAACTATGTTTGAAGAAAGATCTGTGGTGTATGTAGAGACATTATTCTACACTTGTTTCAAGTGCTAATGCTTGATTTTAGCATTAGCACTCTGGATCTAGGATACACAGTGATTAAGGCTGTAGAAACAATCCTCTTCATTTTGAATGAAATCCAGTCTATGGTTGTCTTTGCATTTAACTAGTGCAGCTAATTCCTATTCCTGTTCATGTAACCCTAGATACTTTTTTTTTTTTTAGGGTCTTGAAAGTAAGGACAGAAAAACGGTGTTGCACATGTAACAGCTTTGTAAGCATTTCTACCTGTCCATTCATAGCTGCCACGCTGGTGTGATGAAACTGCAAACAACTGAAATGACCAATATATTTGCCCAGTATTACTGTGCATAGGCCATGAAACTGCTGTCATGTCCCTTGCCTATTCGTGGAAATACCTACGTGTAGTTTCAGAGTATCTGCACCTTTGCTGTGACCTGCCCTTCCATTGCTTTGTATTGGCATTGCTTTGTATTGTATTGGCACTGCTTTGTATTGTATTGGCACATAGTTGTTTTCACCATTGAATAATTTCCTTTTACAACTTCCATTTTGAATGTATATGGTTGGCTAGTTATTCTTTGTTTAATATAGTTCCTTCTCATTTTCTGTTCAAAATTGCATGATAACTAGAGCTAAGAAATAATCTTCAAAGGGGATCCATGTTATTATCAGAAATGTAACAGATTTTCTTCTTTTTTCTAGGCATTGATTTTAAAGTAAAGCCAGTAACATTTAATGATACAAGAGTGAAACTTCAAATATGGTAAGTTTTAATTTATATCACAAATGAGAGCCAGCTAAATTACATTACAGCATGAAAAATCTCATCTGCTTTTAATTGTGTGTCTTCCTCAAGTGCAATTGTTCCTACTAGGTCATGTTAAAATTTGAATTTGGCCTAGGGGAGCATATATTTTGCAGCAACTAATGTAAGCTAAAAAGAGGGTTGTCACTAGGTTGCTTTAACAATAAAACTTGCAGCATACAAACAATGCAGATCTACGATCCATATTAAGTACATTTAATTGTATAGGAACAGGGAAGTGACAAAGCAAGAAAATTTTACATTTCATTACCGATCAAATGCATGTTCAAAAGGGTCACCGAGAGAAAGCTAGTAAGACGAATCTTTGGGAACCTACACTCTATATTTTGTTTTTGAAGTTTTTCTAAAGGCTATATAGGACGACTGACAGCCGTCTCTCCAGGCATCCAGTACTGAAGGTTGTCTATATTTACCAGTATTTAACTTCTCGAGGAGTAACTCTGTACATGAATTATCTGACCAGTATTAGATCTGCAGTTACTTCATCTCAGGTTTTAATACCAAAGTCTTGGAGGCTTGTTTACAGCTTTCTTAAGGCATAATTATGTGTCGGAATCTCTGCATCCCTGTGTTTTATGGCTTTTTCCCCAAACCTACTTTCCGTCTAAACCAGCTTACTGTCTGTGTCACAGTTTACAAAGGGCTTGTCACAATATGGGATGTCATCTGATTTCTGCCGTGCTTGTACTCCAGATTTTTTTTGTCACGGGAGTTGTACTGATCTTAATGATATAAATGTATATAAAGAAGCAGTGATGGGCTTGAAGTTAGACTTCAGCCACTGGTTTAGCTTCCCTAGTAGGGCTGTGTTATTCAGAGTAAATATCCAGTGTATTTCTTTTCACTACTGCATCTGGCACCCAGATTTCCTCTCATCCTTATTTTTTCTTGTTCCTTTCATGTTAGGGTACACAATGCAAAATTTAGACAATACTCCTTAAAATAAAGTAATTTTTCTTGGGCATTCTGCAGTTTGTTCATGGATTTTTTGTTTGTGTGTGTGTGATTTCTTACAATTTCTTTCAGGGATACTGCTGGCCAGGAACGATTCCATACTCTTAGCACTAGCTATTTTCGTGGCGCACAAGGCTTTGTTCTTGTATATGACATCACAAACCTGGACAGTTTTCAAAGTATAACAAGCTGGATGAAAGACATACATGAGGTAAATATATCTAACAGTGGTGGATCTCTTAATGAGTTACTGCAGTTAATGTTTTAAATGACTGCATGGGATTTATTCTTGTTCCTCGAGCTGTATGTTTCTAACCAGAATTTCTTACATTTAACTCAGCACACAGTACGGTAGTAGGATTACTGTTGCCTGAAACTGGAGTACAGTGTAGATTATCCAGGACAAGCCCATGCTAATGGAGTGTTTTCTGAAGTGCTTTTAAAACATAGTTTCCAATCAGGTTTTGTGCATGCTGAGTTATGGTGGTTTACTCACTGGTGTGGCTATGCACAAGCTCCTTGAGCTCATCCCAGGATTCGGTCTTCCTTGTCAAAATTCCATATCACAGCCAGTGATTTCGCTTTCCTAATTTCGTTGCTTTAGTGTAGTTACCTCATCCCAAGAATCAAAAGAAACAAATCAAATTAAAGATCCACTTTGTCCTTGCTGGGTATTCCCTTTGAGAGGATGGTTTCAAGAGAGAGGAACTGTGGGAGGAAAAGGAGAATCCCTTTTTGGTGGCAGTGAGCTGTTTGGTTAGCTCAGCTGCTTGTGGTACTGCAGCCAGAAACACGTGCTTTCATATGACATAGGAAGTGATTCAGCAGCACGTGGCTGCCAGACAGGGAGTGTGTTCCCACCTCCCTCCCCGCTACTGAACGTGTGCCCCCACTGTGCTGCTTCTGGAGCTTGTCAGAGCCCTCTGAGGGTTCACTCTCACTCTCCAACATGGTAGAAAGCTAACACAGCAAAAGCAGTTGGATGGTTTTCTGCTCCATCAGGGAATTTAAGAGGTTCATAAAAAGGTTTGACAGTTACTGGAGTTAGCGCAAGGTAAACAGGTAGGAGGAAGGGGACCAGGAGAAGAAACTGCGGGAACAGTGTGAGGCAGGAACTAGGGAGGAGTGGGCAAGTCCTTAGACGTCAGGTCGTTCAACTGCCTGTGACCCTGTACCCTGAGTCTTTATCACTAGGTCTCTCTTGATGTGTTCTCTGTTAGGTAGACGCAGGTCAGTTTTAGAATACTGGCGAAGGGACCTACAGCAATCATCTAGTCCATCTGCCTGACCGCTTCAGGGCTAACCAAAAGTTAAACCATGTTATTTAGGGCATTATCCAAATGCCTCTTAAATGCTGCGAGGCTTGGGGCATTGCCCACCTCTCTAGGAAGCCTGCTCCAGTTCTTGACCACCTTCTCAGTAAAGAAATGTTTCCTAATGCCCAGTCTAAACCTCCACTGATGCAGCTTTGAACCATTCTGATGTGTCCTGTCACTGGATACCAGGGAGAAGAGATCAGCACATCCTTCTCCATTTCCCTTCCTCAGGAAGCTGTGGAGAGCAATGACATTGCCCTAAGCAGTAGCGTGTAAGTTTGTAGTTAGAGTGCTTGTTTAAGTTAGTATGCTTGTGTAAGAATCCAAGCAAGCTAGTGCTCTTTGTTGATTAAAATCTAGTAAACATTCAGGCAGTTTTTGTAATACTCTGTGAATTGGTAGGAGTATGACATGATTGATGGGACAGTTCATCTTGGGAAAGCGGGCTTGAAATAAAACCATCAAACACATCCTTTTCTGTCTTCACAGCTTCAATATACAGATGAATTCATGAACTACACATGGTCATATATCCAGTAACATATACATAGGATATCTTATACTCTTGGTAAAACATTGCATTTATATTACCTCAGTATTACAAACCTTACTATGGTGACCTAGTATGTCATTATCCTTGATCTTAGAGCTGTCTTAAAAGTCTCAGTGGCAACAGAGCCTAACTTCAGTAATGTGTTACAAAGGAGATTTGATGATACAATATTCTTACTGGCTTGTCTGCACACACTTCAAACTAACACACGTGTTTTATTACTTCATTAAGAAAAGCACGTGCCCTTTGCCTGTTAGGTAAACCAACAAAAGTCACGGCTAGATCTGTCACTGGTTGTACAGTTTCATGATTAGCTGAGATTTAACCCAACACACAGTATGACAGTAGATTTACTGCTATCTGAAGCTGAAAATGTAGATTATCCACATATATCCATTTTTATATCTCCCTCTCTATATATGCATATATCTATATATCTGTGTGGATAAATTTATTTGTAAAAAAAATGATCTGTCTTCACGCTGCCTCCAAAGGGATCATTTTGTCTAGTCATCTTTAATTACGTCAACAGGCTGGTTGATTCAGTGGACTACAATTCACAACCATAAACGCAAAGAAAGTATCAGGTGGAGGGAAGGATGGGACTCGTAGCCACCATGCAGGCTTAGATCTGATTAAGTCAATCAGGAAATCACACCCGCACAAACCTGCTTTCTGTTTGTGACACTTAAAAACTTTAGTGTAAACATACTCAAGCTATTAGTATTTAGATTGTTTAATCTTAACCCCTGAAGGTACTTTGTTAGTTTAAAATTTAAAAAATGGAAAAATACACAATTTAAAACAATTTCTGGGAATGTAAATTGCATGATTGATTGTACCAATCTCAAAACTAGCAATTAGCGAGTGTAGTAATAGAGCTAGATAATAATAAAAGATTTAATTCAGTCCTAGTGGGATATCAATTTCTGATGTGTCTTGGTGAAAATATATGGGGCCATTCATTGCAAAAGAAGTGTTTTTAAGCAATAACTGTTAAAACACAGGGCATTTCATGAAAATTAATTACTTACTGGAGATTGGTGATGTTCCCTGCATTTGCTTTGGCCTGTGAATGCAAACTAGTATCTAATTCCCCACAAATGCCCAGTATCAAAGTGACTGTTATTACAGCACCCTTTAAAACATGCAAGTGTAGAAAAATTAAATAAAATTTAAAAAGGGAAACTGATACATGTTTCATTAAACACCAGACTAATATGTAATGTAAAGCTTGCACCTGAACCGAACAGGATTTTTGAGATAATTCACTTATTGTATTACACTCTTTTTTTTTGAATTCTTTGTACATAGAGATTTTAAACAGAAAGATTTTTAAAAATCTGTTCAGTGTGCTAAACCATTTTTACAACAGCTGAAAATAACAATCTAAGCAATTTAGCATTCCTAAAAACTCCATTGATTTTATAAAAACTGGACGGTCAGTGCTATTACAATCAGATTACCAGTAATGATCTCATTGTATTTCAATTATTTTAAGTGTGGAATACAGCAGCTTTCCTATTAAAAATGAATTATTGTTCAAAGAAGTTCAAGACACAAATATGCTGCCATATCTGTCTTCTTGTAAAATTTGTATTCAGAACTAGAGGAAACTAAGTAACATGACTGTACTTAAAAAAGCTTGCTAGAAAAATGTATTCACAGATTAATATCTTGGGACATTATTGGCAAATCCAGTACAGGTATATTGGATTTGTAATGCACTCATTAGCAGCGTGATAATTGCAGGAAAATTACTTGAGAACCTGAAACCATTCTTTATTTGTAGGATTGCAGGTCATGTCCAATTTATTAAGGTGTTCCTCTTGTCTGCTGATGTGGTGTTTAGCTATTGTATGCAGCTGTTCTGAAAGGCTCATTCTATTTGGTCTTTAAAAATTAAATACAAGTAACTGTGTACCAAATCTGTTTGCAGAAAACAATTCTTCCCAGGATGTTTTGAACAAGATTCCAACTAACATATTGGCAAAAAGGTCCTCACAGTAGAGCGGCCGAATGCTCAAACAGGTGGCCAGAGAGGATATGGAGATACTTAAAACTCAATTCAACAGGGGCTTGAGCCAGCAGTGTGCCCTTGTGGCCAAGAGGGCCAATGGTATGCTGGGGTGCATTAAAAAGAATGTGGCCAGCAGGTCGAGGGAGCTCATCCTTCCCCCTACTACTCTGCCCTGGTGAGGCCACATCTGGAATACGGTGTCCAGTTCTGGGCTCCTCAGTTCAAGAAAGACAGGGAACTACTGGAGAGAGCCCGGTGGAGGGCTACATAGGTGATAAGGGAACAGGGCATCTCTCCTGTGAGGAAAGGTTGAAAGACCTGGGTCTGTTTAGCCTGGAGAAGACCCAGAGGGGATCTCATCAATGCTTATAAATATCTAAAGGGTGGGTGTCAAGAGGATGCGGCCAGACTCTTCTTAGTGGTGCCCAGTGATAGGACAAGGGGCAACAGGCACAAACTGGAACACAGGAAATCCCATCTCCACATGAGGAAAAGCTTCTTTACTTTGAGGGTGACAGAGCACTGGCACAGGCTGCCCAGAGAGGCTGTGGATTCTCCTTCTCTGGATATATTCAAAACCCGCCTGGATGCATTCCTGTCCAACCTGCTGTAAGTGAATCTGCTTTGGCAGGCGAGTTGGACTAGATAATGTCCAGAGGTCCCTTCCAGCCCCTACCA
Organism: Pluvialis apricaria; assembly: GCA_017639485.1. Taxonomy (NCBI): domain Eukaryota; kingdom Metazoa; phylum Chordata; class Aves; order Charadriiformes; family Charadriidae; genus Pluvialis; species Pluvialis apricaria. The sequence continues at coordinate 122,362,136 of CM030008.1, read as the reverse complement.
TTCTGTGATTTAGCAACCTGACCTGACTGTGAAGTTGGCCCGTCTTCAAGCAAGGGGTTAGACCAGGTGACTTCCAGAAGTCCTTACCAACCTAAATCACTCTGTGATTCACACATGACATCTGAGTCTCCAAAAACTTTTGACGTAGATGGTAGGTCCTAGTTTTCTTTTAAATACATTGGACTGGTTTTCATTGTGCTAGTCTCCTGGTGTGGCCATGAAAATGGCATTACTGGTTCCTGACAATTATCTCCATGCTGGAAATTCTTTACTAGCACAGAATTTTCTGCATGGAGAAGATAAATTCCTTTTCTCATGCAGCAGCAAGTCTTGGTGACGTAATTTAGTGTTCTTGGAATACATTAGCTTTCTATTTGTACTACCTGAAGAAGTGACCCCTCATCCAGAAATATGAAATGTATGAGTGTGTTGGGTTACTGCTATTTTTGCATTGTGGCCTTTTCTGGTTCTGTTCATTTGATGCGTCTGAGAGCTGGGATACTGGACTGTCTTTCAGTGTTTCTGCATCATACTTAAATAAAAGCAGCACAGCAAACTGCTTCACAAATGTTAATTATTTTGACTTCAAACTCTTCTGAGTTTTTCTGCCTCAGATGGAAAAGCTTGGTGTCAAAAGAATCGAATTGTTCCAGTTCATAGATGGGTTTGTTGTTATGGCTCTGATTAGAACTGAAAATTCTTGTTGTCGTCCCTTTACTAAATTGGTTTATCTCTAATCGCAGATTGGTTTCAGGATAAGTCGGTTTATATCTACTCGTGTCTAACAAATTTTATCATTTGTTTATTTCCTGAAGTCCTGGAAACTAGGCATTTGTAACTGAGGTCATAAGGTGGCACTTAGAAAAATATATGGAAAGAGACATCTATGGGAATCATAATGTGAACACTGCCCATGTGATGCTGTCAAAGAGACTGTGAGGACAATGTATTCCTAACAAATTACTCTTCATAATGCAAAGGGTAAGTTTCTGGTGTCATTGTCTAGTGAGTAGGAAGAAGAGGCTTTGTGGCCTTCCCCAGCTCTGCCTTCATCTTTCTGTATGACCATGGGTATCCTCTTCAGATCTGAAAAATTATATTAATGCTACATTTCTTCCTCAAATACAAACTAATTAAGTATTACCATAGTGTATTTATCAGGTATGGGTTCTCAATTTCACTGTTTGGACCTACAAACAAACTTCTATTCCCTTTTCAAACTGTAGTCAATGAGCATCAAAGTCATGCGGCCCTGCACGGCTACGCCCTGGAAATGTGGAGGAGGGACACGGTGGTGATTCTGTAAGATCTGTCAGTGGATAGATAGCTTTATACAACAAGGAGTTTGGATGAGCTGGTAGTCCCCATCAGTTTGCTGCAGGGGCGGTTGAGGCAGCCACTCACAGCAGGGTCTGTGCTCACCATTTAGAAAGTGAGGGGATAGTGTCTTCCAATAACCTCTAAGTACAAATGTGATGTAGTTCTCTTTCAATAAAGACGTCTGTGCTACTTTTGATACTCACATGAATTGACAGCACTTCTGTGGAATAGTTTCCCTGCAAAATGAGAACAACTGCAGAAAAAAAAGACCTAACATTTTAAAAAAAAAAAAAAACAAATTACATACAAAAGGGATGAGCAAGATATTTTGCCTTTTACATTTTTGCTTTCTATTTACAGTCAAGCAGTGAGTTGGGTATTTACCGGGTTGGGTGCACAGGCTAGGTGAAAGTTGAGCAGTATGGCAATTAGTGAAGGGCATGGGTGGATGGCTGCTATCAGAGCAGGCTGCTGGAGCGCACCATGGTACTATGGTGCGAGAGTCCAGTGTTCCCAGTCCGATCCGTGGCACCGCTGCTTTTGAGGCTCTGGCGCTTGCTTGCTCCCTCCTGTGGCCACCGGTCACAGCAGCCTGGCTCCCGCTGCTGCCAGATCCAGCTGCCGGGTAATCCAGCAGGGGAAAAACCCTTTTGCCAAAACCTGATGACTCTAAGCTCTGCCAAATGCTTCAAAAACTTGGTCAGTCTCAATACATTTCTCAGTTCCAGTTTTTTGAGAAATATAGTGCTGATATTTCCTTTTTCGATGTTTAAAAAAAAATAGGCTAGGTTTTCTCCAAGTTCAGATTATTTTTAGTTTAAGTTTCAGTAAAATGTGAACTTTGAAATGTTAAAACCAGAAGAAAAACTGAAGAGAGTGAACCAAAAATCTGGATGTATTTTTGAGGTACCAAAGCAAAACACTTTTTTTTTTTTTACTTCTCAAAAAAAAATTTCTTTTTGCCCTGATGAAATTGATGAAATTTTTAATAGTATTTTTCCATGACATGGGAAAAAATGTTTCCTGACTCAATTAGCTTAGTCAGTGCTGACTCGCATAATAGCGTCTTAACAACTGTAAAATAACCATCCTCTTTTTAGCTATAGATTTTGCATTTGTAAAGCTTATTCCTGAGCTATAAATAAGCGGATGAAAATACACAGTGAGCTTTTGGAAGCACTGAAGAGCCATATTTTTGGCCAATTCAAATCAGTGTACCTCTGCAGTTTTTATGCCAACTGAGCACATGGTCAAACTTCTGCCTAGTCATATTGACTTCATTTTTTAAGACTTCATCTACATAATCAGTTTTCAGAATTTAAAATGGACGTAATTTTGGTCTATAGTCCTTAGCTTTCTAAAAGCAAGAAACTGCAAGATACCATCTTTAAAAAAAGGCATATTTTCAGTGCTTTGGTGGAGGATCCAAAGTGAAAATACATTATTACATTATATTGATGTAGAAATAATAGTTATTTGCTGAAATAAATACTTAGTGATTGGTAATACTGATAAATACTTACTGAAAGGCCTGGTACCTCTAACCTCCTTTAAATTTTGTTGTTGTTTGAAGCTGTTTAGAAGACTATTCCTACTGCAAAAATTTGTGCTGTTTGTACAGAAATAAAGTTCCAGGATTCACCTCATGGTTTTGTACATACTGTATACAAGTATTTCCCTTTGACCTTTTACTTCAGAGTGAAGTCAAATCTCACTCATAAAACCTTCGGCTACATACGGTGGTCTTCAAAAAAAAAAAAGTTGATTATGTGATGAGACTAAATTGTCTATTTACCCTATTTTAGGGTCTGATGTATGTGATTTTGTGTAGGCGAGCCATTGACCTTAATGAGTAAAGCTCCAATGCATTCTGAAACAGCCAACATTTTGGTCTATTAATCCAGGGTAGATTGATTCATTATTTTAGGCTTACTTTGTATGCCTATGTTGAGTTTACTTCATTTTAATTGTACCTTATCTTGAACATCAGCTGTGGGTGTCAAATGAGATTAGCTGACTCAAAAACAAGAGTGGATTTAAAAAACTGAAATATCATAGAATGGTTAGAGTTGGAAGGGATCTTAAAGATCATCTAGATCGAACCCCCACCGCCATGGCCAGGGACAGCTTCCATGAGACTAAGTTGCTCAAAGCCCCATCCAGCCTGGCCTTGAACACTTCCAGGGATGGGGCATCCACAACTTCTCTGGACAACCTGTTCCAGTGTCTCACCACTCTCACAGTAAATAATTTCACCCTAATATCTAATATAAATCTACCTCATCCGGAGCTGGACGCAGTACTCCAGGTGGGGTCTCATGAGAGCAGAGTAGAGGGGCAGAATCACATCCCTCAACCTGCTGGCCACGCTTCTTTTGATGCAGCCCAGGATGCAGTTGGCTTTCTGGGCTGCGAGGGCACATTGCTGGCTCGTGTTGAGCTTCTTATCAACCAAGACCCTCAAGTCTTTCTCCTCAGGGCTGCTCTCAATTCGTTCTCCACCCAGCCTGTATTTGTGCTTGGGATTGTCCCGACCCACGTGCAGGACCTTGCACTTGGCCTTGTTGAACTTCATGAAGTTTGCACGGGCCCACCTCTCAAGCCTGTCCAGGTCCCTCTGGATGGCATCGCTCCCCTCCAGTGTGTCGACAGCTCCACACAGCTTGGTGTCATCAGCAAACTTGCTGGGGCTGTACTCAATCCCTCTGTCCATGTTGCCAACAAAGATGTTAAACAGCACTGGTCCCAGTACCGACCTCTGAGGAATGCCACTTGTCACTGGAACATAGTGTTCCTTAATAATAAATTTGGCTTACTGCTGTGCTCTTCAAATGAAGCAACTTAGTTGTAGAAGTGCAAATAGATTGAAAATAATGATTCTCTCATCCTTTAATAAAGAGAGGTTTTTCTTTGCATTTCTTTGAAGGGAGGGACATGTGCATGTGTGTGAGCTCTGGAGAAGAGGATTGTGCCTGATTTTTTCATATGGCACAGTTATAAAAATTAAAGACTTTGACAGAGATCAGAGATTTCATCAGCATCCTTGCAGAGAAATCTGCAGCCTGAGACCAGGCTTTTTGAGTCATCAAAGAAGCTGTGTGAGCGTTTACTTTCAGAATATAAGCCATGGGATCAGACCACATTAGCTTTAATTGTCTCTAGATTGAGACCCTTAGCTTCCTTCATTTAAGCACCAAAAGTGGTTATAAATATTATGATATTCCCAACAAATGTCAGTTTTCAAATTCCACATGCTGTTGCAGAACTGTTCCCTTTCCTTGTCATTATTCCAGTCATGTATAGTTACAATGGCTTATCTTAAAATAACACTGATGTAAAGCACCCAGTGCATTTCACAGTCATCTTGCACGTAACTGGATTAGTGGAACAAAGGATAGAGACAAGGTCAAAAAGCTAGATTTTTCTTCCTTTAGAAATCAACGAGGTTTTTAAATTTTACTTCATTAAACATCTATTGCCACCTTCTGAGCATCTTGGAGTAATCAAACTTTTATGTTGAGTTTGAACACTTTGAATGTAATTTTACTGTCTGTGTGCAAAAGTGAAGCAGAGAGGCGCTCTTTCAGGTGCAGCAAATTCCTTCCTTTTGACTTGTGAGTTCTGGATGCAGACCTGACTCATATGCTAATGCATGAACCCGTTACTTTGGGGAGGGCAGTGTCTGTGAATTCAGGGCATTTCCAGTCACTTTAAAGCCTCAAGATAGAGCATTCATCAGAAGATGGTGCCCATGCATCGTATACTTTATAACTTATGAAAGGGGTTGGTAATTATGCCCTGCACTTGTACATGGCTTTTTTATGCTCTTTGCAATCTTGCTGTTTTCCTCCACATTCCAGTAACTGATGGAAAATATTTCCACATGTGAAAAGTTCGGGACAGAATTTCGCCTTTTCTTTCAAAGAAATAAAGTGTTGAAGGTTGGTGTGAGCTGAAGGTGAAGGGCTTTTGTTGTTTGCTTTTTTTCTTACTTGACACTTATTAATGCTGATTCTCTTTTAGAAAGCAGGTGATGAAGTGGATGTAATACTGCTGGGCAACAAGTGTGATAAGGAGTCAGAACGCGTAGTTCCAAAACAGAGAGGAGAAAAGGTATCATTGGTACTTTCTTTGGGTTCTCTTGAGTATCTTGGTATGTGACTGTGAGCTGTTACACTGAAAATTATAAAAAGCTCCTGAATTCCAAAAACTCTATTAGGAATTGCTCCAGAAGAACACTTGTGGAGTTCTGGGGTGTTGGTTTTTTTTTAACATACGAGCATGAGTCCATTAAGTAACTCCTAGGTGATCTCTTTAGAATACTGACTTTTATTTTAAAAGTTAAAGTGTACTTTTCTAGGCGTTATGATAGAAATCTTGTCTTTTGAATTAAAACTAAAAATATTTTAGACTCTGCATTTTCACAGTACTGTTTTAATGTGGAATATTAAAGTATAATGCCTAATTTTTCTGGTACCACCCAGCAATGATTTTTTCCTACAGCCTGACTATGAAGAACTATTCTGGCAACCTGTGCGCAGTGTTCTGCATTGTCTGTGAATAGCCCTAAATAACACTGGACAGATAGATTTAGGGAACATCTAGCTCCTCTAGATCTAACTGTGTATGTGTTGCACAACTGAGATTACAGTATAGTTTATACCTCCTGACCATGTGTAGGGGAAGAATGGGTGTTAAGTGGGGAGTGCTGTTTTAAAGGTGATGGCAAATTACTCTCACTGAGAACCAATGAGGAAATCCAGGAGCCATGCTATGGCAGAAGAAATTGTGATAATGACTTAAATGTCTCAGGAGAGCTTGTTTTATATACCAGTAAATTTTGCAACTGCAAACTGCATGCATCTGTTGGCTGGAACTTAGAATGCACCTTTCTATTATGCATCAGGCATGGTGAGTGAGGCGGGATGTCTCGTGTTTGAAGAGAAGAACACTGATTATTTCTTGCCAATTGTATAATCCCAGATTAGGGAACTTTAAAAAATAGCATCACCTTTTCAACAGCATTATGAACAGAAACTTTTGAAAGTTCATTGTTCATATGGAATACACTAGTTAATTACTATATCTGTGTACAAGGAATAAGGTTGCTGAAAAATACATGTATACTGTCACTTGAAGAATGCACTGTTAGAAATCTAGAGTCACTGGATGCGTGTGCACAAGAGGGCAGTAGTAGGGGTTTGCATATGGTATTAACCGTGACATTTTCTGACTTCTGTGTACTTAACCATGCAATCAAAATTTCTCTTAATGTAGTATTTTTTTCAGAAACAAATCATTACCTGCTCACCAATGAGTCTGCTTTCCAGATTACTCCTGTGTTTTGAGGCCAGGCAACTCTTCAGTTTTTTAATGTGATTTTCAAATGCTAAAGAATCTGACTGCGCCAGCTGGAGAGAGGTTCCATTAGCATAGAGAGCTAATACTGTCCTCTCACTCCAAAGAAGAAAATACCCTTATTGAGGGGAAAATAGTTTGATACTAACTCTGCCACATAATAATTCATACTTATGTATTTCATATTACCCTGTGCGTATGAGCTGTAAGTGTTGTTCTGTTCAGAGTCTTGCAGAGGAGACCCCTAGATTCCCTGGGAATCTTACCATGTATGTTGGCATTTCTATAACAATCTGGCATAACTGAGTGGCCATCATATGCCACTTTATGGACTAATTTAATGCTAAGAAATTAATTATTTGTTTTCTTTTTTTAAAGTTCTAGGAATATTTCAGGCACATCTCTCAGATTTAACACTAAGAAATCATAGCAGCACTTTGCTAGGAAATACTATTTTTTGAGTTAAAAGAAATGAACAATTGGAATTAAATTTCACCTTGAAAAAGATATTGGCATTACTTATTTTGTTATTGTAAGTAAGATATGAGCTCATTTCACTCAAGATCTCCAAACTATTCTCAAGGATAATATAAAATAACATTTCCCAGTAGCATCATTCCCATAGGTTTATAAATGTATTTAGGTATCTTATTTATGGATGTATTAAAGATGCTCCGAAAAGCAGAAAAAAAGTAATTCTTTGAATGTGCCTTTCCAGTTTCTTTATGAGAAGGAGTAGCCAAAACTGGGTTCATATTTCCAACTGCTTTAACATGGGGCTGTTGGGTTTTTTTCCATCTAGCTACATTTTTAGAGTACTTGCTTGCCACAATACTTATCAGTATGCAAGGTGAATTGGAATAATACATACATTAATCTTCTTTGGCCAATATTGTGCGCATGCAGAGAAAATAGGGGTGCAGTAATAGGTGTAGTAGGCAATGTAATAACATGATATGGAGAAGGCTGAAGAACTCAAGATTTTAAAATTTTATTTTATTTTTCTTTTGCATGGTCTTCACAGATGGAGCTTGCTCCCAGACCTCTGCATGTACTGGCATGGTTTGGGAAGGCGCAGGTCAGCCGGCACTGGGAAAGCATTGGCTTAGAAGCTGCTTAGGAAAGTTAGATGCATCCATAGCCATGACGAATTTCACCCAATTGTGCTAAAAGAGCTGGTCAATGTGATTGGGGCCACTGTCAGTCAACTCTGAAAAATTACAGTGGTTGGGAGAGATCCCTCTTGACTAGAAAGAGGCCAGCGTGACAGCTATCATTAAAAAAGGCAAGGAGGAGGGTTCAGGAAACTGTAGTCAGTCAGCTTTGCTTCAGTCAGTGGAAGGATCATGGAGCATGTTGTCATCAAATCCTTTTCCAAGGATGTAAAGGACATAATGATAATCTGGAATAGTCGACAAGGGGCAATTTGTGCTTCACCACCCTGGTTGCCTTCTATGATGCCAGAAAATTACTGTGTGGACAAGGGAATAGCGGTGGTTGTGATATATCTTGCATTTAATAAGGCTTTTGACACCCTCTCCCATGGCATCCTCACTTGGAAGCTAGGAAATGTGGGCTGGACAATTGGACCATTAGATGGACTGAAAATTGGCTGGACGACCAGAGGCAAAGGGTAGCGATCAAAGGCTGTGTGTCTGATTGGTAGCTAGGAATAAGCAGAGTACATCAGGGGTGTGTAGTGGGGCTCACATTGTTCAACATCTTCATCAATGATCTGGCGGATGATACAAGGAGATTTGCACGTGACATGAGGTTACAGGATGTGACTGGCACCCCAAATGGGAGAACACCTATTCTGTGGGACCTTGATAAACTTGAGAGCTGGTCCATCATGAAATTCATTAAGAAATGCAAAGACTTACACCTGGGGTGGAATAATCTCGGGCATGAGTCACTGCCCTGCTGCAAAGGACTGGTGGGTTACAACACCAGCTTGAATATAAGTCAACAAGGTTCTCTCATTGCTTAAAAGCATGCTGGGCTGCGTTAGAAGGATAATGGGTGGTAGATCTGGGGAGATTATTACCCGCCTTACTTAGTGCTGGCAAGGCCCCATGAAATATCTTGTCCAGCTTTGGCTCCTCCATTTCAAGAAGGACGTTGAGAAACTGCAGAGGATCCAGCAGACAACTACAAAGAGGACTGGGGTCTAGTACCAGTAATCCATGAGGAGAACTGAGGGAGCTGGGTAAAGAGGAGCAGTTACTGGTCTACAGCAATGGAAGTGTAGTTAGAGGAATGACAGAAATAGGCACTTCTCAGTGGAGGCAGACAGTAAAGCAAGGGGCAGCAGACACAAGACCTGGCTTGGGAGGTTCAGGTTGGAGATAAGAAGAACCAATTGCACTAGAAAGGGTGATGGAGGAGGGACCCATAAAGGTCATAGACTCTCCATCATTGGCGGATTTCAAGACTCAGGTAGGCAAAGCCATGGCTGACGATGCATCGTATGAGCAGTAGTTCCATTGCAAGTGTGGTTATATTTCCAAATTATTTCTGCAATTCCATGATTAAAATGGTTTGCGTTCATCAGAGTTTGTATGTAGGTAGCCTCTAGCAATCTGTTACATGACACAAGAAAGAAAAAAGGAATATTTAATAGTAGATTCTGTGTACTTTATAAGCTTCTCCACTTTATTAGCCCAGCATTTTTTATTGCCTATATTTTTCTTTATGAACCATTATGCATCATTGCTTTGTATTGACATTTGCAAATAGTCAAATGATCTTAACTTTCTGTAACGAGTTGCTGCCATACCGAAAACAGTTCATAGCAGTCAGCTGGAGTTTTAGAATCCCTTGTGAAGCAGTCTGTCTTAAGAAACAGTCCAGATCTCATGTTTATTTTCAAAGTTACATTTTCTTATAGTGTTTTGGACAAGAAACCATTTTGCTTACTTTTTTTTTCTACCTTTAATATAATCTTTATTATATTTTGACTAAAACTTTGAAGTCCAATTCTTGTACCGTCATGCCTGATTTTGGATTTTTTGTAAAACATTGATTTGTTACTTCTAGAGCAAACATAACTTCCAACATTAGACTTTGTATCCTAATGGAGAGCTTTCCAAATAAACCATTAAGTGGTCAGTAATTGTAGGATTTTTTATACGTTATAAGCAGTAGGGTAATTTCTTTGCCTGGAATCATCTTCTCCAGATGTGTACCGAGAAGGGATTGATTGCAAAGGGAATGAATAGACTCTGCCACTATGTTTTTCTGGCAGATATTATTCACACCTTGGCCCCCTCTCTTGGAAGGCAACGATGCAACTGTTTTTCTTTTTCTTCATGTATTTAAGTGTATAAATTAGAAAAAAGTTTAGGACCTTAAAAAGCTATGAATTTTGTTGTTGGGTTTTTGTCCCTCATGCCAACATATCTCAAAGCTATCTGTAAGGGAAATACACTGGAAATAAGAGAACACAAGTAAACTCAATAAAATCAACCAATGTAAAGTCTATGCTGCCCTTTTCTTCTAAGTATTTTCTCTCTTCTATTACCATAATACATTTTTGCATACATATCTGTTCTTTGCTTGCGTATTATCTCTGTGTTTCTCTCTCTGGTAAAAAGGAGCATCTCTTTTTATATTTTTTTATTTTTTATATCTCTTTTTATATTTCATCATGCCTCTTTTTCTAGATTTTTTGTCACATTCTAATCTATACTTTTCTTCAGGCACTCCATTAGTTTCCTCTAAATAATTGCCTAGGAGACAGTTCATTTTCCAAATAAATCAAAACATTGAGAACAGACCCACTAGGGTTTATTCTTCTTATTTACAAGTAAAGATAGGTTAAAAAAGCTGTTTTGAAAATGTAAAAATTTAAGAAGAATGTTTTAAGAGTTACCTGACATTTATAAACTGAGGATGAATATAGAGTACTGAGCTGACATTTACTTAATCAGTGTTTATACAGCGTGTTAGAAGCTGTCAGAACACCTCCATATCTCTAGCTATTAGTATTAGGAAGTGTTTTTTTCCTAAAGACTGTTCATCCCATTGCCTACATTTGTTTTTCAGCTTGCTTGGGAACATGGAATACCCTTTTTTGAAACCAGTGCTAAAGATAACGTGAACATTGAGGATGCATTCTCAATCTTGACTAAGGAAATACTGGAGAAGGTAGGCTTCTCTTCTGAGTAGAAAGAAAATGGGAGATTTTTCTTGACAGACTGGGTAAACAAAGTTGTAAATACAGCAGAGGTTCAGCAAAGCACAGCCTAGGTTTTGCATTACAGGGTTAATATTTTAGGGGGATCCTGTAGCTGTAGACATACAGAGGAGGAACGTGGAGGAGAAGAGTTGTGGGAGAAAAGAACAACAGAAGAAGGGAACAGGTGAAGTACGGTTGAGAGAGAGGGTGAAAATTCAGGAAAACTGCATTTGTGGCTTTCCTTACCATGCTTTTCTTCAAGGGAGAGGTTAACTGCTCTAGAGTGGTTGCGCTTCTGTGCCAGGTAGATTCCTTTTTCCTGTAGGTTTCTGCAGAATATGCACACGGTGAAGATACTGTATACTGACGGAGTGAGTGGACCTTTTATGTTCAGCAATCAAATGTTTTATCCAAAGTTCACAGCTGTTTATTTGGATGATTTACACTAGTGCTTTTGAAGTTATCAGGACCTAAAGATTTGAGTTAATTAGTGGTAGAATCAATATTGTAGCTGTCAGAATCAGCATCTCTAACTACCTAGAGTGTGTTGTCTTAAAGGTCCTTACTCCTCAGAGTTGCAATACTTTTGTAGGACTGAATTATTGTTAATTAGCTCTGAAAATGTTTTGCATCGCAATTTATTTTTAGACAGTAGAATATTATTTTAGACTTTAATGGATGTTCTTCATGCAATGCATTATCATTGCAATTCATCACCAATATTAGTTATACAAAACTAGCCTTCCATTCCGAATACTCTTGAAGTCATAATAAAGATAAATGAGCAAAATTACTGACAAAGTCACAAGTTGCAGTGTTTTGATTAAGTAGCCATAGGGGATGGTCAGAATAATAGCTCAGGCTTGGACTGCCTCTAAATCAAGGTCCTGTCGTATTATACAATAGCACAAGTTGGTTATTTTGGGGGACGAAAAAAAGAGAAAAAAAAGGCTTTTGATTCCTTTAGCGTGAAAATGAAGCTCAACAACTCTACAGTCATGTATAATTTAGAATGGGAGGATAATGGCTGGTCTTTGAATAGTTGGCAAAAAGTCTCAAATAAGATGACTGATTTTCGTGTAAATGAAAAAGACAGGCTACTCTAAGTAGAGAAGATATTTGTTAGTGTGAAGCATGAAAACTACAAAACAATAGCTATGATCATAACTGCTACAAAGACAAATATGTGCGAAGCAAGCATTTTTGCACAGTGTGTTTGGGTAAGATCTGAGATAGTTCTCTGCAGCGTGCAGAAATGATGTTTGGGTATTTCTCACTTTAAGATTGCCTGCATTTATTTTACTTTAAGCGGGACTTTAGTATTCCTGCTTATCTTCATGAAAGTTCATGGGTTTTGTTGTGTGGAGATGCAAACAAATTCAGACCATATTGAAAACGCTATACCACTGCATGGCTTTAATTAGAACTGTTTGAGAATACAGTTGTACACTCTGCATCCATGTATGTGTGTTTGGAAAATATGTCCATGAGAATTTATCAAGTTTGTCTGCAGTAACATTTCACCTTATCTAGAAACGTTTGCAGTCCCTGATGGGGCATCATGTGCCATTACTTTGGTGTATAATTTGCCATTTTTAGTGAAATGCATTTGTTGATTTAAACAAGCACTCCTTTAGCCCAAGTGGTTTTGCCACTGGCCTGATAAGAAAGAGTTCATAGTAAAAAAAATAAATCTACCATACAGTTTCACCGTGGTTTTCAGGTTCGACAAAATAATTTACTTGTTCACAAAACTGTGAAATCTGAATGTAGTACTTGAATTTTAACTCCCTCTAACTTATGACATTTTGGAGAAGGGAAATGCAGTAGGAAGTGTGACTAGTAGCTGTGAAAAATGACATGATAGATGCCAGTCTGAGATCACTTCAGTCAGACATCCATTCTGTAGTGGTAAAATATGTACTTGCTGATGGTAGAAAGGAGATGCAGCTTTGCACAAGTGTTTTGGCCCGAGACATCTATGTCTGAGATAGCAGGATATAGGGCCTCACTTACTTCTGCCGTAGGACCACCTGTGCCACACCGATGAGATGCTTCAGTGGAAGCATGCCATTGCTTTACCGGTCCCGTAGAGGAAACTTGTCTTAAGGAACTCCCCAGAAAAGTCTATTATGGCCGTGCATTTCGGAAGTATGTGGAGGTCATTCAGAAGATATATAGATAGGCAGGGCAGGCTAGCAGGCAGTAGACCGTTTTCAGATGCATTGCAGTAGGCTGTATTAATCTGAGGAAATCAAGGATTTTTTATATACACTCTTGTTCACCATCTACTATGGGCATTTCTTTTTTAAATCTACAGAAAACACTCCTGTAGATGGGAAAGATCAATGTCTGGGGTTACAGAGCTCATACAAAAGTAATGAGCTTCTTGATTGTCTTGAAATTTAGAGCAAGTTGTGGTTCAGTGGAGGACTGGGGAAAAAAAAACCCACATTAAAACATGCCAGACCAAAAAAAAAAAGGAGCAAGTTTGTATTGTCATTATTTTGTGCTGCATTTTCATATCTCTTCTTATGTGGTTTTACTTGTAGTGGGCTTAAGGGAGAGAGAAGACTGCTGTATCCCAGCGATTCAGATAACTAAAGCACTGCTTGACCTTTCAGATATTTATCATCTCAGCCGTTCTATTCTGGGTCTCAATCCTACAGCTGTAATTTACATGGGTAGTCTCATTAAAACAATCAGATGTTATTTGACAGCTTACATTGGTAACAGCTAAGGAGTCATGCTGTATTTTTGAGAACTCATGATTTTCAAACAGGTAATAACTGATTTGACTGTATTCGAAAGGCTGCAGTGGAAGTGAATGTTAATGACACAGCTTATTCCACAGGTTTGCATGGACATGTTGACAAATAACAACAGTATTTTATTTATTCACAGTTCTTGCAAGTCTCAGATATGCCTAAACCTGTTCATTAATAGATGGCAGCTGTTCTTTAACAATGCTTCTGGTTGCTGGTGAACTATTTGTACTTGTGAGTCAGTCCTCAAAAAACAACCAAACCCAGAAAAATGCCACCCAGAATGCAGTTAGTATTTGCACTTTTGTGGTGTTTGGTTTCATGGCTGACAAACAGTACTCTTCTCAACTAGCTTTTAAAAAAAAATATTACAAGCCTTTGTATTTCTGTCTTTGTGGGTGCGGTGGTTGCTATTTTTCTAAACTAGGAGCAGAACGAGGGAAACTGTATTCAACCAAAAGAAAAAAGAAAAGTTTTTTCCCTTTTCTAAAGACTAACCAAAACTTATGTTGTGTCTACCTCCCAAGAGTGACTACTAAGATTTTTTTTTAATATAATGTTAAATAAACATGTATCTGCTGAGCAGAGAATAGTCAAAATCCATTTAAGAGCTTTCCCTGTGCGGTTGAGGGTAACAGTTAATGTTTAACAGCTGGATGTCATTTGAAATGAACATTCAGAAGTAGCAGGCATGAATTCTGTCCTTCCTTGATCTCTTTACCTTCCTCCTCTATGGCAACAAGATTTTTGAGATTACACTGTATGTCCAATTCTTTTGCTCCTAAAGTACCTTTGGAACTTGCTAGCTGATTTTAAACAAATTTGACAGGTCAAACTAAAAGATAATTAAGCTCCCGAGGAGTTCATTGAAAATAAGGTGCTGGGTGGAGGAGAGGCAGAGTACTCTGCAGAAGGAAAGTCTCCAGCGTTAGTTCATGCGGGATATCCAGTTTAATTCACTGCAGTACCCAAATCCATAGGAAATCAGATTTTGTTATTGCCAAGGTTCATGGAATTGTTTGTCCAAAAGATCCCTGTCTCCAGCAGTGCACATTCAGTGTTTCTTTGTTATCCTCAATCATGCATGGAGCCACAGGCTTTATTTGCCCTTTATTTATCTTGTACTGAACACAGAATATTAATTTATCTGTGAGGTTTTTCATAATGCTCGGAATGCTGTATTTTAGATCGATTTTAGATTTTTATCTTCATAACCTTCTTAGTAACATTAGGTAGTATATTCAGCATTGCACACATGGGAACCAAGGTACAGAGATTAAAACAAAGAGGATAAATGGTACCAACTCAGTGCTGGTGCAACGTAGGGCATAATTTTACTACACTATCTATCTTGTTTAATTAAAAAAAAAGTATGTTTTGGACATTGAATGAGCCAGATATTCTGCTGGAAACGGTAGCATATAATTAGGACATGTAAATCAAGACTTAACCATAACGTTTGAGTAAAGGGGATGAGATTCATCTTAGTGTGCAACCTTAGCCAGCTAAAATTTACAGGACTGGTCTGGTTTGGTTGGAGTCATCTCTAGTCAATGAAAAGAGATGCATCTTTTTAGGATAAAGTTGTGTTCTGGAGATGCCTTTCTCTGTTGATCACAGAGGACTCCAAATCTCAGCCTATGTGGTTTCATATGATTAACATTAAGTAAATGTAACTCCAGGAGACCAAAGGAATGTTACACACTTGACTGACTTCTGGCATTTGAGACTTCTGCGAGATCTTGACGTTGAAGCTGGATTGCTCTCTTAACTAGGATTTTTGAGGTGCAACTGTATTAATCCTTACCTAGATGATCTGTAGGGTTGAGGAACCTTAGAGTAACAGCACAGCTGTCTTCTCAAGTTCTTGAAGTAACTAATAGCAGCACAACATTGTTATGGTCTACAAGGTATTAACAGAAGAGGGAGATAGAGACCCACACTTTGCCAGGGGCTTAAATGTTTTAGACATTGTGGAACAGCAGGCTATGGGAGCAAGGACTTCATCCCCCTTTCTTGAGGAAGGTGTTCTGCAGCAGTTAGATCCTGCTGTGCCTGACCCCGTATCCTCTCCTGGTCCTCTCCCTGCTCCTCCTCTGTGATTGCCTTCCCTGCTAGTATATCCCTAGCTCTTGCTTGATACGGCTTGTGTCCTGTCCCGCCCATTCCTGTTGCGAGAGGACTGTCTTGGATTTTGAACAAGTAATTTGAATTACGGGATACAGGGAAAATACACGTCAAGAAAATGGCAGGACTGATCTTAATAACTGAGCTCTCTCCACTGGCGGTTCAGGCACAGAAACATGAACTTGGTTGCGTGAAGTTGTCTGCTGTGCTTCGCCAGTCTTTGTCAACTATCACTGTTAAATATAAACAAAATGATTGCAGTGGTTAAGTATGAGCATGTTATCATTAGAGAGAATATAAATCCCTGGAATTTAAAGAAGTTATAAATAACAGTAACGTCAGTTACAGTCCCTTCTGCTTGTTTCTCTAAAGCTGTTAGTTTTCCAGCAAGCACTCCAGGTCTGACTTTCCCTGGGGACATTGACTCTATCCATAGAGTAAAATCCTGTCATTCTTCCAAACCCACAGTGAACCCCATCTCCAAAATAACTGAAACAGTATCAAAATTCCAAGAACTAGTGTGAGAGTAGGTGAACCCGACTTGGTATGGTACTGCTCATCTGAGCAGTTTTTCAGCAAGGAACAGGCAGATGATCTTAATGAAGATTTGTAATTTACTCCATTAGAAGCCTTTCAGAGAGTTTCTCTTATTTTTTGGTATTTCCCTTTGTATACCAGCTTAAATTTCTTTCCCTGATTTAAAAGAAAAAAAAAAAAGCCAAAACCATTTAGGATCTCAGCCATCTCATTGCAATTCCTGTGTCTAGAAGTTAGGTATCTATTGCACGCCAGCGATACAAACTCTGCCTAGAGCTGGGGAGGAGAGACAGCCGGGAGGGGAGACAGCAGGGAACTTAAAACTGGCTTGAACAGATGCCCGTCTGTTAGGTGAGACATTTCTGCTGTGCTATTTAACAGGAAAAACTAGTATTTGATAGCAGGAAGTTTCAATGTCTTACTGAAATCACTGCAGGGTAGAACGGCATCTGCGTCTGTGGCGGTATTTTCAAAACCCCACTTTGCCTGCGATGCCGAAGTGGAAACTCAAGCTTCATGGTACCATTTTGGTTCTTCTTCCCTTTTCACAGTTTTCTGCTGTTTGTTGGCTGGCTTGTCAGGGAGTCAGTTCCAGCAGGCTGAGCTGAAACGTGAGCTGGAAGTGTTAGTGTTCAGGAAGCCCTGAAGAAGGAATGCTGCCTGCTTTGTTCTCACAGGTGGGAGAGATTTGCATACCTCCCTGCTGTAATTTCAGGAGAGGAGGGTGCCCCACCTCTTCCAAGGCTCGGCTGAAGTTGAGCACTACGTGGGATTGTTGCTTTAGCGCTTTATGCAGGGCTTGTTGTATCTCTTCAGGTTATGAATGTGCGCTTTTTAAATAGGAGTATAGCACTTTTGCTTAAATGAATTCCAGGCCCTTATTTGTTTGATGAAGATCCTGTATGGAATATTCTTATCAAACTGAAGTGATTCTTAAAGTCCTCAACTTCTAAATGACTTTTAAAGCAAACTATTACCTCTTCTTTATTTGTGGAGGGGTGGTTCTTGTTTTTCTGTCCTGGCTAATTTGTTGATCAGTTACTATCAGATAATGATTTTACAGATTATAGGAACCATTTCATTGTCAAATAGGTTTTAGCATTCTTAATCACTTATAGTACTAACGATCTTTGATGTACTTATACATGAACAGCTTACTCGCTACCTGAAAGTACTATTAAGTACTACTTAGTAGTACTACTATTTACTATTACAAATAGTAAATTATTTGCAAATAAGCATCTTCAGTGTTTAAGGAACATGCAAGTTTCTCCCCTCTAACTGAAAGCATGAAGTTAGATAGAACCTGCAACACTTTCAAATTACCTGTTTCTTCTAAAGTTAAGTGAAACCTGAATTCTGAAATTGCTCAAACAGGGATTTTTCTAGAACTCTTTTATTACTTAAATTGAATATTTTTCTTCTGAAGAAAAAGCAGAGGTGGGTGAAACAAAACCTACTTAGTTTATGTCCACAATGATCAATGCTCAGTGTTTTTTCTTGGTCTCAATAGAGAGAATTTCAATTTCTTATTGTACCATAATCTTCCAAAGCTTCCCCCCCCCCGAATCTTATCTCTAAACCAGAGTGATGTCTTGTTCCTTGAGATGACAAGGTTAGGGTTGTGTACTTTTGAGTCTGCTTTGCTCCCTCTTTTAAAAAGGTCTTCATACTTTATATTTACTGTTTACGCTTGAAGACTATCAAATACTGTCTCCACCTAGCACAAATCATAATGGCTAATCAAGCACCTTATACAACTGTGTAAAAAATTAAAACAAATCAGAAGTTATGAAACTGCCTGTTGGAATTTGTGAGAACTCTCAAGGGTAATAAAAATGTTACGTCTGTTGGTACTTGTCACTCCAACAAAAAAAAACAAGTAAAAGTGCACATGCTGTATTTCTTCATACATGATTTATACATGACTAATGACAAGTAATTCCTCAAATCAGTAAGTCACAGTCTTCCAGTACTCTAGAGTCAGAACAAGACGTGTTAATTTTACTGGTGACCGCTTCGGCATCCATCCTGAGGTTTAGACACTACGATACCTTTCCTGCCCTCTGCTCCTGCCTCTATCCATCACTTCTGATCCCTTCCCAGGTGTTGCATCTTTTCCCCCAGCCGTGTGTACTGTGGAAGCCTCCCTGGGTCCCTGCAGCCCCAGGGAGGAACGGGCACAGCCACCTTCTTTGTGGGGATAAACGTGGCACAGAGCAGCCAACACACTGGAAGAGCTCAAGCTATGGCTACAGAAGGAAGAAGGAAACAATTCTGTGTGTCTTTTCCAGACTTTTAGGTAGTGTTAACTATTCTCAGCCAAAGAGGCATAAGGCTTGTTGTAACGTGGGGGAACCTTTTATTTTCCCCTCTTTTTGATTCATGTGAGTAATTTTAGGTGAACCTTTCTGGATGTAGTCAATGTTCAACTACCCTGTGACATTGTACGTGTCAAGTTCTTTATTCTGAATCATGATTAGCATTGTACTACATTATATCTTTTTTCTCCTCTTCCTTTTTTTCCCTGCGCTTTGAGTTTTGTGAATTCCAGCTTAGATAGCTGTCTTCTCTGGAAGCTTCTCTTTGTTGTCAGAAATGGTGGTTTATGGCTGTTGAGTTGAGAGAGGAATGTGGTGAATCCAGTGCTTGCACTTAATTTTCTGTGTATCGTTACATACTTGGTAAACCTGCCAAGAAGCAGGCAGGAGAATGGCAAGTAGAGAAGTTAGGACATTTTTTTTCCTTGGCTTGTGACAATATTCTCTACGTCTTTGTGCCTGAGTTCAGGGTTCAGCATTCATAGTTTTAGAGTGCAAGATTGCAACATATACTTGTACTGTATTGCACAACTGGGTTTGATTGTTTCTCTGGTCAGCACTAATTATCTAGTTGAGTTTATTGCTGAAAGGAAGAGTCCTGGTTTTGCTGATTTTTTTAATTTTTTTTTTAATCTGCTTTTGCAATCAGTACATAAATGTTTTACAAGGGTGGAGTACTGTTTTGATAGTTTATCTTGATAAAACATGACTTGTTTCCATTTAGGGGTATTCCTGCTTATCAAATAAAGGCAAGAAAATAGAGAATTTTGGTGAATTTCACAAAACAAGTTAACATCCTTTATAAAAGCCTGTGCTTTTTTTTAGTGGGTACTGATGTTCTATATTTCCCTATTCCTTTCAACTAGATTTTTGCACCCCATGCTCAATACTGCAAAGATTAACGTACTTAACTGCAACTTAGTGAAAACTGGTGTAGTCAACAGAAGAACCTGTACATCTAGAACAATTCGTGTCAGGAAAGATTTACAGGATCAGTTCATATGGTTTGTAGTGTCTCCTCAAAAGACACTTTCTATCATCTGTCACCTTCAGAGTTAAGAGAGATGTTTGAGGCAGCTAAAGAATGTAAATATACCAAGCTGGGACTTGCACGGGCATCAGTCTCTGTCTAATTTATTAGAAAACTCTAATCTCTTAATAAAATATTCAAAGGAAAAATATATCCAGTGACCCCACCAAATCTTTTACATATTAAAATATGTGAAAATTCAAGCTTTTTGACTGTTGTGTTCTAGTTATCTTAATTAAGTGTTTGCTTTTGTTTGCTTTACAGAAATCCTGTGTATTATATGACTTAGATGTTGTGGCTGTAAATGAAAGTAAGAAGAGAACCTGCTGTGCATTCTGAAATACTGTTTCTTATTCCATTTTCTCTTCAGAAAATATTAACTATTGCAAAGGAACATACGAGATTCTTAAAGTGAGGCTGTGATCCCAAAGCACAGTATTTAGGCATCCTTTGTATTACACAAACTTTGTTGCCAAATGTTTTGATATGTTTATATTATATTTTCATATTTTTAATGTGAAGTTAAAACAATTATCTGACTTTGGAATTATTAGATACATCACAGGATGGCTCCGTTTGCATACAAATGTTTGCAGAAATGAAATCTAAGTGTAGTAATTTTCTCTTATTAAAAAGAAAGTAATTTACCTTGCCTTTTTTTTCTGTTATTTATACCAGATTTGTAATGTAATGAACATTGACATCATCACACAGACAACCTTCTGATACATGAAATCACTTATGCTATCCCCCACATAACATCTCTTTAAATATTTGATATTTACTGCAGTCCCCTAAGATAATTTCTTGGGAATTGTTGGCTTTGATTCTTTTATATCCATTTCAGAAACGTATGTGTTACTTGAATACCCTTGAGCAGGGAGGCTGCAAAGGTGAGGGCTGAGAGAAAAGAGTAAGACATATACAAGATCAGTATGTTGCTGAACCTTCCTTAGAAGGCAGAAAACATGGAACAACAGAACGCACCCAGTAATAATTATCTTGCTCATATAAACTTTTATCATTCTATAAGATAATTCACGCAGGTGTTAGCAGCGTACCTGCATTTTCAAATGTTCCTTTTGTTGTAAATGATCACAATATTAAAAGGTATGCAGTGCTTGTTTGATATTGTGAGGTATTTATGTTATTTTCTTGAAGCATAAATACATCAGGTATCTGATTCTGCTCATTTAGATCTGTTTTATACTGGTATGTAATATCTCTAATTTCAGGGGAGGATATCAGATTTTATTTAAATTTAAATGAGGGCAGACTCAGGATGCCAGTTTCTTTTTCTTGAATCAGAAGCAAAGAGAACACAAATAAAACCTGCAGGACATGCACAAAGCAAACACAACTTGGGAAATTTGAAGAATTGTGGTGATTATATTGTCTTTTTATTTTTTTTTTCCTGGGTGATGTGGTTCTTGCTGATTATTAAATTTAATTGTTTTATCGCCGTTTGTGAATGAATAATACTACTGTGCAACATTGTGTTGTGAGCTATAACTCTAGATAACTAGAATAACTACTAACTCAACTGGCTTACTGTTCTGGAATGTCACTACTCTGCTGAAATATGCCTCCTGCATTTTTGAGGGCTGTTTACAGATTGTCATAATATCAAATTATTAAATTTGGTATTGAGACAGTGAGCTCAATTGGAAAATGCTTTCTGAAACACATGGGACCTAATGTGCCTTAAGCCTACTGCCAGGCTACTGTGCCACTAAGCCATTCAGTTTGCTTGCAGAAGGGGTGCGAAAGGATGGGAAGGGCCACATATTTACAGCTGCTCCTGAGACTACTCCTGATGGCCAGTCACTTAAGCTGGTGTTCAGCGCAAAATCTGAAAACAAGGAAGAAAGGATAATCCCTGCCTTAGTTACAACCATAGCAGAGGAAGAAAATAGTGCTGGAAGGGATTTTGAGAGGCTGTCTAGGTCCTCCTCTTAATCTCAGCCTCAGATCAGCTGTCCCTGCTGTGCTGCAGGAGGATGTTGAGAGACCTGCAGCGATGGAGATTTCACGGTGGTGTACAGTCCTTCGTTAACTGGTTTGGCAAGCAGTTTCCCAATACCTAACCTAACTGCTACACATGGAAAGGAGGTTTTCCCTTTCCTCTTGATGTAGGTGAATGCCTCTGCCTGCCCTCTCTCTTCTCTTCAGGCCAGAAAACTCCTGTCCCTTCTACCTTCCCTTGTAGTTTGGGTTTTTGGAATCCTTTGCCGTTTTTGTCTCTCTCCTCTTGATATTTTTGAGTTGGTTCTCAGCCATCCTGGAGTGTAGACCTGAAAACGGAGCAGACTATTCCAGTTTAAATAATAACAGCTGGATAGATTAAAATGATTGTTTCATTACCTTATTAATGATACTCCTATTTGTACATTCCAGCATCAGCATAATGCATGACAGCCTGGCTCTGCTTGTGATCCGTAATCTCTTTTCTGAAGAACTGCTTTTTTATGCTGGTACATACTTGTGCAGTTCCTTCGTATGTGTAGAACCTTCTGTTTCTCCTTATTTGGTGGCATTTCAGTTTCTCCAATCTGCCAAGATCCTTCTGAATCGTAATGCTGTGCTGCAGCATAGTTGGACACCCTTCCTGTAGATAAGGTCTCCAAATGAGAATAAGTGTACTCTGTTCAGTCCTCAAAGATGTTGATGAAAATACTGAATAGTTCTGGATCCAAAGCAGATCTCAGTGAAATCCCGTTCAATATATCCTTTCAGCTTGGCAGTATTAATTATTTCCAAATATTTTTTTATATACTTGTCTAGACCATATATCTTTTTGGTTAAGAGCACATTACCCTATGTAGCCCTATGAAACCCTATGATCCTCACTCTTTCTACCATGAAGCCTGTTACCATCTGATAGTAGACTAGATTGATCTGGTATTATTTGTTACTGACAAACCCACGTTGTTACTTCTCATATCTTTACTTTCTAAATTCTTGCAAATGGTTGGATTACCTGTTGAAATATTTTTCTTTTTTTTTGTTTGTTTTTTGAGTAGAAATTCAGCTAACCACTTTGTAAAGCTCTTTCCTTCCACCCTTTGAGGGACATGCAATCCTTTTCAAATTTTCTGGAACCGCACTCATTCTTGGAGATAATCAGTAGCAGCTCTAACATTGCTTGAACTCTAAGGGAGTTTCATCAGGTCCAGTCTATCCAAAAATCTTTAACTTATCTAAGTATTTTGCAGTCTATTTCTTCATTTTTCTAACGTAAGTTCTTACACTTTTGTCAGTGGTTCTAGTAGTGAAATCACATCTGCCTGCTTAAATTGAAGACTGAGGTTAAAAAAGGCATTAAGCATACTGGCATCTCAGCATCACCAGTCACTACGTGACGATTAAATAGATTTCCCCCTCTATGGAATAACAGACCAATTTTTTCCTTGGTCTTCTCACTATGCATCTTTCTAACATTCTTCCTATCTTTTAAATCCAATTTTCTAACATTTTGGGACTTTATCTTTCTGGCTTTGTCCATACATAGTCTATAGTGTTGCACAGATTCCCGCAGATGAAATTTTTAGAATAAATAAAGGTTAAATAAGGGATTTGACTGGAAAAAGGAGGACACCTCTTACAGTGAAATAGAAGATAAAAGGTGAATGTTCACACCGACCCTGAGGTCTCTTTAGAATACCTTGTGTGAGCAAAGATTGCTTAGGCTTTGCCAGTAAGACGGGAATAGCGTTCTCTTTCAAAACATGAGATGCACAGACATCAGCTGTATCAAATGCATTGTTCTCGTTGCCCTTCGCCTCAGAGAAAGGTGGGTATTTAGGAGCTGATTCTGAAACGATCACTGCATCTCGTGTTGTTTCCCTTTGGACTTGTAAATATTTATTATGAAAATCAGGCCTTTGATATAAAGGCAAATCACATGTAGGAAGAAGGAATGCAAATTCATGGGCGTTTTTAAAGAAATACGGACTATGCTGGCTTCACGTGAAACTTACTGTACAAGGCTCAGAGTTTTCTTTGGTGTCTGCATACTACAGTGTAAAGCACGTTACTAAAATCTGTTGTGAACGGCTCCATTTCAAATGTTACCATAGATATGAACAGATGATGATCAGAAATGCTTTAAAAATCATTTTATTGGCGATGGAATAAATATATACTAGAGACTTTACAGCCTGCTGCATAAATGTGAAATCAACATGAAAGTCAATTCAAAATGCATTTAAGAATAACTTCAGGAATTATTCTGAGTCCCCTCTGCCACCGCTTACGGTTTTATGGCGACAATTTGCTTGTTGATACGTTAAAGGCTGTCTCTGAACGCCGCCTCAAAGGCACATACACGAAAACTCAGGTGCTGTGTAACTGAGGCCCTGGTCCTGAGGTGGAACAGCTCACAGGGGTTCCTCTCTGGCCTCCTTAGCGTTTTGTACCAGGAAGAGACTCTGGTAAGAGATCACACTAAGGCATTGCTAGACATCAGAGAAATTATTATATCTAAAGTGTTAACTATACATGAGGTGCAGTTAAACCAAGAAATTGTCTGAGATTCATACGTGCTGGTGATTTGATTACCGTGTATGTAATATTAGAATATATTTCAAGGAGGTTGAGCTATAGTACAGTTAGGACACATAACAAAGTCACTCTAAGAGCTCCAGCGAGACATTTAAATACCAGTAAGCTTTAGGATGTCTCTTTGCCTGGAAATAAGTGAATGAAATTTAGACAGTATCTAGAGGTTACATTGTTAAAACAATGCATTTTGTTCCAGTAGGATGGGTAGGAGTGGGTTGGGTTCCCGCTGGTTGGAGCGAACACAAACACGGCTGTATGAAGACATACTTAAAAGCTGTAGGACATCTAAAACCATCTGAAGAATGAAAAAAATCTTTAAAGAAAAATCGGCAGTAACTATTTCTGCGTGAAAGATGTGTTTCTTCCCAGACAGGAGAAGCGCGTGATGTCTGAGAGAAGCATATGCTGTGTATCTGTCCTGGAATTCATGGTGCCCAAGACAACGTTTAAAAACAATTCTTGACAGACTGGTGCTTTGAGTCCTGGTGAATCCCCGTCTGACCTGATCTGCTTTGCCTTATACACTGCACCCAATAACCTCGTCAAACCTGAACGAGTTAAAACCGTGCTTTTGCTTTCCGTATTTCAACAATAATGCTGTTAGCTATTATATCACTTTGCACTTCAATAGCTTAATTCACGTAAGTTGTTCAAAGCATGTGGCGAACTTTGTAAAAGGGAAGATACTTTGAAAAAGAAAAATCCAGCGTCATATTTTTAAAGCTAACCATTGTGGTAGGTAGGATCTAACAGCAGCACGACTGAGTGTAGAGAACGAAGGTTTTTCATAGCGCGGGGAAATCCCAGTGTCAAACTGTGTAGCTAAAGCACGGACCCACGTGAGGATGAGGTTCAAACCAACCCGGATCCATTTAAAGCTAGATAACGCGGGGTTTCTGTAATCCTCTGTGCCGACTGGCTTCCACGGCCTTTGTTTCATCTTGGAGAGGACGGATAAAGTCCCAGTCTCTGTTTGCAGCAGAGCAGAACAAGAGCGCGTCTGTCTCAGCCCTGCTCGTGCCCGCGGTGCTGCTGGCACCAGCCGTCCCAAAGGCACGCAGCGGCGGCTGGCCCTTCACCAGGCGCCGGAGGACGGGCGAGCGGCAGGAGAGCTCTTCCCGCAACAGCAGCTCGTCCCCGAGCTCGGCCATCCCCAGCAGTCGCAAAGATAGATACCGCCGAAGACGCAGCCTGGAGAGAGATGTTAGCTGGGGATGTTTTCAGGCGCTTTGCAAATCACTGGAAGGCACTTTTGCGTTTCTCGTCAACACTACAGCCTTAGATGTAGCCAAATTTACTGCAATAAAATAAACAGTTTTGACACAAAAGTGAACAAAATAAGCTTAAGCACGGTACAGTGCAACCACCCAGGAGTGAAGTGTTTTTCTGGTTTTAATTTCCCAGAGTTTCCACGGTCTAGCAGACTGGAGATAAAAATGCATAAAAAATGGTAACATTAAATAAAATATCTTACAACGATCGTGTAAGACTTCGTCACATAAGCCACTTTGAAAAGAGAACTAGTAGCTGGTTTTAAATTCTCCCGTGATCTGAAGACTCTCGAATGCGCAATATACGCAATACTTGGCGTGTGTGGTAACGACGATTGACGGAAATAAGATTTTCCTGTAACTTCTGTGCGCTGCTCGTCGTACTTTAAATACCCATCCGCGGTTCACAGGTGAAAACTAAAATAACAGATGCATAATCAAAGTCGCCATCTAGTTGGGTTTATTTTATTTGGTTTTTTTTTTAACGTGGGCCGAGTTCCACAGGCGGAGTTCCCACGCTAAGGCAAATCGCGAGGAGACGCAGTGCAGCCCCGCAAACCCCGCCGTGCTCAGCGAAGCCAGGCGTTTTACCCACCGCCCCGCCGGCTCACGGCGCGGGGGATCCCCGCCGCCTTCTCGCAGGGAAGCGGCCGTCTCCACCGCCCCCAACCCACCCGCGCGGGCCGCGAAACCGCGCTCCGGCCGCGCTGCCGGGGCTTCCCCCCCACCCCCGACCCCGGCGGGTTGGCGGGCGGACACCTGCGGGGCCGCCCTCGGCGGGCGGTCGGGCGGGCGAGCTGCAGGGCGGGCGAGCGGTCGGAGGGTGGAGCGAGAGGGACAGGCTTGGCGGCGGCGGCGGCGGCGGCGCTCCCCGCCGGGCGGGCGGGCAGCCCGGCACTTTCCTTTTCGGCGCGGGGAGGAGCGGCGCTGCGCAGGCGTTGCGCGCGCCCTGTTGATTAGTCAGTGCTGGGATGGCGCTTCCTGGGCCAGGCGCGGCGG
Organism: Pluvialis apricaria; assembly: GCA_017639485.1. Taxonomy (NCBI): domain Eukaryota; kingdom Metazoa; phylum Chordata; class Aves; order Charadriiformes; family Charadriidae; genus Pluvialis; species Pluvialis apricaria. The sequence continues at coordinate 122,335,665 of CM030008.1, read as the reverse complement.
CGGCGGCGGCGGCGGGCGGCCCCAGCCGGTCCCGGGGGGCGGCGGGAGCAGCAGCAGCCGCAGCCGCAGCAGCAGCCGCCCGGCGGGCCTCCCCTTCTGCCTAGCGCGGCATGTCCTCTGGCGGCCGGCGCTGAGCGAGGCGGGCTCCCTCCGTCCCTCCCTTCCTCCCCCCCCTCCTCCCCGCTGGCTGCAGCCCCGCCGGCGCTGCCTGTCTGGCTCCCCTTCCCTCCTCTCCCTCCCTTCCCCTTCCCCTCCCCGGGCCGGGAAGATGGACCCCGGCCCGCCGCTGGGTTGCAGCCTCAAGGACGTGAAGTGGAGCGCGGTGGCCGTCCCCCTGGACCTGCTCGTCAGCACCTACCGGCTCCCCCAGATCGCCCGGCTGGACAGCGGTGCGTGGGGGCGGGCGGGCGGGCGGCTCTGCCCGGCGGGGGGGCGGGCGGGCTGCCGGACCCCCCGGGGGTACCCCCTTTACCTCCGGCGGCTGGAAGGGAGCCGCACCACCCCCTCGGCTCCCCGCCGTACTTTCCGTGCGGGTCCTTACACCGGCGTCTGCCGTTACCGGCTGTCGGTGCGAGGCTTCCGACTCGCATCGGAGTCCCTGCGTTGCTTTGCATCCAAATGTCTGGGTGATACCCCCCTGCCCCGGCCCCCCTCCCCGCACCCCCTTGCCGTGTGTGTCCAGGGGAGGTCGGTGGAGCCTGTGGGCCATCAGCTGCCCGCCCCTCAGAAAGGTCCTGGCGGTCTCCAGTTAAAAGGTGGAAGGGCATTTTTCGGCGCTGGAGAGTGATGAAGTGATGCTGCACCAAGGCCAAAGGAGAAGGGGTGTTAAACAGCCAAGCGGGCTCAGTCCCAAATGTTACACTTCACTAAAAAAGCCGCGGACCTGTAAAAAGAGGAGTAACGTAAGGAGCCTTTGCAGCCTCCAGATAACTTTTTATTGCCGTTCACTTGGGTGCTCACCTGCAGTTTCCAAGTCTGCAGCTTTCTGATTACTCCAGGAAAGAAGAAATGAGCCTGACATTATAGCTGTGACTGCAGCTTTCTACCTTTCCTAGAGACTTCGTGTCTTAGAAAGTAATGTGTCAGCACAGGGAACTGGGGAAATATGGGAAATATTTTATAAAGGCTCAGACAGCTGCTTTGTGATGGTGTGTATGTGCGTTGCGTGGTGGCTCTGTGAAAACTGTCCAACTCTCCTGTCTCTAAGGGAATGCAGAGGATAACTCACAAATCGGGAAAATATTCCAGGCTTTTTAATTCCTTAGTTTATGAAATCAGCTTGTACTTACGCGATGTAATAGAACAGTTCTCTTACAAAGTTTTGTATTGATTTGGAAAGTTAAAAATGAGCACAGGCGTCGTCCTCTGTTACTCCCCGGTGCGCAGGTCAGGACCAGGATTGGTTTATTACTTAACTGCAGTTCCCATAATCCAGTGATGAGTCAAGCCAGGTCTTTTTTGACTTTGTCCCTTGATTATGCAGTACTTTTCCTATCCCTTATAGTGCTTCCTCAGAGCTGGCACTCAGGAGCAGGTTAAAGAAAAGGTTCTTTGCCTTTTTTTAACTGCAGCTGGCTGGTTTTCCTCCTGTCAAATGTATATTGCCCTGTGAGAATGGCAAAGCTGGTATGTTCAGGAGTTCCTCGTGGTAATACCTTCTGTCACTAGAAACAGCTAAGATGGCCTCCAGTCACTGCACTTAAGGCTGTCAATTTACTTGAGCTTCCTGGCAGTGATTCAGGCTTTAACAGGGTGTATGTATTGATGATTTGCTAATTTCCCTCTCTGCATGTTACACTTCCCAACCTCCCCGCTCCTCTTGTCTTGCTTCATTGGAAGGGAACTGGAAGAGCTTTGTGGGTAGAGAAAGTTTATGGGTTTTGAGGCAAGTAATTTTTTACTTTTTTTTTTGGTCTGGTGTCAGACCTGGTGACGGGAATATCCCATAATTGTTGGGGACACGAAGATGTTGCCGATCCTGTGCAAAGGCTTTTTTTTGTCCCGTGTGCCACCCTTAAAGCATATGCGCAGGCAAGTGGATGTAAACAGACCTGAGCTCGTTTGCCCGTGCCCTGAGATGGCCAGACACGAGGCAGCTGTTGGTGTAGGTGTCCCGCGAGTAATGGTTCCAACCCCACGCTAAACCCTGCCAGGAGGCAGGTTTGGGTCTAGCGCTGTGCTGAGGGCTTTGGGCTGGAGCTGGTTGAGGTCTGGCCAGTTCAGCGTGCAGGCAGGGGCTCTTGGGTCTGCTTTTACCTACTCGTACAGACGTGCCTTTCAACTTCAGGGACTACAGATGGTAGACGAATCAATATTTTATAAAGAACACAGACGCCATGGTCTTAGTGGTATGAAGAGAATGCTTTTTCTCTAAGAGAAAGCAACCATGAATCAGTGCGTGGCCTCCTGAAGGAGGAAGGTGGGGCACGTGCAGTGTTTGTGGGAATGACTGGAGCATCTGCTGTCCTGGGGTGGTCGCTCTGCATCCCTGTCCTTGTCTTGCAAGGCTGACGAGTGGAGTTCTGTCAGAATTTCTTGAGGCAATACTGAAGAAAATAAATGCAGAGTCCAACCCAAATGTGTGTCATCCAATGCTCAGGAAGTTTAAGGCTACTTCTGCTAACAAGGGAGCGTCTCATGCTGGTTTTATTAGGATACAGCTCTTGTCTCCTCCGCACAGCTGCAGGTACAGCCTGCAGATGCTCAGGGTTCAGTTACGCAGAATTGGCCTCGTCTCTTCTGTAGGTGCTGAAATCCTCTCCAGACCAGTGGAAGCTGCATGTATTTCATGCTGTTGGAAATCAAACCACCTGTAGATGTCTGTCTTCAGTCACCTTTTGATTTCGTGGTTGGCTTCTCTGTCCGTAGCAGCGAGTTGTTTCTGGGCTGGTTGTTTCAGTTTTGTGAAAGCCACAATTTGTTTCTTCTGGAGGACTGGGATGTGGAAGAGGATTGAAAAGCTGGAGGTGTATTTTCTTCAGAAGATGCCAGCCTTATTGTGTTGCTTCTAGATTTCTTAATAGAGTTTAGCACTCGGTGGATAATGTTCTTAGATGATACACACACAAGATCTCCAGGTTTTCACTGTTGCTTCACCTTTAGGCCTTCCAGTTTGAAGGGGGAGAACGGGTATGATGAATGCAGTTTTATTCTTCGAGCTTGGATGTGCAGCTCCTGGAAGAATGCCCTTAAGTAGTTCGGTTTGATTTCTTGACAAGATGAAGTTATGAAATATTTATGCATGCTAAATTTGGTCCTCTGCTAAGAAGGGAGGGGTTTTCTTGATGGTATGGGATAAAGGAGGAATGGGAGGAAGTAATCTCTTGTTACATCAAGATACAGTTGGAAGTAGTTAGGCAACAGTGCCTACCTTATCCATCTAGAAATGATAAATGTGTCAACTTTTGTTGTTTCAGATGAAGTTTTAAGACTGTTTAGTTGTGTTCCAGGTTATGCTTTTGGATGCTGTTAAGTCATAAGTCAAGTTTTGTTTGTTTTAATCTGTTAATGTGTTTTAATATTTTGCTGGTGAATATTGTTATATTAATTGAGCAGATAGACTGAAAAAAAAAAAAAAGCTGTCACTCTTGAGAGAAAGGAAATGTTTTTTCTATATTGTTTTTTTTTCCAACACATATAGCGGCTTAAGTATTTCTAGAGGATAACTCAAATACAAAACTGCTAAAAGAGCGCTAAACACCATACCAAAAATAAATGAATGGACTTCTCGTGCTGTAGAACTCATTGAGTGGGCTGTTTCGGATTAAAAGAAGCAAGACTCGAAGAGCAAGAGAAGAGTGAGCTTTGTGCTGTGTTTTTCCTGTCCTGTCCTCTCCCCGCCCTGACCCCACCATCCTGATCTGCATTGTCACAGCTGAATCCCACCCCGGTGCCGGTGACACCGCGCGGCTTGTGGGTGGTGTACTGGTTTGGGGTATGTTTAGTGGCCAGTCCAGCCCAAACCACGACAGGTGGGTGCAGTGGGGAAAAGATTTTGCTCCATGAACCCAAAGCAGAAAGAGATCTTACCAGAGTGCGGTTGCTGCAACAGGGCAAAAGGAGAGAGTCACTGGTCTCTCAGAAAACATGGATGCGCTTGAGGCTTGGGTTGGCTGTCTTCAGATCATCGGTAGAAAAGGCTAAAAGCAAAGTTGTGATTGTGTTTTGTTTGTAATGCTGAAATGATGTTGTGCATCATTATCTCAGGGCTTTACATTTCTGGTAATTGCTTTTCTAAGGATAATTTTGGAAGGTAAAGGAGAAATGCTGTCAAGGTTAAGATCTGGAAAATACTGCTCTGCGTAGAGCTGGCCTTCGGATTCCAAGAGTCTGTCATTCTTTTTCTTAGGGGGACTCCCTTTCCCCCAGCCACTGTTGCTGTGTTTCCACAAGTAAAGAGCAGCCTTTGCTAGTAGGTATTTTTTGCCCACAGACTGGGTATGAACTGAAAGAGTTCACAGAAATTCATAGCTTGTATACAAAGACTAAAGTTCCTGGGATTAAGAGGGCATGTGGTCCTCTTGATTTTATTTATTTTTTTCACAAAGGGTAAACATATTTATACATGCTCTAAAAAACAACAAAAACAAAACAAACAAACAAAAAAGATGTTATGGAAACTGGTGCTCTTGGTATCAAACATAGTTGCAGTTGTCCTCAGCTCGTAGAGAAGTGATTCCCTACTGTGCATGGTGGGGAAGCCAGGCTGAACTCTTCTGGAAGGGAGACCATGGATCACGATGAGTCGCTGAGACTCCAAAGAAAATTCTTCTCTATGCATTGTAAATGTGTGGTTGCTGTTAGGATGAAATGACACAAATAGCAGCTATAAAGAAAGGCAAAAATCTGTAGAATAGGTAACAAATTTAAAGGGTGATTTCTTCTTTCTTACCCCCGAGTGAACTCTTGTGAATATCAGCAGTGGGTGAGTAGTGGGTCTGTGCTGCTGTTGCTCGTGGGGATGAAGAGATTTTATTTACTTATTTATTTTATTTCAGGTTCTCTTTTTCTCTCCCATTTCAAAACTTTTCGTGGCGACATCTGTCTACCCTAGTCACGTTCAGGGGGCTATTGTTCTCTGCAGGGCTTATTCTGGTTCCAAATATCTGGAAACGGAGCACCCTCACAGCTTACCAAAGAACATCGTAGTCAATAGAACAGTGTGGCTGTGTACATAATGAAAATTTCGTATTGCATCACTCTACAAATGCGAGTTATCTGTGCAGCTGAACAATACTCTGAAACTACAAAGAGACTTATTCTTTTAAGGTCTGAATGCAGCTATCCGTGCTTTAATTGTCTTGAATGACCTCCTTCTTTCGAGAAGCTAGTGCAGGGTGTCTCAGTAGTCTGCTATTGAATAAATCTTTAAAAGGAATCGTGGGGGTAGGGCAAAGCTTTCGAGTGGACCAAGAAAGAGGTTTCAGGTATGCTCAGGCCCTGGGCGGTGGCCGTGATCTGATTTCCCACTGTAGCTGTGGCCGTCTGTGGTGTACTGCGGTGTGGTAGGTGACAATTCTCATATATTGGGCAGACAGACAAGTGTCTCTGATTCGAAGGCAAAAATCCTCAAGTTATGCTGTATCCACGTGGCTTGATCTCTTCCTTACGTGCTGAGCAGCTTTGAAACCCCAACTGTTTGTGCTGTGTGTTCTGCCATTAAAGTATAATCTCAGAAGCATCTCCTCCTTGCTTCCTTTTCTTTTCTCTGTTACCTTGTGGTCTGCTGTTTCCATCAAGACAATTGAATGAAAAAACAATTGACAGGTTGCCACTAACCGCTGCTCCTGGCTTTTTGTTTTGGTTGTTTGTTGTGTTTTGTTGTTTTTTTTTTCTTTTCCCCTGCTGGCAGAGATGTGTTCCAGAAACATTTTAGTGAAAAAGCTTTTAATTCATTTAAAATCTGCAGCTACCGAATGGTGTCTGTGAAGATTATAGTGCCCTCTTGGAGATGGAGGCCAGTAACTTGGCAACACCAGTTCCCAGGAGTAGCACAGGCTTCCAGTGAGGCAGAGGAAGATTTCAGCAGCATACCTGTTTTACACCTAAAAATCCATGATTTCTGTGACCTGCTTTCATGTTTGGCAATGATTTAACATACAACAGTGTGTACTGGGTGTTTTTTAACCAGTACGCCAGTGGACCCTGGGTAGTGTGCACTACACTGGACCCTTGGTAGTGTAGTAGGGTTGCTAAGCTGCAAAATAGTTGCCTTGCTCTTTTTTCTTGCATGTTTAGTAAATGTTCATGTTCTTTTCTGCCACGCAAGGTGAGAAATTGAAACAAAGAGCTATAAATATCAAAAGTTTTGATTCTGTTGGGTGAAGTCTTTGTGTATATACCTGGACAAACTCTTTCTGGGTAATTCTGTAGTTCAGGTGTTGGAAGGTGAAACACCATTAGTCTTTTCTTAACTGGAATTCAAGTGCTATAACTTTAAATCCATGGATGAAGTCCTAGAGGAAGCTTAGTGCCTTGACTTTTTTTTTTTTTTTTTTGGTCCCCCCTCCGTTTAAATTACATGTAGCTTTCAGGTAAGGCATAAGATATACATAAAATCAAAGGAATTAAGGTGTCCTGAACAGTTAGTAAAGCCCTTAATCTTAAAACAAATGTGGTGTGATGAATCATATGCTGCTGTTGTGAGATACGGTAGTAAGGAATGGTACAAGTCTAGCATAGGAAAGAAGGGTTTTGTTGTTTTATGCTGTGTCTGTAAGTGCTGTTCTGGGACTAGGTGTTCCTGGCTTCGGTGATTACGTGAATTGGCACTCCCTGTAATAGCCCAGCAAAGGAACTCTGGGGAGTATGCCAAGATGAAGTGCTGGAGGGTATTGGACATCAGGGTCTGGTGCTCCAGGATTCGGTGGAAGTTGTGGGAAGAGCTACAGCATGTTCCAGTCATTCCAGCGGTGGTTTGTCAGCAGCAAAGGGCATGGGTGTTGCTGTATTTCCTTTTGGCATTAGGAGTAACAAGTTGGTTGGATTAGGGAAGCTTAAGTCTCTCCCCTATAGGAAAATATTCATCATCTTAATGTGGATTGCATATGACTCAAAACCAACCTTCATAAAACCCAGTGAGCCAATATTTCAAGCCTGAAATTTTTGCTTTTAATGGTGCTTCCCTTTGGAACGAGTTTTGCGTAGCATTTGTGGTCTGCGATTTTCATACCATTTACAGTACGAAAAGCTTGTGGAGCTAACCTCCCTGCATCTCCGCCGGTGAGCCAAGTCTGCTAATGTGAAAGGGAGGTGTGTAAGCAGATTGGAGAGTGTGTCTTTGCCGAGGATCGGGGCCACGTCCGCTTTGCGGTCCCTGTGGTGGTGCGCACCTCGGCATAAAACTGCTAATACCGCATCTCTGCCGGGGCACCTGCACACTTGGCTGAGGCATCAGCAGGAGTAGCTGCTCTGTCTCCATCTCTCCTGTGCTGCTGCTGCATGGCGTGTCTCCCCGTCAAGCTTGTTGCTGCATGCTGCGGGGTAGAAATGTCTTCTTGGGGGTGGGGAGGGTTTGGAGTCCAGCATCCTCATCCCCCATAGTTTGCTTTGGCTCCCAGTTTGCGCAAAGGAGTCATCAGAAACTTGGCCTTCAGAAAGAGGTCGGGGGAGGGTTGAGGGGAAGGAGGTAGCTGTGTTTAGCTCATATAAGGCATTAACGCCAACAGCTACTGCAGTGGCTGGCTACACGTGGGAGAAACGAGCGTGGAGATGTTACAGAGGTTGCAAATGGGGAGCAAGAATTGCCAAATCCTACAGACATTCGCAGGCCAGGTCTGTGGTGCTGAGAGAGATGCTCCTGAGCCTGCAAAACCCACAGCGAGTATCTGGACCAAGCCGTGGTGCAGACCCGAGGTAACCAGTGAGAACTGCCAGAGTCATGGGTTCAGGGGGCTTGGGGAGCCCCGTGCTGGGGGCCACAGCGTGCCTGTGCACGAGCAGGAGCTGGTGTGCTCTCAGCAGATGAAGGGGTGATGAGTTTTACCAGGAAAAGTAGCAAATCTTGTGGTGGGGAAGGTCTCTTGGAGCTTCCTAGAGGTGCAAATCTTCAGGAAATGCAAAATTGTTTGAAAAGTACCCTTTTTATTTGTTGGCTTTTTCTTTCCTGGTGTTATAACTGGTGCAAATTGTAATCACAGAGAACTCAGACTCATGCATGTTTCCTTGGCCTGTGAGGGCATCGCTGGGCCCCTAAAGAGAACCAAGGAGAGAGATTTAAATACGGTCTCAGAGTCTGGAAGATGCCTGAGATGCCTGATGAAGCGGATACTGGAATTGCCTCACACCAGGGCTGAACCTTAGTGACTCAAATGTAAATATTATGTAAAATGCAACAGACTCATAGAATGGTTAGAGTTGGAAGGGACCTTAAAGATCATTTAGTTCCAACCCCCCTGCCATAGGCGGGGACACCTTCCACTAGACCAGGTTGCTCAAAGCCCCATCCAGCCTGGCCTTGGACACCTCCAGGGATGGAGCCTAATTTGCTGCAATCCTGTTTGTGAAATGAGCCGGGGAAACCTTTCCAGCAAACTGGTGGCGTTGAGGAACCCGGGGAGTTTCTCCTTACAGTCAGAGCTGGGGAGAGGGTGGGAAGAAAAGCTGAGTAAGGGACTAAAAGCCCCCTTGGACAGGCCGGTGTGTGCCACGCGCTGCTCGTCTCTGACCCTGTGTGGAAAAACGTGTAGTGAGTTTTTGAGATGTGGGTGAGAACGTAGCTCTGTGGGCGGCGGGTTTCCAGGGAAAGGCCGGGGGGCTGCGGCTGCTGGCTGGGGGAGCACTGGCCACCAGCCTGGCTGCGGTGTGGGGGCACATGTCCTCCAAGGGTGAGGTGTTGGATGCGAGGCTGCCCCGGGGACATGGCTCCCCTCTGCAAGGAGGATGTGGTTGGAGAGAGTCTAGAGATTAACCACCCTAAAGTGCTTATTCACTCTGTCCTGGATGGAGAGACTGTGTGCCCAAGCCCGACCCGAGGGTACAAGCAGAGGAAGGTCCCTGTGTACACATATGCAGTCATGTAAAGATTGTGTCTGCTGGCCTTATCAGAGCGCACCCCGCTCCTTGTGCTGCTGTGGCTGAAGCGAGCTGGGCTGCCGGATTGAAACAGCACGCTCGCCTTGCAGCTGGGTTTGTGAGGGTCATGCAGTCTGAATACTCAGTTACTGAATTATTTCCAGGATCTGTTTCAAAGTAATCCACAAATGCTCAGATACACCCTCCCATGTGTTTGTTTTTCTGTTTGCAGCTCTTTTTTTTGTTGTTGTTGTTGTTCCCATTGGCAATTTTACTTATTTGCCCCACTAAAAGCAAGCACTGACTATTCTTGTTCCTTGCTGGCACCTCACCCTTTCAGAGATGAAAGGGGGAAGACTGGGGTGGGAAGATGAAGGAAACTTTTTATCTAAGAGGGGGGAAATAAAAGGCACATGTGCACAGATCTTTTCTTCTTGTCCAGCTTTCATGTTGAGTCTTTCAGTGGGTCCCTTCAGGGCATGGTTGGATTCAAGGAGCCGTTAGCTCCAGTCTGCGTCATTCAGTCCATCCCCATGGCTACTGTCCTGCACTTGTGGGCTTCCAATAGGTGTTGCAAGGTATCTGCAGCTGTTTCCAAGGTTGCTGTGAGGTGAAATACCCAGTACTGTCTAGCAGTAGCAGAATGGAGCAGTTCAAGGAGCTTCTTCCGTTTTTCTGCTATCCTTTCTTGCCTTCAGATGGGATAGTCCTTCCTTTCACCTCTTCCAGCATTGCTGGCACGTTGCTGCTGTTGTGTTCTTGTCCTGTCTTCCAGCTTCTTACAGCTCCTGTGCAAACTCTGCTTCTCCATCCCTCCATGACCTCATCTTTTCCCTCCATGCCCTCTTCTTTTCCCTCAGCTTGGAGGAAATGGGGGTGTTTCTTGGACCAGACAGCAGCAGGATGTGTGGCTGTGTAGTGCACCAGGAGTGACAGCTGCGTATGTGCTACCAGAGGTGAGAAAGCAAGCAGGGAAAGTTATTTCAGACACTTCTAGAGACTTGAAAGTTTCTGGTCACTGAGACCAGAAATTGGAACTGCAGCTCCTTGCTGTTGGGAGGAGGCAGGAGTTCTGGGCTTCGCTGCAGAGAGGTGGTTTGTATCAGTGTTGGTAACATGGGGTCTCCCTCTGTGGAGTCTTGCTCTTTGCTGTTGACATGCTGTTTGCTTTAACTTCGGTAAAGGGAGTTTTGCTGGCAGGACTCACACGTGAATTGGGAGGCTTTACATGTAATGCTTCCTTTTGTCAGCCAACACTGACTGCTTGCTGGACTTACACAGCATCTCCACTCACTTTGTGTATTTGTAAGATAATAGTAATACCTGTCTGTTTGTTATATGATGTGACTAGCCAAGAGAATCTTACATGTATATCCTTGTTGGAAGACTGGTTTCCAAAACCATTCAATTATTTCTGCTTTGTTCTTAACAGTTTCGTTCAGTCTTCTATTTATTAAAAGGTCAAAATGCCCCTTTTGCTCTTTGAAGGGGGCCATGACCGCACACATTGGGTAACATCTGAGTTGCATTTATGTCATTTCATTATGGTCATACTTTTTTTTTTTTTCTTTCTGTCTCCAAATGTGAAGCTACATTTTACTCATAGCAGGAGAATATAGAAAGCAACAGAGCATACGTGACTCGGAGATGATAGGGTTCCGTATGAAAATACAAAATGGGACTGGTTACACATGTGTTATTGCAGTCGCCGACCCCAGGATGTGGCTGTGAACAAACAGCAAAGCTGCAGCAGCGCTGCAGCTGAATGTAGGGCAAGCGGGGGGGAAAAGATCATTTCTGTTGCCTGTTTTATGGGTTGCATTGTCAAATATCATTTGGCTTCCTGTCAATATTATAACAAAATATCTTAAGACCAAATGGCCTGTGGGCGAAGATAAATGTGCCCTCGAGGGGAAAGTGAGGCATGATGGGCTTTTCTTCACACTGTGTTTGCTGCATGCTGCTCGCCAAAAGTAGAAGCTTTCCTCTTCACAGGAGGGGTTTTATCTCTTTCTTTTTGTGCCTTTTTAAGACAATAAAAATATTATCAAAGGGCTGTTATTCACTTATCCCTTTGTTTTTAATAAAACATAAGCCATTCTTTTTCTACCTTGCAGTTTAAGTGTAGATTTCTCTGAAACAATGGAAATAAATTGCATTCAGGATTAGGACTGTTCTTGATCAGAAAAGAATTAGGTGCGGCTTTGATGGCATTCCTCTTGTTAGTATTCCCATATTGCTCAGGTACTCTTACTGTACCAGGGTGTAACCAAACCAAACAGGTGCCGAATTACAGTTGAATATCCAAAATTTCTGTGCACATACGTGGTCAGCCCATGTTTGAAGAAGCATTACCCTCTTGTTAGCGATATTTGATTTTTATTTTATTTTTTTTCAGTTTGAGCAGGAGGGGTAGGATGAACATAGCCAAAATGCAAAGGCAACAGCAGCCCCAACAAGCGGGTGCTGTGTGTGCACAATCAATTAGTGCCGGCGCAGTCTCTGAGATGGGCCAGGCCACTGGGCAAGCAGCCAGGTGGCCACCCGGCTTCAGAGCAGGGCTGAACTTCTGCTCGCTTCCAGCTGTTTCTATTCTATCCTTAACCCAGGCTGCGCAAAAAAAAATAAAAAAAAAAATCAGAGACAAATTAAAGTGTAATGATGAGTTCTTTCACAGCCAAAGAAAGCTATGCTTGAGCAGCTCCTGCATTTGGGCTACTTTATTTTTAATTGTGAGCTTGTCCAAGATGCCCTGAGTTCAAACAGGGATCACTGCTGTGCAACACAAAGCAGCATAGTCTGTCTTTAGGACTGGGATATATAATGAGAGGACTGAGCATGTTTATTTGGATACTATTTTAAAATATCATCTAATTATAAATAACTGTCAATGAGAGCTCCCCAGCTCTCATGCTGTGCCCAGGAAATGTCTGAATGAATAGGCTGCTTTTCTGTCTGCCAGGACAATCTAGAATCAAATTCTAGCTCTTACATCCATGAGGTCGGTAGGGTTAAAATTTTCTTCATTGGCATCCTGAATCTGGGGAGCTTTAGCCAGACTTCCCTAACCGGACTCCCAACCATCACACGTGGGGAGAGGTTTCTGCAGCAGCTAAGGTGCACAGCCACCTTCAACTTTATCAGTTCGAGCAACCGTTCTATGTCTGTGCCTGGAAATAAATAGAAAGCCAACAAAAGCATGTAGTGCAATGCTAAATGCTGACCTCCTCCCTCTAAGTATTAAGCTTCTCCAACTAGGCACCTGATGCTAAACAGGCACTTGGAAGTGTTTCTTCCAGTGGACCTCACAATATTTATAGATGTATCTGACCAGGAGCTTTCTAGCATGAGGAATGCTTGCCTTTAATGAAAGAAAACCTCATCTGTCTTTAAATACTTTATTAAGGAGCTGATTTGGATGGCAGAAGGCTGCTCAGAAGTCTCATTATTGCTGTGTTTGGGTTTTTTTTTTTTTGGTCAGGTAGCACTGTCATTCTCCTTATTCATACCTATCAGACTGCTTATGAAAGCTGCTCTTTGGATTCCTCATTTCCAAACCTGGTACCTTGATTGCAAAGGGCAAATAAATATTTAAAATCTTCCCCCCCCCGACTTTGGCCATGAGAATTCAAAATGGAAAATAAACTAAATGTGAGATGGACATAAAAGTTCCTTTCTCTCCCTCTCTATGGTAACACTAAACTAGGCTGGAACCTCTATTGCATGCAGTGAAAAGTTATTTAGCGTTCTCCTTCTCTGTATATCTAACCTGTGATCATTTTAAGTGTGGTTAGGCTTGGCGTTCTTTGCTCTATTTAACGCTTCAGATTTGTGATCTTGCGTGACTTCAAAACCAGAAAACTTTCTTCCATGAGAATCTCAGTTTTCAATTAATTGAATGATCCTAAGATTATTTTTTTATTTTTTTTTCCTTCAAATATAAGATACCATGATAAACAGTTGACACTATTTAACATGTTTTAAGGTATATGAGTAGTTTCAAGAATTGCTGACACTTTTTAGGGTGGTTTATAAGTAACTATAGTGATTGACTGTTCTGTTGGATCAATGTCACAGTGAAATCCGTCATGAGGATACAGCAAATCTGCAGTTATATCTGATGATGCTCAGCATTAATAAGAAGAGTAATTATGATAGCAGCAGAAAGTTACTGTGTTTTGGAATGCAAATGTTAAGATGTTGTTGTACTGAGTGTTTTTTTTCCCCTGTGTGGGGGTGGAGAGCAGTCTGTGTTGAAAGATGTGTTTTGGCTTGTTTGGCTTGAGTTCATAAAAAGTAAGGTTTCTCATTCTGGGATGTTTGTTCTGAAGGCTTGAAACAAACACAAACAAAGCTCAATGAAATCTGTGTTGTTACTTTTCTCCCCCCTCCCAGTTTTCTTCTGAACATAAAGAAAGCAAGATGCCAAGGTTCAAACTGTGAGATTGCTAAAGTCAGCAGAGCATTTACCATCAGTAGCAGTGGCACCAGAATTCCACTTAGTGTTTACTTAAAATATTTGTGCTCCTCTTCCCTGCAGTAGGTCAAACAGGTTTTTTGAAGGCTCGCTGAGATGCTGTTTCTGTGTATTTGCAGCTAGAGAAGAGCCTGTCTTGGAACAAACTGGATTTTTCACTGGATTAATCTGTCCCATAGCCTTATAACAAGATTATGGTTTATGCTGATTTGTTGCAACAGTACTGGTATATCCAGTCATTCCAATAGCAAAATGCTAATCCTAAAGAAATAAATCTGTCTTCTTGCTGGCAGGCATAAAAAGAAGAGGGGGATGGGAGTCTCTGCTCTCTTGTTAGGTATTAGTGGGTGATAGCTCGAGTTCAGCATCAGTTGGATTAAAGCAATTTGATTGTATCAGGCTTTTGCAGAGGGATTGGAAATTGCAGAAATAAAGCCTTATCTCCTTTCTCTTGATTGTGAAATATTTAATGGTCACCCAGAGCAAAGTCTGATCACAGTACCGTGAGGCTGAAGGATTACATCAATGCACAAAGTACCGCAAAGTAGTGATGTTAGGCAGTCGGAGGGTGATGCTGTCCTTGCCCTTTCCTCGCTAAGCAGGTAGGGTTAGTGAAGGAAACTGGATGTCCTGTTGTTCAGACACGGCTGAGAATTGTTGCAGCATGGCCAACCGTAGCCAACAACAGCTGTGTTTCATCCAAGGAAAAAGGTGCGCAGTGGGAAGAGGCTTAATCATGGACAAACTGTTTCTTGTGTAGCTGCATCTCGCTCAGCTCCTCCTGAAGCTGTGAGAAGATGCAGTGTGTCTCCCTCCACCATCCAAGGCTGAGAAAAATGTAATTGCTGGTAATGGACCTTGCTGCAGACGAGCAGTTTTGGGCAGCTGAGTGTCTCAGTCTGGGCTGGATGGGGTTGGATCATTCTCCTGGGCGTTTCCTACATGGTCTCTGCAGCGAAGTACCAAAGAGTCCATCTGAAACTCTTGGTGAGTTTGTGAGGCACAGCCTGAGCTGGCTTCGATGCCTGGGCTTTCCTGTGGTTCAAATAAAAATATATTTAAAAAAAAAAAGGTGCTTTTTTTAAAAAAAAACAAAACAAACAACCTCTTTTGTAGTGTAAAAAGCAACTCTGAAGACCAACTGGTTGAATCTTAATTTGAGAGGCAGCACACCAGATTTTCAACTAGTTTTGCCTGGTCTTTCCTGCTTTAGTTGCGATTTTTTCCCTTTTCTTGCCTTTGGCAAAGGAAGGAAGAATCTAAGTCATCTTAAAATCAAAATGAGAATGAATCCTTATGCTGTCAGGGGAAGCCTTTCAGCCACTGAAAGATGTGGTGACTATGCAGTTGATAGAAGATCAAGTCAATATTACTTTGGATTTCTTTGGAGAGAGGGGTGTTTGATTGCAGTTTCAATCATGACAGAAATACTGGTTGATCCGGATAATAGGAACCAGCACAAACAAATGTGCTGCAGGAGTGGAACAATTAAATGGAAGCGCATACTTAAAACTACTTGGGAAATTGTTTGAGAAGGAAGAAGGAAACTGAAAAGTGAGGTTGATTATCAATAGTCCTAGATATAACTGAAATTTTTATTCCAGATCTTTGTGTTGCAAACTCAAAAAGGTGTGTAGTTGGGGGCAGAGCCCTCTGCTTTCATCTTTTCCACTATGTTCAGACACAGACAGTCAGATGAGACCATTGTCAGGCTTTCCTAATAAATATGCCCACTTTAAATTAAAAATTTAGTACACTACATTTTATAGCCCTGAGATGTTTAAATTTTAACATGGGTTGGGTTTGTTTAGATGGTTGGGTTTTTTTTCCATCTCACTCCTAGAAACTACAATATTTTCTCCTAGAAATTACAATATTTACCCTTTTAACTTGATGGCAGTCTGTATTTAGACTTTGCATGATACACCCCCATGCAAGTTGTTTTGCTCTTTAAACAAAGAAGTTTGCCTCATCAGCTAGATAATTTTTTTATCAACCTTTTTTTTGTGTCTGTATGGAATGACAAAGTGAGACTGATAACATGGAGAGACTTTCAAAGCAGGTTTTTTCTTCAGCAGTAGTACTGTTTTCTACAATTACATGCTCTTTTTACTTCTCTCCTATTAGGCATTTTATGCAAGAGTAACTCTTCCAAGCATCTGTTCAGTCATAGTGACAAAAAAAAAAAACCATAAAATTTTCAATGCTTGTAGATCCAATATTCATTAATGTTGCTACAAGTGGGGTTCTTCATGTAACAAAATATTTCTGGGGTTTTCTTTCCTTCATTTGTTAAGGAACATTACAAGGATGTGGAGTTTTTCCATACAAATTCCTGATGATACTTCAAACTGGAAAATTCAGATGATGTTCTCTTCCTAATGAACTTTTTCCTTTGACCTACATCATGGACCAGTGCAAACTTTATTTTTGCGGAAGAAATAGCATTGATGGGCTGAACAGCTCATTGCGATTTGACTCAGTAACCAAGTACAGTGCCAAAGCTTAAGCAAGCAAACCACCCTAATTTAATATTTATTAGTCTTTGACATTCATTGAGGTATGTCTCCATAGATAAATACCCAACAGATACTCTGGAGTGTGATGCAGCATGCAGAAAACAAAAGGTTTGACTTCCGCCCTCCACCCGCCCTCAGAGTTCAGACAGAAGTTATTTGTCATGAGGAGAGGTTGCATGACCTGCTAAATAATAATAAAATAAAATTGACTGTCCTAATTTGAATACTCTGACTTACCAAGAACTTTGCGTTTCTTCCCCCAAAATGTACATTCCAAACTCAGCATTATAAAAGAGGAAAGCTTTTAAGTATTAGTGAAATGATCTGTAGGAGAAGAGGCACCTGTTCTGCCAGTGAGACGTTGCTGCGGTAATACAACTGCGTGTCGGAGGTGACGGATCGTGTGTTGACAGCATTGTGGTAGATGGGCAGTCGGATGGAAGCCGTCCCGGGCACTGTGGCAGTTTGTCTGCCTGAAACAGCAGAACCATTTGGCGAAGTCCATGCTTCTAAGGGAAAAAGGGCATTTGCTCACTTGCTTCTTTCCTCGCCCTGATGACAACTGTGGTCTAATGGTCATGTCTGACAGCACTGCAGGTATTTGATTAACACAGAATATAGTAGGTTTGCCTTCTGCTGAGTTGTCACATACTCGTTTATTTTGTTTCTCCTCCGTTGCATGTATTAAAACCAGAAAGGGTTGTTTAGGAGCACAGTCTTGTTCCCTAAGTGAAAGAATTTACACTGCTCTTTGAATTCAAACTGTAATAAAAATAGATGCTAAGCCTTAAAGATACTGGAAAATTGACTACTTGGAGTTCTCTTCCGGTAGCCTATTGCCCATGCTAACAGTTTAGGGGTGTTTGTGTGTGTTTATCAAGGTACTTGTACTCTTACTAACATAAAAGCAATGTACTCAGTACAGTGTTTCTTGAGCCCTAGTGGTGTATCTCTGGGTCAAATGAGACCAAATTGAAGTCAGCAGTGAAAAAATCTTTGTGACGGAGCCTGACGTACACCTTGATCTTTTTTGGCTTACTTGTTTTGTATGGAACAAGGAGTTGCTGTCTGCAGATTTTTGTGGACGGTCACGCCTTGGTTTTTGTTGTCCTGTATTTCAAGAGATCAGAAGTCCAAACAACCAACTCACTAAACAAGAACCAAAGTGTTGAGAGCTGTTTGAAGACTGCATAAAAGATGAGCCTACCAGTGAAAGGAAACACAGATTCACAGATGAGAATGGCCCTGAGTTATGATTGATTTTTATTTTCTTTTTTTTTCTTTAGAAGGCAGAAGGATGCTGTGGTACCCAGCCTGGTATTAACACCCGGCGATACCCCACAGCCTCCCTTGGAAAGGCTGCAGGTAGCTGTGATGCTCACAGACCCTCATTGCCAAGGAGGCTGAAGTTTGCGCGGGCAGTGCCCGCAGTTCGTAGGCGCTCGCTGTGCACAGCTGGCTGTCTCTGACCTCTGCACCATCTCTTTGGGTGGGCTGTCTCATCAGTGCCAGGCCCTGGGCTCCCCACTTTCAGATGGGGAACACCCCTCAGCTTTTTGTGCTAGGAGGAGGCCTTGGTTTCAGCTTTTACCTGCGGTGAATCTTCCAGTAAGGCCAAAAGAAATCGAATTCATCTTAAGGTGTTACCTGTGTGGGAGCTATGTGACTAGCAACAGTGTGCAGAGACACAAGTTGGCCTTTTCAAAAACAGGACAGCTTTTATTAGGTGACTGGTGTATGGTGGTGTAGAGTCCTTCTTTCAGAGTGGAAGAGCAGCGCTGGCATTTATATTTGTGCTAGCAGTGTGACCTCCCTCTGACCTGAAACATCTCTTTGCACAGAGCCATGAAGTCCATAATACTGTCTCTTCTATTTTTTTGTCTTTTTTTTTTTTAAACGGTAAATTATAACTTCATTTCATACTGGCTGGGGCTTGTGCTTTGTTTTTCACGATGCGGTAGGGTGATGTTAAGGTGTATCTTAATGCATGGCTTGTTTGGTTCTCAGCCAGGGAAAGTCCAGGGAAGCTGCATGTCCAGTGAAGCAGATACCATGTAAGTTAAGGCTCCTCAGTGTGATGATAGCATGATAAATAAGTAAGAACCTCCCTTCTTTCTTTTTTTCCGGCTTCTAATCGTTCTGCTTTCTCTTAGCTTCAAGTTGTTGCAAAATAAACCTTGGTTGTTAGTCCTCCCTTGTAACACTAGCCACATGCTGACAGTTCTTGGTAGTTATTTCACAGCAGATGTGCTCACCTGACCAGACAGCCCCTTCTTTGTGCTGTTGCACAAATTAACCCTTCATTCCGAGCAAATGTCAGTGCAAGCTCGAGTGGGGATAAAGCTCAAGATATTCGTTTGTGTGTTTTGTAGGTACCTGGCTTAGCGCCCACTGAAATGATTCTTTTAATGTTGCTGAGGTTTTCCTACATAATGATATGTTATGCGATTGTGGAACATTAGATGGAATAATTAAACTCACCACCTACTTAACTGACCAAGGCAGGCTGGCTGATGCACTTGATTGTACAGCATCTGTTACCTGCATGCAGATGGTGTTCAGGCTTAATGAAAACACATGGCCCAAAGCCTTGATGAGTTTTCCCTGGGGTTTCCACAGGCATCTTCTTCACCAGCTATTTCACGAAAGCCGTCTTAAGTTTCTTGTGAGCTCCCAGCTCTTTTCTGTAAGCTGTTTTGTTCCAGGAAGAGCAAATTCTGCATGCTTGAACTGATGTGCAAGGGACAGCATTAAGCTCACTTTACAGTCTTCTGTGATGAATGAGATGAGAGGAATGTCTCCGTAACCATCTTCCTGGCAGGAGGAGATGGTATCTAGTTCATCTGGCGTGTGTAAATGGTATCTGTTACGTTGCTGGAACCTTGCATGCGACTTCTTCTCTTTCTCTGAATTGCTCACTACCTACTATTTTAATGTCTCCAGACGCAAAGCTTATGCTTTAAGGCAGTGATGCAAACTCTTAGCCAAGATGACAAAGTGTGTGGCATTATAAAGTGTTTATATTCCTGTAGATCGCTGCTTATTTTTAGCAGTGTAGTTTCTGTGAGTGAATGAGTCATATTGGCCTGCACATTTTGCAGTGACTTGAATGTTAGTTCCTCAATACTAGGAGGAGAACCTTAAAAGCTAGTGGATCTTATTTTTTTTTTCATTTGTTTCATGATTTTTCTTTAGTGGTTGGTGTTGAAGAGTCATTGCTGTCTTTGGCAAACCGGAATATGTGGAACCTGCGTGACTTTTCTTTTATGGACTGTAGTGGGCCAAGCTTTAACTGCTGATGCAGAAGGAAGCAAAGAGGAGATGGGATTGCTCAGACCCTTCAAAACTGACTGGAGTGGTCTTCAGTTCTACTCCTGAGGCTTTACCCCTGACATTTAGAAGTTGTGAAATGCTAAACTAAACAAAAGTATGTGTCATTAGAAAGTAAGTCGTGGCAACAACCTGCAGGGAGGTCAGTGCTTGCTTTAAAAGGAGTGAGCTGCCTTCTGTGCCGCAGCATTCCCGTGTATAAATTTGGTCCCTGTGTGTAGCCAGCCTCTCTTTTCTCACCTGGTTCTGAAATACTGCGTGTGAGAACAGAAATTCATCTCCGAACTTGTAGATCGAGGTATCCTGTTCCCAGTCTTGCTGCAGTTGTTAACTGTTAATTGGAGATTGGAGTGTTTACAATGACAGAGCCAAGATTTGCCAAATGTGGATGATCCAGTTCTGGAACTGGAAAGAATTATTAAAGAAGTATTGGTATTTAATGTAGGTGGTATTTAATAAGCATGGGAATCTTGATTAAGCAATTACCTTTTTTTGTTAGCTGTATCAACATGTGAACAATTTTCCTTTCGTGGTCAACATTCCCTCTGCAACTGCCTGTCAACAAGGGTGGGCTTTGCAGTATTTGTAGGAATTGTATGGAAAGGGATCATGTAATTAAAAAACAGTAATACGTCTTACTTGCGGTGAACACAGGAATAGCTATTGCAGTGCTGCTTCGGTGATGCATGTTGAAGTAGCCCAAATACTGGTCATGGTCAGAGTGCTTATAGGAGGACAGCTTGTGTAGGAACATACCGGCTAACTTTTCAGTTTGGAGGTGTGAGGCTTTTATTGCCAGGCAAGGATGGCCGTTGACGCTTTATTTAGGGTTTAGGTACTGTTAGCGAATCGTGGGTTTCTTAGTCTCGGGCATTATTATGAATAAACTTGACTCATATTTTGGAAATGGTTGGCAATTTGGGGAGGGGTGGGGAATTGCATGTGATAATTCACTGGTTCTATGGTTTTTGTTTGGGGGGGGAAACAACTCAAGTATTTGCTTGTAGATTCTTTGTAGTGGTTTAATTATATTGCAGGCATGTGGGGCAGGGAGGAGAGGGCGAGAGGATAGAGCTAATCCATATTTGATCGTAAGAGACAAAACTGTTGCTAAAGATGAGTGGCCTATGTTCTCTGTTTTCTCATGGCGTCTGATTTTTGTGTAAGCAGCAGTGTGGGAGTATGTTGAATAGGTGAGAACCGAGTTGCATAGTTGGTGGATGTGAGGACTGCTGAGTTCTCTCCCACGTAGTTAAAATGTGATTAATGAAAGGCTTGCATAACTTGTATTACTGAGATGGGGGGGGGGGGGCGAGACTGGATATGTGTGGCTGTTTTGCAAGGTACGGTTGGCTGAGAAAAGCATAAAGGGCCAAGTCTGGGCTGTGTGAGAGCCAGGAGCTGAGTCCTGTAGCTACGGTCAGAGGTGTCCCCTGCCTGAAAGGTCCTCCCCTCCAGGAGACAGTGAGCAAGTCTTAAAGGAGGAGACAGACTAGATGAAGATGGAAGAAAGAAGAGAGTACGTATGGCCGTGTTTTGTTGTCCTCAGTCACGTTTGACTCTTCTGTGTGTTTTCCCCCCATAGCATGGGGGCCATCATTAGCTAGGTGTTTTTACAAGTCCATTAATCCTTTTGGTGGCATCCTATAGAGCAGCCTTAGGAATCCAGTTCGCCATGGTTAGGAAGGATCGAGGTTTGGTGTGGATAGACCTACCTGTTGTGAGGGAGCCGGAGGGACCGTCATCTCCCTGTTGCTCCACCTCCTCTCCTCGGCTCAAACTCCCATGGCAAAGCATGAAATTCATTTCCAATGTAATCAGTTGGAGTAAATAATCGCTGTAACAAGAACTGTGGTTTCCAAGGTTCTGTTTAAAAAAATACAGCTACTTCCAGCTGCAGACTTAATTACGTAGTTGCTCTTGGGCCTGCCTTAGTAATCTCTTTTTACACTCACCTGTCCCACCCAGTTTTAGTGGGGTAACCGCCTAAACAGATCGTGGCATGTGAGCCATGACTGGAAGCACCTTTTCATCATGGGTGTCTTTATTTTCCTGAGAATATCTTTGTCAGACCCTTCGAGGATGACCCACACTAATTATTTCCCTGCAATCCTGGATGTAGAATCCATCCTTCCTTTAAGTAATGTTCTGAAATTATACCTACAAACCGTAAGGCGGAGAAAAAGCATACCAGAGATGCTTTGTATTTTCTTCAAAATTTGTTTACCACTGTCAGTGAAACTAGTAGAATACTAGTTCTTCCCCTGGGTGTCATTGGTTTTATTTTGTTGTGGGATGGAATAATTACTTGTTGCTGTGGATTATAGAAAGCATGAGTGTAACTCTCTGAACTGAAACATGAGTTTCAAATAACACCATATATTATTATTATTATTATTATTGTGTTTTCCCCCAAAATTATAACCCTCTGTTGCAGCAAGTGGAAGATAACTTTTATACGTATTAGGAGTTGCCCTGTGAGCAGAAAATGGGAGATGCTCAAGGTCAGATGACTTGGTAACATTTAGTGGGTGCATGACCCCTCTATCAAATACATCTGCATATCCTTCGAGATATGGAAGGGACCAAAGAGTTCTCTGGTGCTGCATGGCAGTTTTGCCGCTCTTCCCTAGGTTTTCCGAGGTCCCTTCTCCCAGCACGCTGTGGGTGGAGGGGTGGTGCTTCCCAGGGAGCAGGAACTGGTGTCAAGCCGCCTGTCTGCCTGGCTGGGCTGCCAGGGGCCGTGGTCCAAGGAACACTTGGAAACCAGTTCTTGAAATGTCCTGCTTACCTGGAAGCTACTTTCTGTGCTATGGAAAAGAAGGAAACTTGGAAATGATACCATCCAAGCAAGAATAACCAGTACTAAGGAGCTCTGTACACTTTTTTGTTTTTTTTTTATTTATTCCCCCTCTACACCACCATAACAGTGGTTTATCCAGAGTTATGAGTTAAAGCCCCAAACGCACAAAACAGGAACTTTTTTTTAAGGTTTAACAGGCAGACCCAGGGACAGCGGACCCAGGGAATTCCATCTCTTGGGCTCTGCAGGCAGGTTGGGAGGGGTCTCTCCCTTGTTTAGCCAAACACAAGTTTCTGGAGGAAACAAGCACAATCCTGTGGCCGGAGAGCGTTGGAGCAGATGGTCGTAATGGTCTCTTCTTATTTAAAATCTAACAGTTCTCACACACACCAGTTGCTGCATTTTGAATCGTGTAGGAGGGCGCTTTCTGATAGAATGGGAGCATGAAATCAGGCAGGAATGGGGTGTGTAGTAGCCATTGCCTACGGTGGAAAAGATTGCCTGGTGTGGGCAAAATAAAAAAAAAACCTCAATGGGAAGTATCTGTCCTCTGCAGAGACTGAACAGGGGAAATGTCTGCTGCCCCAGGCTGAGGAAAGTCTCATTCTTCCACTGACTTTTAGGAATATCAGAGGACAGCAAAGAGAAAGTGCAGTTTGTTGTAGTAGCTGAAGGAGATGGGGTTTGTCCAAACTTGATTCCAGGGCTAAACTACTTGCTTTATTTTTGGCTGTAACTGCAGAGGGCTGGTGGGAGAGAAGGAAAATGAAATTTAAAGCTTCGTTATTCTTGGCCCGTGTTTAGTGTCTACTAAGTGTTCT
The DNA here is from genome assembly GCA_017639485.1 of Pluvialis apricaria. Taxonomy (NCBI): domain Eukaryota; kingdom Metazoa; phylum Chordata; class Aves; order Charadriiformes; family Charadriidae; genus Pluvialis; species Pluvialis apricaria. Next base: position 122,312,703 of record CM030008.1, on the reverse strand, counting down.
TGAAAGTTCACGTGGCTGCTTTAAAGACACCTTGAGACAGGCCGTTTTCTCTGTGTTTAACGCAAAAGTGTACTGAGCAGGACTGCAGGTATGTAAGAGCAGTCTGCCATGATGTGACGTGCTCTATGAAATTTTGGTGATGTATCATGCTTGAGATGTACAGCTGGTACTTTGAGTAGTCTATCGAACGGGGCTTTTGCAATTGCTGGAAAGCCAAGCAAAGCACTCTAGTCCTGATGGGGCTCTGCAGCCGGTGAGGAGGGGAGGGTACTTAGTGGAAATGCAGAGGACTCGGTAGGGATAGGGGGAGAAAGGAGAGCTGGATCTCTGGCTGGGTTTGGGATGGGTTTGGCAGACACCACAGTGCAACAGAGAGCACTGCAAAGATGAGCTGGACATTATCTGGGGAAGCTTCTGGTTGAATTTATCTCTGAGAGAGGACTTTGTGTGTTAGCAAGTTTGGGGTTTTTTGTTTGGTTTTTTTTTTTTTTCCCCTTAAGTGGCAGGATTAAATTTACAGATATAGGAATGGCTAATTAAGCAGTAACTAGCAAAGGGATAGAATGACAAAGCTGAAATCTCCGTATCTGCAAGTGTGATACCCAATTACTTCATAGTGATGAACAAGATTTGGCTTCAGGTGGCTGTAGGGTGGTGTGATGCTGATCTTCCAACATGTGAAAAGGTACCTTTTTACCTTTATTTAAATATTAAAAGAGCTCTCAAGTATTGATATTAAGTGAAATAGGCGGACATAAATAGAGATATGAAAAGTCTGTTTATGCAGAAAGCTGAAAAAGGAGCCTCAGAGCCACTGCTGAGTAAACTGGATTACATCTCTGTGGTATTGTATTCATGCCCTGAGTTGTTTTGCTTTATGTTGGTTTTCTGTAAGGTAAAGTGCTTACATTGCAAAAATGAATACTGTGTAGAATTTACGTTTACTTAATTGGATATTTACAAATATCAAAAGGTCTGAAAAAAACCCCAGCAATAAGAATACAATGCTAGTTGTGAAGTTTTCCTAATTCTTCATGCAATAAATGTGATTTTTTTTTAAAAAAAAATTTGCATCTGTTTTGCAGGAGAAACTGTAGAAGGCCTTCGAGAGAGCGATTATCTTCTGATTCATTCATGTCGGCAGTGGACGACAATTACAGCTCACAGTCTGGAGGAGGGTCACTACGTCATAGGGCCAAAGATAGAAATCCCTGTACATTATGCAGGTAAAGCTATTGTTGACCTGAAATACAAATGCAAAGAAAATTAATTGCCTACCACTTACACTGATCACTTTATTTGACAGAGAGAAGCTAAGTCTTTGATGCCGGTGTCTGTGACTTAACTTTTTAATAATGTTACAGAGCGCAAGAGATAACTAACTTGTCCCCAGGGCTACTAAATTTCATTGGGCAGCACACTGACAGAACACCTAGCTATGTAGAAGAATTGGTTTCAATTTGAGTATAACAAATTGCTTCTCATCTGTGAACATGGTGACAAAAGTGTGAAAGTTTGAAAATGCCTTGAAACATTGGGTCAAAGATGGAATGGGTTTTACACTTCATTGCATACTCAAGCTGGAGGCGATCTTTTTTATTATTTCCATGTTAAAAGCCAGGGATCCTTCATATTAATACTACAGTTTTACACTAATGCTCCCTGGTAGTTCCTTGTCACTGTCTGCCTTTTTGGATGATGCAGTAACACTGTTGTTCCAAGTAGATATGATGGAGCTAATCCATATTTATTTTAAGATTTCAAATTATTTTTAATTTCCTAGGAAATTATTTTCAATACTGTTTCCCATTGCTTAATGTCCTTATTCACAAGCTGAGTAGAACAGTACTATATGAGTGGGAAGTGCTTATCTTACTGCAGTAGATACACGAATTTAAAAAGCTGGAAGGTGTGAACTGAAAGAGCCAGGGCTATGAAGCAAAGATGTGGGCTGACTCTTTTACGTAGTCTTCTGTATAGCCAATTGTCAACTGAGTAATCTACTCCACTCTCTTACAGTCTCCTTTAAAATGTTGGTGTGAAGAGGGTGTGCTGAGTTCTACAAGAGCTGACTGAAATGTTTTGTTTCAATCACACCAGTGCCGCAACTGCAGTGATGCACCCTATTTCAGTGATGAACTTAACACCAGTTACCTTCTTATGTACTGTTTCTCCTTGGAGTTCACTTCTGGAAGTTTAATTTTTTGAAGACTTGTTTAAAAGCTTTGGTGTGATGGCATATAGTGTCATAATATACGTGGCTTTAAAACTCTCTAATTGAAACTTTCTTTGTGTAAACAATTTCTACTGCCTGTGCTTAGTAACATCGCTTTATTTATTTTTCACACCTTCTGGCTGCATAAGCTTCAGTGCTGTGGCAAGATAAACACTTCACTTCCTTCAAACTGAATGGTGCATTTTAAAATCCTCACTGTGATTCCTGGAAGAAGGAGAACAGAAAATAAACTGGTTATTGGCATGAAAGAAGATTAGATTGTAAGGGGTTTACTAAAGCTTGGTTCTTAATTTTTAAAGAAATTAACAAAGATCTGCTGTGCAGGATTTCCTGACTCTTCATACTTCCATTCATTCATAGCTTAAATTTACATAGATACCAGCGAAACTCAAAATCTGTCCCCTAAGATATTGCAATAAGTATCAATGTGTTTTTCTTCCTGGCTTGTGTTAATGCAGGGAAAGAGTGTATCTTTAGTTGGCAGAACATGTTCTGCTGTCAAACAATCTCCAGAAAGTTCCCTGCCGTAAACCCCTCATTAATGAGATGAAAATACAGGAAAGTTTAGAAACTGACATGTAGTGAGGGCGCTTACTGAATATGTGATGGACTCCGATACTGCCAAAGGAACTTCACAAAAATGATCAGTGCTAACGTGCAGTACCAGCGCATGTCTGATGGACTTGCCTACAAGAAAGGAAAGATGTGTCTAAGCATGTGAAGGTTTAGTTAGCAAAGTACTGCAATCTGGTGTATCTAAATGCATTTGGAAACATCTTCCATACCCAAAAGATAAATTTATGCTACTGTGGAGTACCAGAAATCTATGAGTTAACACTGAGTGCGCTTTCAGCACTGCATTGTGCAGTGCCTCATGGCATCACTGCTTTTGGGATCCAAACCCCACGCTGAAGAGGTGAAGTTTAACGCAGCTGCATAAGATGACTTGCTAGGCTGGGTACTGGCCTGATACAGCGATGCTGGTAGCTCTGGAGCTAGCTGGGGCATCTGCCTGTCAGAACTTTCCGTCTTTGCAGAAAACACAACTGGAACAGTTGGCAGAATGTTTAGATGGAGCTCAGCCATTAGGTTTTGTTTTTAGAGGAGGGATTTTATGTCCTCATAGGCAAATGTTTGTAAACTGTAGTGATGTATATATTTTGGATTATAGGGCTGACCTTTTGCATGCTTTAAACTTCTGTCAAGTAAGACATGTATTATGAACACACAGCTGACACTACTGCCAGAATGACCCTTAGACATTGAACAAAAGAGTTCATTAAAATTACTTTAATGACTTTCCAGGTTTTTTTTCTGCTTTAATGTAATAACTTTTTTTTTTTCTTCCTAGCAGAATTTTAATGTAGCAAATTGCAGCATTATTTTGGTTGCGACAGTTGAGCAGGAAGGGAAGTTGAAACTGATGTTATTCTCCTAAGATTATGGGCTTAAGTACCACAAAGTCATCATTCACATATATAAATACAAGTATGAAGTAAATCTCATTTTGCTACTTGCTAAATCAGGTTTTGATACACTTATTAAACCTAAATACAATAAAGCGCTATTAAAGAAGGACAATGCCATATTTTACATTTAAGTAAAATCTCATTAATAGAACCTGAGTTCTGCAGTCCTCAGGATGGTGCTTTCCCTACTGGGAAACTGCTACGCTGGTGGTTTCTGTTGGGGATGGCTGACATGGTTATTTTTTGCTGTTTCTGTCAAAGAACAGTCATATATGACAGCTGTTAGTCTAACCATTCCCTCTTGAATACTCTTTCCAGTCTGCTTCCCTTTAAAGTAAAAGTTAAAGTTAGTGTAGCATCAAGTTCAATTTTCATGTAATTAAAACCAAATGGCTAATGTGTTTCTGGCTCCTAAAACAAGAGGTCTTCACGTGCATATAGAATGGAGAGCAGATTAAAATTATTGTCCTGATAGTGCCCTGTCTTGGTGTGAGAGTGGACTTCACAAGAGTCCAAAGTAAACCATCACAAGAGATTGACCTTGCTTTGGTGTCCTTTGCTTTCCTCGGGTACCTGTAATTCCCACTTGATGCTTAGAGCAAGGTCTTACCAGCTTTCTATCTGAACTAGTTTTATGTGTTCCTGGTACTATATCCTTACTACTAAATTTCTACTCTAAAAGGGAGTGTGTATCATCTATACCCTCCAGCTGATGACAAATGTTACTGCTAGTTTTGGCTTAGGCAGCGCTGTAATCTTTACCTTGATAAATGTCTCCACCAGTAGTCTCTGGAAAACAGTTTTATGATCTGAATGTGGAAGGTACAGGGTATGTTGGTATCTTGCAGAATTAGCCTTCACTGTGCTGCTGCTTGTCAAGAGGTACACCTCTTGCTCCTCTGTGCCAAGGTAGCTGCGTGGGAAGATTTGTCCCAGGGGTGTTGACGACCATATCTCAAATGTATTGTGTGATAACTGAAAGCAACTGAAGCCACTGTCTGGAGGTTTGAACACTGTGGCCCTCAGGTATGGTCTGACCCTTCATGTGTTACCTTCCAGGTAGATATAGCTCAAGACTATCAAAAGTGTTTTTAAGGATCCATCAGCTCAAGCAGCAGAGGTCTTCTGCTCTGACTCTGAAGGGCTCATGTTCAGTCTGCTGTAAATGCCTGTGCTACGTGGCTACAGTTGCTTATGTGTGTGGACAACTGATGTGAAAGTTTTGTGGAGCTGGATGTGGTTACTTAAAACTTCCCATGTGAAAAAAGCAGCACAGAGGGCTGTAGTGACCCATGTGTGCCTGCATATCCTCACCTGCACAATGTAGTCTTTTCTTTTGAAGGCTGTGCTAGTATTAGTGAGTATATGCAATGAAAGAAAAAAAGCTTTGGAATGGGTCGGGGCAGCATCTAGGTTTTTTTGCCCCAAATACTCACTCCCGCATTTAATCAAACCGTAACAGGACTTTTACTGTTTTTTAGGGCCTTATCTCTGTTGTTGCAACTGATGGTTCATTTGCTCTCCTGCTCTGCCCTTTAGAGGTTTTTTCCTTTTGACAGCAAAGCTGTTCCCTTGAGATGATGTTTAAAAAATAAAATTTAAAAAAATCCAAACCCCTGCCATTTCTTTTTGTTTAAGCTTCTACTCAGCTTTGTCCAAGGTTTGGAGGGAATACCTCTTGCATCAGTGCTGACCTCTGTGTGCCCATAGGAGGCAACTAATGAAGAAAACACTTTTATTAAGACACTAGAAAGTAACACCCTGTTGCAGGGTGTGCCACAGTAACACATCCGGGGTGTGAACTCGCACCTCTCCACCACATAGTGAAGGTGTGCAGCTGCTAATACAGAGTAATCGCTGGTGCCCTGTCCAGCTGCTTGCCTAAGTGTGCTGATAGCTTTCTTAATGTCTTTTAAATGATGAAATGTAAAACCTTGTCATGTGAACCTTCCCAAGGTGGGGCGACGGGTGGGAATGAGTCAGAAGTCCCTTCTCTAGTGTTAGAACAAGTGTACAACAAATGTCCTACTGAAACCTGTTTCTACTGGTTTGATTTGTTAATCATGGAGCAGTGCCTGATGGGCCTGTTCCTCATTGCATCCTGCTAACATGGAGGAAGACGCTCTCTGCAGGTCTTCTCAAGAGTGAACTTGCCTTTGCAACGGTGGAGCAGGAGAGCTCCCTGACATTTTGCAATGTGCAGCTGCAGAAGTTTCTTGTGTCCAAAGGTGTGTCTGCCTTTAAGGCATAATTTTATAGTCCCACCAGGCCTACTGCTGCCCACTCTGGGATAGTCAGACCTCGGACACTGCGGGAGGAGAGTGCTGAAGTATGGTGTGAGTTAGGCATCTCCTAGTTGTCTTGAGATGGTAACACTGGCTGCTCTTGCTCAGTGCCCACCCTGAACCTGTTTTATCTGAGACCTGGAAGAGCTTGAATTTTGACTTTGGCGATACTGAGCACTCTTAGATGTTTATAGTAAGTTAGGTCTTCTGTAAGTGTGCTGTATGACTCCCTTCATGGCCTTGGAGAGAAGAGTTAGACTGCCAAATAGCGTTTGCTTAATGACTTTATGGTACCTGCTGCCAACTTGTATTATTTTAAGGATGGAGGGGTGCTTCCTTGTCTTACGTTTAGTTTAGTCGCTTCACTTCCTCAAGTGCATTTTAATGCTGTCTGCTGGTCAAAGAAGGTGGTGTTGGACAAAGAGCCCTTTCTCTGGGGCTGTCCCTCCCTGGGAACAGCGGGTGGTGTCAGGGAGAGCTACGCCTGTTCCTCTGTGTAAGTGGAACAGTAGAGCTCTGCTGGGGTAGTTTTTAAGTTCAGAGAGGTAGGTGAGATCTAAGGACCCTGCTCTGGACTAGGGAACTTACTTAGGTGAGTCCTTACCAGCCAGCAGGTACACCACTCCCTGATACAAAATGCGGGGTTTTTTGCATTTTAATTTGTGTTTTGCTTTGAACTTAACCTGGCACCCAACTACTGTGTAGTTCTGGGGCTTTTGTGCTGTACAACTGAATGTAACTTCTAGAGAACAGGGCCTGAATGCAGTGCTTCCGAGAGAGGCAGGCTGCCATGTGTCTGTGGGCTGGTAAACGATTAATGAGTGTATGTCCTCAGAAGAAAACCAAGAAAAAAACCAACCCACCTGTTTAATGCCCCCGTACCCAAGTTCTGTTTGGTTTTTTTGTTTTCGTGAACAAGGTTGTATGATGTGAAAAGCAGTCGGAGGTTTGAAAGCTTTTTTTCACAGGTACTGCTAATAAAAGCATTGGCACCAGCATACAGTCTTCACGCTTTTAAAAGAGAAATATGACTTCTGTGGCTCTGAATACTTGACTTTTCTGCCCATAAACAAATAGAAGACAGTCTGTTTGGTATTCATTTACAAGGCTGATTGTAGAGTAGTGCCTGGGTATTGCAGAATAAGAGGGCACATGTTTTCATGAGCAGTACGTGCCTCTTCAGCTGTAAGTCTGAGATAGTAATGTCTGAAACACTTGCATGGAATGATGCTATATGGGCAATTACTTTTCTGTCAGGGAAATGATTATGCCTCAAAATGTATTTATCTACTTGTTTTTAGTTTAATTGCTACCTCCTTTTTGCCCACCAAAGACTGAGTTTTTCTATCCTAGGCATATTCCTAGATTTTTCAAACCTGTCATCTTGAAATAATGGATGAACTATTCTTCCATACAGGAGCAAATACCTTCTTTCCTTTTTTTTTTTTTCTTCAGAGTTACCTTCAAAAAGTTTAATTGCTATCAGACTTCCCCATGGTCCTATCTGTTTGTTATTCCACTTTTCTGTGCCCATTTAAATTTTGGCAAATGCCTCTTTGTACAGTGCAGCATCAAATCCACAGGATCAAAAATGCAGGCACTGAAGTTGCTGGCAAAAATTGCTTATTTCTTTTGCTCCTGTGGGTGCATGTGTTATTCCTCTTCCTTCATCTCCGTCCATTAGCCAGTCTGGTGAAGTAGCAGCTTTTTACCAAAGTTTAATGAAATATTCCCCTTTTGTCTGACCACCTGTACTAGAGAATCTCTTATACCTTGCATTTTGTTTTATACCTACTAAGGAATACAGGCATATGTTTTCTAATTTTTTTTTCTGTTTGCTTGCTTGCTTATTTGATTTTTGATTGAGCAGTTTGTCCTGAGCCCAAAGAGTTTGTTCTGACTGTATACAGTACTTGCTTTCTAGTATCGTGTGCCGGCAGCTTTCCAGAATGCAAACTATGGATTAGAGATACCTTTTCAGTGTAGAGAGATGGTTCAAATTTAGCTTCTAGTGAAATGGCGGTGTGCAATTCTTCATCAGGTTGCACTGCTGAGAATCTTTCGCTCTCAACTTCATCTCTCTGGAGTCAACCAGACTTTTTTGCAGTGTCTAGTTTCCTTAAAGTTATCTTCGTCATAAATTAGTCAGTGGATTGTGAGTCTGCTTCTCTCTTTGTATATATACAACCTTATGTCTGTGAGAGATTTCTGGAGTCACCTACAGAATTTTTAGGATTTGCTTGACGTTCAGTTTGGTGGCTGGATATACCAAAGTTTGTATTCAGCCCTCTGGTGAAACCCCATTCAGCTCTGGTTTAGTTCCCATCCACCTTCCAGTTTTTGCTGCCTGGCCCAGCTGCGATGTCTGAAAATGCTGTAGAGCCTGCAGCTCTCAAAGGCTGCTGCTCTTTGACCTAACAAGAACAGTAGGGTTAGTTCACGGGGTAGTATTATTCCAAGTAACGGAGGAAGAGTCTGATTATGTCCCAGAAGTTCATGGAAGGAAAATACCTGCATTTTGTGTCTTGCTTTCCAACCTGGAACAAGAGCTTGTAGTTTGTAGACACCAGTTTATATTATAAAATTTCTTTAGTTTCATGAGATTTGCTTAGTCCCTTAAAGGAAACAAAAGCTTGTGATGATAGTGATATTTTTCAATACTATATCAGTGAGGTACTAGGTGGAAAGAGGCATATGCTTTTAGATGCAGCTGTCTTGCTCTCCCCTACTTTGACTTCAGCATAATCTTATCCTTGTTTTAAAAAAAAAAAAAAGAACAAATTTGCCTCAGCATTGAGCTCTTGTGTTTTATTTGTGAGAAGAGAAAGGGAGTAGGAGGAGAGAGGAGAAACTTGCAGCTTTTACAACTGATGATTCAAAGTATCACATGTTCCTCCCAGACTTCCACAGTTCTTGGCTATTACTCTAAGTCTGCAAACTTGCAACTTGCTGGAATTCAGCTGTGACCTTATAAGTATTCACTGTAAAGTTGGGGTTTTTTTTAGTTTTGTTTGCTTGTTTCAGATCTCTGTGGGCAGCAAAGAAGCTGATCAGAGTTGCATCAATTAGGAAAAAGCTCTAGAGGCTTGTACAAAAGAAATTAACTGGGGAGGATGACTTTTTGAAAGATTGCAGTTGAGGGAAGGGTAGAATGGCAGCCAGGAAACTGGGTCCCAGAAGACTGGGAGATGGGGTAAATCACACAGGGTTTGCTTGGCATTGCCTGAATTACTTTGCCTTCGCTCTTGGCTGGTACAGTGGAGTGCTGGGCTCATTTGCATGATGCTAGAAAGACTTAAGTGCTTGGGAGAAGCGTCTTAAAAGCTGCCTAACTTAACCACTAGGAAGCTGAGAGGAAAAGGCTGATCCCCACTGGGAATCTGAGGTGTATTTAGGGCTGTGCTTGAGGTTCTGGTCCGATCCCGCGTTTCTCACCACTAGCTACAAGGAAACTGGGAATGTGGCTCCTGAGTTCCCAAGAGGAAGCTGCTTTCCTGTTTCATGAGGTGTAACTTAAGGATTTAAAAGGGAGGAGATGCAGGAACACTACAGCCTACCCAGTTGGTAAGCTCCTGCCAGTGAGGTTGGGGTAGATGAGCTGCCTCTTTTTTAGGCCCTGAACGAGGCATGAATTAAGTGTGAAGCTGCTTCACCCTTTCCCACCCTAAAGTAGATGTTCAAGCAGGTAGAAAACCATACAGTTGAAGAACTTTAAGGGTAGTTAGAAGCTCAAAGGTGGTCTGTTAGCTTGTAGTCTGTAATTGCAAGTCTGAAACTTCACACTTGTTTTCCTAAAGCAGGAATTTTGGAATTTTACAGATTTAACACCACCCATCTGGCCTCAAAGTTGACCCTTGATGAGAATAAAGAGAAAGCAGTTGTAAAGGCCATGGTCACTGTTTAATCAGTAAAAAAAAATATGCTTTCCCTTCTGTACGAACCTTGAGGAAGAATTTTTATAAAATCTCTTTGAGCTGAAAAGTGGTATGTTTTGAGTTGATAGTTCACATGGATAATGATGCCTTTTGTTAATCTCTTACTTAACTCTGGTGCATGAAGTTGGGGGTTGTGTTTTCACATGAACTGAGTAGCAGGTGCAGAAGAAAGCAAGCATGTGTCACTGCTATGAAATTTTTACAACAAATGATGCAGTCACCAATTTGACTATCCCATGACTCTTACTCTTGCCTGGATTGTAGTCCATGCTAATAGCAGATAAAGATTTTTGCAGAGAAGTACAGTCCTTAATGCTTGGGAGATTTGGGTACTGCATACTTTATTTTTCTTTTTTTTTTTTCTTAACGTTTAGCTGTCTCTTCTGCCTTTGGTTTCAGTTTGTCTCGAGTGTGTCCCCTCTTTTTCCTTTGCTGATATTCTGACTTGTTACATGGTCTAATTCTGCATGGGAATTTGAGAGGGAAGAAATCGCCATGAGCTTCCTATGATTAGTGTAAGAAATCTCTTTTAGACTGACTGTCCTTTTTTGCTTCTTGGGGCTGGAGGGGGAACTGTTACAACTGAGCTCACATGGTAAACAAGCAAGGCAAAAATTATGAATGTCTTTCCCTTCTGTAAATACACAACCCAGCTGGCAGGAATGTAGAGCAGGGGTTTTGATAGGTCATGTGTGTTTCGGGAGGGAGCTGCAGAGAAATCTGCTGCACAGGATGACGTCATCTTGTGAATTTTTGGATGCCCAAACAGACTTTTTGGGTTTTTTTTTTCCCTGGAGCCAGTGTTTGCCGCTCAAAACAGGCGATAGGAAGTGCGGTAGGAATTCTTCGGTCAGCATCCTCCCCATGGAAACCAGCACACTTCGCGTCTGGGAACGAGAGCCGGTCACATCAGTGATGCCTATTAAAGCAACTGACATCAGGGATGTCTTAAGCTTTGACTGCGCTACTGTACCAATTGGTGCCAATAGGAAAATAAAACCATGCTATTTAAGTCATGTATAACTCTGTTTATATGGAGAATGTAATTTGTGTGTTTAATTTAGCCTGTCATCCAAGACAGTAATTCTGCTGTGTCAGGGAAAGGCACTTCTGTGAGCTTTGAAACTTCGAGGAGTGGAAAAACTGGCTTTTTTTTTCCTCTGTCGGGAGCTGTTGTGCAGAGATTTTCTGTTTTTTGTTGGCAGAGATTAACTTGTTTCAGTGTGTGTGTTTGTGGAGGCTATTAACACTAATAGCAAAGGTGACCATTATTAACTGGATGGGAGAAACATGGGTATTTAACTTCTCATTCTGAAGGACCTAGGCATTAGCAGGAAACTGAAGCCTGTACTTATTTCCCTCACAGCTTTATGTACAGACGTGAAGCTCTGTTTTTTCCACTTGTTCCCTTTACTGCAGGTGAGACTCAACACTTCTTTTGAACCAGAGTGCGCAGTTTGATCACAAAGGTGGGCAAAATGGGAGCAAAGAAGGAAATACAGTGTACATGTGTATACTGTACGGGGGCTTTCCTCAAACTAGGAACGCCTGGCTGGTCAGCCACCTGTCACAAAATCTACAACACTGACAGATGCTGCTGTCGTCTTGGGTGGTTGATAGCCTACGTAGAGTAAGAAAGACCTGTTAAATCTAAATGCTAGGAAGGTTATGTTTTTCATGGGAGTCACCTTCACAGCATGCTCTTTAAATATTTGTCACCGGTTCAAGCTTTTCTGGTTCATCTCACATGAGTTCTGTGTTGCAGTAGACTGGGAACAGCCAGCCAAGGCTGGCTGGCCGGCTGTGTTTGGGTGGCTGAAATAATTCAAGCTGGCTGCATCTGTTCCTTGTTGCCTTGTTTCATGGTGCTCACCTGATCCCTCTTTTAGTGTGTGTGTGTGGACCAGCTCATCATGTGAAAGGTTCTGTCTTTGCCATGACGGTAGCACGAATGCACAAAGGAAGAGGGACACATGATTAGGATGCACAATCACATCTGAAGGTTTCTGAAGGTCTTCATCAAAATGATGGGAAGTGTATTTGTTGTCTTCTGCCAGAAGAATAGGTTTGGATGGGGTATTTTGTGTTGTTTGGGGTTTTTTTTTGTTTACCATTATCTTTTGAATATAGGCAAGCGTGAGATGTGTATCTATGGAGGAGAAAGAGTGTTCAGTAGGAAGTACTGATTAGGGAAAGCTGCCTCTGATAAAATTCTGCATTGGCCTTTCTGTTTCCAAACTCAAAAAATAAAGGCTGTGTAGGCCAAGTGGGACTCCTGTGAAGCTTGATGGGAAAAGTTAAGCCTTGCTGAGAGGGATGGACAGGGTGGCTTGCATAATCCAGTTCTTTAGCTACTGTGTCCCTGCTAATTTAATTACTAGGTTTCAAAGTGTGTGTGGGGAATTAAGACATTTGCTACACAAGTGGCATCACCAAAAAAAAAAAAAAAGAACAAAACCAAAGTAGTGCTGTGTTTAAGATTCATGGGTCTGAGTTGAGAGATTCTTACCAGTGTGACTTGGAAACCCAGAAGTGGCTGCTGGGAGGGGTGCATCCCTCAGAGTTGGTACAGGGGAAGAGCTACCGCATATCCTGGGGTGTGGGATGAGAAATACGCTGGGTAGGAATGAGAGTTGCAATGTGATAGTAAATCAGCTTTAGCCTTTTCTAGACGTTGTTGGGATGTTGGATGGGGGAAATGGTCATTACCTGTAACTGTTCGTGGTATCACATTTTCCTGTGAAGTGCTTTCGGGCCCTCCAGGAGGACAGTTGCTAGAGAATCATAATGTGTGAATTTAGGCAAACTTTCTAACTGAAATTCATGGAGAACCTGAGTTTGACTTCAGACTGGTAGTGTCTTAAAACAGTATGTAAATAGAAGAGAGGCTGACATTTATAATAAGATCTAGCATGCATATGTTCCTATTTGAAAAACTGCTTTGTCTGTTTCTGAAAAAGAGGCTGAGAGATGCATTTGAAATCGTAAGGCGTTGGGTGTTTTCCTTTTTATCAATTTGATTCCTGCTGACTGACCACTACCCCACGGCAGGAAGCCTATGGACGCCTGTGGGTTACCTGATGTGGTAGTACCCACACTGCTAAAGATACAGAGCATGGACCTGAAGGTCTGCAAGAGCTGTGCTAGATGGACGGTTGGGAGCAGATGTGCTCGCGCTGCCTTTCCAAGCTGGGAGCACAGTGCGCAGACTTCTCAGTGGCAGACAAGCTTGGCTGATCTTGTCATCCTATGCTCCTGTAGTCATCCTGCTGGGTGTGGGAACGAGCGAGGGAAATGTTAGGGCAGTAGAAGGGAGGGAGAGGAATGAGGGGGAGATGGTGGTGGAGGGGGGGAAGCAGGAGACAATAGCAGCAGCAGCCTGGGTGGCGGTGGAGGGCAGGAGCAGGAAGAGGTGGTGGGATTGGGGCTCCCCTACGGGAGGCTGGGAAATGCCAGCCTGGCAACGATGAGGTGCTCTGCCGGTCCCGCTTTGGCATCAGGGCTCTTATTTCTAACCGGGAACTCGCCCTGAGCACCGAGTGGGTCTCAATACTCTGATGCTTAGGAAAATTGCTGGTACCATTTTAACAAAAAGATGCTTTGCTAATCTGCATTTCTGGTTAAAACTCTAATGACTAGAATTAGTCTGTCTAGAAGAAAGAGACATATGGCAAGCAAATGGCTCTTTTTAATGAGCCTCCCACTCAGCAGTTGGCTGCTCATCCAGTTTGTGTGTGGCACAGTCTTAGAGCAGCATCTTACTGCCAGGAAAAAAAAAAAAAAAATCCTGCAACCTTTTGGTGGGTTTTCTTTCAGGGAGAGGGGGAACAGATCATAATGTAAGTTTAAGAGAAAGACAAAGCCTCATGTTAGCTTCTTCAACAATTTGTTACCAAAACTGTAAGAAAGTTTTCCAGAACCTAGTTTAGAAAGCTTGTAAAGCACCCGGTTCTTTACCTCTCAATGGTGGTTGTGTACCATATGTACCTTTTTACAGCATGTGGTGTTTTCTAATGATAAATAAAGTAAGTAACATAATGCCTGACTTCTGAAAGTCGCAGTAGTCCAAAAGGCCGCAGTAAGTGATTGCAGCTGGTCTACAAAATCCTATTAAAATTGATTTAATTAAATACTTGATGGAAAATACTGTATTTGGTAGCCAGTAGTGGGTCTGGAGGATTGATGGGACCATTGTTCCTAAACTGTATGTGCCACCAGTATGGGAGCATAAAATTTATGGTGACCAGTCTTTGCTCTTAGTAACAGCTCTGTGACTGATGGAAGACAAATCCATTGCCAAGGTGTAGCTGTGTAAGGAGTCATGCAAGTAAAAACATATTTGTTTATGCCCAACTTCCTCATTCAGCCTCATGACTTCAGATGAACTTGTAGCAAGGTCAGGCTGTCCTTCAACACTTAACCTTGCCTGCTGAAGAGTATTCTGTGCTATGGCAATGACTTTTAATGTTGGATGCGATGTTGATATTTGTTCTTGTATTGGAGTTGGTGTATAGCAAATGGAGCAAACCTTGCTCTCCGTCGTCCTGCTACTGATCCCCTCTGAAGCTCTGCTTCATTTGACGTGCAGTATTGCCACTTTTCCTTCTAGTTGTGATTTCTAACGCTTCTCCCTGCCGCGCAGTGATTGCTTTGAAAGTCCGAAGTACTTTGCCACCCTCTGTGTGCAGTTGGGACTACCCAGCCCACAGCTGAAGAGAGAGGGCTGCTTGTGCAGACTTCGGCTTTGAGCGCTGCCACCACATGGTGATTTAGTTGGATCCTTTGTCACTCTAAGAAGGAGGGCTGGTTAAGTATTTCTGCAAGAAAGAGAGGTGTGGTTCAAACCTGCTCCAGTGGGACTGCCTGCAAGAAGAGTGGGAGGTACTGGAGTTCACTGGGGTGGTTGCAGCAGCAGAGTCCACCTAACCCTTCACCTGCTACTATTTACTCTATCTTTAGTTGCCATGAATAAAATTCTTGTTGCTCTTTCAGAAGAGGAAGGGAAGCTATTAGCAGCAATGATTGTGCGCATCCAGCTGTCTTGATAAGATACGAACTAGTAATTGCAACTTAAAATAACTTCTAGTCCGTCTTGTTAGCCACGCAGTTGTTATCTAAGCAGCCTGGAAACAGGGCTCTGCCGCTAGTTTGGGACACTACCGGGTCTTCTGTCTGACAAATTGGTTTGAAATCTGGGGACGAGCTTTTCAGCTGGCCAACACAGTCTGGGTGGTTTTTTTGTAGACTATCTGCAGTCTCGCAGGCTTTCTTCCAACTGTGTGCGTCTAGCAGCGACTCTCGCGAAGTTCTCCCTCCTAAGACCTTCTCTGGATGCATGCCAGCTGAGCCCGTACGTCAAATTGCTGGTGACCGATTATAGCAGTACAATATGGAGGGGAGGAGGGGGAAGGCATTTGACTCTCTGTATTTTGCCAAGTCATATTATCATAGCAAGGTGTGAGTAATAGCCACTCTATATTTATACACAAATGCCAGATCTCGCTTCGATTTGATTTCCAAGGTATCTGTATGCCAGAAAGCAGACTACTTCCAGATACCTTTTCTTTGTGTCCAAGCAGTAAAAACCATTCAGTGTGTGGGTTGAATGTTTCTTGGAGGAAAATGTAAATATATTTTAATTTGTGCTCTGATGAGCAAATAACTACAAAAAAGCAGTGCAGCAAAATTGTCTACCTAATTTTACTGATGTGGCTGAGCTAAACTGTGCTGTTTGCTGTTAGGATGCACGTAGGGGGATTTTAAAATTATTTATTATTTTTTAAATCTAGTTTTTCCATTGTAAAGCGTATACGCTTTTGTAGCATGGTGAATTAAATAGGATCGAGCAGGAGTTGGTAGGTCCTGCCAAGAGTACAGTAAGTGGTTGAAAGTTTTTTGCAGTGACTGATCCTTTCCTATCCGGGAATAAACTAGTGAGGTATCTAGTTTATTTCCATTGCCTTAAATTCATCCTGAAAAAGGGTAGGGTAAATTTGATGCAACCAAAAAGAGCAGGCTTTTTTATTTTCCATATCTCTGGTTACTCAAAAAATAGCTGAAAGAATTCTCTTTCATAGGCAGTTTTCAACAAAACTACGGTGCCTTAGACACTGAGATGGGAAAAGAAGTCTGGGATGCTGTGAAATTCCTGTATGACAAATTGACACAGCTTGTATACATCTGAGTGGCTGTGCAAGGAAGCTGGTGTTTCCATTAGAAAGCATCTGCAAAAGGAGGTTGCAGCCAGCCCTTTCCATTTTGAAAAAGCTCTAAAGGGAGCAAGGAAGGGGGTTGAGTCCTAGAATTACGAATAAGTGTTTAAGGCCTGTGAAAATCAAATTTCTCTTCCTCAAATTTTGAAAACAAAACCACTATATGAACACTTCTGAGAGGATTGCTGTTCCCAAATCAATAGCACAAAGTATCTTCTGCCTTGTTTAGTACAAGGCTACCTTTTGGGGGTATGAACATTTTCAGCTTTAAACACCTGTTGTGCTTATAAAGCTGCTATGATGGATAGGAGCTGTACTGCATATAAATGGGGACCCTCACTTTGAAGGGCCTATATCATAGGAGCCATATGTGTGCTTTATGTGCACATTTCTAGTGTTTGCTGTTGTGTGTGGGGATGATGGGAATTGATTGTTTTTCATAGTTCAGTTAATGGTCCAGTCACAGTGATCTTTAGATACATTTATAAAATAAAGTGGAGGAGAAAATAAGCATTACTTGCCTGGGGCCTCACCTTGAGCTACAGTAAGTGTTCCTCTTCCAAATCTGAATCGAAAGTTTCAACTGCTGCATTTTGAAAGGCGGCACTTGAGTAATACTTGATCGTGTTCATAGTTTAGTTGGATCACTTTGAAACAAACTCTCTTTTTAAAAGCTTAGTTGTTTGTAAAGCTCAAAACCTTGTGTGGATAGCTATTTGGAAAACTAAAATGCAGGACCTGGTTGGTTAGCATTTGCCCTAGGCTTCAGTATCATTGACTTCAAAAGAAGTCAACAATAGAAACGACTTGAGCTGGTTTTGGCAGATGAGGCTTTTTGTTTCTTGCTTTCTGTAGTTGGAGGGATGATCTTGGGAATGGAGACAGAATACTTTGACTAGCATTGCTTATAAATATTAGTCTCCCCTCCAGGAATTCTCTGTACTAAACAAATAAAAAACCAAAACTGTTCAAAAAAAAAAAAAAAAAATGTTCTTTTAGGTGAGGAACATGAATACAAACACCCTCTTACCTATGTCCTCAAACAGTTTCTCTGAAATGGATTTAAAAATAGCTCTGTGTGCTATTTTCTTACCTTTGGGGTCTGTTTGTGGTATGCTGCCACAACTCCATATTGCTGCATGCTAGAACATGCCATATCATGGCTTCTTGGGCCAGATGAGTTTCACAAGTCAATTATGCTTAAAATTAACAAATGTTATAACTCAGAAATTTGTCTTCAATAATCATTTTTGTAGTTCCAGGGCTTAGTAACCCTCATCAGGTAATTCTTCACATGTAAAAAGCTCATCAGTCTTTCATTTTGATAATTCCTCACTGGAGGAGAAAATTCTCTCTCTGCCATAGGAGGAGTGGGTGTTGTCAGAACTTTTTGGTAGCATTTGCAGTAAGTGAAAACAGAACCAGCATCAGGGAGGGATTAGATGAAGCTCCTCTTAACTGGCCTCTCAGGTGAGAGGAAGACTTTATACTCTCTCTGTTATAAGTAATTTTGCAGAAGTACGCAACATTTCCTGAGTTGAGCCATGGATTTTATTTTTCTTTCAACAGAGTAATAAAAGCCCCACTAATTTCAATGGGAGCAGAGCTAGATTACTGATGAGGGCTTTTGAGAAGAGCCTACTTCTGAGTATTTGAAAATACTTGTATTCTCTGGTATTCTGCTGATAACTACCATAGTTCAAAAAGTGACAAATACGACAAAGCAATATGGGTGACTTCTAGCTATTTGAACACAGTGCCCTAGATGAGAGGAGGCTGAGGCTACAAATGGCAAGGTTTTCAAATCATAATCAGAAACAACTGAGATTCAAAAGCAAGTTGCCTTAAACTTTGAAGCTTAATCTGGCGGCTATGAAAGAATGTCCATCTATATCCATATAGAAATAAATTATAACTAAATCACTTTAATGCCCAAGAGTGGATAGAGCTAATGCAGATATGAGGATGCTTACATTTATTTAGCTGATTCCATATCAAATGTAGTTCAGATGTAATGGCAGCAACAACAAAAATGTGATTCCGTATTAAATGTAGTTTCGTTGCAATAGCAGCAACGACAAAAATGTGTGCTTGCAAACTCATGGCATGTGAGTACAATTATTCACTTTAAATGCAGTAAATTACTCTTTGAACCACCCACAGCAATGGATTTATGGGTGTTGGGTTCTGGAGTACCAAATCTAGGTTTCTTACTCTTAGCTGCTGTGGCTTAGAAACATTGTAGGAGTGAAGAACAGTATAAATGTGTTTTCCACTGAAAAGAGCAGGTGCAGGAGCATATACAAAGGACTTGTATTATTTAATAAGAGCACCTCTTCTTGTAAGGGTTGGGCTGCAGACTGTTTGAACCATATCCAATCAAATATTTGGAAACAGATGGACTCGACTGTTGTTTCTCCTCTCTTCCCTTCCAGTGGATACAATTGCACATATTAAAACTAGCTGATAAAGATTAATTCTGTATAACTTTTTAGTTTAAAAAAAAGGAAAAAAACCCACACCCAAACTGTTGCTTTCCATAAGTAGTCAAATCTACTTGTTTTCACGGCCATGTAAATTTATGGAATTTTCATTGTCAATGGAACGTATACAATTCAGAAGTCAATAACACAGTAAGTGTAAAATCCTATAGTATTGTTTCCATGTATGTCTTTCAGTCTGGTGGTAGATGTTTTGGTGGCGTGTTTTGTAATTTTTCCAATTTCTTTTACAGACTTTTCTACATGGGAGTTATCACTTATGATTTGTGGAGACCTAATAATGACAATGTTTGACTATGCCAGAACGTCCGACTAATAGAGATGACAAAATTTTGTCTGCTAACAGTTACAGATGCAAGAGTTTAGACCAACATGGAAATCAAACTTTGGGTGTCGACACCAGTATTCTTTTAAATAGTGTAAACAACCAGACAGATTATTCTTAGCAATGATTTACAAACCCACCAGAGATTTGATTGCATCCAGATTATAATGCAACATTTCCCTCTGAGCTGCAAAGTCTGAGTTATTTTGTCAGTAGATGTTGTTAGGTTGCCACTATGTTTTTTGCTGTCATTTTGAGCCTTTGTGTGGCATCACCTTAATGTTTTTGCCTGCTAAACAATCTCATGTTAATTAACACAAAATCAAAGTAAACATGTGAAGAACAGCTGAGAGATTGCTAAACTCTTATAGGGATTTGGTAAATTCCCCCAAAAGAAAGAAAGGAAGAAAGCATTTCTTTTGTGCTTGGCAAATCCTTTTACTGGAATCTTTTCCCCTTATGCTATCAGACTATTTTATCTACTTATTTATTTATTTACTTCTTTTTTTCCCTGCAGATGTATTGGCTTCAGGCATTGGCGACTGACCCGAGTTATATTTGTGGAGTTGGTGTCTGTATTGTATTGATTGTGCTATTCCTAAATATAGCAAAGTCACTTTTAGACTGTTCTCTCCCTCTTGTTTTGCAGTCGTTCAGAGATGCATGCTCTTCTGTGAGCTATTAAGCACTACTATCCTGCAAGTTCACTACCTTAGCATTTAGGTTTTGAGTAAAAGCTTTCTGATCTTGAGAACTGTGAGACGTAGTAGTTTAAAAAATATTTTTATGATGTAATTGACTAGCAGAAATTTTTAATGATCTTTTTGAATAGCTGTTAACTGTGAGAGTAGACGTCAGGCAATTTTAAAAAAACTAAACACTTCCCTCTTTCATTGTGCAGTTAGCAAGACCTGTATATTATTTGGCAAAGGTCATTATTGCTTTTCTAGAAAGTTACTGGTATATGGTCTTAAAGGCTGCTTTGTGTTAGAATAAATCTTGCTTAGGTCCAAAATGTTGGCAATAGGTTTTCTGTGGTTTGTTCAGTTCCCTAAAGCTTTCCAGTAAAAGACTAGTTGTTGTAGTCTTGCAGGATAAGACAGTGGGGCCATCCTGGTTGTTCTTCATGAGGCGAATTGCTTTCATGACTATGAACGTGCCATTGGAGGTTTTGTTCTGAATGTGTCTCAACCATTGGGCCCAGCTAGGAGAAAAAGGAGAACTTCGCAGGTGAAGCAGAAAGGTGGACAAGACTGAAGTTCCCCAGGCTGGACACGGAGCGAGAGTCATAACCCATGACTAAATAAGCTGTTCCTCTAAGATGAGAGACTCGATATTTTTGTGTACCAGATGGTGCAGGTTGAGACGATGTAAGATGAGGAGGAATTTCTGACTTGAGGCTGAAGGATTCATGTGGGCTTGTGCTACAGAGGCCCTGAATTAAGGACAGTAAGTGAACTAGCCTGATCCAGAACACCAACCAGCTTTAAAAGTCCTTGCTGTCTGGCTAGAGAGGAATATTTGTGAGAACAGTTGTAATTTGGCATCGAATCGCAGTGTATTCATGAACACAGATGCAAAACTAGAAGAGCATCGTGTTGCTGCAATGGAAAATGTCTGTCCAACCACTAACATCTCAAAAGCAGCAGCAGCTTTTGGTTACATAGCACCGGAGTCTGAATCTCAGCTCCATTCATGTGCCCCAGCTGTGCCTCAACTCCGTAGCTGTCCTGCGGACCAGAGCATCGTCTCCACGGAGGTGCCCCACCGCTGGCATGTGGCCGGCAGTGGCCAATTGGGACACTGCTGCCTCTGAGCAAAATGGGACACCTGTTACAAACTCTTTGCATGCTATTTCTGTTTGGTAAACAGAATGTAAAGCACTACAGGAAGTAGTAAAGACAATAATTTATAATCTTAAATTCATGCTGTAATCAGAACGCTTACAGGAGGGGATTTTGTAACCGTCTTTCCTGTTTTATTAGTATTATCTTGTGTTGCAAAACTCTTCCTATTACCGGATCTGTTGTAGGTGTGTTTATTCTTAGGGGTTGGGACTTTTCTTTCATCCACAAATTGATCTGTTAGTGTCTGGTATGTTTACGTTACACCCATTTTGCCATTTTTGAGTTCTTGAAAGGTTCCGGTCTGTAATTTAACATTCTCCCCTGACCATATAGTATTAGAACTGGCCTGAGTCTGATTTTATATGACATTCTGCTTTCAAAAGAACAACCAACCTGGATAGTCCATTTCCTCTAAAATTGCTTAATTCCATACCCTTTTCCAGTCCTTTCTTCACCCTGCTGAAGCTAACAAGTAAAAATCCTTTCATTAAAAGCCTTTGGTCTGTATGTTGACTGCTTGCACATAAATGTGGATTTGACACAGCAGTTAGTTGCAGCCTGCTTTATGTCAAACGTATTGACAAAAGTTTTAATCAGGACTGAAATCTAGCTAACAAGAGCTTAAACCGTACAGCTAAAATATGTGAATGCAAATTTGCCAAGTGTTGCAGCCATAATATCTAAATGGTCCTTTGAAAAAATCAATTGCTGATTTGTTGCCAGGTTTTTCTTGGGGAGTTTTTTGTTTCTGTTTCTTTAACAGAGGTGGGAAAGGTGCTTAAGCTGGATTTTTTTCTTTTTCCTCATCTTGGAACATAATACACCCAGAAGTACAAAAGTGTAATTGCAGCAACTTGTCTTCAAAAATGTAGTGTTTAAAAAATTCTAACCTTGGGGTGCAGAACATTATAGAGACCTACAAAAAATGGTTTTGTAAGTTCAGAAGCCTCTTACTTGAATTAAACTGCAACTGGTTTTAAGCTGTATTTAGTGGCTACTTCCAAATTAAAATAATAATTGTACAAACTGGGCAGAACATGGAGCTATGAAACTACTTTTTATTACATGCCTCGCTTACGCATGGCTGACACGGTTGCAAGAAATGTGCTTCCACGTGTTTGTATGTGTGTATATGTGGGCAGTGATACCTGCGATCAGTCAGCAGACAACAGCTCATTTTTTTACTTCTAATGCTTTTTAAAGAAAAATGAGTGTCTGTATCACGTTTAGTTTCAAACTTGGTTTAACTAGTTAGAGAGCTTGACAATACTTTATTATTAGTCCTTGTAGAGCAGCTATAATATTTTAAGCATCATTCAGAAACATAGGGAAATAGTCCTTGCGGTGGGAAACTTTCATCCTACTAAAGGCAAGCAAAAGAGGAGGGGGGAAGGGGAGATGGCAGCAGAGTATATGCAGAGTATATACATTTAGGGCTCTCTTTAGAGCTGCATGGATCTTATTCGAATGGCTGTATGATATTTTTTATGGGTTTTTTTAGGGTTTTTTTGTTGTATTTTGTTTTTGTTTTTTTTTTTTTTTTTTAAGCTGGCAACCTCTTCCGCAACTGAGTGATGCTTCCTGCCTCCCTTTCTTGGTAGGGAGCCTGCGTGTTCTGCCAGAAAGCAGCTGTCATTGACACAATCTGTTCTGTGCTCCAGCGTAGGCTGGCTGCTCAAAGGGGAGCTCTGTTGATTCTTACACATTAGGAGATTAGAGAGTGACTTCAACCTCCCTCGGTTATTAGGGCTTAAAGACCAGCTGCAGAATGAAATATTTGGAGCCTGTTTCACTAGCTTTCCGCGGTGAAGTGGGTCAGGATAATGTGTTGAAGGAGTGTCTACAGATGCTTACAGTGTATCACGGTAGATGTGATGAGGGGGAAATTTGGGGTAAAATTTTTTGTTTATGAACTGGGATTTTTGGTGGTGTTTGTTTCTTTGCAGGGGTTGAAAGGTAAGGTCCATGTTTTTAAAATTGGTATGTATATTTGTATTATAGATGTGTATATGCATGTGCATATATACAAAATATATACACACATATCTTTATATATATGAAACTATGATTAGTAATTACTGCCACCTACTTCAGTGACTCTTAGCAATTCAGAGTTGTACGATACTGCTGCTGAAGTCCAATTTCTTGTTACAGAGAACAGAAAAATAACAGGGTAGTAATGCCAAGCTTCCTTAACAGTAACAAGTGAAGGAAAAAAATATTTCTGCAAAACAATTAAGCCTGTTTGGAAGGTAATGAGCACCAGAATTACATGCCAAGGCCTAGTTGCAAGGAGTTTCCGAGTTACAAGAGACATTTGTATGTTAGCTTAATTCTCTAAAATAAACCTTAATTAATAAATGGCAGTATAGTGTGTTTTGCCATCTACTAAGTCGTCTGAGAGTCCTGTCTGAAATATCTCTTCACGACAACTTTGAGAGAGCCAGCACTGCTTACCTGTTTGTATACAACTATTTTACTTACGTTTCGGTGATTACTCTGCAGACAGTCTGAGATGAAAGTAGCACCTTTTGGGGTATATTAATTCAATTTAACTGAAAGGCAGCATAGCTGAGGGATGTAAGAAGAACTGATTACCGTTTGGCATTTTTTTCTGTTCCCAAAGCTGAATGAAGAAAGATTATTTCTGTGTGATCTTAAGTCATCCTTACATTTGCAGTGTATATAGTCTTAAATTTAGGAGAATTTGTGATAAGGACATCTTTTATATGCTTAATATTTATGTTTTCATGCAGAGAGCACAGTTTAACCCTACTTGTTAAACTATGGTGATTTGAGAAGGTAATGTGAAAGATCGAACTTTAGTGTATATTTAGGATTCTCCAGTGATCTTATAGGAAAGGCGATTGTATAGAATGTGATGCATTTATTCTGTCAGAAAAGCTGTTCTAGACAATGTGTGAATGACTCCCATCATGGCAAAGGATGGAAAGTTTATCAAAGAATGCAAATGGCTCAACAAAACCGAAGTCATCTGTTTAATTACAGCCTCGTGTTCAACCGACAAACTGTGGCACTTTCTTGATTTCTTAAAGGAGATGAAGGCCACTTCTTTAAGTTGTGAAATTGAAGTTTGTCACAATAATTCAGAAAATTCATCAGTTCCACAGACGTTTTCCGTGAACGTTTCAGCTGTTCAACTTTGTAAGAGATCATGAGATCAAATCCTTCTCGCCTCTCTCCCACCCCCTTCCCTCTCTTCTGTCTGTAAAGACTGTTTTGTTTGTATAGTTTCTTGGAACAAAATCCACTGACAGCAGTCTGTGCAGTAGATTTATTAAGCAAATACAGTAGCTCCTTCTGTAGCTTCCTTTCCTCTATCATGCCTGTGACCCTTGGAGTTTTTCCAAGATAATGTCAGTCTTATGCATGATAATTGGATACATTAATTATGCTTATGTGGAACTGAGCATCTTAGACTTCATTCATTCACTGCTAGTCTTCGCAAATCTTGCCGAGTTAACTAGTTCGTAGAGGTGTTTGGTTCCAAAGCAGAAGGCTTTTAAGTTATGGACTGTGGGACCACCTACTATTTGGTCTTTGGAGAGCTAGCAGGGTGGTGACACTGTGCTAGTCCTTGTTTCCAACTTTTACCTAACAGTTGAAAGTTAAAAATCAGGACTACCCCGGAGGCTGTCTCACTACAGCAGACTTGTTATGTTGGTGGATAGATTTGTGCAGTTG
The DNA here is from genome assembly GCA_017639485.1 of Pluvialis apricaria. Lineage (NCBI taxonomy): Eukaryota > Metazoa > Chordata > Aves > Charadriiformes > Charadriidae > Pluvialis > Pluvialis apricaria. The sequence continues at coordinate 122,288,188 of CM030008.1, read as the reverse complement.
GAGACGGTCCTTGTAGCTTCACTGGAGCAGTTGGACCGCTTACCTGCTGTTGAAGTTGTACAGGGTTTGCCTTTTAGCTTTATGTCTTTGGCCCATCTGAATTTTCTTTTTCAGTAGAGATCCTGATACTTCTATGGCCAGTGTAAGCTTAATACCAAAAAAAAATTTTTCTTTTCACAATGGTGAATGTAATTAGTAGACCACTGATAGACAGTAAATGTAGTTGATAAACCATTAAAAGCCATTGCTGCAGAGGGAAGGAACTTGGAAATCTTCCATTTTTCCCTTAAAACTCTCGTGTACTGAACTGTGTGTACTCTTTAACATATCTTCTCTAAGTCACTGCAGGAAAATATAAGGCAATTGGTAGAAGATGAAAGTGAAGAAAAAATTAAGGGTCACACCTCACTGATTAAATATACTTGAAGCAAGTACTTTCTCTTTAAGTAATATGATGATCATCAACCCATCGTCAAGCCAATTAAAAGACATAGGTATGGTACTTCTCATCCTGTGGTGCTGTTGTAGGTGTGAGCTGCTCAGTGCTAGATAGTCCTGAAAATCTTCCCCAAAGATGTCCATTGGGTACGTTTTCACTTAGGGGCTGTATCGAAGTAAGAACTTAAATGAAAATAGAGTTGAAATAGTGAATAGTGATAGAGCAAATAGTTGAAATAGTGATAGAGATGGAACAAACCTGGCAACGCTAAATGTTGACACCTTTCATGTGACGGTGGGAATAGGAAGCACGGCAGAAGTAGGAGGACAGAACCAGGTTTCAGTTATTAAATATGTTGATTGCTGTCAGTTCTCTGCTACTCTGATTCTTCCCTAGTGGGTGAGTAGGACCTACAGGGTTCGCTCTTCTTTAGGTTATTTCATATGTAAAAACTGTAGCTGCTGTGCAGGCTAAGCGTGCTTACATCAAGCAAAGGACTGCGCTGGTCTAACTTAGATGATGAAACTGCTGTTTATGAGGATTCTTGATTGCATATTGACTCAGTTATGCCTAGCTGATTGAGATGACATTGTACTGAATTAAAGTGCATTAATTTGCATATTACTTCCGGACTAATCAAGAATAGTTATAACTACCAAGTACTTGATTTTGTCATGTCATTACTCTAAGGCATAAACTTTCTGTAGTGTGTGTTACCTTTTACTTAACAAGAGTGGAGAAGGGTACATTTCCTAGTCCAGTTTTTCTGGAAACTTGATTTGAATGGAGTTTTTGCTTAAGGTGGTATTTGAGGCTAATGGAATCGCCTCATGATTTTAAAAGTAGTAGATGACAAATCGGAGTCTGTGGTGGATGTTGATTGCTACCAGTAAAAGGAGTGATTGGGGGCCTGCCAAAACATTGTTATCTAGCTTTTTCCAGGTGTGTTTTTGTTTGTGAATTCTCTTACTTTACTAAATGCTTCCTAAGGGCTTTCCTGGATATTCAGATGCTGTCTGTAATCTTATAAATCAGTTTATAAACACATTTAATTAAAATCTGTGTGAGGACCTAAGGTTTGTAGGTAATTATAACTGTCCTGCAGCGAATGAGATAGATGCTTGACGATATCTTATGGGTGGATAAACATAAGTCAACTTGTTAAAACATCCAAAAGAAGCTTAAACTCACCGCTCCTCCTCTGTCTGAATTGAAACTAGAAGTTTATGGCTTACATGTGTTGCATCAGTTCACAATCTGAGGCTGGAAATCCTGCACAGACGAGCCAAACTGAGGAATACACCCCATAGTGTGTATTAACAGGAAAACTAGATTTAGTGGGTGGCCACTGCCTCCTTGGATGAGGTGAGGCATTTTTGACCACCTTCTGTGATCACAGGAGAAGCTCTAGCCCTAGGCACAGGGCTGAGACACTCAGATGAAGGCTGAGGAGAGAGTTCTGGATGAAAATCACACTGGAGGGAATCTTGCCTGGTGGCGGTGGTAGAGACCCTACTCGGAGCCACAGCCGGCCGACCACCTCTTCCGAAGGGCGGTACAGGGTCTGCCTTGACAAGGGGTCTGTGTGGCCAGGTGGGAAGCCAGCCTAGCTCTGCAGGGACAGGGCTCTCCTGCCTGGGAAGGGAAAGGATCGCTTGGGAGACGATGGGAGCCTATGCTTTTAAAATCTGGGAGCATAAACCTGAGCCATTTCCCTGCTGGAGACCGTTGGAGAGCTACATCCTCCAATCGTGTCTATGGAAAACCAAGTTTGGTGATGCTTTCCGATTAAATGAACCCTTTTGTAGAAGTATCACTTTGGCCTTTCTATAAACTATAGGCTAGTTTGCTGGTCACACAGAGGCCAGTGCAAAATCCTGTGGTGCCTGTGTCCAAAATGAGACCATCAGTGGGGGCTGATTATCCTGAAAATCTTGATGGACTACAGAGCTGTTACTGTGACAGTCTGTGGTTGATCAAAACCCCAAACTTAATGGCCCACGTGACTTTTTCCAGTCCCTTGTTTCTGTGGAGGCTACATCTAGCTGGTGCCAAAATGCCAGTGGATGTTTGAGGTGTCAGAGGGCCGAAGGCCTTTGGCTAGCGCTCTGAGCAGTTTTGGTACTTTCGCTGTAAATCAAATAAATGACAGCTTTTTGCGTAGCAGTCCGAGCCCTGACTTTAAATCTTAGCTAAAGATCTAAAACCCGGATGCCCTGGAATGGCTTATTTCTTGTTTCTTTGTGGAAAAAGTGAGGAAGAAGGAAAAATGCAGGCAGAGAGGGATGGTAGCTGTAGTGTTTGTAGGTATGTTGTTTCTCTGTGACAACAAGTTATGTAGGGAGACATAATATTTTTGTCAGACCAGCTGGAATTTCATAAGATACAGTTGGAAAAGGCAGGCAGACTTTTGGGCACATGGTCCTTAGGGAGGAACAGCTATTTTCGCACTGCATGGGAGGGATGAGACACATAGAGTCCTTGGCGGGAGGAAAAAAAAAAATGGAGGACGTGAGTATTGAAGTAGGAGGGCAAAACACAGCTTGAGGTACAGCAGAAAATTATCTCAGCCTTAGAGGGTGAGACTTTACACTTTGTTTTCTGTGTGACTGGGTATTGTTACTCGATGGATAGAGGTGTGAAAAGAGCCCAGTTTAGTGCTCTGTGGACACCGCTTTGTTGCAGGTGATCCTGCTGACTGCCTAGTTTTTGAGGCATGGAAGAGAGTTGCTGCCTGTAATCCCAAATCTAAGAAGTGAACTATGAGGGAAGGATGTTGTAGGATCTGAAATCCAGTGGTAATAGTGGAAAAATCCAGTGAAGATTTCTTAGAAATAACCGGTGTTTTTTTGTTTATACAGGTAAAATAGAGATGATTTTGTTTTAATGGATTTTAATAGTATTTCAAAAAAACAACACACACAACTCATGTCTCTCTGTACTGTAATATCTCACTATCTAGCTGGATGTGCTTTCCTAACGTCTAATCTTAACCACGTCTCCTTTAGAAAATTGCAGATGGTTGTTTAGTATGTAATTTTACACTTACTTGATTGAGAATGGGTTAAAGGGGACTTTTGTTCTGCAAGTTCTTCTCGAAAGCATTCATTTGCTAGGTACCAATAGAAGAAGGGTTCAGAGAGTGAGCTAGGTGCATAGTCTTATACTGCGTGTGTTCACGATCTGTGATTAATCTGGATTAAAGAGGCCACACATGCAAGAATTTAATTTAGGCACTTCAACCATGTGAAAGACACTGTTGGTGTCTTCTAATAGGTCTGATCTCAAAGCTATTATAAGAAAATTTTGATTCACTAAATAACATCCTAGCACTTTTACTTCTGATGTAATTCATATCCTAAACATTGTAGTCACTATAATTGTCAGGTGGGTGGCAATAAAGGCAAATATGATATACTAGGCATGCAGTAGAAGATCAGTGTGTAAAGATGCCTTACACACATATAGAGATGCTTAATATGTCTACATAGTGAAAAATACAGCAATGTATCTATGCAAGACAGCAAGTGATTGACCTTTCTAGATTTCTTTCAGTAGTCTTTATTGGGAGTAGTAGATTTAGTAGTATTTAAGATTAGGCAGCATCCTGAAAAATCAGATGAGGAAAGAGGTTCTTAAAGATGCTTGTTGTTGTTGAAGGTTAGCGGATAGGGGGGACTAATCACTTGATTTAAAAGAATATTGTCTGGTCATCTAGAAATATTTCTAGAACTCGGAGCACTTTCACGTGCTGTTACCAGACAAGACTGTTGTTGAAATTTATATAGTATTTATCTTGGTATACTAGTCAAATAACATTGCTTCCATAAATGATTTTGAAATCTTGGCTAAAGTTATGTTACTTTGATCCTACAGCTGAGAATGGGAGCACACCAGGCAAACTGGAAAAATTATGTTTGTACTACAAAACACTGTGTAGTAAAATGTGGAAAAATGTATCTGAAGGAAAGGATAAACTATGTTCATTGACAGAAAATGCAATTCGTGTTTGGTCTCATGTAAGACAGTAGCATCTTTCATTATGAATGAGGATGGTTTTAATGGTATTTACTACAGTTTAAAAGTACTTCCCTCCCCTGTCAGATTTGAATGTTGCTATAAAATGCAGTATTTGGAGATATTCAACAAAATCTACCTTAATTAGCAATTCAGAAGTCAGTCAGGCAGAATCGTTTCTTAAATGATGTCCCTTTCAGGAATCCAGAGGACTAGCACTATGTAACTGCTAATACTTGAGAGCAGCTTTCAAGATTCAAACTGGTTTAAGGATGGCCTCTGTACTCAGTGTACAAAGTACAGGAGTTGGCTCACTTAAACTCCTTCATGCTACTCTCTTTTACGGCTTTTAAAAGAGAAATCCAGGGATTTTTATTTCTTTCCGGAAAGAAGGCTCTAGCCTGGCATATAGCAGCTTCCAGAACTTGTACAGATATATGAGGCAAGGAAAATATTAATCATTACTTGGGAGGCATCATCAAGATGTCACATTTTGTAGTTCTTAATTTTATGGCTCATTTCTGCCTTTTATGGTGTTACTTCACTGTTTATTTCTGTAAACTCTTACGTATTCGTACTGCTGCTTCTGAATTCTTCCTTAGGAGGGGAAAAAAAGGTTTTCCTGACACCTTTCAGAAGGAGGATATTCAACAGAATCTTCTCTGTTTTCTTGGTTTCTTGGACTAACTTACTTTGAGGAATTCAAAGCCCATGTCAGAACTTTTAAGCCTATCTTAGGAAGTGACAAGTAAAGACGTAAATTTAATTGATTCAAGCAACAGATTGTTTCATTCACTACCAGTCTGTGTATCCGACAGCATTTAGAAAACACAGGAATCTTTTTTTATTAAAATTAAGACTTCTACAGTTGTTTCATAGTGTTTATTCATCTCTGTTCATTAGGAGCCATTGGAACCCAGGGCACTTGCACGTATATATGCATAATATCGCTCCTACCCATTACTTCACATGCTTAAAATGCTTCTTTTGACTCTTCCTCAATTTACTGCCCATCTTGCAGTGCCCTCACTGCTCGTGCACCTCAACATCCCAGTTGGGAAACTATTGCTGTGGTATTCAATACAAACACAATCTATTCTATCAAATGTTCTAACTCAGCACAGTTTGGGAGTGCATATTATTTACAAGCATTTCTAAAACATGGGGAGTGTATGTGTGATGAAAACAGTTGGGTTTATATATAAGGAACAGAAGCTGTCTAAACTCAGGAATGTTTTAGAGGATTGTAGCCTGAGCACTCCCTTGCTGGGTTTTTATAGTCTATTTCTGTATTGCTACAAAGACAGAAATATCTGTGTGCGGCTGAACACTTTGCTTGTGATCATTGCAGGTGCCTCTTTTTCCTAATTGTGGTCCAGTTCTCTAAGATGTTCTACCTCACTGAAACTTTAAAGAACAGGGCAAATAAAGAACATGTTTCTTTTCCTGTTCCGTGTCACACTTGAGTTTATGTTTTTAAAATATTGCATTTGCCATCAATAGCTCTTTTCCCCTGTTTTTGGATTGTGGGTTGGTTTTTTTATGACACATTTTTTTTTCTGAACAAATAGCAAAGATATTGTCTGTGCTGAGTTGGTACATTGGAGGGTGGTTGGGGATGACGAAAAAGAAGGCACTCCCTTTCACCTGTACAGAGAATTGAGATTCAAGCAAGCAGTGTTTATGGTCTGCATCTACCACTCTGCTATGCTTTTATTTATTAAGAGAGTGACCTTCTGATATGTCTGAAAATCAACAATCCAAGCTACTGATGGTTCAGATTTAAAATTGTTGACAGCTGAAAGGGATCCCACTTTAGAATGAGAGCATGAAAAAAAGTTAAAAGGCAGGCATCGAGCACGTTGCTGGCAACAGACATCAAAGACCTTATTTTCAGCTGGATGTTTAGATATGGAAAACAAATTTAGTAATAGTTTACTTCTGTTTATAAATCTGAACATGAGTCAACACTGTCATGATGTTGCCTCAAGGAAAGGGGAGGGGTGAAGTGTCTGAGATGAAACTTTTAGTTTGTAGGATGATAAGATTCTGCTCTCTTGGCTGTTCATAAGGCATCAGCTGAGCAGCATGTTCGCATTCGACACTGAACTTCAAGAAAAATGCAGGCAACTGAAAGTCCAGATTACAGCAGCAAGAATAATCCAGGTCTAGAAAACACAACCTCTGAAGGAAACAGTTCTAGCAAGGGAGATTTAAATGAGTTATTCCAAGTATCGCAAAAAACTTCTCTGAATGTGAGGTTGCTATATATTGGTGTGAATTGCCTAGACAGTTTGAGAAATCTCTCATGTTGGAAGTTTTTAAGAACAGGTCCGATATTTGCCAGAATTAGTTTAGAGACAATAAATGCTGCACTGGAAGCAAGAGAAGGGAGGGAAGAGGGAACCTTTGGACATCTGCTTTTATTTTCTATAAATTAAGAAGTGAAGCTGTATAAAGATGCGTTCATATCCATTTTTTCTCATCTGTGTGGTTTTTGGTATTTCTATTAATGAATTAAAGGACTGGGAGACAGAAGGTCAGACATAAGTAGTAAATGAAACCAGGTTACATACTGATCTATGTTAAAACAGTATTATTTCAGTACAGACAGATATAAAAATTATACATTTAGGAGCAAAGGAATATAAGTTACATTTGCGGGATAATGGAACACTATTTTAAGAAACACCATTTCTGAAAAGGACTTGGTTATCCACTGTGAGATTTGTCTGATTTCTGTGGTAAATGGGCCTAATGTAATCAATGGGTATATAAAACAGAGGCATATACAAATCTCCTCTCTTTGGGACTGATGTGACTGCAGCTGGGATACAACTTATGGCTGCTTTTCACAGTGGAAGAGATACTGGGAGAGAAGCAGGGTTCCTAGAAGAGGCATAAACATGATAGGCTGGAAAATAACAGTGCTTGCAAACTCTGGGGGTTTGGAAGGGAAGTTAGTTTTATTCGGCTGTAATCTCCGAGAGTTTTCCCTTATCAAAGCAGGGAAATTAAGCTATGTAATGTTAAAGCTGAAAGAGTCTGCCAGGCCAAGTCACAGCAGAACTGGAATCGAAAGTAAACAATATGGTAGCAATGAGCATGAGGGGAAAAATATGAATTTGAGGGTAGAACTTCCTTCCTTGGAAACATTTCAATCAGGATTGACGGAGGAATTTTTTTTCTCCCTTTTGGAAAAAGCAAAAACCTGTAAGCCGTAACCCAAAAGAAATAATTCATTGCAGTCCTCTGGCTTGTGCTATCAAAGAGATAAGACTTAGATGATTACATTGGCTCCTTCTGGCTACATAATTTATTTTGAAAAATGGGGGGGGGGAGGGGTTAAATGAGAGATTAGCAGCTCTCATGGGAGTGGAAGGAGGGTTTTCCCATGACTGGCATTTTGTAATCTCTCTGGAAGTGTCTTTTTCAGTCTTTATGCCTGTTCTTTTTAGGTCATTAGTATTTCTATCTGTCTTGATGTCAGAGGAGCATCTTTTAGCTTTTTTTCCTGCTCATAGCAGGGAGGGTACTATTCAGTTACCATTAAGGGAATTCCTCTCAACTCTTGATTTTAGTTTTGTTTTGCTTTTTTTACTTCAATAATTGTTTCATTTGTTATTTTGTCTAGCACCGCAGTTTCTGGAGTCACATAATTACTGACACAAGTTTCTTTCACTCTTAGTAAAGAAAAGCTTGAAAATACTATACAAATGTATCCTGAAAGCTGCAAAATCTATGGAAAAAGAGGAACTAAGTGGTTGATGGTGTGGATATTTTTCATGTTAAATATATCACGAATTTATTTTGGGGTAGAGGAGGGTTGGCTTCCATTTCCAGTATTTTTTAACCCTTTATAGATAGAATTATGAAACTATACATGTTTCATGTTGAGGGAAATGGCAACAATGTACTATATAAAGGGAAGTAGGTGATGTCAAAGAAGAAAGGTTGTTGACTTCAAAATGGCCTTGCTGGCAAACTTATTTAGCTGTGCAAAATAAGAACTCACGGCAAGTTTTAGTGTATCTGGAATTAGTAACCAACAGCACAGAGTCACTGGAATAGTTGGGGGGCTGTAGCACACAGTGCATGAGGAAAGCTGGAGGAGGTTAGGCTTTTTCACCCTGGAGAAGAGAAACACGGGGGAGGGCGGTCTTCCACCAACCAGAGAGAGGTTGTAAAGAAGACAAGTCAGACTCTTCTCAGAGGTGCACAATGAAAGGCAATGTACGCAATATCCAGTAGGGAAAATTCAACTTGGATGTAAGGAAAAGCTTTGTCAGCATGATTGTGGTTAAAGCCTGGAAGGAATTCCCCCTGGAGGTGCCATGGAGTCTTCATCCTTGGACACCTTCAAACCTTCATGGAACAGTTCTCTAGCTTTGAGCAGATTAGATGTCATGATCTCCAAAGGTCCCTTTGGAATTGAATCGCATGATTCATTAAGGACATTACAGATTTGTCCTGCAAGGATAGAAATCCTGTCCTTTTATTTCCTGCTTATGACTATAAGCTGAGTCTGTAGTACTGAAACCTTAGCTTAAAAGAGACAATTTTATACTGACATTTATCTCATTTTATGAGATGCTGTTAAGAGTTGGGCGGCAAGATGAGGAAAGGAATGAACCTGTCTTTATCACCTGCAGTGCACCGGTGAAATTTCTTTTCCTTGGAAAGGAAGCTCTGTGGGGTACTACAAGGTGCAGTGGTAAGGATTATAGCCATCTAGTTTCTCATGTTTCTCTGGTTCCCTGCCTTCTGAATTATAGTATGAAATTTGGAGCTGATATTCAGATTTACTTTTTTTTCTCCATTTCTGCTAAGAGCTAGGGATGTGTGTGGGAGGCTTTTTCTCCCCCTCCCTTTTCTTCCTTGTATCCCTCCAAAATAGTTATTTCTAAACTTTACAAATACTGCCAGGAGAAAATTTGGCATGTGCATATAACTTAACTGTTCATTTATTCCTAATTGATGAGAATATGCCTTCGAAAATATTAAGAATATTCTCATTTTGCAGTTTGTTGTAAGGTTTATTTTGTATCTAATTTATGACTAATTTTCTGTAGCATATGGTAACACTTTTGAAATAAGACGCCTCAATTTTTTTCATTTTTGTTGATTTAAAGGAATTTTTCTACTTAGCTATTGGTGTTTTCTGGACACTTCTATTAATGTTTGAGCCTAGTAAGGGCAGGTCTTGAGTTCATAGCTGAGGTTCACTTAACAGATGGCCTTCCTTGGCTAACTTGCTTGTTCTCCTCCCCCTCTCTTCCCTTCTCTTGAGAGAGAAGGTCTCAGTGCTCATGGCTGTTAACTTGTGAAAACTGGATCCTACTGGTTTGGTTCCTTATGCATCCAAGTTGGGAATACTCAGGCTCATCTTAGTAGTTGCCCCGGTGCACACAGTTTTCAACCTCCTCCTTTTCTTCCTTCCAGGAAGATTTCCCCACCCCTCCAGGTTGCCTCTTACACTAGTCAAACATCCACGCAGTTTTTCAGGAGGTGACCAGATAGGAGCAGAAACCAAGCTCTGCATTTTAGGATTTTTTATTATTATTTTTTTTAAGAATAAACAGCCTTTTGCCTAGATTTTATATCACCTCCCCAAAATTATCTGTGCACTCAAACTTTCTTGCTATCAGATGTAATGACCCTGGTATACTTGAGCGACACCGTTTCCTTTTCTGTATGAGTGGTTCCAGATTTCCCTTAAACCAGGGCATAAGTTAGTTCCTTGGAAGCTCCTCTTTGTGATCTTGTGGACTGGGGCTTCAGGCAGGGAAGGAAGGAGGGGGCTTAATAGCTCTCTGGGGTAGATGCCAAATAGCTTCCTCTGTATCCTCACCTCTCTTTTTTCCCCCTATTCCTTGGGGTACAGTAGATATACTGCCACTGTGCTAACTAGGGTAGAGTTTCCTTCTTGTAGCTAAAGGACCATGATTTCTAAGCTTCGTAATTTTATAATTTTATGTGAATTTTGTTCCTTGCTAGATATAACCATTAATATCACCAATCTTTTTATTCCCCCCCCCCCCTTTTTTTTTTCCTTTCCCTTTTCCACCTTCCACAATTTCTTTGTTGCAGTGTTGGTAATGACACTTGCCAAAAATTGCTTATAAAAGATAAAATAAAGTCCCTCTCAGTGCAGACTTTGCCACACGAGTGAATCCTGAAGTCCAAACCCGTGTCTCGTAGCTCAGCATAGGTATCCTTAAAAGGTAGGTTAGTCATACGTTCTCCTCGGGGAAGAGTGAAGTGCCAATACTGCATTCAGGCACATTCAGGTTCAGAAATCTAAAGCTGACAAGTACCACTTTAAGATGACAAACTTCTTAAATGAAATCTTAGTGTTCTGGAGGAGTTTGCAGGACGTGCTTGCTTTAGCATGCTTGAACAACTCTTTGCTGCGTCACACCTGCTTCTCACACCAACATCCAGCTTTGCAACAAATGGCAAAAATCTGACATCCTGAACTTTCTTATTGAGCAATAAATTCCATCCTGTTTAATGAAGTATGAACAGAGATCTCCTGCTGATGATGGTTTTCTTTGCTTGAAATTAAGGGTGTTTTTCTGTTTATTGTACAATACTTAAAAGCAGCGTTATTTTAGTGAGCCCACAATCTAACTACTTTATCCTTTACCAGCCTGAAGTGTTCTGAACTATTTAATATTAACTGAATCATTTTACCGAAAGTGCTGTCTCAAAACAAATTCAAATATAGCTTTGCTCAGGAAAGCCATGGAAACCCATTTATTTTTCTGTTCTTCAGCTGGAAACAAATGTTCTGTTCTCATACCATGTGAAACTGGAATAGATTCAGGTCAGGCAATGCATATTCATTCCTTGAGACTCCTTGACAGTTTTAACTACAGTCACTTCCCTCTCCAGCCCACTCCTTTCACTTCTAACTATGAGAATGGGAATTCCTTCGTCTTTGGGGAATTGCGCTTGCATTTTTCTGAGCCTTGATGGATAGAAATCTGTTAAAACTTTATCTAAGTGGAACACACTTAGCATGTGAATTGTATTCTTGGGTGTTGCAATGTAAAAATATTAGCTTTCACCAAAAATGGCTTTTGGTGGGAAATTTCATATTCTGGGTTATTGTGGGCACCTTTATACTTCTTTCTGTATTACTGAATTTGTTATGGGAAATACTAATCCATGTGAGTCATGGTAGATCAGTAATCCTTCCTTGGCTATGATTTAAAATGTCACTGATAAAGCCTAAAACCTTTTCTTTAGATAAATGCAGCTATCCAGTAGTCTACAGTGGATGCTAATTGATCATGTGCAAGCAGACACTTAATGCCTTCCTCTCCAACCTTCACTGAACATCCGATTGGAAACATGTTCAGTATGTTAGCAACTGTCTCTTTTCCTGGAAAGCCAAGAAATACCCATAGGGTGTGTTTGTATAAACGACCAGGCGTGGAAAATATTACGTAAAAGTTTTTACCAGCCCTTAGTCGGGATGTGGCATTACACCCAAAGGAGACTAAAATCAATTATTCATTTCAAAATTGTCCTTCTCTCGCCTGTGTATGATTTGAGGGTTCAAGTGGCAGCGTAAGAGTTGAGAAGGGTGTATTGTACTGAACAAAATGAGGGCTGTTCTCCAAAACCCTGTTCCCTGCTACACAGGGTCCATCAATACTGAGGGAAAAAGAATAAGTAACAACAGATTAGTTGTGCAGGGAACCACAAAACACATTGCCTATATGGAAGATTTAGACCTCTTCTCAACATTGAATTCATCTACTGCTGAAAAGGTCTCCCTTCCCCCCCCAGTGTTGTGTGAACCAACACCTTATTTTTTTTTTCCCCCTTTATAATGTCTGTTACAGAGATTTAATGTGCTGGAGGTGGTTGGATATTTTTCTCATTAAAATTTATGTTTTGAATAGTTGCCAGGTCAGCAAACTGGCTAAATAAAAAGGAGGAGGATTTAGCAGAGTGTGAGCCAGCCATTTACAAATAAATCTCTTGGGGTCTCTAATCACTAGCGAATCTAGCCATCGCTTTGATTTGAAGGGAGATTAAGGATTACAAATATTTTATAAATCTATTTTTTACTTCAGTGCTGTTAGACAAAAGTGAAGGATTCAGTGCTACTTTTTCACCCTTTCTTACCTCCAGCAGCAATCTGGAATGATTTAGTAGGATAGACTGAAAAAAGTTAAGTGTTTCTACTCTGTCCATACCCAGTGCATGAAAAAGCTGTCAGTGGTGTGGACAGTAATGCATTGGTACAGAAGTACAGAAATTCTGGTATCACAAAATGGGGCTGTGGAAAGAAAGGGTTTGCCTAGTAAACTTCTAATTTGTACAAATTGTGGATGATATTTTCAACTTCTGTGGCTCTTTGTCTTAAAGTCTGAATACTTGTGCCCTCATTCCCACTGAGGAGCAAGTGGCCTCCATGGGATACTGCAAGTCCTTGACACATCACTCCTGGCTTGCTCTTGTATCTGGTGGGGAAACATCCCTTGCTGCGGTTTGCCATCGTCCTCCTAGACTCAAGGCCTTCAAATGACAATAGAAGTTGCCAGAGTGAGTCTGTGTAGGAAGAATTGACTGTTTGGATAGAAGGTGATGGACCTGCCTTCTCCTATTGTATGTGTGTTTTGCCTTTTCTCAACTTCTGGGTAGCCTGTTCCTGGCAGTGCGTCACTTGGCAGGAACTCTGTGAAAGTCTGTCACAGAAAAGCTCTGTGGATGCACAAGCAGCATCCTTCAGCTCCCCAGTGCATTACACCTTTTCCTCCATTCCCCTCTTCATCATCTGCACCAGTTGCTTGAACCATTTTGTTCTGCCAGGTAAATTTTATTCAGTCACAAGGCAAAGTTGGGGGTGGGAAGGGTGACTCCTGTTTCCCTGAAACCTTCATAATTTGGTGCTTTCTAAATATTAGAAGTAAAATCCTGAAATGATATGCAAATGTTAATGAAACTTAGCTGGGCTAAAGGCGCTGAGGTTTGCCTACAAGTCCCATCTAGATATCTGTCAGCGCAATGTTTGTTCTTCGTATTATTCTTTCAGCCTGCTGTAAACAATTTCAATGGCTCCTGGATTTCCCCTTGATATACAAATAAATCTTCAGTGCTGATCCTCCCTTTGATTCCTTGTATCAGCTCTGATGCCAAACGAAAACAAAACTCCCTTCTGTATAATAGCTTAACTGCGTTTCTGCTCCTGCGGGACTAGTCCTGACAGGGAAGGAAATGCAACCCAGCCCTCCCTCTGCCACCAGCCTTCAGGAGAGTTTGTTGTCAAGTCGGAAGAGTGCAGAAAGTCAAGGCGGAAACCTCGTCCTTGAAACCTGTCTCCAGTGCATCAGCTCTGGCACGCCGGGCAAGGCGAAAAAGCAGGGCAGGGGATGAACTGCAGCTTGCCCCTTCCACTGCTTTGTGTAAAGCCTTTGAACCCTTGCCCTGAGGGGAGCCAGGGTGCCCCTGCGAGGCAGGGGGCTTCTAACAATGCACCCCTTGTGCTGGCAGGCTTCTCCCAACGCTGCAGCATCTAGGATTATCCTGTAAATTGCCTGGTGAGAAGGAACCCCCTTCTGGTGTAAGAATGATTTCCTACTCTTGGTGATGGATGAAGCTGAAATAAAGCAGTTTAATTTTTAGAAAACTGTCGACCCTGAAAGGATTGAGCTGTTATTTTAATTACTGTAATGAGCAAACACTACTTGGAAATCATTAAAAGAACATACACACTGCTCTGGCTGATGTGTATTGATGAAACTTTTCTTGAACCAGAGGGATGCAGTTTAATTTTTTTCTGCTAAATTGACGGCAGCGTGGGCAAGACATTTTGCTGTTGCTTTGTATCGCATTTCCGTCACCAGGAAATTTGTAGTCAAATACAGGCTATTAGTATAAGTGTGGGTGAATGTTGTGAGTGAACATTCATCATGATCTCTTCAGAGCGGTTTGAAATTAGAGTTGGCAGAATTAATTTTCAGCTATACCATTTTTCCTTGGGAACGCTGACCTGTTGAAACTATTGCAGGACCACGTTGAGTTCAATCTGAAGGTTTTTTGGGGTTTTTTGTTTGTTTTTTTTTTTTAATTGAAAGGCTTTTCAGGTCCACAATAGAAACAGAAAAGAAAATTGTACCATACAATAACTGGTGATTTAAAACTTCAGCATATAACATAAGATATGTTCATGCATTTCCTGCCCTGCTGGATTTGAAGCAGTGGCTTGAAATTTGCTTCCCACGTTCACGGTTCCCTGACCATAAGGGTAGATAATCACCTGCTCTGCCCCAAGGATTATATTTGCAGCGGTTCAGTTTGGGTTTTGTGTGTATATACAGTTCTGACTGCAGCAGAAAGATTGATTTTGTGGCAGGGATGTGAGAGATTGGGTTCAAATCGCTATCTCAAATGAAACAGAAGAGTGGTAGCATGAACTGAAGTTGCTCACCAAGGTGTAGGGTTGCTCAACCCTAGTTGGGGGCACTGGGTGAGCATGCATGCAGGCATCCCTTATGTGGGCATCAAAGCGCTGGGCAAGTATCTCAGAATAGTTCTGCTGCAGAAAAGAAAGAAATAACTGTAAAACTTCAGATTTGTACAAGGGCCGGAAAAGTTTAACCAAGTTTCTGAATACAGTACTATTCTGTAAAGTTTTCATAGAAAGTTTAAGATCCTTTGGAAAAAGGCTGCTGAAAAAAATGGGCAAGCAAATTGCTAGCATGAGATAGAATATAGATGGAATATGCAGGCTTGCATTCTTCCTTCAGAAAAGCACTTTTTCTTGGTCTAACAACTTTGTAAAATAACACTTAGAGCAAACATTTTTGGGGGTTAAATCCCTACTCATATGGTTCTCCTTAGTATAGGTGTTGTTCAGCTGGTAGGAGCTGGAGCACTGTGCACTGCCCAGATCCTCATGATGAGCAGGTTTCTAAAGCTCACTGTACTTCACGTTGCTTGGTGACAGCAGGTGGCAGGTGATGGAGATGGCAGATGAGCTGATTCAGGAGCAGCATTGTGTCCTTTCTTTGTCTTTACGTTGCACATGTGCAGTCCTTCTACGTGGTTTTCTCGAGGAGACAGCCAAAACTAGTGAGATAGCCCTACAGCATCAGAGACATTGTTTAATGAGGAATGAGACCCTAACTAATTGTGGACCTGAAGGAAGAAACTGAAGAATATTTAGGATATGTTTTTGGGGGAAAGAAATTCTGATTATTCTTGCATTGCCCTGTTGCCTTCACCTATACAGAAAGAGTTGTCATATTCTAACATTTTTACTATTAGAGGTTGAACAATGCTATAAGGCTCAGTCAGATGACCCAACACTTGCTCTTTCTCTCTCACTTCTTTCCATCAACGCTGCTTCAGTTTGGCCATGGAGGTGGAATCAAATTTCATAAGGGAAACAAAAATCTCACTTTCGGACAGATGTTGCATATCAAAAGCAGAAACTGTTAGAAAGTTTGATCTGATGAGCTATACATATGGTTTAATTTCTCAGTAGAAAGTGTAATTAAATTGCCTGGCGTTCCTGGATTAGCCCATAGTGCTTCGTGCTATAGTCTTGCATGAAGATCTTAAGTGTGTGGTTTTGATATTTCTGGTATATGTAAGCTGCTAATATTGTAGCTTTTCTGTTGTGAAGAATTGGTATCTGGCTCAATTTATTGACTAATTAACCTTTCTTTTTTTGCTGATCATTAGAGTTGTGTGCTATATGGTCATAGATAAGCTCATCCTATTATTACTCTGGGAAGAACACTTTTTAACTTTCATTTCTCTCAATATTAATACTAACTCTAAAGCTTTTTTTAATGGTAGAAGAAAATAATTTTGAGTAGCATAGATTTCTTTACTGTACATTTCATACATCTACTGTGAAATTTGGGTCATACTGATTCACGGCTATACTGCTTCCTAGAGGAGTATCACAGAAGATACGTTTTACATACCCATTTGCTTGCTTTTCCTTTCTTCAGAGGGAAAAATTTCTGAGCACGGGAGAGGGGGAGCGGGGAGGAATTGCCACACATGACATTTGCCAGGCAAGAAGTAAGTAAAATATAAAGGGCCATGCTAGACCTTCAGCTCTGCACGAAGATGTGTGCAGGCTCCACAGATCAGCTGTCTGACGTGACCTTAGACTTTCCCCTAGAAACCCTGGACGTGAGGGACGTAGGGTCTGCCCACACAGCACCATGGACGTGTAAGATCACAGTGTGTCCTGGCTTGCTTGCTTTGCAATAGTGGGGAAGCAACAGCAGCCCAACATGTGATAGCAACCAAGGTCTGTGTGCCGGGAGTCCCTGGAAGGCGTCCTGCACTGCTGAGGATGAAACCCAGTGCTGCTGTATCTGCCTTACTGCTGTCAGGCGTGCTGGTTCAAGGAAGCAGATGTGTGTGATAGCGTACGTGACACTTCATTCTGCTTAGATACACCACTCGTCTTCTCTGCTGCACAAAATGAAAAATAGCCACCTTTTTATCATATTGCAGACATTTGTCGCTTTGTGGTGTTTGGCCATCACAGGGCTCATTTAATGTGAATCAGACGGGAAGTGTGCAGAGTGGTTTTCTGACTCCTGTCCAAGGAAAACCTTGGGTCAGCTGGCATGCAGCTCCCTGAGAGCTGGCTCTGCTGAGTCCTCCCGGAGCTGGCAACTGAGCTGCCTGGTCAGCCATGTAGCAGGCAGGAGTGCAATGCTAGGATATGGCGAAGAGTAACCTGTAGGTAAGACGTTAAGTAACTTTTGTAGGTATTTAGACTCCCAGCCACTTGGGCAATTCAGACTGAAGAGTGGCTGGGGAAGCCTGTATGTTGTGCTCAAACAAAGCAGAGCGATTGCAGGGAAGAAAGGTGAGGACCATGAAATCACCCACTTTGACATCCCTCAAGTTACAGAGCCCCCAGCAGATAAAATGACACAGATTGTAAACCCGATTGTATCTGGCTTGGCTTAACTGGTCGCAGTCTTTCCAGTGATTTAACTAAACATGTTTTATACGAGTTTAGTTAAACGGGTATTGAAGCCTGTATAGATAAGCCTGTTAGCTGTGGTGCCGTGTGTCCAGTCAGAATAAGCCATGCCTGTGGCTGCTTTCAATGAACCCAGCACGTACTGTTGGCCAAGTTTGCTGGTGGTAAACACCGTCACTTTCAACGGCAGGATTTTGGCTGGATGGACACGTGATTCCCTCAAGGCAACTCGGCATGGTAGAAGGAGGTGGCAGACTGAAGAGGTGAGAAAAGTCTTGGGGTGCTTCCTTGGAGCAGGTGACCCTTCTCCAAGTGATCTTCTGCAGCGTGGTAATGACTGTACTGCTGAATGTCTTGGAGACTCGGTGTGCAGGAAGCCATGTATGATGTTGCATTTTGCTCTTGCTGGGCATGCAGTTAGTGCAGTTCAGAAAGGAAGGAAAGGACTTTTTTTTGGGAAGTTACTGCTTCAAGGAGCGCAATTCATGTCATTTCAAAGGAGGGGTTTCTTAACTGTGTCTTTGCCTTTTTGCTCCCTGTGTTCAGAAATCTCAACTGAAATAGAAATTTTCCTTAAAGGAACATTAAGCTGTGGGGAAAACTTTTTCAATACTTTGTGATAACTCTAGCAAAGACTGTTTTTTTGATGTTTTTTGCTTTTGAGTTGCTTTTAGCTTGGGATGTCCCAGTTTTTCTGGTTTCTAACCATCATCGTGCTCTCTCTCTCTCTCTCTGTACATATCTACAGTAACCAATTCTAAGTGTCTGAAACCTTAATACCCTTTTTATTCCAATGATGGCATCCTCACAGCCTTAAATCTGTGTGTTAACACAAACTGCCCAGTATTGATTTAGTTTCATTATTCAAGGAATAACTTTTATATTAATAGTATTTCTCTTAATCCCAGAGGTAGATTTAAGATCACCTTGTTTTAAAACTGAAGTTCTTTTACAGAAAGTTAAAGCACAGAATTTCCTTGGAGCATTTGCAGCTGCTAATGTTAGCTTGTGTACTTAGAAATCAGTATGTAATAGCATATCTTATGATAATCTAGCAGCTGGGGAAGTCCGTGTACATTCAAAGACAAATAGGCGGCCAGCCACTGTGATAATTACCACTTCACAGCCCTTTCTGCGAAAGGCTACAAAATGGAATTGGTGCAAAAATGGCTTTCAACTGGAGATGCCCCAAACCAATATTAGCGACAAGGTTTCACTAGGAACACATATAGGATAAAATAGTCAACAGCAGTTCAGAAAGCATTAGCAAGGCATAGTACAACTCTTTAAATCATGAATTATCATTTACATGGAGAAAACAAAATCCCCTAAGTGGTCTTCTGAGAACACTTTTGAAATTAAACTACCTCATATGTAGTCTGTAGCATTTCTTTTCTCTTGAGCTGTTTTAGGCTTGGCTGGCCCCACTAGCTGATTTCATTTGGCTCTCACCAAGCTGGCAGACATCTTACAAGAGGGAAAAATTGGCTGGGCATTCTGTTTCTTATACCTTTTGGATTCAGCTATGATCATTTGAACTGCCAGACAGGGGTTTAGATAGTACCCACTTATTCACAGTAATGAAACAAAATGTGTGTGAAGGAATGTGTTCAAGAGAACACAGGCAGATGCATATCTTGCTTAGATCTGAGTCTTAGATTTATCATCTTTGTTGCCTTTCAGAGTTGCAATGAAAATTAAATGAAGTGGCAGCACTGAAGCAGTGTGCTCTTATCCACCATCTCTATTCACCCACCTTTTCAGCTCATCTCCTCTTTTCCTTTTTTTTCCTTTTGTGACACTTTAGCACATACTGTGAACATATGCCAAAATGCTTATTCTTAAAAGCTGCCTTCATTCATCTTGAGCTGTTACTGAGAGCTTTGTCTGCTTCGTAGATAAATTGCACGATGCCGAATCAATGTGCTCTTGTACTGTAAGGCAGACAAATGATTCTGACAGAAACTCTGTTGCATTCATACAGAGTGAGTGAAGAGATAGCTTACCTCATGCAGAATATGGGTATCAAAACACCTTCTGCTTCTCAACTGAGGTGATGATATAAACGTGGCTGCTGATCCTAAACCACAAAATTTAGAAATGTTTGCTTGCTGCAAGTTACTTTGCATGCTTGATAGAAATTCCAATGTTATGGATGACAATTTTTGGACCATAAGCTACTACATGCATTTCATTAAGGTGATTTTCAGATCATGTATTATTTTGGCTCTACACTTGTTTTAAATCCTCTTGAATATAGTTTTAGCAGTAGCATAAATGTACTTAACACTGAATACTCTCCTTGACAGGAGACTTCAGCTTAATAAACCAGATCTATTGTGTAATTAAGGAGTTTCTCTGGAAATTGGCTTCCTTTCAGTTTTAAATATGTTGTTTAATTTGTTCCAGAAGTAAAGTGAACTTGCTTTTCAGAACTTGCTCATGATTGCTGGTGGTCAGAGCTATAACAAATGGAATTCCTTCCTAATTGAAACACTTTTTAAATACATAAGCTAAGCTACAGTGTGCACCAGGCATTGACAATACAAAGCTATAGTATTTTTCCTAAGAAAATTGTCTTAAGCATGTAGAAGAACAACAACCCCTTCTCTCCATTGCTGGTGCCCAAATGTTGGGAATTATTTGAGCAACAGGTTCTCCAGTAATTTGAGTGCAATACTTCAGTAGATTTAAGTTGAGAGAGAGACAAAGAGAGGAGGAGGAAAAAGATACAGAGACTCTGTTAGAGATTGTAAACCACATGTATATTCAGCAAGTAGATGAGATACGAGCTTTGAAACAGTAAGCCGCTCTATAATGCACAGACAGTCTTTCAGGCTACCAAGCCCAAGCTCTGAAGTCTCTCTACACATTGATAAAAATGTCTAACTCTGAATGAAATACGTTTATTCTGTCTCATGTAAAGCCCTGTAAGCTACTAAGAACTGACTGAGCTGCTGACTCAGTCATTGTTCCTGGTTTTTACAACTCCTCCCATTCAGTTAATTAAAAAACCTGTTCCTGAACAGGAAACAAAAGCACTGTTTATATGGAATTGATCTATGTACATTTTCAAGATTTCTGCTCCGTGAATGCACTTTTTCTTTAGCTTTGTTTATTGCAGCACAAGTGCCTGCCAGAGGCAGTGCTGTTGACATGACTGTCCTTCTCGGGTGGAATATTTCACTACACACCGTCCTACACTCGTGCCGGGGCCCGTTGAGCATGGGACGGGGTCAGAACCTGAAAGGCACAAAAGGCTGCTGAGCAAGCAAGAAAGCAATGAATGGCACTAAAGTCAGGCATAGAAATGGGGATACTCACGTGGGAGTAGCAGGAGGAAAAAGATCTGTCAGCAAAAGAGCAGAAAGCATAAAGGGTGGTGGGTTTGCGAGTGAAGAAAGCGTCTTTGCACGGTGGCAGAAACACTAAGAGCTTGAGTTTTGGTGAGTGTTGACTTCGAAGCTTTTGCAAAATAAATAAATAAAAGCTGTTACTCAGTAAGGCAAAGTTAACGATTAAGCTCAGCAGTTGCTGCTGTTATTTTAGCAAAAGCTTCGACTTGCCAAGAAACATAAGAATGATTATGAAGTTGTTTGGAAAAGCCACTTTGATTCTGCCAAGTTTATTTTTTAAGAGATGGCTACCAAATCCAAAAAGTTGCGTCTGGTGTAAATCCACAAGTCGCTCGTGGTTAGAATCCCTGCAATCCATGTTATGATCAAAAATATACTTCTGCCCATCTTAACTTCCTCCCTGTAATTGCAGCGCTCTCCCAATTTTTTAACCAACAAAGTGAAGTAATACAGTTCAGAGAAGGCCTGATACAGAGGTCGGGACCTGGTAGTTTCTAAATTGCAGTAAGTTTGCATCAGTGCAATCAAATTTTTTTCCCCTAAAATGATTAACCTTCTTCCCAAACTCAGTTGTTCCTCTGAGAATGCAGCCTCTTTCATCTGTCAGTTTAAGATTTCTCTGTTGCCACTGGTGGATGGATTTCTTTTTTGCATGCTGTCTGTTCTTTATCTTAACCTCAAATAAATATCATCATATACTTGCATCCACTGGTAATGAGGAGATAAATTAAACTGCTCCCTGTAAGTACAGTCTGTGTTTTCCCATCAGTGCGAAATTCCTCTTTACCTTTTGAAACAAATTTAGAAACTGAAAGTAGAATAATTCTGTTCAACTACAGCTGCACTGACCTTAGGTCCTGAAATATTGCTGCCCTTAGAAAATACTCCAGTTTCTTTCATTGACACTTCAGTTGCACAAGAAACTAAAGTTTGCTTTTTAGCAACCAAAACGGGGGAGAGTGAAAGGGAAGAAAGGCTTCTTGCCATATGGATTTTGTGTGAGGAGGTGTCCTCTGAAGCGGAGGAAGGATGGAGTTGCATTTCTGTACTCATTGGGTACTTGGAGTCACACAGATTATGAGTTACAAGTGCACCATTCCTGGTAGGGGCATCAGCGCAAATTGAACAAATTTGTGTTACTGTGTTTTCCTCACAGGAATGATCACAATTATTTTTTTTTTAATAAAAGATGGGATTTTGCTCCTTCTGCATTAAAGATGAAATCCAATGTTCTCACTCATAATTTCTACTGAAATCAGTGTTAAGGAGTTGGGGGAATCTATGGTGTAAAGGCAGAAGTTTTTGATGCAGCTGTGATATAAAATCCCAGCACGCTTGGCTAACCTTTAACAGGTATTCTAACGTGGCCTGTTTGAACCTGTTTGGAACTAGTAATATTCATTTCAAATGTTAACTCAGAGTTTATTCTGTTACTCTCATCTCAACTTTCTTCTGTGCTTTAATTAAATGTTAATCTACTGTAGACACCCCTGTTCGTTTGAATGTCTTGGGATGAGTGTATACTGATGATTTGGGAGATCACTTAGTTAAGAGTAGGTCCAAAGGCATATTAAGCCTGTGCTGCCTCTTAATTTTAAATGTATGTAATCTCTTTCTCTAAAATGGGAAAATCTCCTTGGACAGAACAATGTAAGATGCTGTTAAGGGACTTGCATTTAAGTGCAAGGTTTGATCTTCAACTTGCGTTGACATACGTAAACTGGGTCTCTACTACTTAGGAATGGATTTTTAGCCCTGAATCACTGTTAATGTATAAATGAAAGCAATGCGTTTGCTTATTAAGACAAGTGATTCAAACTGCAGTAAGAACTGTAACCACGTACATTTTCACCTTTGGTTCTACGTCATTTTCTTTTCCAGCTGTTCATATAGAGGATACTAGGTTTTGGTAGAGGCTTCTGTTAAGTGAGGGATAAATTGGCTTTACTGTCTTATCAAATCTTCCTCTCTTCCAGCAGATGTTCTCATAAGAATCCTGGATGCCGCTCTAGTAGGTTGGAGCCATAAGCTTTTAGTGATACTTACCATTTTCATAACTAAGGTCTAAGTGGGCTTCCACTCTGGTACCAAGGGAACAGTGCTAGGAGTCACATAAGAAAAGCGTTTGTCATCGGGCAGCTGCTGTTAAGCATAGTCATCATCTGCTCAACACTGTTTCATGCAAGCTCTAGGTTGGTTTAGTTGGGCTTTCTGCAACTTTTCTCTCTTTCTCCTGATGCCTTTTTGTGCTGCGATCTGGATAAGCTCTATTATTCACCAGGAGAGCATGCCATCCTACTGTTCAATAGGAAACTAGCAACAGCTTTTGTTAATAGTAATTAAGAAAGTCAGACGGTGCAGTAGTCATCAGACTCCTCTGTGTGGTCACTTGAGTGTGTGAACTAACATGCTGCCTATGGAATATTCTTGTTGTCTGTTGGCAACACATGGGAAAGGAATAGAATGATGTTAATTACAAGTTAGATTGATGATAACCCAGTGAGTAAGTTAAGTCTAGTTAACTTACAGTCCAGACACTCAAACATGTGACCCTGTAAAATGGAACATTTCGTTGTGGTAATCTCATATTTGTGATGATAATAATTTATGAAACAAAGGTTAGAGGTTCGGCTTGTTTTCCCTGTCTGTCTTTTTACATCATCTGTAACCTAAAATTCCCTCTCATGCAATATCTGTGAGTTAAATCTGCTTTAAGCTATCATCAGTCACCATTTGAACTGATTTTTCTTTGTTATGCTGCCAATAGAATATATTTTTTTTTTGTTATGCTACTTAAGAGTCATAAAAGTAAGATAAGAGAAACAAGAACAGTAGGCTGTACCATCCCCTTTGCTTTGCCAGCATAGAATTAGAGGTTTTGATTAGCAAGCATTGCGTTGCTGTCTGGGAAACCTGGTTGGCTTCCCTTCCTTGATCTCTCCAACAGTGGGTGCGCATACGCACAGGTGATGTGTCAGCGTGCTGATGCTCTGCTTCAACATGTCTCACCAGATTGTGATGCCTGACTCATTCACTCTTGGTTGAATGGGTATTTGTACCACAGAGAGGAATAAAGGCGTTTAAGGCTTCAAAATCTTCATAATACTTCCGAGAAGTAAAACTATTCATTCTGAAGGGCTCCTTCCCCATGAAATGTTTCACAATCTGTACTGACTGAATGTGCCTTTGTGCCTTGCCCTCTGCTTTGCAGTGCCATAAGTTTAGCTCCAGTACACTTGATGCATTCTAATTGTATTATGTTTACTTAGATATGTCTCTAGTTCATGTTTCATCTGTTTTTTTAAGACATTCTCAAAACTTCCAGAAGATTGGGTACAGATGGGGACACGAGAGGTCCTCTTCTTCAGCCCTCTCCCTCCCCTCAAGAAAATGTACTGACAGGCAGGTCTTAAAAACAAAGGCAGTATTTCAAAGTCTGTTTAATAGCTATTTCATGGTGATTATAGTATAAGAATCAATCATAGTTTTTCTAGTTTGTGGCCCAGTTGTTATCCTTTGGAAGCTGTGTACTTGTGTATTTTTCTGCTGTATTCTTCACTCTTTTATAGTCTCCTGTATGCTTTCAGCAGGCTACGATATGAAAATAAATTCTTCAAATTCAGAAAAACTTCCTTCATTCTCTGTCCTCCCAAAGCTGCTTTTTTTTTTTTTTTTTTTTTTTTTTTTTTTAATAGCTCACAGAAGCTATCAGCATGTCATATAAAAATGAACCTTTACCTTTTGGGTTGTCTTGCTCTTTCTTTGAGGGGGTGAATTTGCCATAGCGTTGCATCCATGTTAGTTTGCGGCCAGGTCCCAGCCTGACGTGAAGTCAGTAGCTCCTTCAGTGGGGAAGCCCGAGGTGACGGAGCAGGCGATTAGCTTTCCTGTCCTCTCTGGGGGCAGCAGGGCTGTGAGCCTGTCTGCACTAATTCATCTGCAGACTACTGTTTGCTCCCACTGTTGAAAACAGCATTCTGTAATTCCGTTTATACTTGCAGTTTCTCTCTACAATGAGTCTTTTCTCCCTGCACCGTCCCCTCTGCAGTGGCAACCTGGCAGCTCTGCTGTTCCAGAGGACCTGAGCACTCTTCTCTCCTCTGGAGAACTCTGAACAAATGCTGGGTTTCAAGCCAGCTGGAAGATGACAGCAGTGAAGCAAGGCATTTATTTCCCACTCATCGTTACTTCTGCATGTCTGCCAAACCTTTTCATATTTACTTAGTGATAGGTCCCTGAAACAGCTGCAATATTAACTTTACACCTTGGTTCCAGTTAGTCGCATAATAGCTGTATCGAAGATGTCATGGATTCTTTGTTCTTCCTTTTTTCAGGGCTAGACAGCTACAGCCACTGCCATGACAACACTTCTTGCAACAACAAAATGCCACATGTAGGTTCTATGCAAAGACATACTGGCAAATGTCAATTTAAATTAAAAAAAAAGATTTTAGAAAAAAATTACATGTAGACTGGAGTGTTAGGATTATGTCTTAATCTATTACTTTCGAGTCTTTGGTTTGCCCTGCTCGCTCTTGACTGGCTGTGTTGTCTAAGGATTAGGTAGGGACAAAATACCTCTACCGTATGATCTAGTTGATGGGGTGACAAGTGAGACCATAAACTGGGATTTCCTTCCATCATCCCCCACTGAGACAAATTTATTGCTGCATCAGGCATTGAGGGCAGTTGTGTACACTGCCAGCTGAAGACTATACAGGTCTAAGAACTGGGCGTGCTAAAGTGTGCTTTCCGATTCATGCAACTGCATTCTCCCTGATATCTAGCAAGCCACCTCTCCGTGCCCTTTGTTATTGTGTCTTATTTATGCTTTAAGCTTATGCTCTTCAACTCTGCCCAGTTATATCAAGGATCATCTTTTTGGAGAGGAAAACAAAGTTATTTCCTATCAGATGGATGCACAGGAATGCTGCAAAACGCAGACAAAATTATCTTTTTCCAAAATGATAATATTCTGGCAGGTAGAGAGCCTTTTATTTTTGAGTCATCTCTGCTGTTCTTTGAAATACTGAAATGCAGTCAGCAGTCAACAAATAATATGAAGCATAAACCTCTGCAGTACTCTTGCTACCCTGCTGTGCTGTCTGCGCATTCTTGAGAAGCGCTGGGCTTTGCATACAGTCTCACATAGAGAGATGTGAGACTTCCTAAGTAATCTAAGCTGCTGAAAGACAATACAATTCCTGCCTCCTTGGAGAAACATTTAACAGCTAACGCAATTGAGCAGATGTTTTGGTGACCTTCCGTGTTTCCTACTGATGACACGCAGCTACTTTTCTTTTTTTTTTTTTTTTTTTAAGATAATTTATTTTTGGTATATCAGCATATATATGCTCTCATCCTTTTGTATCCATGAAAACTTGACTGCTTGTTCAGTCTGTGAACCCTTGCTATAGATAAGGATTCCCTTGGTCTAGGCACGGTACAGATACCGTACAAAATGAGTGTTTCTGTCTTGGAAACATTCTAAACTCTTGGAAATGGCTGGACTATTTGGAGGTGAGGGGTAAGTCACTGTGAAAACCAGGAGATCTTATATTACAGAAATAATCTGTATGAGGTGGGTTAGAGTTGTAAATGTGTGTCAGCCTGTGATAACTTAGGCGGTGGAAGCAGCAGAAGCAACCTGAAGGCTGGGACAGAAAGGGCTGGTTAATGACCCTGCTCACAAATGTTGCAGGGCCAACTTCTGGCAAGAAGATAGACTGATCTTCCTGCTCCTACTGGGTTTTAATAAATGCCTCCATAAACTGGAGGATAAGCCCTGGTTTCGGTCTTTCCCTACCTTTTTACCTTTCCAGACTCGTTTCCAGCAGTAGTGGATTTACTGTCTTTGCTGTAAGTATCTTCACAGGGAAGTAAGAATTCATAATCTGCAGAGATCATATATACTAGGATGAAACTGTTCCAATACTGTGCCTGCCAGAGGCCAGACTAAAAGATAAAGAGATATAAAGCTTGCAGTAGTCGTTCATTACTCCCTTACATTTGGCTGCAAAGGAGTAACCACACCTGCTCGGTGGACCGTGTAGGTAGTACAAATCTTTGATCTTTCTGAACCTGCGCTGATTTACTAGAGAAACATTTCATTATTCTTCTTGTTCTAGTAAGAAAGGAATGGGGGTACTTCTTTAAAAGTATAGTTTTAGCTTTAAATCTTTTTTTACTTTTTTTTTGGTTAAATTCCTAACTAACACACAGTCAAATTGCCTTGTGATTTGTTTAACTTACTGTCAGTTTTGTGAAGTCTCCCAGTGAAATCCTGCCTGTTGCGAAGTGTAATAAAATTCCACTTTAACTTGCAGTCAAGCCAGACTTATGTCCATTTAACTTGTATTTCAGCCATGCTGTCTTTTTTATGGCAGCTTGAGTAGAGACCAGGGAGAAACATAATAAGAAATTGTCTTCTTCCTCCCTGTTAGTTAGTTACTTGACATCTGGCTCAAATGTGTATCGCAGGCCCCTCTTCAGCCCTTCTTTCTCTCCTTCCAATAAAAAAAGTCTGCCTTTTTCAATGAGGAAATAAATTTCAAATAACTGTGCGTAGAAAATCTCAAGTTATAAGCCATCTTTTCCAAAGAAGAGGCATTTTAACATCCAGCCCTGACAGCTTCCGTGCACAGCATACTTCTTGATTTCGTAACATGGGGAGATTAATGCTGCCCTTCTATTATATGCTTTGGGATCTGTGTGTACTCCTCTGTAGTCAACCTCCTCGTGAACTGCTGCTTATTAGCAGTGGAGGCACAGACGGCTTTGTGTTTGCATGGCTCAGCTGAAGGAAGGGGAGGATGGCACAGATAGCGACGTAGATGGTTCTGAGCATCTCTTTGTACCGAAGTAAAGCTCCAGCTGATCTGTCTTTTTTACAGAAGCATGTGTAAGTCTACAATGGATAGTAGACCCTGCTCCCCGTCGCACAGGGCCTAAAGCGTTTGTTCTGTGCTGAGGAATTTGGGACTTCTTTGTGGAAGTTTGGGTTGCAATGGGTAGCTAGCCCTTTCTTGCCGCCAGACTATCTATTGATAAATACATGACAGTCATAGTAAAATAATATTATTGTGCTTCCAAGCAGAGTAACTAGAGAACCTAGGATTAAAGACCACCATCTCATTCAAAGTGCTGGATAAATATTATTCATATTATGTATTATTATTCAATATATTGTTTTCCTTCCTTGTTCATGGGAATTCATGCCTTGTTACTGTGCCCAACTCAATTCCTGCTCTGAAGTGAGAGTTCTCAATTTCTTTCTGTACTAGCAAAATTTTATCACTGCAGTATCTCACAGTTTCAAAAAACTATGTAGCTTCCGTGCAGTATCGTATTAAACTCCGTTCTGTCTGTCAGGGGCAAGTGTTAAATCAGAAGTAACCTCACTGGATTTTGGATTTGGATCTGTCTGAGGTTGCTGTGCTTTTGGGTTTTTTTCTTCAGGGAACAAATCAGACCCTTGGATCCCAAATTGGGCAATCAGTTAGGGTTGTCAAAGAGGACAGCAATGATTCCTGAGGAACAACTCAGAAGTAAGCAGGAGAGAGCAACAGCATCAGATCAGCCCATGGGGAACGAACACTGTGTGATGACTTCTGTAAGATTTAAGAACATCTTTCCCTTAGTGACTGTGAAATATGGTCATTGGGTCTGTGTTCTAGAGTAGTAGTTTTTCTGTGCTATCAGGTGCTCCCTGGTGCAACTCGTAGTCCCTGCTGCTACGTGATGTGCTGGCACGTCCTGACTCCATGTAGGAGGAGGTCTGACTTCACTCAGTTCCCCAGCTGATTTTCCTTTGTGGAAAAGCCGAGGGAAGGACCTGCGGAGCTGGGGAACACATCTTCCTCTTGGTTAGGCTGTGGCTGACAGGGAAATCCTGAGACCAGGACTTAAATGATCTACACGGTGGACTGGGCATTAAAAAGCACAGTTTTCCTCTCTTCATTGCTCCCTGTCTGCGCCTTGGGCTTCGGTCACAACACGATTTCCAGCTTTGGCTAACTGAGCACCTCCCTGCTTATTGTCCAGATGCCCTGAGCCCAGAGGTGCCGGCTGCCTGGCCCCTCTATCGATTTGCACCGAAAGGGCCTCGGAGCAGGCAGGTTGAGGAATTCAGCTTCAGGATGTTGGCACAGTTCTACTGAGCGCATGAAGTGTTTTTCCAAATGCAGAAGAAGAGGTTGTCGGAATTTTTCAAGATGGGAGAGTATGTCCACAATGAAAGTTTTAGATACCTTCAGTAAGCAATTAAACAAAATTACAGGGAAAGAAAACCTCTGGAGCTACTAAGCCCAAAGATACCTCTTCCCTGCT
This sequence comes from Pluvialis apricaria, assembly GCA_017639485.1. Taxonomy (NCBI): domain Eukaryota; kingdom Metazoa; phylum Chordata; class Aves; order Charadriiformes; family Charadriidae; genus Pluvialis; species Pluvialis apricaria. The sequence continues at coordinate 122,259,069 of CM030008.1, read as the reverse complement.
CTGGGCGTCCTTGAGCCATGTGCTCTTCCTAGAGGAGTGGAGACTGAGGGGTATTGCTAATTGTGCTTAACGTCCTCCTTATACAGCTGTTGACTCCTGTCTAAGGCAGAATCCTGCACAAGGCAGACCTTTGGTCTGACCCGGAGAAGCCATTCCTGTAGTCAACTACATTGCTGTAATATACTACAGGAATGGTTTCAGCAGGCCAGACCAAAGGTACTGCTGCTTCTGTCCCAATGCCAGTCTTTGAAGCACTTGAATTGTCTTGGCTCAGCTTCAAATAATTGTGCGTCCTGAAGCAGAGACAGAGTTAGGAAAACGCCAAGGCAACTGATATTTGAAGTGTGATGAAGTTTATTAAACAGTTGCAAAATACAGTCTCGTGGTGGGAAGTACCAGCATCTTTAGTTACCCTGCTGATAATACTTCAGAGTTACTGTGGTCACTTTAGAAAGACAAAATGTATGGAAGGCAGTAAAAGGAAGTCTTCTGTCTTGTAAGTTGATATTTAGGCTTAGTACCACTCGACCACACCAATTAAAAGAGTCTGCCTGTGTCGGCGGGGTGCTGGGATTGAGTGGAGGAGCTGAGCCTTTTGGTCTCGCACCTCTCTTGGTGTGTGCATGTGTGCACACATGTGTGCACACACCTGGCAGGGTCGGGGGACGGGTCATTCTCATGGGGCATCAGGACTTGCTGAGCTTGCATTCGTTTCCTCCTCTGCTGCTAGGTGGCCTGAAATAGTTTAGTGTGGGTGAATTCTCCAAACATGTCACAGAAGTCTCAAGTCTGATGGGATGTAGAGGGGCAGTGGGGTGTTGCGCATAAAAATGCTGAAGGAGTGAGAAAATATTTCTGTAGGTGGCTGACATCCTGATGTATTGGATGAATTTTAATGAAGTTGAGCAGTGTTTGGGAACAATAATCCAGTGGCTGCATGCATTGCTAATTTTAAAATATGAATTACAGTAGATGCAGTAACCATTGATTTTTACGCAGCCTTTTACTTGTTTTCTTGTGTTGTTTCTTACATTGAGTCTTTCTGTGCTATTCTCTTGTTGAGATCGGCCTTCAACTTAGTAGTAGTTAATGTTTCTAAATTGGGAAGATCGCTCCACTGATTTTAAGTTTAAGTCATACAAACAGCAAATGTGTCCGTCTAAGCTTTCATTATCTCTGTATTTATAAAAGAAAGCTTTTAAACTTTGTTTTTTGTAGTGCACAGAGGTGGTTGATGTGCCTGGCTGTCCCTGGCAGGTCTGCCCAGGGCGGCTGCCTCCATGTTGGTTCTTGCCTCTTAGAAGACTTAAAAAATAGCCAAGGTTTTCATGCTGGGGGGAGGTAAAGTCAGAAATAAACACTTCTTTCTAATGCTATTCTAGAGGCGACCACCTTCAAAAGGGTTTTAAATGTGAATGGTTTAATTTCTTATGTTAGCTAAAGTTCTCAAAGGGCTTATTTTATGATTAAGGAAAGTTAGGCGCTATTCCACTCTTAGGGGAAGCCTGGGGGGAAAAGAGGTTTCGCCTGGCATTTTTTAATAGCTGTTTGATGATGCTAAAAACAGAAACAAACCCCCTATGTTTATTGTTTTGGGGTTTTATAGTAGTGGCTGTGTTTTCTTTCTGTAAAGCTTTTAATATTAAGGGCCAAAAAGTGCTATCTGTACAGATACTGTTACACCAGATTAAGTACACAAACACAAATGCCTCCAGAGTTATTTACTATTTCTGGAGAGCATTTGATAAAAGGATCTTTTTTAATTTAACTTCAGCTCCCACACGTTCTTTCTGTTCTGACCTGGTGAAACTGGTGTGTCTCACAGCAGGTTCAGGAGACTCTCTGCAGTCTTTCGTCTTCTGGTTTGGCTGCTAATAACCGGAAAAATTGACCAAGTGGAATGGTGAAGAAGTTGAGCCAGCAGTTGCCACAGTGACAGTTGTCCAATATAAATATCTTACAACTCTTCTGTTTATCATCTGTTTTCAGGGCAGTTTAAACTGCTGGAACAAGACCGAGATATTAAGGAGCCGGTGCAGTATTTTAACAGTGTGGAGGAGGTGGCTAAAGCATTTCCTGAACGAGTTTACGTCATGGAGGAAATAACATTCAACGTTAAGGTAGTCCCTGAATAAATATTTATCCCTGTCTAAATGATTAACTGTTACAACTTTTATATACATGGCAAGTGAGCAATGGCGTTGTGTGGGAAGTGTGATTTTTGAGACAAACGAGCCTTTAGTGTTCTGCATTCAGTGATGGTGCTCTTTGGGATCGTTTTTGCAGTCTCAAATCAACATGTCATCTAAGGGCTCTCCTGTCCTATGGCACTTTGGGGGGCAGTCCTGATGATCTATCCAATAATTCATCTAATTAGGATGCTCCTGCCAGATTTTAAACAAATGTTGTTTGTTGCCCCCTTTCCCCTCCCCCTCCAGCCATCTGAATTTTATTCTCTGCTAAGCAGCAGCTGCTCAAATCCCTGTCCAGAAAGCCTTATTCTCAGGGAGCACGTAGGGTGAAATGATGGGGTTGCTTGTCTCGAAATTACTGCAGCTAAGTAGCATTGTGAATAAAACAAAACAAAAAAAAAAAAAAAAAAAAAAACCAAACCTAAAAGACACACTCGTTCTCTGTGTGTTTGTTTGCATGTACATGCCTCTTGGGCTCATCAAAGGGTCAACAATGCCATGAGTGTAAGAGGGCTTGCTGTCACCAAACACACTGCAGTGCAGTGGCATGACACAATGAAGACAGAACTTGTTCTTCCTTGTCCTACCTATGTGTGTGACGCTACACAAGGTAGGTCAGCTCTGCCAACAGAGCAGAGTGGTCGTAGGGCCCATCTGCTTTGCTTCAGTTGATACACCACCTAAGACTGGTCGAAGAGCATCCTCGAGCTTGGGATGCAATGGTGCAGATCCACATCGTGTACCCTACAGGGGAAACTGGTTGATACTGCTGGTGCAAAACCAATATAGAGTTTCATGGTCCCGTGTGTAGCAACGTGGGGTTTTTATAACAACTTTTTAATGGCTTTTTCGCATTCTTGCACTGCTAGAGTTGGGGGACAGCAGCTAGTCTGCAATTTTTATAGGTGTGAAACACGATTGCTGAAACCTGCTGCAAGTACAAGAGCTCATCAGTTAATTCATTTAGCGACACGGACTCATGCCTTTCAAGACAGTATGTTGTTTTCATTTCTGCTCTCGATTAACCTGAACCTATAAAACAGAGCCTTTCATGAATGAAGCGTACATGAGAAAGCTGGAACACTTTCGTATGTTTAGGATGTAGTTGGGCAAATCAAGGCAACAAGAAATTTTAATTTCTACCCAGGAATATCAGTCTTACCTTGGGACTGCTAGCCTTATCCAGTGCTGTGCCATTATTTTTCAGTTGATCAATGACCAAATCAAGAGAGTGGCGCAGTAAAATGTGTGTCTTTGATTTTATAGGGAGAAAAGTATTCATCTGCAGGCTTGTTTAAATGTAAAATGTTGTGTCTTGAGTTTAATATGAGCGTTCTTAGAACTCTGACATATTTAGCAAACTAAGAATTAAGCATAGCTTACTGTTAGATATCAACTCAATTTTTAAAAGATATTATAGTGATACTCCTTAATGTAAATAATAGTAATAATAATCCAGGTTTAACCTAGTTACACAGTTATCTTGGCAGTATTTCTCTTGGCAGTTTTTCCAGTTTCATAGAAGTCTATTCCAAGGTTATCGTCTTCCAAAAAATAAATGAACTTAACAGGATTTATTAAAGTGGTTAATAACCCTTTACATGCAAGAGAATTATGTGCACTAAACTTTTAATACAGGGGAGATCCTGTCAAACTGATTAGAGCAAACAGAGGAATACTAAGTACGGCTGATTTCTGTCCAATGCAGTGTGTCCGTTTACATTCAGAAGAGAGTATCAGAAGGTAGCTAATCTGATATAAAAAGAAAAACAAAAGTGCCTACAATATCTGATGAAGCATTTACCATAAGGAGGAACCCTGAGGTCTGGGAATTCTTTCTTATTCCAAACACTCAAGTCTTTCATGGATCATTTTTGAAGAAAGAGGCTGTAGAGTTACACCAGACAGTCACTGCATGGTTCTGTCTGTGCTTGTTGAGGTCTGCCTGCATGTGCCGATATGCCACGGTTACGGTTCGACTTGGTGCGAACCTTGCTCCTCCGTGTAAATCCTTTGCTGCTCTGGCAGGATTCTACAGCTAGTTCTGCTGTTCAGAGAACTGCCTTCTGGCTGTGACGGGCCATGGGGTCTTCTCCAAGGGGGATGTTACTTTATTTTTACTTTGTGGACTGGTTGTTAAAGGGAAAAATGAGCCACCTCATCCTGGGGGAGGCAGGGGAGATGGGTCTCCTTCCCTTCCTTCCTCCCCCACGGTTTTGCAGCTAGGCAGGCTTTCTGGGCAGTGCACTGAGGCAGGGGTTGGGACCTGCCAGGTATTTGAAGGAGGGCTGTAACACATGCCATCAAGCAGAGCTGGGAGTGGAAGGTGGAGTCACTTTTCACAGTATAGCAAATAAAAATTTTAGAGTAAACCAGATTTTTGTAATGGCTAAAGCTGCTTCTGGTAATTTCTTTGGACATACATACAAATCAGGACTGCGCTTTGTAGATGCAGTCAGTTGCCTCAGGTATCTCAGGTGGGCAGCAGCATCTACAGGCACAGCAATTTAGAGAGTTCTGAGGATAAGCTGATTTCACTCAGTCAACAGATATTTAATCTGTTCCTAATTGAAAATTAGAGGCATTTCATCTTTTCTTCACTGACCAGATAGGTGACAACCTTTTTTGTATTAATATTCAGCTCACAATTACAAAGAATTTTGCTTAGGTACCAGCATTGCACTACAAAGATGAAGATTTATTTATTCTCTGTTCTAGGACAAAAAATACTAAGGAGGGGGAGCTATCGCAGGGCCCTAGCTTTTGCTGAACTGACAGCAGTAGTTTTCTGCGGTCAGATGCTCTGGTCCCATACAGATGGCAGTCTGTACAAATACCCAGGAAGCTATTTGCATTAAGGCTTATAAACAAAACCAGGAACAAAACCCCCACGTCATACTGAGGGCAATTCACAAAAAGTTCTCTTAAAAAGCAACAATATTCTTTGATTGACTGAACATTGGACAAGCCATGAATTCCTGCACTCTAAAAACCAGCCCACTTAGTGTTGCAGGACCCTTCAAATCTTCCAGGATATCATTTTTGTCCTGAAGATATCACTCGGTCTCCCTGGAGATGCTGTGAAGCTGTTTGCAGAGCCTTTCCAGGATGGAGAGGTGGGTTAGTCAATTAGTCCTATAATTATTCTTTTCTTTCCTATCAAAGACATTGTTTGGCTGGTGTGAACTTTTGATACGGGATGTGTTTATTTTTTTTAACATAATCCTTTTTTCACAGTGGTGAAAAAAAGGCTCTGTTGGCCCATACAGTGTGCGTTTTGGCAGAAATAAATCTATAGTGGAAACTTTGCTTTTTTTTTTTTTTGCTTTTTTTTTGACAAATGTTAATGCAGTACAGTGAAGCAAAACTGATCTCCTCATTTGCTCGCAGTTCTATTGGCTCTGATAAACTCGCCCCGAGTTTCCAAAACAGACATATATAGAAGGTTGTAACTTACCCCAGCATTTTTAAACGCTGCAATAGCGACCTTCTTGAAATCGGTTTGTGTGTAGGTTTTAGCTCCAAACCTGCAGGCAATTAATATTACTTCACCTTGAGAATTAGTGTTTTAGTCCCCTTCATTGCCTTGTGGCTCGATGCCGGCCTTCTGAGGCTGCAAGCCTGGGCTCCAGGAGGGATTTTCTTCTTCTCTTCCCCGTCTGTCCCCAGTGCACACAGGCTGTGTGGCACCTCGGTGTCTTGCTCTGGCAGCGCGGTGCTGTGGCTGCCTCTTTCCTCCAGCGTCTGGTGCACGGCTTGAGTGAGAGAGAAGCAGACCTGCTGCTCCGTGCCTACATCGATGTACCTGCTGGAGGGTTTCTGCTCTGAAAGGAGCTCGGATAGCGAGCGCCATTGCCTCGCAGTGGCTTCATGAGCTGGCCTTCTTGACATCCCACATGAAGAGACGCTTCATGTTAAAGCTCTCCAGTATTGCCTGGCATGTTTTGGAACACTTTGATTTATTTGAGATAACTTTAAACAGCAGTGAAGGCAGCTTTTAATGTAGCAATCAGAGCAAAGTCTCGCTCACCTGAGAGGGAAGTGCACGTATACTAACATGAAGAGTTTTACTTGCAGGTTCTCTGTCCTTGGAGGGAGATGTTTATTAAAGACAAATATGATAGTTGACTAAATTCAGTGAGACACTTCCTTGAAAAAGTTTGCTTATTTTTTCTGTTAATAGCTCTTCTGAAGACTCTTTGTTTTGTATTTTAAAAATCTTTATCCATTTTTTGTGACCTGTTAAAAAAATATATATATTCATGTATATAGTATATATTTTTTATATGTATGTAGTGCTATGATTGGTCCCTTGGCTTTAATAGTAAAAACCATATGCAGTAACTATGAATCAGAGACCTCACAGTTAGAGAGAGATCTCCCTCCAAAAAAATCCTAACTGTGTATTTTTAAAGTGAATGCAATGCTTGCGTTACTCTAATAAAATCTAGCAGGTATAACAAGCAATATAAAGCCACAAATCATTTTTATAAGGAGTTCACATGTGTCCAAGTGATTAAAGACTTCTATGTCAAACTATAACAAATTAGAACAATTGGAGTCCAAGATGGGATATTGACTCAGGTGTTATCAAAATCTATCTTTCTGAGTTAACCTTTCCTTAAGCAAAAGAAACAATATACTTGATCTTTCCCAAAAGAACATGTTTCCTAAATAACCATTCATCACTTTCCTGATGCTTGTCTTCTGCGGTAGATGTAATTGGCTTCTGAATGTTATTGAATTGCAGGAGTCTTAAAATTTTAAAACATTATAGTGACTTAACCCACTGCTGGTTAGGAATGTGTCTGTAAGCCAGTAACCTTTCTGGTCAGCATCCTGGCATCAATGGTGAATGGTTAGTATGGATCAACATCTGGCAGGAGAGAGGTGGAGGGCAAGTACTGCATGGAGTAGGTTCTGGTTCTGTGGGTCCTCTGCATTAAGAGTTGTTCGGTTTGAACGTCTACTAGCGATTTCTAAATGGCTTTGGAGTATAGTGTGGCAAGCACTGCCTCTTCCACAGAGCTAGGAGCACTGATTATTCTCACCTATTACCAGAAAGTGAAAACTGGCTGGGAAGGGTAAAAGAGGGGCAAAGGGGAAGTAAAACTGCAGGAAGCAGTGTTTTGGTGCATAAAGCATCATTGTTATAATGTGTAAAACAGAGAGAGCAACCATGACGGTAAACATGTTTGGGGAAGGAGTTATTTCAGGATGCTCCCAAAGCTAATAGTTTAATAACTCGAGGAGACTTTGTGTTTATTGGGTAATGACAGCAGCTGGAGGTATGGGGTTACAGCTGCATGTTGTTGCGCTGGAGTTGACCAGTGAAGAATTCCTGTTTTAAATAGACGACGTGAGGAGGGGGCACACATGAAAAATTAAAACATGAGGGCACAGTCCCACTGTGGAGATATTTGAGGAAAATGTAGTGTCCTTCAGCTGGTCTCAGCCTCCTACCAGTTGGAAGGTCTTCACAACTGCAGGTTCAAAACCAAACCAAACCTGTCCCAAAGGAGGCAAGAACGAAAGTGTGCGGCAGAGTGAAGCCGGACTGGGACTGGAGTTGGCCCTCCCGGGTACATTACACAGCTGAATGAAGGCTTCTCAGGTGCTTTCTGCCTTCTGTAGTGTTACCTGTTTTCTGAAATTATGAGGACGTTCTAACAGTTTGACACAAAAATACATGGATATTTCTGCATCAGTCTGTGCTCTGGACTACCTTCACTCTGCCGCTCTGAGATAGTGTGCTGCTGTCTTCTCTCCGTCATACACCAGTGATACGCCATGTCACGTGCGTGGGCTGGGACGTGCCACTAGCAGGTCCAAGCGTCTGAAACAGCATAGGGCTCTGCTCCACCCCACCAGTGATTGCGTGGCAGGAAGAGGAGGGTGCACAGGACAAGCCCTCAGCGGGCGTGTGAAGGAGCGTAGGGGTGCTTGAAGGTGCAAATCCTGTTGGGTCAGTGCTGGAAGTGTAGAAGGTAAAGGGAGCCGAGTCTGCTGTGGTGTTACCCATTCTGCCTTTTAGGAATAATTTATGATACGCACTTTCTCCCAGACCATGTTGTGTTTAAGCGTACTATTGGGCATGAATCAAACCTGTTCTGAGGAGCTGCTGTGTTTGACTGATTCCTGGGCCGAAGGGAGCCCTGTGAAGTTCACCAAAGGCAAGCATAAAGCCCAGCAGCTGGGACGCAATAAGCCCTGCAGCGGGCTGACAGGATAGAAAGTGGCTCTGTGGAAAAAGTCTGAGGGGTACCTGGTGGACAGCAGTGGTGGTGTAGCAAAGGCAGCCAACAGCATATTGGGCTGTGTAAGCAAGAGTGTAGCCAGCAGGTTGAGGTTGGTGATTATTCCCCATCATTCAGCACTGGTAATGCTACCGCTGGAGTATTGCTTCCAGTTTTGGAAATGGCTTTTTTCCAGTAGCACACTAATACAAGGAACACATTGACACGTGAGAGCGAGTCCGGTATACCGAGATGGTCAGGGGGCTGTAGCAAACTACGTATTAGGAGAGGCAGGGAGAACTGGATTTGTTCAGCATTGAGAGGGCTAAGGGGAGATCCCTCTGCTCTGCATACCTACCTAATGGGAGGGTGTCAAGAAGACAGACGGACTCATCTGAGGCGCCCAGTGGGAGGACAAGAGGCAACAGGCACAAGTTGGAACATGAGAATTCTGTTCCAATATAAGAAAAATATAATTTTTAACATGGCGGTGGTTGAACAAAGAAAGAGGTTGCCCAGGGAAAATGTGGATTCTCCATCTTTGGAAAAACTAAAAATGTAATTGGACGTGGCCCTAAGCAGCCTGCCATAACTACACCTGCTTTGGACTAGATGACTCTGGGGGTCCTGCCCGACCCAGAGGATTCTACAAGTCTCACCTGATGTCCTGTGCTAAAGTCCATGGTCCTCTGCTGATGTTTTTGTAAGTTTTTTGACCATTGATAAAGTCAAATGTTTGAGTGAACAAGATGGAGAAAGTTTGATTTTCATAGTTCGTTGCTATAAGGACAAAGTAAAGATCATGTAGCTATGTAATCAGAGAAACAAAAGTTTAGAGATATCTGTGCATGAGTTTCTAGATTATTTGAGTGATTGCTACATATGGTATGGTATATATTGATATATATATATATGATATGATATATGTAATGGTATGTATTTGTTGCTAATGTCCTGGAACACATATTTATCTACCATGTGTGCTTTACAGATGTTAACTACCATGTGGTAACGAATGAATTAACCTAACACAAGAAGAGAGGAGTTAACTTTCTTGACTTTCAGAACTTAAATTTTAAAATATGCTTAGCCTGTTGAGGTGTACCAGCAGCCTTAAGTTCACCATAGTAAGGTTTAGTGGGTAGTCTTTTCATTTTACTTTTTCAGTTTTTTATTACAGTTTTGGACAGCGGCTGATACCTTAAATTTATGTTCAGAAGGAAGAGTACAGAACAGTATTTCTCTCAGAGTGCCAAACTAGAACTGTGGCATGATTTTTCTTTTGTTCCAGCACAGTAAGATTCAGCCTCATTTCACCTACTACTATCCTGTGACTCTATTTAAAAAAAAAAAGAATATTTAAGAATATTTTCCAAATTTTAAAATTGAGAATAATTTTGACTTTAAACATGCCCATTGAATCTAAAAAACAGCCATTTGGCTGGTTGAAATAGATGCCATTCATAAACAGATGCTTCGTGAGACCTTCGTTGTGAAGCTTAGCCAGTTGGTTACCTCTGTGGTTTCACATCTGACCCACCGTTTCCTTCTACAGTGGCTTGTTTGTTTGTGAATCACCAGGGAACTGCGAGTTGGCCAAGCAGCAGCTTCCACAGCCGTAGGTTGACACCTCCCTCGCTCCGGCCGGTGTCCCGCAGGAAGTGAGAAAAAGCTGTAACCGTACCCTCTCAAGTTAAAATTTCTGACAGCGTAGCACACATTGTCCAAAGAAGCCGTTTGTGGGGACTTGTCGATGCTAGAAACCGATACTCATACAGAACATGCCCTTTTGAAAACAGAAGGGGGAGATTGAGTGGTAGATGCACAGAGCCCCTGTGTGTCCTCAGCCCTTATCAGCTCCGCCGAAGGCAGGGCTGTGCAGCCGGCCGCAGCTGTGTGAGTGTTCTGAGGAGAAACCAGCCATGGGCATCACACTGGTGTTATCAGCAGAAAACCCGAGTGCTTCCCTTTCATGTCGCGGTGTTTCAGATATGTTGCCTGGCCAGTGGTGTGAATTGTGAATGAGTATTATGTACCATAAAACCTAGTAGTTTCCTGGATTGGACCAATTAGTGTTTGTTTAGATAATTCAGGGCTTGAATGACTTCCTCTCCGGAAGCCCCAGGACTGAAGTGCTAAGGCGGCACACCTCGGCTGAGCTGCCTGTGCCTTTCCTCTGAAAGGCTGACAGAAGATAATCACAACTTTACAAATACAGGTGAATTGCAGATCACGTCTTACAAGAGGAAGCATTATTCACAGCACTTCTCAGTTATTAACTGATTGGAATTACAGCCTTGATTGCATGCAATGGCTATTCTGTGATGATACCTGAATTTGAAGCCCAGAATTTGAACTTCACACAGCTCCGTGAAGTCTTTAGGGGCTACAGAGGTGAGGAAGGGATATACTATTTTAGTGTATGTTTTCATTTGCAATTTTTTTAGTATGTTCCATATTTCCGATTAAAATGGTCTATAGCAGGTCAGTAGCATTTATGTGATGCACCTTCCTTTATGAGTAGGTATCTGCTGCTGCTGAGGAGGAGCTGGGTGGGTTCTGTTCGGTCCCTGAAAATGGCTTTTCAAGTTAAACCACTCAAATACGAAGCAGAGCAATCTTGCCTATAAAGAATTATTCCAGTCCTAAGGAAATAATTTCAGGAACGAATGAGCCTTGGACATCTGTTTTGCCTTTTTTTTTCTTTCGAGTACAATTTCCATACTAGCAAAGCACACACATGGCTGTGCATATGTTATTTAATCTCTTAATTGCAATTATGATCAAAAAATGAGGAAGGAAGTCTATGACTAGGAGAGCAAGGCAGAGGGGGAGTTAGGCATATGGGATAGACCAATATTCTTGACTTCTCCTTCAGGGAATAGATGTCATCTGTCATTCCCCCTAGCCTGGAAGAGATTACATCAAAGGAATATGCTTCATCCATAATGATGAGATCACCTTTTCTGCTCCTCAGGGAGCTGAAGACGGTGAAAGAAAAGTTTGCTTCCCTCAAGAGCCTGGCAAATAAGTTCTAGCAAACAGCAAAAACAATGGGGTGGGAAAAAAATACCCAAGGGAATCCAGACATGCTCTCTCATAGCTGTGTGACACAAGTGGCTGTTTGAATTTCTGGAATATGTGGATTTGTCCTTTCTTTAAAAATTGGTTATTTTTGTTCTCTTGCCTTCTTTGACAGTTTCAGATGGCAGTTTCCCCTCACATAAGATGCATGAGTGTGCAGAACAATAAAAAAAGGTTATTTGGCCAAGCTTCAGGTTAAACACCTTGCACTTGACTACTCAGCTGTTCAAATAAAATTAGTTTAGTTTCTCCCAATGTATAGTCTTGTCAGTTCAGTCTCAATAGATTTGATATGATTTGAAGTATTATCTTCAGTGAGGGAAAAACAATCTTTTTTTGTTATTATTTTGCAGGTGGCTTCAGGTGAATGCAATGAAGACACTGAGGTTTACAACATTACCCTTAGTACTGGGGATGAGCTCACTTTAATGGGGCAAGCCGAAATCCTTTATGCAAAATCTTCTAAAGAAAAGTCACGACTGAACACCATCTTCAAAAAAATTGGGAAACTTAATTCAATTAGTAAGCTAGGCAGAGGCAAAATGCCCTGCCTCATCTGCATGAACCACAGGACCAACGAAAGCATCAGTCTCCCTTTCCAGTGTAAGGGCAAGTTTAGCACCCGCAGCCCGCTGGAGGTGCAGATGCAAGAAGGTGAGCACACAATTCGCAATATAGTAGAAAAAACCCGGCTGCCCGTTAACGTGACTGTGCCGAGTCCTACACCAAGAAACCCTTACGACCTGCATTTTATCCGTGAAGGGCACAGGTACAAGTTTGTCAACATTCAAACCAAGACTGTGGTGGTTTGTTGCGTGCTTCGTGGCAACAAAATTATTCCCATACATTTTCCCTTGCACTTGACGCTTCCGAAATTTACTCTACCCGACAGTCTGGTGAAGGGGGAGCTGTGGCATGAATCCCTCATCCAGCACTGGTTTAATATATGCCAGGAACAGTTTGACATAGATGAGTATTCCCGTGCCGTGCGAGATGTGAAGACTGACTGGAACGAAGACTGCAAGAGCCCGAAGAAGACCCGATGCACAGGGCACAGCCACGTGCCCAACTCCCTCAGCTACGCACGGGACGAACTTACTCAGTCCTTCCACCGGCTTTCAGTGTGCGTCTATGGAAACAACTTGCATGGGAATAGTGAAGTGAACCTCCATGGCTGCAGGGACTTGTGTAACGAGTGGGCCCTGTTCTCTCATGATGCTCTCCAGTACCAGGAGTCTGGTGACAGCAGCAGCGATTACCTTTTTCCTGAGGTTAGTGAAGAATCGATGTTTCTGCCTACAAAACCAGAACTTCCTTATGAAGAGCTATGGTTGGACCAAGGGTCTGGAAAGGCTGGTGACCAGCCACTCACTCGCTCGCTAAGTGAGAAGAACAAATGTGACAACTACAGAGGGTCTTTCCGATCAAAGTGTGGTACCGCATCTCTTCCTGTGCCTGCGACTGTCGGAGCAACCACAAAGTCTTCAGATGTTTCCCTACCTCCACCTCCAGTGCCTCCCAAATCAGAAGCAGTAAGTCAGGGTTATTTATGTTGGTTTGTTTCTTTTTTTAGCTGGTGCAGAGTTTGCTTGGGGATTTTTTTAGGGAAGACTGGGGAGGAGGGGGGAGGAGGGGGGCGGGGGCAGATACAGAGGGCAGGGAAAATGTGAGACTTTGTGAGATGTGCAACTTCAACTAGTTTCCTACCAAGTGTAAGTCATAACCTAAATATCACCCCGGTATATTTAATATAACTGATCTAGTAGCTTAATTCTGATACTTTCAGGTGATATTTATTGAGTTTTTTTGCTCCCACAAACAAGGTCTAAAAATTGCTAGGTCACTTCCTTCCCTTGCTTTTCCACATCATCTCTCTACTTGGCCTCCATGTTTTCTCGTATTTTCTGTGGCCCCATTCTGTGGCATGACCCCACCTGGAACTGCCTCGGATCACCTTAGTGTGCGTGTCTTCAATTAACAGGCCCTGATAATGAGGACAGCTAGAATTTTTACGGATTTGAAGTGTTTGTTAATGAGAGATTTTCTTCTTAGTTATGAGCCTATGGCAGATTTTGAAGAATATTAAGTGTCATTGATCTCAAGGAAACTTTATCAAACTAGACCTGAACTAATCACTCTGTACTGCTTATTGAAAGAAAACATGTTTAAATAGAACTCTGCAGAGTTGATAAGTGAGCCTTCCAGAGGTCTCAATTTTAAACAGAGCGTGTTTCCTGTCCTATGGTTTCTAATGAAAACTCATGGGAGAGTTTCTTCTCCAAACCTGAAATGTCATGGAGGCTTCAGAGGCAAAAATACAAGTATGTTTTATCAACAGGAGCTTATGTGGACTGGGTGGAAAATCCAACCATTATGTGGTCTCTTGACATAGTCCTAAACATTATTTAAAAAAAAAAAAGCAAAGGAAAAAAAAAGAAAAATTCCCCCAGGAGAGAGTGTCTAGGAATGTTTAGCAAAATGATACGTACTCATGTCATATGAATCTTGACAGATACTATAATTTAACAAATTAGTTTTGCAGCATTTTTGATGGAATTTAACTAAAGAAAATACTGTTCTGTTTGCAAGTCCAATGATATTTTCCAGAGCCTGGCTGCACAGTAAGCTGAGGCTAATCTGAGACCAAACTGCAGCAACCCATGGCGATCTCATCCCTTTCGTATTCCCATCGTCCATTCCCAGTCCAACAGTGTTGGCCATAGCCTTTCCATCATGAGCCAGGTCACAGTCTGGTCGAAAGCGAAGTTGTGTTTATTTGTGCTGGGTTAACCTGGGGTGGATTGCTGTGGGGATGCCCCTGGCCAGGCTCTGCAGCTGCTGGGGTGGTGCGATGAGGGGAAGGGAGGAGAACGCCAGTGCAGGCATGAAATACACAACTGCGGCCCTTGGACTGTGCAGTCAAAAACTTCCCCAAAAAACAGCCACACCAGCTTCAGCAAAGACAGGAAAATAAAGACATTACATCTTCTTAGCAAAGAGTGTTTATGTTTAACGTCTAAGTGCAGGAACCCGAGAGTGCTTCCTCGCCTGCGAGGTCAGGTACGTGCTGACACTCTGTCCAGACTCCTTTGGCCAAGTGCCCAGCAGCACCATATCGGGATGAGGTTCCCTGGCAGCCTACACTGATGTAAACTGGGGTGGGACCCTCCTCCTCCTTTCCCAGCCACATGGTCCTGGCTCCTCTTTTGTGCTGGCTCTGGCACTCCTGCTCCTGGGCAGGCAGCCAGGTCTGGATCTGGAAAATGATTAGTTTCCTGCTGATTTCTGCGAGCTGAACTGCTTCGGCGCGGGGTCAGAGGAGCAGTGGAGCCAGCACTGGGGAGTGGGCGAGGGGGCAGCGGGGGAGGAAGGCTGCCCCCGCAGCGGGGTGAGGGCAGCCCTCCTGGCAGGGGGCTGCTGGCGCCCCGGGTCATGCCTGCGGCGTGGGTGTCTCATCTCATGCCTGCGGCGGCGTGGGAGTCGGGATGCTGGGGGAGCTGTGGAGCACCTGCACAGCATCCGTGTGGACCCTCGCGCTTGGGGAACCCTTGTGGCATAGCGACTCCCTTCTGGGGGTGGCAGGGTGGCGGTTGGGATACCTACATATGTTGCCTTTTAAGGTCACTTTGAAAAGTATGTGATTTTGTCATGTGTGTCTTACATTACTGAGGTAATGCGTGAGTGCTGTCAGCAATTTTCGTATTGCTTTCCAGCCGAGCAGGAGAACTAATTTCTGCTAAAGATATCAGCTTGCATTTAGAGGTGGGCAGGGGGTGTAACACCATAAGAAATAAAACAAAATAAAACCCCCTGCATCTCTGTAGATGATGATAATTTAGACTCAGTTTTGTGGCTTCCTGGAACAGCTTTGGAATGAGTATCAGTGATCTACTCAATTCATCGGTGGGCTGGGGCCAAGGAGATGTTTGCATGGTTTCCATGTAGGGTATTTATAGAATAAGTAGATCTCAGGAGCTGCTGATGAACATGCGGTTTAGTCATCACTCCCTCTAGAATGATATTCCATAACGTTTCTGTATAAAGGTTGGCTGGCAATTGTATTTTTGCATGCACTAGATTTAAAACGTGTGTACAGGAGCTGGTTGTAGGAGAGAGACAAGGACATTCGGGTGTTTCAGAAGCTGTGCTGGTTTTCTTCTCACCAGCAGGATGAAACATTCTGATATATAACGCTTATTTTCTAAATAACCTTTCAGAAAATCAAAGTAGCGTGAAGACAGAAGGCGGGGGGAGGGGGAGTGACCTCTGAATTAAGGCCTGTAAATTAGAAATTGCTTCAGTCCCCAAACACTAATTTGCATAAAATCAGAGGCTGTATTCCTGATTGATTTAAAGCACATCCCCGATGGAGCGTGCCGACAGTTCAGGCTCCCGTCAGCAAGCAGCGTTGAACTGCCTTGCGTTACGCCTGCGGCCATGCCGGCGACGGGGTGGGTTTTATCCAGGTGGCCTCAGAAGCAGTCACCGTGACGGGCACCTGCGATGCCCAGATTCAGGAGTGACACCCCAGGGCCCAGGGGGTGCTGGCAGGGCTTGGGCTGGCACCAAGGAAGAGGAGCAGAGGTCTTAAAATCCGCATCACGCCGTCAGAAAGGGGTCACCATCCCCGGGTCACGGGAAGGAGTGCTGGAGCATGGGAGGGCTCCGACATGCAGTGCAAATGCACTTTGTTTGTATCTGGCAGCCTCATGGCATCTAGTGCTTCTGGGCAAAAGAGTATTTCCTTGTAACGGCAGCAGCCATCGCAGTCGTCGTGTCGCGCCGCGGCTGTTCCCCTCCTCTCCCGCGTGTATTTCATTGCCGTTCGCTGGGATCCAGCGAGGGTAGCTCTCCTCCGAAGTTTCCCCTTGCTCTTGTCAGTTTAATCTGCAAAATCTCTCCTTTTTATTCCTCTGCTGGGTTTCCTGAGGGCTGTGTCTGGCAGCTGTAATCACGGTCTTGTGACAGGGACCAACTGGGACTGCAAACTGGTATTATTTATGGCCTCGTTCTGATCTGCAATCTAGGTCAGCAAGGGAGCCTGGCATAGTTTGTTATGCCAGCACCTTTGAATGCCGGCAGTCTTCCCAGGAAAGAATCCCTTTAACCCCTTGACCGTCGGCTGTGCTCCAAGAGCTCCCCTGCATGGTCTCTCTAGCCCTATGGGTATATATTCAATAGCATGCAGTATTAACTTTGCCTAGTCCGACTTGGGGAAAAAAAAAAAATAAAATGAAGTCCTTAGGCATCCTTGGGGCACAGCACTAAAATGGTTGAAGAGTTTTATGCCTGAATTCAGTAACAAACATGAATAAAATTGATTCTTTTTTTTTTTTTTCTTGAAAGAGCAAATAAGAGCCCTTAGAGCAAGATTTATTTCAGTGTTTTATGCTGTTGGGCATTTCCTGTAATTTTGACTTGTTTTGAATTAGGGAAAAAATGTACTACAATGTCCTAGTCCCCAATTTTCCATTTCACAAAAGTACTAAATGGGTTGTTGCATTTTGAAAGCACTGAAGTGGATTGCAAAAGGTTCCAGATTTATTTTGTTTTTAAATAAATTAAATCACTTTAATTGCTAATTATGTGTTGCAGAACTGCTAAGATAACTTTTAGTTCTGCAGCATTGTTAAATTTAAAAATAAACTATAACTTTCAAACACAAAGAGAATTTCCCTTTTCTGGTGCATCTAAGACTGTTTCAGACAAGGAGAATGTAGAGGTCTCTGCCTGCCCACGGGGGAAGGTGGTGAGCCCTTAAAAATCCTGCCTGGCAGCCAGTCTCAGTAGTCTTGCTCGCTTCTAGCCCTACTAAGTAAAGTTGTTCTCCCAAATATCATAGAGTGGTTAGGGTTGGAAGGGACCTTAAAGACCATCAAGTTCCAACCCCCTGCCATGGGCAGGGACACCTCCCACCAGACCAGGTTGCTCAAAGCCCCATCCAGCCTGGCCTTGAACACCTCCAGGGATGGGGCATCCGCCAGTTCCCTGGGCAGCCTGTTCCAGTGTCTCACCACCCGCGCAGTAAAGAATTTCTTCCTAATATCTAATCTACTTCTATCATCTTTTAGTTTAAAACCGTTACCCCTTGTCCTATCGCTATACTCCCCGATAAAGAGTCCGTCCCCGTATGTACCGATGAGATTAAGGTCTTAATTCCATCATTTTTTCTATGGGGATGGATCCTGATATTTTGCTCCTACCTAGGCAGACCAAACTAAATTTCAGATAAGCAGTACTACAGTCGTGTTTTAAGCTGCAAAGTTGGCTGGCTGCAAAAAGTAGACCGACTGGCTGGGTGCGTTATTTGAACAGGCTTTTCTGCCCACACCTTTCAACTTGTGGGTTATGTAGTTAACCTTATCCTGGACTGCTTTGGCAGCTACAGAAGGACTGAAGCTCCAGGTCTGAATCCCAGTATCTGGTAAATGCAGGATACATGTACTGTTCCTGGGGGAGGAAGGCTGGGAATTATCCTAGAGCTGGATGGCTGAGTGTCACTGGTGAAGTCAGTCAGGAAACATCAAAGTCTGTTGATATCTTTTCATTATGTAAGCTTGGTTTATTACATCTAAATAAACAGCACTAATGAAGTTTAAGACTAATGAATTGCTCCTTACAAAATGTAAAATGTCTGGAACAGTCTGTCTGATTCTGTATGTTACTGGAAGGTTCTTTTACATTTTTTCGTTGCTGCTACTTTTTAAATGAGTGGATATCAAACTACTAAAAAGCACCCTAAAAAAGATTGCTAGTACCTCTACTGGCAGCAAGGCGTTCTTTTGGACTTCTTTGACAGCCACATACAGTTGCAAATGTATATACTTCAGATCATTTTTCTCTTCTCCTCCCTTTTTAATTATTTCCTTTCACAGAACAAGGCAGAACCAGATGTGTTTCATCTGGTTAAGAGTGCTGTTGCCCAGATTTTCTCGCTGCTTACTTACATGTTCTTCTTTTGTACAGGTAAAAGAGGAATGCAGGCTCCTGAATGCTCCCCCCCGTCCCACCACGGAGTTCAAAGCCATCCTCCACCAGTCCTTCCATCCCTCCTCGTACAGTCAAACCGGCACGACAGCAGACCCGCTCTCCTAGCCCTACTCTGTCCTACTACTCTTCAGGACTGCACAACATGTATGTGTCTGAGCTGTCAGAGCCCCGTGCTAGCACTTTTTGAGAAAGTTAAATTTAGCAGTATTCTTTCTGAAGGCGTTTATTTATGAAAGCATGGTACTGTGTCAGAGTTGCTGACTTTTTGTGAAATAAGCTAACCTGTCAAGTTATTTTTAAAGATTCAAGAGGAAGCAAGGCTCCAGCAGAAACTGTGGTTTACTAGATAGGACATAGCAATTTATATTAAATATCTGCACATATTGCTATAGGTGATCTCCCTGTAAGGTGGCAAGGCTGTCTAAATGGAAAAAGCCGTACAGTTCTGTATAATTCTTGAAAGGCTTGAATCTTCAAACCAGAACATCTCAAAGCTAGTTTTCGAGTGGGATTTCAGTGCTACATGCATGCAGTGCAGCCAGCTCTGATAAGTGGGGGCACAAAAGGGGTGGGGTAATCCAGAAATGTGTTGTGCCAACTATATGGGAACCTACGGGGTGGGTGTGATGGAGAACAGAGAGGCCGGCAGACATCACTGAGTGCAAAGTGAAGTGTAGCGGAAGGGCACCAGACAGCTTCCAGATCAAACCCACTTCAGCACAAACCTAGCCCACAAACTGGAAATTCCACTCAGGCTAGTTGAAAGTTGACAGTAGATTTTGAATTATGTGGCTGCAAACCTTTTCCTAGCAGTGCAGTGTTCTTCCTTTGGCTTTAGAAAGCGCATACACCTTTTGGAAACCTCACCTTCTTTTTGACTTTACTGTCTTGTTGCCATTATTTTTGGTATATATTCAATGACAAGATACTACCTGTCTGGATATTACAAATTGATCTGAAACTGCACTGAAATCATTTCAGCCTAGATGCAATTGGCGTAATAACTTGTGCTGGAATTGCCTTTTCTAAATCATACTGCACATTTGCAGCTTACTGTTGTGTATCTGGCAATGATCACTCTAGATCAAGGCTGCTCATTTGTTTTTATGAAAGCCTGTTGGGTAGTTCTGTCAAGGTCTACTCCACAGGAGGCACCAGACCTCCCAGCATTTGAGGCCCACCAAATGCAGCTTTCTCTCTTTGTAGCTAAGAATACATCTGCCTCCCAAGAAACCAGGAAAACAGCGAGAAGTGAAGTTTCTCAGGAATACAGGTGGTATTATTTGCCTTAAACTTCACAATATTTGCATGAAATTAATCTCCAGCTTGGGTCCGGACTAGATCTCTCCATCTTGGTAGAATTGACCTAGTGCTGCAGGGGAAGCTGCTAAAAAATTGGCGATGTGTAGAGTAGCCAGATTGCTGGTGAAGTTGCTTTTCAAGTCTTGCCATTTTTATCAGTGATCTTATTTTCTGGATCGTGAAGGATTGCAGCCAGTATTTTAAACACAAACAAAACCAATATGATTTGTCCTTATCTGCCTATAAAAATGTCTGATGTCTGACTTCATCTGTATTTGAGGTTTCTCTTGCATCCTTTGGCGCTGAGTCCCAGTGACTTAATTTTGGTGGAGGACAATAAGGAAGAACTTTGAAAATGTTACTTTATCAGTTTCCAGTAATTCCATTAATCTTTTAAATCATTAAATGTTCCCATTTTAAATATTGAATTAGAGAACAGAAAGAGGATCAATCAATTTAATTCCTCTGTATTGTTTACAACACCTCACTGACTGTCTTCTCTGAATTGAACAGCCCAATGGCTAGATTTGTGAAAAATGCTTTGCACTGTGTACGTTACAGCAGTTGGCCTTTAAACAGCCAGAAATGACCACTTGACAGTGTATCTGACTGCTATTGTAAACATCCAACTGCTTTGCCTTGCAGACTTGTATTCGTGACATAAACAGGAAAAAAGAAAAGTTTGGAGGGCATGGAGTGGAGAGCGAGGGATGGTTAGAGGGGGAAATTGCATCTCTTGGGGCTGAGTTTTATAGCTAATTTTTGAGTCCTATAGATTAGAGCTGCTTTTACATGTCTGCACTCTGTGTTTGAGCTGGACAAGTCCAGGTTGGCGTCCTCTCTGATTCACTGTAGGTGCACGGGGAACTATTTTTTGTGTCAATCCATTCAAAACTATGCTGGTTTTTTGAAAGCTGCTGCTTGTCTCAAGCAGTTTTCACTGAGCTGTCACTGAATGACTACCTAGTTTCTTTCCTGCATAGTTAGTTTTCAGAAGAGAGAGGTGAGTAATTAAAACAATTATTTCAACTGTTGGTTTCCCTCTGTTTTGTTAGGTGAGGATTTTATAAATCTGCTAATTGTTTTTCCAGTGTTCTGGCTTAATTGGCCAGAATTCCAGATTCTGTAATTGCAAATCCTTCAGACTTTCTAAAAGAAAGTGACATAAAAGCCGCAAACATTTGCTTTTGATAACAGATTGCATGCTTTTGTTGGCATCTCTGTCTCTCAGGAGCACCTGGATGTAAACCATCAGTTCCCTCAGAGAGGCTGAGCTTAGTTTACCACCTGGAAGCGGGTCAGGGTAACTTTCTTTAAGGGCGTTTGAAAAGCAAGTGTTTCTCATCATGGCTTTTTAAGGGTATGGACATACAAACAGGTTACTGTGGGTTCAGCTTAAAGCCTGATGCTTCAACGCATGCAGCTGGGTCTGCTTACCCTTCCAGGTAAAGCTCTTCCTTTGGGAGTAAGCATTCGCTTAGTCTGTGTCATCGTACTGTGCACTGGTGCAGTTTTTTGCACCAGTGAGCAGTGGGGAAGGATCCTGTGCACATGCAAGTGCTGTAACAAATGAAAATATTGGCTCCAAAAGGGCTTTTGGTCATCTCGTATGTCAGTCAAGCTTGGGTCTAGTGCAATGGTGACCTGCCCCCGTTATGAGCTTTTGCTTGCTGTGACATATCTGTGGTGTATATAAATACTAAATACAGGATTAGAACATCTTCTAGTGTATGTGAGGCTGTTCCTTTTCCATGGTAGTGTCCCTCAGGAATTCAACAGTGGAAAAACTGAGTATTCAGGAGATGACACAGAACTGAATTGAGACATCTACTTTTTTGCGAGCTTGAAAAAACAAGACATGAGGCTTTTGGGTATATCAGCATCTTGTCAGGCTTGTAGAAGGAGTAAAAGAACTGTCAGTGCATTATTCAAACGTGTTGCTACTTCAAATCTGAAAAGTTCTGCCAGAGGAAAGAAGATCTTTCCTTGTGACAGCCACCCTCTGACTCTGTCAGATGATTTATTAATTTATTCAAATGCCACATTTTTTTTGTACTAACGACATCCTTTCTGCTTTGTTCCTTAAGCAATGTCACAGAGAGCGACAACACCAACCCAACTGAGAGCGCACCTGTTTCCTGCTACCCTTGTAACATGATGAAAACTGAATCCAAAGAGCCTGAGAGCACGATGCCTTTGGGAAGCCCCTCAACTGAAGCTCCGCCTTCAAGGTTGTCTTGGCCAAACCATTTTTCAGGAACTGCTGAAGGCCTGAATAGAAGTGATTTCCTGCTCGATCCAAGCAGGAGCTACAGTTACCCCAGACAGAAGACTCCAGGTACGCCAAAGAGAAACTGTCCAGCACCTTTGACTTTTGACTTTGATGGGTGTGAGCTCCCAGCGGGGTACGCCCCGCTGACCCCAGCAGAGTTCACAAACACCATCTCTAGCTGTCCAAAGTCGGCAAGTTACTCTCTAGACTGCACTGATGAGAAAACTCTGGGAGTCAGCAACACAAAGCAGAGCCATTCGTGTCCTGCCTTACCTCCTCGGGCACCGAAGTCAAGTGAAGAGAAGACAGTTACAGACACGTGTCCCTTGCCGCTGAAAATAGATGGTGCTGAGGAGGAATCAAAAACTAGTTCTCCAGACCTCTTGGAAGATCAGTATCTCGTCAAAAAGGGCATGCAGGATACGTTCTCTGTGTCTTACCCCTTCTCGTCTCCCCTCCACCTCCAGTTAGCACCAAGATCTTGTGGGGATGGCTCTCCCTGGCAGCCACCCACAGACCTTTCCGGACTCTCAATAGAGGAAGTGTCTAAATCGCTGAGGTTTATTGGTCTGTCAGAAGACGTCATATCATTTTTTGTAACGGAGAAGATTGATGGCAATTTACTGGTTCAGCTTACGGAAGAAATCCTGTCAGAAGACTTTAAGCTAAGCAAATTGCAGGTTAAGAAAATACTACAGTTCATTAATGGCTGGCGGCCCAAGATGTGATGCTGACTAGTTTTTAGTGAAACTGTATGAGGTGTGCTTGATGCACTTCAGCTGATACATCACTTCCTGTTTTTTGCACTAAAAGTCCTTCCTGTAAATAGTAGTAGAAAAATTCTTACTATGCAGATAAACATTTTTGAGTGGTGGACGGATTTTATTTTTTTTGGTATGTCAATAATAGAGAATCTGCAGAGGTGTGCCTTGTGCATCCCTGAACATTCAACAGCTGCTAAAAACTGGACACTAAGGGAACTTTTACTCTGTAGTCTGTTAAGAGTTAGTCATATTTATTACTGAACAATATGATGCTGAAAGACACACACCAATCCAGTTTACAGTTTTGTGTTAACTGCAAAAAAAATTTATTTCTTACGGGATTATTTCTGTTCAAATAATATTTGGCAACATGCTGTGACTTTCTTCCGTTTCTGTTAACAAGGAGCATGTTCAGATATACAAAAACATCATTTTGACACTACATCTGAAAATGTTAAGAATTGCTGTGAAGTGCCACTAATACACTATTCTTGCAGCAGATTTTTATTAACGGTATCTTCCTGACTACCTGTAATGTGGATACACTTTTCATGTGACTTTGGGCAAAAAGAGTTAAATGTTTTTAGAACAAGAGTCTTGCTCAGCTCATTGCCCAGAGGGGAGGGAGAAGGGGGATTTTCCTACTGAGCCACTCTGCCCTGGCCAATTAAAAGTTTATGACCTGTAGATTTCAAAAGTTGCTTTTGTAGTCGGATGGCTGGAGTAAGTAGCATGACTTCTAGTCTTGCAGCTTTCTCATGGGAAAGGCAGTTCAGCGCACAGGCTCTTCTCTCGGCAGATCCTGCCTGCCGCAGTAGCCTGCTAGCACAGCCCTTGCAATAGCCTTGCTCTGGCGAAAGGCAACCCCTTATATTTCCTCTGCTGCTGTTACCGTCATCTAAAAATGCACTTGATGTGCTATCCTAATCCTGCAGTCGGATCTGTGGGGGCAGGTGGTAGTACTCCTGTAGAATGCCTTTGAAATAAAGCATTAGTGAGGTGGGAACAGAAACAGCACATTGCATGCTGGTAAGAAGGGGCCACGTGAGGATTTGGGCCATGCCTTGGGAAATGCTTGTGATGTTTTAAATTCACCTGTCTTGTTCGCAGTGGGTGCGGGAGGATGTGGGTGTCAAAGTGGGAGGGACCATGGCATCATAAGATGTGCTAATTCAGTTGGCCAGCTGCAAAAACTCAGTGATAGATGTCACATGGAAGTAGCAGTCAAAAGGGAGCACAGAGATGGGAAGAGGGGACATTAGGCTGCCCCTGGAGACCTTTCAAATTTAACTACTCAGAAGGCTAGAAACTGGATTAACTTTTGCTAGTCTGTTGCTGATTTCCTGTGCTTGGCAGAGCTTTCCAAAATGTCTAAATAACCCCAGGATTCGCATCTGTAGTACTGCATGCAAGGAGTCAGGAAACGGTCTGTGGTGTCCATCCTCAGCAACTGTATGTGCCCAGGGTCTTCAGGTGGTCAGAGCCAGGAATGCTGGAGCAGCTTCACCTTCACCTGCTGCTGAGCAGAGCCCTGCCAGGGTGATACCCTCCACCTGCCTTTTTTACCTTTTTGAAATACAGAAAAATATCTCTTTTTCCATGGTAGGGCATGTAGTGGGAGCATCAACAGGAAATGCAGAGGAGGGACAAAAATGAGAGGCTGCTTTCGCCTGTTTTCTCAGCCATACTGACTCATTAAAAAGAATGTATTTGCAAATGGAGTTTTCTGTTGCCCAGGCAAATTTCATGTCATGTCTCCATGACAAAGCCAAGATGCATCATTTGTCTTGCAATAATGCAAACCACCAGTTCCCAACCAGAGAGCAAAGCCCAATTGATGTGTGTACTAGAAAGCAGTGAGCCAAAAAAATATCCCAATAGAAAAACCCCAAGAGTTCATAATCCTACTCTTTTTCTTAATGTATTGACTTTTAGCAACAGATCAATAGTCTTCTCCAGATGTGTTTTCATTAGCGTCCTAAAAATATTTTAGCTACAAGTAAGACTAAATCAGATTCAAGCACTGTTCAGGTGTGTATGCTTGTTGGTTGGCATGTGCAAGTTGAAGTCAATTGCATTTTAACCCTTGCTATGTCAAATGAACGTTCAAATTTGAAAGGGTCGAATTTTAAACGTCAGGTACTTCTCTTCGTTTTGCTTGGCTTGTTAATTCCAGGTAAAAAAAGTAAAGTGTATGTCTCTCTCAAGAAAAAAAAAAAAAAAAAAGGAGATGTCAGTCTTGGTAATACTAACATTAAATATTTTGAATGCCCCCAGGATATTAACATCCCCGAGAAAATAGTGTTGTTTGGCTACGGGTGAATACCTGTTCTGTTATCTCTGCTTACCTGCTTGGAATGGGTTTTCTGGCAAGCAGCCTGGTGGAATTTGCATTCATGAGTGTGCTGCATTAACATCACGTACGCATAGCCCAAAATATAACTGGCCTGTTGAAAGGCCCAGAAATGTGCAATGATTTCAGAAGCAGGATCCTGTGTGCAAAAGCCTCCAATTGCAAACTTGCTATTGATGTCCTTCCAGTTGTCTTGTTCTGCCTTGGCACCACTTACTTATTTTTATGCATAATATGTTATCATTTGACCTTTTTAGCAGCTCGTCACCTTAATTTTCCAAGCCTTTTTTAGCTATTTAGGTGTTCCTAACCTTTGTGTTGTGTGAATTATATGACTGTGACGCCAAGTCACCTGCTGTGATGCCCAAGCTGGACTGAAGCGTCTGCTCTGGTGAAATCAGGAGGGGGATGAGCAAACCGGGCAGCTGGAGTACGGTGGCTCTGCCTCCCCACCGCTGTGTAGGTAGCCAGGCTATGGCAGCACTGGTGCCCATGGGATCTGATTTATTTGCTTTCCTCTTGAGCTTCGTTGCCATGGTGTTAGGGGGTCAGGACCATCTCTGGTGCTGTAGAAGGCAGTCTAGATAAGGCAGATCAACGTGAATGCATTGATCTCACGGAAAGTCCCAGGCAACAAAGGGATGGTGGCACCTTTGAAATGAGGCAGGAGCAAAGGAGTCCTTCAGGCCTTAGCAGAGAACCCCGCAGTCTCTTTAGAAGGATGGGGTGTAAAACCTGGAGACTTAAATCTGTAAAAGGTTACAAAATGCTGCACTGCTTATTGTACTTTGAGGTAGAGGGTAACTTGATGTTCCCACTGTGATTAGGAAGGCTCTGAAAGCTCTGGGGTATATCCCTGTGGTACAGACTTCTTACCACCTGATGTGAATAGGAAGAGACAGCACGCAGTGTTTGATAGGACTTGCAAACCATCCTAGCAAACCGGGCAGCGCCGGGGCATGGGCACTCTCTCGTGGGAGTCCCTTGTTGCTGAACTGTTGATATGGGGATCTTGTCTGGTTTGGTGCAACCCAACCAGCCTGTGCAATGGGTGATCCCAGACAGCTCCCAAGCACAGCTCGGAGATTAGCAATGGGGGAAAACAGCCTGTATTTGGAGCGTAATAGAGTGCAACCATGTTGATGTGAGCCATGTTGGTTGTCCTTGTGGCCTGCAAGCAGGCTTTGGCCCATTTTGTCTACTAACAGAGATGCAGCCTTTCTTTGGTAGCAAAAAAATCTGGCATGTCACTCTGTACGGAGCTGTCTTTTTGTCCTGCACCAGGAAACATGTCTTTTCTATGCAACAGTCGCGCAGCGGCACAAGGACTGATGTTGCCTTCAGCGGTGAAAGCTGGATTCTGGTATGGGGGGGTTTTCTGGAGGTGGACACAGAATTGGCCAGGGGAGGGATGGGGAGGAAACTTGAGAGGAAATGCTGGTTTCCTTTAAACGCTTGTTGTGCCTAGGATTAAGATTCTTTGAATTGCTGCCTGGCTGGCTAACCAAAGCTGTATTGAAATCAACTCAAAGTGCATATTTGCGTTCTTATTCTTGCCGTATTGTAAGAATTGCCTACGGCTTGAGACTTAGAGACAGAAAACATTTGGTCCATCCAAAATTAGAATGAAAATGTATTTTGAAGTGTTGTTTGCAGCTAGAAGCACGAGTTGAAGTAACTGTATATTACACAGGGTTTTTTCCAATACAGCAATTTTACTTGCCACTTTAATTGACTTTATTCCACAACAACAGCTTCAAGAGAAACAGCATAAGTAGCGATGCCATCTCAAAACCTACCATGCTTCAAATCTGTCTGTAAATACTTGAAGTGTTTTCTCCTATGTTTTCTTCTTGAATCAACTCCTTGATTGTCTACCTGCTAAATAAAGTGTGCTGGCACCAGTTACTTGGGTGCCACTCAGCAGGGTGCCTGCCTGCAACGCAGGTCCGCAAAGTCCTGCCTGCGGGCCAGGCAGGAGGTACACCACGCTACTTAAAAGCCGAACACCAACCCTACATGAAAGGACAAGGGCTTAGCCCAGCTCTCCTGGCTCCTCTTTTTGATGCTTTGAAATTGCAGCTTTCCTGTGTATGCACTAGAAGGTACGAATGAAATCCTAATCCAAGTGAGGGATCGTCCATTTTATTCGTGGTATTAGGGGACAGCAGGGCAGTAGGGAAATGCAGGCCCCTTGTTGAGACCTAGCAATAAATGACTCTTCATTTGTTATGTCTTAAACTCCTAATAGTCCGGGAGTTGTTCAGACTTTACCGTTTCTGTGCGTAATAACCAAATTTTCAGTGTGAAAATCTGCAGAGTGATTCTCTTGACTTGGACAATCTTCTGAATTATATTAAAAATATCTGTTAGTTCTTAGCTCTTTAGATTCACTTTGGGTAGGTCAAAAAAGTAACACTTGGGAAAAAAATGAGAAAGCCCCAAAACTTTGGCTTAGTACATTTCCGTTATGAAACGAAGCATGGTTTTTGTGGAATTCTGTGCTGTTTTGGGCTTTTGTGTAAAAGGCTGAAGGCAGATTATTATTTAAACCAGGTGCAAATAAATATCCCTGTAATGTATATGAACAAATTTAAACCGTGTATTGTAAGTATATAAACTGTATATTAAAGACACTATTTTCATGATATTTAAAATGTGTACAGAATTTGTTGTATTAAATCGGTTGGGTTGCGTGTATTTTATAAAATGGTTGGTTTTCATTTAGTAATTTCTCTGACTTATCATCTTGCCCATCTCAGTATAATTCAGAAATAAGCACTTCTCAAATAGCGAATTCACAAAATAAGATTGGGATAATTGAGAGGAGCAATCAGGCTTTTGCATTTAACCTCTCAAGACACATTACTTTTCCCTGTCTTGTAATTTCGCTTGATCCCCTTCAGCAAGAGCATCGAGCTGTGTGTTCCCCAAAGAATTTGTTGCCAGACAGCTTTCCTGTCTCCAGCAGACATTCACCTAAAACGTTATTTTCCCAAGCCCTCAGCCGATTATCTTTGTTTTAGAGAAATGTGTTCAATTATAATTTGGATATGCTTTCAAGTGCAAAGACCACGTGCAAGTATTTCTGCTTTGCAAAAAGTTGCTGAAGCATTTATTGGGTGGGGAGAACATTAGAGACAAAACAACGTTGTGCTCTAGATTGCCTGTTCATGTTTCCTCCAACATTGGCAATAGGGGGAAATGTCCGCTCCACAACCACCCACGTTACGCAGGTAAGTTGCTGTTGGGCCAAATTCGCCTTGGGCTGAGGCTTTGTTCACTGATACTAGACCAAAAGAAAGCTTGCTCCAGCGCAATGGTAGTTGTGGAGGGTTTTATGAAGGGACTCATATGTTTATGAGAAATAAAGCAGGCTAGAATCTGCCACAGCGGTTGCCACTGGATTTGAGACAGATGGGGTTTACTCGCCTCCAGCCCTCACATGTGGGAGAGGGGAGAAGCATGTCTGGAGGCAGGATGTGCATCGTGTGGGTTGGGGAACAGAGAGAAGCAGAATCGCTTTCACGAGTTAAGAAAAGTCTCATTCACTGTGAGCAGGGCTGGCTAGGGCACATCTCTGCTCCGCTCTCCAAAGAGGGAGAAAATATTCCATTTTCTGGATGTTCTGGTCGGTTGGATCCCGGCTGGGCAAAAGGGTCTACGGGAAAGTATTTGAGGCAGGAAGGGGAAGGGAAGGACTGTAGCCCAAGTCAAAATGTGGCCATCTCCCTGTCAGGAAAGTGCTGTTCTAAGGCAGGCGTTTTCTGTTTGCGTGTGGTATAGTAGTCATCGAGCCTGACATAAATCTCCTGTCTGACTGTAGTCACCATGGCTACCTGTAAATGTGAATAAGGAATACAGGCAGGGGAGGGGCCTGAAAACACAGCTCGCTTCTCTTTGGGAAGCTCAAGCTTAATGCTTGTGGACATGCTGCTCCTCTTGGTATGATGCAATACGTTCACTAATTAGACCTCCCCCAGATCTGTTAGACATGCATGTGTCCTGTTCTCCCTCTCGCTGGGTCTTCTGTCCTTGAGTCGAGTTGCTATGGGATTGAGGATATTGAGAGAGCCTGACGTCCTGTCTCATAACGCCGGTGACTAATCACCGAAGTCCTTAGTTGCAGTAGACTGTGCTAGCTCAGGTCATCGCTACCTTGGGGCACTCCACACCACGCTCTGTTGCCCAGGTACAAACATGCTTTATGTCATCAGATGCACATGTCATATGCAGCCACGTTCTCCTGTGCACAGGGCAAACCTGGGTGAAGTTCTGTTCTCCCTTTGTTGCATGCCCTGAGCAGATGATGGGATTTGCCATTGCAGAATGAACAGAAAATCGAGGCTGCTTGGGCTCGGTGATTTTGCCCAGGCCCTCAGTGCTGCTGGACCATCTCCCTAGCAGCCTTGCTCCCATGGCAGCGTGATTTTTAGGGGTTCCCTTGGCACCCCTTACTAACCGCTGTCTCTGCCCTACAGGCAGCTGTTGGAATGGCAGCTCTGGGGGTTGCACAAAAACTTAAGGTTAATTGTATTCTGTATATAGATTTTTTTTTTTTAATTCTCTTGCCTGTGGTTATCATGCTCAGTGAAGACCAATTTTTGTTGAAAGTTGCCAGTATTTATATTTTTATTCAGTTGCCTAGATCCAGCGTTTCTCCTTTCCCCGGGTAAACCATTTTCACTCAGTACAGCAAAGAGCTGATGTGAAGAGTGGCTTTGAGAAGAAGGTGTTTTCTCCCCGTTCTCGCCGTCAGATTCCAAAGGGTGGAAAGCTCAAGATGGATAACCTGGCCGCCACAATGTGAGCACTGAAATACGACCCAAATCTATCTTTATTGCTCAACAAGACCTCAAAATGCCCTTGACTCCTGGGCGGGACAAAAGGAATCTGGTGCCAAACACGTCTGGGGTAGAAGGAAGAAGAATAAAAGGAAAGAAAATAGGCAGGAAGGGAACAACATACTTGAGGTGTCTAAGAAGCTGGCAACAAAGCAGAGGGATGTGTCCTCTTGCGTTGTGTGGCGCTGGCTGCTGTAGTACTTGTACGTGCCACACAGTGTCAGACTGGCACACAGCCACTGAAAGGTGACAGCGGCTGTAGGGGCTGCAGAACGTAATAGATGGGCTCAAGGATCCTCATGAGGACTCTCTGCCAATCCCATAAAAGCTATGTCAGAAGAAGGAGCTGTTTTAATTGCGCTGCTGCTTTTCCATTATACAGCATTAACAATTATTCTTAATGAATATGGGGGTCAGTGAAGCAGGTCTCCAGGGCTGGGTTTCCAGTGGATTAGTGCAAACAGAAAGCAGGAGGAAGCTCTAATGGGTCAACGCTGTAAGAATTGGCAGGTCTGGCAGAGCCCTGAAGAGCTGCATATATCTTGGCTAACCTTATTTATCTAACTGCAGTTCTGCAAGTGGGAGAAATATATGGCAGCTAGAAACTATCCTAAAAGCTAGTCCTAGATAGCCTTTGCTGCTGAAGAATGAAGCACAGGCCGTCCTGGTAACCAGTCCACCAGTTTCCTCCTGAAGACAATGGGCATTTTTATCCTTGAAAAAGACTGGAAAATCATACTGGATTAGTATTTCATAGAATGATAGAATGGTTTTGGTTGGAAGGGGCCTCAAAGATCATCTAGTCCAACCCCCCTGCCATGGGCAGGGATCTCCTTCCCCAGATCAGGTTGCTCAAAGCCCCATCCAACCTGACCTTGAACACTTCTAATGATGGGACAGCCACAACTTCTCTGGGCAACCTGTGCCAGTGTCCCACTGCCCTCATCGTAAAAAATGTCTTCTGTATACGCAATCTAAACCTACCCTCTTTCAGTTTAAAACCATTGCCCCTCGTCCTGTCACTACACGCCTTGGTAAAAAGCCTCTCTTCATCTTTCTTATAAACCCCCTTTATATACTGAAAGGACACAATAAGGTCTCCCCGGAGCCTTCTCTCCTCCAGGCTGAACAACCCCAACTCTCTCAGCCTTTCTTCATGGGAGAGGTGCTCCAGCCCTCTGACCATTTTCATGGCCCTGAAATTTCTGCTTTTACTAACAAACCAGCGAAACTGCAGTAGAGATGGGAACAGCCCTCTGCCTACATCTGTCCCACACAGATCTGTGGTTACTTTTGCCTTACTATTAATTTCTCAAAAGTTTTTGTCTTCTGCTTCCTGTAATGAAAGGCAGTGATAGTTAAACACTTTTTTCTTACCTATCTAGTAAGCTTTCCAAAAGCCCTTCCTTCCTGACTTTAAAAAAAAATAAATGTAAGGGCAAACATTGTTTCGTCTTTTTTTTTTTTGATTCTTCTCTGCTGTGGCTGGTTTACTGAAAAAAGGAAGTGTCATTTTGCAGGGTCTCCAATGCTCATTTTTTGCTTTATAGAATTCAAGCTAAGCTTCTGGTGCGATGCTAAAAACTAGGACTTGGAAACTGAGCCTCCAGCGGGAGCACAGCAGGCCAAGGATAAAAAGCCCACTAATTTAAAAAGCAACAAAGAGTTCAAATGCAGGTTTCCCAGCTTGACCTACAAACCCCACCCAGCACAACCTAGGGTGACATTTTTGTCACCCTCCTCTGCTACCTTTCGGCCTCCAGAGATTGACTGGGTGCCTCTTGCCATGGGTGATGGGGTGGTTGCAGGGTGTGGGTGGCTGCCTCTGGTCCCACACAGAGCCCTATCAGTACATCCAGGCAAAACAGCCCATCCTTTTCCTGCCCTGCTCCTGCTGTCTGCACCCCTCTTGCTCCGAGAGGTTTAACCTCTGACCTTCCATCGCAGATAAACTTGGTTTTGGCTTTCACCATGCCTGCAAACCCGGAAGGAATCGGGTAGGGTGATATCCACTCATAAAAGCATGTAACTAATGGTTATAAAATACCCCACTGCCGTTGAGCAGTGGGAACTGTTTTGAGGACCACAAAGCTTTCAGTTCAGATGGAGTTTCATTCTTCTTCCCTGGGTCTTCACATGTAAGATGAACCCATCCCCAAGCCCAGTGTATGGCATGATATTTCTGCCTCTACTGCCCTGAAAGTGGTTTGGTTATTTCTTCACTCTGGGTATTACTGAGACATCTTCAGCTACTGTCTAGCTGTACAGAGTTCAGTTTCCTAAGCATGTATAATGTCACTTACATTTGATAACTAGCGGCTGGAATTTGATTTTTGTTGCTTGTCCAAATGGCTCGTGTTCATATTTTCTTAACACAGTGTTTTTACAAGAAAATTGAAATATCTACTACCTAAAGTAAAACTATATCGATGATCCATGAAAATTGGTGTCATCTTATTCTTACTGATGGCTTTAAACAGAAAAAAAGTGGAGAAGGGCAAAGCACAAGTAAAAGGAGTTATATTTAGGCTGCAGGTTCTTACTCTTAAGCTTGAAATCTCAGGGCTGATCATGAACCTGCCTGGAGCCATGAATTTCCATATACAAGATGCAGCTTTGAAATCTTTTTCAAAGTCTTACTTTTGAACTGTGGAAAACCAGAGATGAGAAGGCAGTTTCTGAAGGAGAGAGGAGAGGCCTCTCTGTCGCACTGCACCTTTCATCTCCAAACACAAAGGACCAACATACAGAAAAAGAGTGAGCGTAAGCGGAGCCACAGTGGCTCAGCCTGAGGTTGCAACCCAGTATCGCCTCCCTCGCAGCAGCCCCGAGCAAAAAGCATGGCAAGGGAATGGGAACAGGACTCACTGGGATATTTCTTGGGACTTCTTACTCCGTCTCCAATGATTTACATCTCAGGGGCTTTCAGAGACAGAAGTGGTATTTTGTATTTAAAAGTCACTGTCTTCACTAATGAATCTCAAAGTTTCATGCTAAAATGCAAATTTTTACCTGCAACTTGCGTTGGGTTTTATTCAGAAGCACTAAGCAAAAATCAAGATTTTGGAAACAGATGCATTTAAAGACCCCAGCACCACCACTAAAACAGTATCAGCATGTTCTGTTTGTAAACCATATGTGACTCTGCCTCTGGTATTTTTGTTCTTGCATGCTTTTCCAAGGTGTTATGACTTTCCATTAGTACTCACAGAGCCTGAGATTCATGCAATAACCTGTGGAGCACCTTGAATTAGGGGATGCTTGTTTCTGACTGGGATAAAAAAAAAAACCTTCCAGTTCTCAAGGGATGCAGTTTGCACCCACTCGTTCATGAGGATCTAAAGGAAACATGCCCAAATAACAAGGAACAAAGTAGATGTTGTCTTGGAACTTAAACCTCAGCATTTCTCAAGTTCTGTGTGAAACCAACTTTACTGCATGGGTTTCTGCATTTATTTCTCAGACAAAACTCGCCCTGAAATGAAATAGGATTTTTAGAAGCCAGAGGGGATTTCAGCCAAGAAACTAAGATAATATTCATCAGCAAAATTTGACCCAAGGTATTATTGAGCCTCTTACACCTGTGTTATATATCAGAAAAATTCTTCCCAGAGAGCAATTCTCCGTAAGAACCACTGCTTATTGCTCTGCATTTTGCCGTAAATGCATTTTTAATTGATGTAATGGAAGACTTGGAATTTTTTGGAGAAAAAAAAAGGGCTATAATTCCTTCAATTATGCTAAAATATTTCAGATAATTTTAAATACCTGTCTTCTAGAAGGCTTTGCTGTTTCTTCATTTCTAATACTTACCATAAGCTATTTCAGATGGGAGCTCTTTAAAAGTCAGAGCATCAATAAAAGGTTGTTAAAATCAGGCTGGCCTCTGGTTAGTTTGGTTTTTTGCTAAAGCTGTATTATATTACTGAATGCAGGTGTGTGTATGCACCTGGGTGTTTGTGTATGTATGCATGTAACTAACAAAAAAAATGCATGAATAAAAAATTGTCTGCTGCTTACTGTACAGCTTAAGTGCTTCTGCAATACCAAAAACATGAGTTTTTCCAGCATGTGAGAACAAGCAAGTGAACTTGCCTGACAGACAGGAAGCAAAATCTGTTCATGAAGACAGGCTGACACTTCAAGTGCAGGGAAACGGCAAAAGGGTAATCCAGGCTCCCTTTTAAGTTTGCTTAATAATAAGGTTTTCTTCTCTTCTGAGAAAATAAAAGATTACATTCACACAGGTAAAGGGCCTTTTTAATTTGATTGTTTTAGCTGAGTTTCTTTATGCAATTTTCCATTTGATTTAATGCTATTTAGTATGATAAATGCTGCTTAATCTGAAATTCTTTTTTTTTTTTCATTTTCACGTATGAAAAACAGAGATGAAAGATTAGCTTCTAGTGACCTGCATCAAAATATAATTTGTCTGGAAATGAAATGAATTTGGATTTAGCTGTATCTCCTGGATAGTTTTGCTGCAACAACAAATCTTCATAAAGTTAAGCTGCCTCTGCTCAAGGAGTGGAAGAGGTGTCGTCAGCTGAGCTGTGAGAAGCTCCTGCGGTCTCTGCCCTGTCTGTCTGTGTCTGACTGGAGTCGATGCCATCAGATCCTCAAAATGTAAAGGAATTTAGGATTTTAAAGTAAGATTACTGCAGCAGCTTTTCATGGTTTAATTATTTTATATTGGAGGCTGCTGAATGATGCGTTCGGTGAGCTGATTGCTTTTCAGAGAGCATTAAAAGATTTAGTTGCTCCCTGTTTCAAACATTCGGAAATCTTCGCGCTGGGATTGAAGGGAGCTGTGGAGCAAATCGTGTCTCTCCCCAGGCGCTGGCAGCTCGCTTCCTTGGTAGCTTGGGCTGTGTGGAAGGAATTGTGACAAAATGTAATTATTTTGGATTTAAGCTTTGTTGTAACTTGGTCTGTGTTTTGTCTCTCAGCTGTATAAAAAGCAATATGCACCAGTTGTTGGGTTTTCTTAATCAGTAAGTATTAATGGCAAGTGTTAATACAGCATTTTCCCCCTGCTCTGCTGGTGGCACTGGTCCCGTTGGGTGCCCACTGCCTGTGCTGGTCCCAGGTGCGTGGCTGTGGTGGGGAGCCAGCACCCCTCGGTCGGTGCAGAGCAGGCATCGTTGGGCAGGTGTCTCTTCAGGTCCAGGTTTCCTTAATTACCTCAAGGTGTTGGCTGCAGCTCAGGGTAACGCAGGCACTGGAACAGTAATATAAGCAACTTAGGTGCCATCGCATGGTCCCTTCCTCGCTGTACCGTGATGGGACCGTAGCTGCTGGAGTTGCTGTCCATCCTCCTCCTCAGTGGGGAAACACCCAAATATCCAAGAGCAAGCGCTTCTGCTTACAATATTGCAAATATCACTTGAAAGCTATTTGCAGAAAGATTAATTTCTTTCGGATGGTGCGCAGGAGGAATAGGCGGCCATAAAAATCTCCTTGCATCAAGGTCCCTTTGCCCGACACCCCCTCCCCAGGTCACTGCCAGCCGGCCTTGCAGCTGGGCATGGCAGCCATGGCGGCCGTCTGTCAGCGCCAGCTTGGGATGAACATGCTAGCAGATTAGAGGGATTGGTTAAAAAATTCTTGTCAGCCTGGTTGCGAGTGCGGTGAATTCTATCGTCATTTTCTTCTATACTGATTATAAAAAACTTGGAAGGTTTTCCCTAAGGATCAACTCAGAAAGATCGAATTTTTTTTTAGAGCCAGAAACAGGTGGTGGTGGCTGCAGCCTGCTGCTCCCTGTGCCTAGCAGGAATGCCTGCTGCACCGCTTGTGGAGCTGAGAACAACTCTTCCCACCCATCTCCCTCTCCCCTTTGCCAAATTTCCTCCCACTGCCTGGCCCCGGACCCTCCCCAGTGACAGCTGAACACCCCGTGAGCTGTCTCCCTGCTCCTCCATGAGTCCTCGGTGTGGGTGGCTGTGGTGGATCCCCAGCTTGGTGCCCACCCGGGCAGGGCCAAACCTGGCAGCCGGGTGAGCTGGGCCTGACCGTGGTGGCAGAGGCAGGCTCGGCAAACACAGATGCTTGTTAGGAGCCTCCAGAGGCAGCCCAAGCTGGAATTGGATTAGCTTTTGATTTAGTTTCCATCCAAGTTCTCTTACCTGGGAGGCACAACCGTGCCCTGGGGAAGGGGGGGTTGTGTTGCTGACACGCAGATCTCGGACTGCCTTCACTTCTTTCTCTAGATGGTTTATATCAGTTGCACTCTCCCCTCCCCAAAGCATTTTCTCATGGGCTTTCTGAAGCATCAGCTGTCTCGCCAGCACATCCCTGCAAAGCCTGTAAACTTAAAAAAGATTGGTAAGTTCATGAAGTAGAAGATAAGGTGGTGTTTCCCTGCTTTCTGCTTTAAAACATCGGTTTCTGAGATTATTTCTTTCACAGAATCATAGAATGGTTATGGCTGGAAAAGACCTTTAAGATCATCAAGTCTAACTGTTATCTGACTCTACCAGGCCCACTTCTAAACCATGTCCCTGAGCACCATATCTAGATGACTTTTAAATACACCCAAGGATGGCGATTCAGCCACTTCCCTGGGCAGCCTGTTCCAGTCTTTGATAACCCTTTCAGTGTAGAAGTTTTTCCCAATGTCTAACCTATACCTCCCCTGGTGCGACTTGACTCCTTTTCCGCTTGTCCTATCTGTTGTAACTTGTGAGAAGAGACCAACACCCACCTCTCTACAACCTCCTTTCAGGTAGCTGTAGAGAGCAATAAGGTCCCTTTCACCCTGTGGGGTTTGCAAGCCTTGTCTGATCGGTGTTTAGAAGAAGCCCAAGTGTCTGACAAGCCATTTGAAAATAAAGCAAAAACTGAGTTGTCCTCTCTCCTTCCTTCAAAGGAAACTCTAACACCAGAATAAGTTCTTGGAGAAGATGTCTCTTGCTCCACACCATACAGAAATCCCACCCACTCGTATTGCGGAGCAAGGAAGAAATTAAATAGCCAGTGCTACAAAGCTGTACAATGTAGTTCTAGTTCTTTTGAATTCTCATGTTGAAACTTCATTAAATCCTCTTTTGTTGTGGATTTCACTCTCTAAGCCATAATAAAATGGATAAATCTAATAATTTCTTTGAATTTGGTTCCACTTGCACTTTCTCTTTCCTAAGCAGCTTTTTGTGTCATGAAAACAATGGTCCAGTTTGCATTTAATAGTTCATCTATTTAATAGTTAATCTCATGACATTTCTCTGCATCTGGAGGAAAATACCCGGGGACAATAATGCTGGCTAATAATATCAAACTGATGAGCAAAGACATAGCACCCACATTCTCAGCTGATGATGTGGCAAAGATCAAGAAATTCTGCAAAGCTCAAACTAAAGTAAGTTATAAATTGCACTAATACCGGCTAATGGATAATGAGATTCCATTCTAATGTTGGTAATGTGCAATGTAAGTGTTTGCTGTTTCTTAAATAGGATATCTTTGACCATTTAAGCAAGTCTTTAGCACCAAACGTTCATGGCCATGAGTATATTAAAAAAGCCATTTTGTGTATGCTACTGCGGGGTAATGAGAAAGTTCTCAACAATGGGACACGCATTAAAGGAGACATCAATATCTTATTATTAGGTAAGAGCATGTAGAGTTAATAGTGCATTGATAAGTTATTTTATTATCCCCCCTCCTATCATGCCAGTGTAGTTCTGTTATACAATATTAGCAAGAAAATAAAAGCCAACCCAGTGCAAAGACTCATTTCGTCTTATACAAGAATGTTTGTTAGTGTCTTAGGATCAATTTATTTTATCCTTGGGCACATTTTTACAATTATTTCTGTTTTGTCCCACACTTCCCTATTTACTTGACATCTGTTCTATGTTTCTGACTAGTGCCAGCATGATGCGCAATCGAGTCTAATCCTGCACTGCTCATTCGGGCGAGACACCCACTGATTTCACGAATGGGCTTCAGTTTATCGCTCAAGTTGATGGAACTATTCTACTTCTGTCACTTGTAGGCATGGTGGCTGTTCAGTTGTGACTTCATTTCTAAATGCTTTGTTTTCAGTACCCGTAATTAAGTTACATTAGCCTGACAATGCTAACCTGCTACATAACAGCTCCTGGCAGAGGTGTCAGCTTCCTTGCATAAATCAAGCTCTTTATTTCTCTACAGAGCTTCAATCAAATATTTGATAACTTGCTTTAAAAATGGATTAACCTAAAACAATAATCCTTTTCAAGTCTTTCTGGGTATGTCCTTTCTCTCCTGAAGAGGGCAACTTGCACACTGACTTACTGGCAGTACTGAAACAACATTTCATCCACACCACACTACCGGCATTTTAACCATGTCGGTACAGATGGGATCTGTTATCCAACAGCCCTTTGCCAAAAGTGCTTGCCCAGCACCTGAATTACCTTGCTGTGTATCCAAATATAGCGCATGTGGAGCCACGAAAATTCAAAACAGTTGTATAATGGCACTCAGTAACATGCTAATGGATCTGCTGGGCTTTGCAATCCAAAGGACTGTCTATTAAAGCTTTAATAAAGCCAAAAGCTGGCCCCTTAATAAAATGCAAAGCTAGGTTGGACACAGGCATACTTCTTTGAAATTTGGAATGACACCTTAAATTTAAAAAAAAAAAGAAAAAATATATATTCTGGGAGGATTCTGAAGGAAGAACTCTAATAGGAAAGTATAGTTTGAGCATTTCTATATGATTTATTGAAACAGCAGGACTTCTGAGGTTGTCTTTGGTACCTACCTATGTTGCAGTAATGTCTGGAGGGGTGTTAGGTATGCGATGCCTTTATTTATATTTATAGAGCAAGATACAGATTTATATTTATAAAAATTTACACTCCTGACCTTAGAAATGCCAGCTTCTCTTTCTTTTCTTTTCAGTTTGAGGCTGAAATGAGAAACTGCAATTCTTCTCATACACCAATACTGTTGGTGTAACCTTGCAACTATCATCTAAAGCAATTTAGAACCTAAACAGTGGTGCAAGATTTCCAAGTTTGCTAAGACTCATGACCATTCTGGAGGGGAAATGCTGGGAAAAAAAAAAAAAAAACAAACTAAAATTCTAAAACATGGAGGATTTCTTACCAGAGTCCATCAACTTTAGGAACTTGAAGGCTCAAGTACATGCCTCTGTAATGCTTTGTCTTCTTTCAACTGCCTGAACGTGTGCTTTTGGAGATGCTGGTGAAGGACGACAGGCTCCTGCCTAACAAAAAGTGTTGATTTGATTCGCTCACAATTTTCTCCTGTTAAACTGAAGTTGGACGTTACACCTCATGACATTTGTAGGGAAGCTGTGTTTTTGAATAGTTACAAAAAAAACCATACAGATGATGTTTCAAGGTACTTACAAGGTTTAAGTGAATGTTTTAAACTTCGGAAGTTTTGATCTTCATAACTTTAAAAGAGGAAAAACTTTGCCATTTCTGAATATCCACCTCAACATACTCACAACATACTTGCAACGCTGTCAGAGGCATCTTCCGTCTTTTACTGGGAAAGAGCTTAGAAACACTGAATAAAAAATACTTATTACAAAGAGCAAGTGGTAACTTATAAAAGCTGGCTGTAATTGCCCTTCAGCTGCCTGGCAAACTGTGTTTCTTCAGGCCACAGCCCCAGGCTCCCCTGGAGTTAGCAATATCAGGATTAGCGTCCCCTGACCCACCAGCAGGGACTCCTGTCTCTCCTGCTCCCACCACCTTAATTCAGCTATTGAGGTCTGTCTGCCAACAGTGACAAAGCTGACGGCTGTCGGCTTTTGGGGGCCAAGGAGGAAGAAGTGTCTCGGCAATGACTGCGGCCATGGCAGAGCAGCCCTACCAGAGGTCCTGGGTTTGCTCCCACCAAGTGCCACATCCCTGCTTGTGACCGCCAGAATAAACAGCACCATTGGGGCAGCAAAACATCAGACCGACAAATAGGTATTGGTGGGTTGCCTTTTCTCAGTCTGATTTGACAGCGATTTACTCTGTGCTCTTACTTAAGCCTCTTAATAGTCCTGATTTAACTGCCTTTCCAATAAATTGAGGAAACCGATTTCCCAGGAGTATTTGGGCGATTAATTGTAAAAATACTTTGTAAGTGCAAGAACATTTATCTCTTTCAAGTTCATTCCTGACAGAGCTTGAAAGTACAAAGATTCAAGTTTATTGGATCAATTAGCCCCTGACATCATCAGCAAATATACAACGACCATCCCTAACACCCAGCTCAGAGGCCTGGGCCTGCATCCTGCGGTCCCTGGATCTGAAGGAGGTGACAATGATGCTCCTCCTGCCCTCATTTCTTTTGCACATCCATGGAGAGGAGTCAGGCCTCTGGCTGCTGGGACCCACAGCATTTCCCCTTCCATAAAAATTTTGTACTGCACACCTCTGTATTTGCATGGATTTGCCATGTTGTTAAACATGACTGAAGTTTGAGGTTTAATGACAAATAAGCCCTGCTGCAGCTGGGAAAAGACCTTTGGCAAGGGTAATCCTGCTAATGTGTGGCTCCACCTGAGATGGTCCCAACCCTTAGGAGTGCATGGCTATGTCTTACACAGTGACTCTTGAGACGGATGTGCAAAAAATATTCTATCACCAGTAGGTACTTACATTTCAAATACTTTCATCACCCCTTGTGAAAAAAGCCAGAAGTGGTGGGGAAGGAGAGGATGTCTACTGTAGTCCTGTTTAATAAACTAAGGGAAGTCAGGCACTCACAGATACTGTACAAGTTATTGCGCACAAGGTAATCGTTCACTTATATACTGAATAAAATGGTAGTAAGCAAGGTCAGTATTTCTCTACTGCTTATTAGGCTATTTAATTTTTGCCAGCGCTTGAAAACCAGTGTGCAAAAGGCTTTGGCCCTACAGCTGAAAGATGGTGAAGTGCTCTGCTTTCCCCTTTAAGAGGTGATCTTTGTGTTGCAAAATATTCCCTAAACCTCTTCCACCATCAGCAGGGGGTCGCCAGAAAGGCAGTTGACAGCAGCTGTAACTGCTGATTAAGAAACTGATGCTCAGCCGTGCATTTCCAAAGATACCGAACTTTCTGTCTTTCGAGCTCTAAAACCCTCCCGTCGTGCAGTGGGCCCCGTGCGCCCGGCTGCACACTGCATGCCCATGTGTGCATCAGCAGGCACCCACGTAACCCAGATCCTGTGCCCCAGCCCATGGGGTGTTTTTGGTAACAAAGCTTTGAAATCATCTTGATGCCACCTAATAAGAAATGGAAAAGTGTTTTACAGCTGAAGAGTACTTGTGGAATGGAAAAAAAAAAAAAAAAAACAGAATCATCTTTAGCCCAACCAGTCCTATTCCACCAGATGATTGAGGTGCTGTGGGAAACAAGACAGAAAGAAAATGTGCAAGTAAGCCCAACCACAGCCAATCTGAGAGTGATCTGATATGCCTGTGAAGTACTTGGTGCAATATGGGTATAAACCCATAAACCAGGCAAGTGGAAGGCAAGATAACTTGCTGTTAGGAAGGTGGCACCACCTAATTGAGGCACTCAGGCACGATTATGGTGTAAATGAAAGCATTTCTATGATTTTCCTAGCACAAAGGGCAGAGCAGCTTGCTCATTTGAACCCCAGGCGGAAAATGGTAAATAAACCTCTGGGGAAAAAAAGGGTCAATAAATTTCTGTTCCTCCTTTCCCCACATTTAATTTCAGAAATACCTTTGAGGTTGCTGGGACCGCATTCAAAATGAATGCGTCTGTGGCTATTTGTATTTCTCAGAAATTCAAATTTGTTCCAACACTCAAGATTCACTCCTGGGGGGAAGGCGGTTGCCAGCCAGTGCTCTGCAGGTCTTTTGTGGACAGGGTTGCAGCCAGTGGGGAGATTTGGTGTCAACCAAATGGCTATGCAGTCACTCCCACCATGTGACTGCACAGGGAACCCGGCCAGGGAAGGCAGCATGGAGCAGAGTGCCAGGATGGGGCAGCCCCAGCTTTTCCTGGCAAGGGGGACTGGATCACAGAATGGTCAGGGTTGGAAGGAACCTCTGGAGATCATCTAGTCCAACCCCCCTGCCACAGCAGGGACACCTACAGCAGTTGCACAGGACGGCGTCCAGGCGGGTTTTGAATGTCTCCAGTGTGGGAGACTCCATAACCTCTCTGGGCAGCCTGTGCCAGTGCTCTGCCACCCTCAGAGTAAAGAAGTTCCTCCTCATGTTAAGATGGAATTTCCTATGCTCAAGTTTGTGCCCGTTACTTCTTGTCCTATCACTGGGCACCACTGAAAAAAGACTCTTCTCATCTACCTGCCACCCTCCCCTTAAGTATTTGTAAGTATTGATAAGATCCCCCGAGTCGTCTTTTTTCTAGACTAAAAAGCCCCAAGTCCCTGAGCCTTTCCTCATAAGAAAGATGTTCCAATCCTCTAATCATCTTAGTAGCCCTTTGCTGGACCCTCTCCAGCAGTTCCCTGTCCTTCTTGAACCGGGGAGCCCAGAACTGGACACAGTACTCCAGATGCGGCCTCACCAGGGCAGAGTAGAGGGGGAGGATGACCTCCCTTGACCTGCTGGCCACGCTCTTCTTGACTGGATGTGGGACAGGGACTTCCGTCCCAAGGGAGGAGGGCCAATATTTATATCTGGTCTTCAGCGGCTCTGTGAAACAGAGCACTGATCTCCAACAGTTCCTCCAGCAAATCCTCCAAGGGAAGAATGACTCTTGTCGCCCCTGGCAGAAGCCTATGCAGAGATGAGCTCTCCATAGGAACAGCAGAGCTGGCACCACTGGGTACCACCACTGGCTTTGTCCCCAACAGAGGCCATGGAAGGGCCAAGTTTTTCTTGAGTCTTCCAGCTTCCAGTAAGTTTTGCGTGATCCGTATGCCAGCGCAGCCTTCGCATCACCCTGGCTGCCACTTTCGCAGACCTCTCCAAGGGAGAGAGCTGCCCAAAGAGGCTCTGCAGCACTGCCATTGGGGCAGCCGGAGGTCTCATGGTGTGCGTTGCTATAAGCTACTGGAAATAGGTTTAAAAAAGACACAAGTAGTGGCGATCGATCTTGCTGTGAGGTGGGAACTTATGAAAAGCAGAGCAAAGAGGTGGGCTGCCGAGCAGGAGGATATTCAGCCTTCATGTTGCAAAAGAGCATCTATCTGCTTGGGAGACATGGCCTGTCGACTATCATGCAGTGGCCCATAGCGGGTATTCACTGTCTGAATTTAATTTTCATTTTTTTCCTGTAAGGAAATTCATGTTTTCTTATCCCAGCAGCTTTTTTCCATTTTTTTTCCCATTCCTCCCAGTCACACACACTAATGTTTAAGCATGATCATTATTCTTTTGGCAAAAGCAAACCTGCAGTTGTTCTGCTTGCCTGCAGAGGTTGTTCCTTAACCAGATGAGATGATGCTTTCATTTTCGGTTTCGCTCCTCACTTTCAGCTTACCCTGACAAATCTTTTCTGGTGATGACGGTATGAAGGTATGACAGCAGCAGCCTTAATGAAACCTGACTCTTCTAAGTGGCAACAGAGACTCCTACCACAGTTAACACACTGAAGTTTATTAAACAACTTAATAACTACCACACTTAATAAACTAATAGCTTACTTAAACTCAGCTGAAGTTGCAATGTTATTTTATGTAATTCATAATGCTCTGTTCTGAACAAGCAAACATCATTTACATGAGTGAAAGCTGCCTCCAAACCCAAGTGTTCAAAACATGATGAGAAGTATAGCAAGAAAAAAAAAAACAGTCACAGACGAAGAGGGACATGTGCCGCTCACAAGATTTGATCTGGCTTTCTGTAGCATAGACTGCATGGATCCAGATGGTGTTTAAAAAAAACCCAAACAAATCAAGGGCAAATGCGCATACACAGAGCTCTAGCAGAACAAGGTGGCTGGCTCTAATTACATATTAGTAACCACTAAGCAGAAATGCTATCATTAAGAAGTTAATCAAAATGTTCCATCAAATTGTTTAGAGATAAGATTCAAAGCTGATAAAAAGCACACAATCTTTTTTTTCCCATGAGTATTGCACTGGAAGGGCAATCATGTTTATTGTATGATTAAGCATTGCAACCATGGGAAACAATGAAGTTTAATTTTGTTCTTTTAAGTTCCAGACATTCAGGTTAAACTTCTTTGACGCTATTTTGTTTTCACAGTAGGTGAAGTCAAAGGCAGAGATCAAGCATGGACTGCTTCATCTTAAGTGGAAGGAGTTTAGGAATTTGTGAGCAAATGAAGATGAAAACTGAAATGGAAAACTGTCTGCAAGCTTTATGATACCAGTTACAGTGTACATGTTCTGAGTAATGAACTTCAACTGGGAGGGGAAGAAAAAAAGTATTCCAAGAAAAAATAGAAAAGGTGACAATGGTGATAGTTTTGAAGAAATTTAATAAAAAGGGGACCGATCCGTACACACTCCAGAAAATTATTAATTTGGGAGTAGGAGCGGT
Organism: Pluvialis apricaria; assembly: GCA_017639485.1. Classification (NCBI taxonomy): domain Eukaryota; kingdom Metazoa; phylum Chordata; class Aves; order Charadriiformes; family Charadriidae; genus Pluvialis; species Pluvialis apricaria. Next base: position 122,214,589 of record CM030008.1, on the reverse strand, counting down.
GATCAATGTGAATTGCTGTGGTCTTTTTCTTTCCCCCAGTTCATTCTGTTGATGCTCAGAAAGGGGAGAGGACAAGGACAGCAGCCACGTGGAATCTGTCTGCTGCAAAAAATTCGTAATCTTCTTGCACAAAATGAATTATTAAAACTTGACTTTAGAGTTGTCTTTTGTAATAAACTAGAATTTATGAAATAAGTTGGAAAATGAAATCAACCATATATTTAATTTCTTCATAATTTCATAGCACAATCTGAGCAAAATACAGATATTTTCCCATTACTGGATCAAATACTACAAAAGTCTCTAAGCAACAACTCTAGATTTAAGAAACAGTAATTGACTCCATGACTGTTCAGAAAATGCCATTTATTTGGTAGTTATCACCTTCTTTTGAGACATGAATATCTGTGCTACCAGCACTCGAAGATAGCTTGAAAACACAGTCCAAGCAGACGGGAGAATTAAGATCCCATTTATGAGAATCAAAGGTACTTTAACTGACACGTGGCATCTGTGTCTCAGCAAAAGCCCCTGAGCTCTAATAACAGTGGAAAAGGAGAGCTGTGAAAAAAGATGAAGAAATACCACTTCTTTGTTCTGATCTACACCTAAAAACAATGACAACTCATGACTCCTGCCCTGCACCCTGGAACTGAGCCTGCCTGGCGGAGGTGGTAGGAGACACCTGCCGTGCTTAGCTGAAATAAGAGAGCTGGTGTCTAGGATCAGTCCCCTTTTTGCATTTAGACAATACAGTGCCAGCCAGACTATTAGACATTATGATTCAGTTATTTGCTACCTGTGCAAAAGCTAGACTGAGCGAGCTGAGCCGTGCGATGTAAATAGCAATGAAATTGGTCTAGTTTGCCTGTATCGGGAATATGAGGCTGTGTATACTGTTTAGCATAGATATTAGGTGGCATGCCTAAAAGATTTTCTGCAATGCTGAGATTCTTGAAGACAGACAGATAAGTAGCTAGAATAACAACCTACCTATCTTTTTTTCCTTTTTGTTTTTTTTTTTTTTTGTTACTCCAAACCTGAGCCACTGACTTGAATGTTGGGGTTATTTTATTTTATTTTTAAGCCCATGCTGTGACTCCGGATAGACTCAGCAGTGGGGAATGAGTCATGCACACAGCTCTAAAGACAATGTGCACATACTCTGCTGGGTCCAGCTGAACAGCTAGTCCGGAGCTCACAACAGGAGGAGCAGAGAAGACAACATTCGCTTAAGCCTGGATCTTTGCTAGGGGGGCAGCCACCGGGTACCAGCAGAGACCCACACTTGAATGAAGGCCAGGAACAGGGCCCTTGACCTGAGGAGTCAACTTCCACAGCTCAAGCCCTTGTTCTGCATGTTGTGGGAACCCAAGAATAGGCTTTTTACATTAGTCCTGGTCTGTAGAGAGCGGAGTGTGCCTGCGTGGCTCCAGGGATGCAGGCAGAGCAAATCCTTGCTGCAAATTTTAACCTGAATCACCACAATGTGAGAAGCACAGGAAAGAGAAGTGGAACTTTGTGCAGATTTTACACTGGCGGGTTTTACTATCATCTTAGTATCTCAGTGATTTCATACGGCGAAGCTTACATTAAAGATTTTTAGTAAAACTTTCTGTGAATAAATCTGCTTTAGGAAAGTAAAGTGAACACCCAGTCTTTCTGTGAAGTGCTGCAACCCCATGTGTGGCTCTCCAGCTGACCAGTGCAATATCTGATCGGTGCTGAATATCCATATTGTCTATAAATGTGTCAAATGTATGTCTCCAAAATTAGGCTGATTCATTAAAAATTATAGATGCAGTGCTAGAAACCATATGGAAAACTCTTTGTAAAGCAGGGAAGTCAGCTGCAGGGGAAAGCCATAGGGCCTGGGCTGGTGAATCTTCATTGCTGTTTTTGCAAGAGGTGACCATTAACAAGGCATTGCAAATTCAACCAGGTAAATTACAAATCCAAGTAAAGCATCTACTCATAGAGAAAAGAACTCCAGTTGAAATGTTTCATTTCCTAAACCACATATGTATTTTTAATCTCTCACCTCCTTTATTCACAGAAAAATACCATCACCATAAGCCAGTTGTGGTACAGCTTTTGTAAGAAAAATGTATTTGTTCAGGAATTTGAGCTAGTAGCATAAGTTTTGTGATGTACAATAAAACGCAATATTGAATCTGGTGTTGGACTTCCTGAGTAATTTTTCTGCATTGAAAATAGAAAAAAAATGTGTTTTTCTCTTGAGTATTTTTAGGCCAGTTAACCACATTAATAAAACGTTAGTCTCTTTTGGCTCTGTGGAACCTGCACACGACTGAAAACTGAATTGTTCTTACTCCCTGACTAGGAGATTCACTTTTAAATTGTGCTTCTCACAGATTCCTGTCTGAAATGAATAAGCAGAAGCTTGATGGTTTTTTTCCTGTAGAAGTTTACCTTTTCAGTCTTTACCCTATGGAATTTGTATCTTGCACAATGTATTGTAGTATATTACTCTACATATTAAGCTTTCTTCTAGTGAAAGCGCAAATGAGTTTATGATTCAGGTGGTATTTATGCCATTTCATGTGATCTAAGTATTTTAGCCAGGGTTGAATTTATGAACAGTCTCATTCGTGTCTTCTTAACTCCATGTAAATCTATGTGCATATCTTAATTGAAGGCACATTTGGAGGATTATTTGCATGAAAACTGCTGATCAAGACATGTCAAAATAGGAAAGTTATTTTAAGACAGCTATAGTAGGGTATCTTCCTATCCAGGATGTTTGTTAGCTCTGACAAATCTTTGTTAATTTTGTCTGGCTGTTTTCATGAATCTTTGGGCTCCAACAAAAGCTAACAAAAACAGCTATGAAAGCTTTAAATATAACTACATTTCAGAGAATATTAATCAGAGGAGGACTACATATGTAGTGTTGGTACAGAAGCATACACATTTGCTGCTATGTGCTGTGCAGCAGCCTTCAGAGGAAAAGTAGTTCCCTCATCAAATTTCCATACATTTGAACTGCTCTTGCCCAGAGTTAGAGTAAATTGCGCGACAAATGTTATGATCATCAACATCCATTCCAGGGAATCAAAGTAGCTGCTGACCTTTAAATGTGAACATATTCACACACCAGTCTACCAACCATCTGGTGTGACCTGACATTTTTATTACTGGCACTCCTGTCTCTTGCAGCCCCCTCCAAAACACTGCAAATGTGATGATCTGTGCCCCTGGTGACTGCCATCTTCCTCTGCAAGGTGTCCTCAGGGAAACACACTTTGCTTCCTCTGGTCCTTCTGTCCTTCTCCTATTTCCATGCCTACTCTATTCTTCAAAGCCCACTGGATTGTAGCCCTACTTGTCAAGGCTGTTAAGGGTGCCACCAAAGCCAGCAGACCTGGGATCCCTCCTCTCAGGCAATGTGTCCAGCCAGGAGAGGTCCCAGGTGATCTCTCCATCCCAGTCCCAGGGATGCAGCTGCTGCTCTTCCTGCTTGCAGGTCTGGCCTGTAGCAAGGTTGAGTGTGTATCCAGGAGAGACTCACACACACACAGAGGTCCCTAATGTGGCTGGCTGCACAGACTGCTGCACACACACACACACAGAGCAGCGGGGGTAGCAGCAGCCACCTATACCGCTACCCACACTCACACAAGTGCAGACAGCCCCGTCCTCTTCCTCCCCTCCAGCCGATCAGAATGGAGGTTCTCTGGTGAAAACATGTGTGCCCTCATTCTCCCCACCCGTAAGCACACCCACGTTCACAGCCCCCTCGAACGTTAGCACAGCCTCTAAACCTGTTTAATATCCGTGCCTGGGCCTGCGGTCTTTTAACTGGTATGCAGGTCACCTCCTACTTGCCAGATAGAGCAATGTGATGCTTGCTAGTGAAACAAACACATACGCTCACACACTCATCCCATAGTCACAGATCCCTTGAATACTAGCACGGCGCTCTCAGTCTGCCCAGTATCCATGCCTGGACCTGGGTCTCCTTTACCCAACCACTGGCTCAGACCGACTCTTCCAGATGTAGAAATGTTTCCTCCAACTCACCAGCTAGACAGCCCATGCCAGTCCCTTCATGTGCTCACACCTAAACCCGCAGATCCTAAGACTGTGTCACACAAATCTCTGTTGCAGGCCACTCAGTTTCTCCAGTTGCTGGCACCGTTTTCCCACACCAGTGCCTCTCCGATCCACCGTGATCCTTCTGCTTTCCTTTGGATCCTCCAGCCCTTCCCCATAACATCTCAGTCATTTTTACATACGCCCACAAGCCTCTTCTGATAGCCCATATCCCAAGCAACCTCAAGTACCCCATAATATTCATGTTAATCATGTTTCCCCCTTCCTATCAGTTAAAAATTGTTGTTCAGGTTGACATTCTTGAAGGCTCTGCCTGAGTAATTCCTTTAATGGCCCATCAATCAGCAGCTGAAGCGTTTTGGGTCCTCATTATTGTCTCTGTTGTGACTTCCTCATTAATGTTTGTGTGTCTGTGTGGTTAATTTATCACCTTCCTCATTACTTGTTATTTCTTTTATGGTGAGTAGATCACAACCAAATAGCTTACTGACCAAAATGCTCCCACACTCCACATACCCTCACGCTGCTGACTGACAGCTGTTGCAGGACTCAAACCGCTGGGTACCCCGTGATTACAGGGTCCAGCTCCCTTTTATTTTAGATGTCTGTATCATGGTAAGATAGCAAACCCAGATTTCACTGTGTTGATTGAAAGTCAGGATGCAGTTTTACATGTTTTCTTCACGTTCAGGTAGACTTAAAGGACAGGGCAGGCATGTCATACAACATATTTCCATCTTTCTCCATTGCGTGGTGGTACACAACACTGTCAGACACTTCACTGACTTTAGCACAGTATTTTATACAGATGATGAATCATTTTTGAGACTTTACAAACCTTTATCATGATGGCTGAGATAAAAGTAACAAAAAGAATGATGACGTAGTTGTGGTTTTCCAGTGATGTTCATCTTGTGTCTTTGATGCTTGTTTGCATTATCTTCAGAAGCCTGTTTCATTCTAAATGAAAAAAACAAAACCAAAACAAAACATCTTAAAAGTGTGTAGGGAAAGGAAATATCTGTATAATGTTACCTACAAAGAAGCCAAAATACTTTATTGGAAGGTCATAAAGTAACAGTGTAAAGTATCTGGCATTTTACAGAGGTACTGCACCTCAACAGGGTGTCACATAAAGGATATGAAGACAAAATTCACAATGGAAGTCTCCTCTCTGGAAGGCCAATCGTCTTCAGTTTGCTTACAAAATTTCTCCTGTGCCTTATGAGTCCCTCTAAGCTATGTAATTCTTACAATTTCCAGGACTAAGACTGTTTAAACTAAGAGTCCAGGTGCCTGGGACTTTATGAAACTTGCTGTCAAAACCTGCCCAAACGTCTCTGCTATTCACTACATGACCTTTCCGATCCAGTCATTCAGATGGTTTTAACCTACTGTCTTCTTTAAATTCTCCTTAAGCCACAATTTCCATGGTGACTTTTTTCCTTGCATAAAAAATGGTTGTTGATTAGGGAAACTGATTTTTACATTTTCTTTTTGTTTTGGTATTTGGGTTGGGTTTTTAGCAGTATTCCCAAGCGTTTTAAGGGGAGATCTTTAGTAGAAAATGCAGTAATATAAGAAATACAAGTTCATGAAGCAGAAGACATTGTTTAGTTACAAACTGAAAATGAGCCCCTTTGTTCACACTCTCCCACTCAATGTAGGCTGCCATTGGGGCAGTAAGAGTGGTGGGGGTGGAGGAGGAGAACAGGCTTTGAACGACATGGCTTTTTGGTGTTTGATAAATTAGTAGCACTTAATGGAGCTCTTTAATTCCTAAGCTGGAATCTTCAGACTTCAAAAATGTGACATCCTCCAATTTACTTTTACTGGATTGTTTGTTTTTAGTAAATATAAATATCTCATTGTTGAAAAAGGAAAAATACTTACTTCTAGATTCGGGATCTTACTATTTTTCTTTCCTTGGCTGTATTTCTTTTTAAGGCACACCGCGGTTGTGATAGTGACAATAAGCATTACAACAAATACAGTTATGGTTGAAGAAACAGCTATTACAGTATTTTCTTGAGTTGAGCCTTTCCTTTCACACTTTTCTCCCATGTACCACCAGTTGTCACCTGCTGGACATCTAAAAAGTGAAAGAACAAACATATGATATCACCTAAAGTTAAAGGCATGAAAAGGGCTACTTAAAATAAACGGCATCTCTGATGCACTGTTTCTATATCCCAAAGCACAATGAAGTTAACTTAAAATGGACTTCTATTTTAAAGTTTTCTTGGGTGGCCTACTGTTTTTACACACCTAGATGTGCTTCTTCCAGCTTCCCACTGTTTTACAGGTCATGTCTTCAGAGACAGCCTTTGCCACAAAACCCAAGTACCATCCTGATCCTTTTGACTACTTGAGACTCGGCTGCAGCTGATCTATAAAGCTGCTGCTACAGAATGGTCATCTTTTACTACCAGTAGAGATGCCCTCTGGATCACTCAGTTCACTTCTCTTCTTCCTTCTCCTTGAAGTCTATAGTGCATCTGTTGACAGAAAATTCACTTTCTGCTCCATGAAACCGATACCTGTCACTAGGACCACTGCCATGTAATATTTGTTTCCACTAATACTAATTAGTCTCATATCCTATGCGGTTCTGCCTTTTGTCATGCTCAGCTTTTACACAAAGCCCTTCTACCTTCTTCACTCAATCGATTTTAAAAAGCCTTTATAAGAAGGAGTTGAGTAAGCAAGTGGTCCAGAAGATTTACACTGCTATTTTTATCCAACCAAACCATATTTACCACCTTCCAGAAAACTTCATCCACCTGTTTCCTCAGGTGTTCTTTGCTTTTTTAATTCTAAGTTCACCCTATGCAGCAATTCAAACCTGTGAGATAAATGGTGTGGAGACCACAGGCTGGACTCTCAAGGCATCTCTGACAAGATAGCTGCTGAACCAAAGCTCAGCTGGAGGAATTCCCCAGTGCTAGGACTGAGCTGGAGATGGTCCCACCACATTCCCCTTTCCCTGCTCAGTACTTCTCCACTAGTAGATGTGGTACATTCTGATCAGACCTTCTCACTGCCAGAAGGGGCTTATTTTCAAATTTAAAGAACTGGTATGAGCTGCCTCTGCCCTCCCCCAAGAAGAAGGTAAGAAAAGAAATTAACACCCTAGCTGTCATCTGGTTTTAGGACTAAAAACAACCTGCAGGCTTTGATTCCTTCACCTTACCCAGCATCACTATCAGCTCTAAAACATTTTATAGTGAGCATATGAGGCTTCCGATGATCTAACTGAAAAAAACCACACGTGCAGTACTGTTGAGTGCACGCCTTGCCCTATCTTTCTAACCCCGGTTGTTCTTAATGTTATTGTTTTTCTAGTTCCTGTCTAAGCCATTTATTCAGAACAATACATTCAACCCTGAAAATGAGTCCATTTGCAGTGCGCTGCAAAGATACTGACTGTTGGGGGACTTCATGCGATCCAGCTTAAACAGAGTTATGTACCACACCCCCCCTTGTTTCCCAATAGAAAATTGGAGTGGAAACTGACTGTTGGTCACACACTTCTCTAGGATGGAAACTAGGTCACGTAGGCACTAGACCTTCAAATAGTTCAGAGATTTCAGAAAATAAATGTTTTCTTTGCATAATTTCGAAATCAGGCATAACATTAAGCATATCTTTTTTTGTGTCTTCTTGGAACAGCTTCTTGACATTTACTCATATTTGTGACCTGCTTCTGATGGGTTGCACAAGAATTGTTTTTTGAAAGGTTTCTAAATGGGGAGATATAACACTTAATGAGTCATCCTGACTCTTGTTGCTTTTGGCCTTTAGACGTTTGCCTTACAGTCCTCCCCTAGTCTACCTGCCCTGGCACAGCATCACATAAAGTTACTATCTTCAGCCCTAGAGCTTGTTTGAGAGCTGGAACAATGCTGATCAGCCAGGTGGGTTACATAAATGTATCCACAGAGAATTAAATAAAAGTTCATATTAATTTTCTTGCAGGGCAAACAATCTTTTCAGTCCTCAGCCTTCATCTCTGGTTTCAAAGGCAAGCAACTACACTTTGAAAATTCATGGTGATAATTTACACTACACAATATTGCTGAATTAAATTCTAAAAGAATGTCTATGCTGCTTCCTGCCTGCAAAGTATTAATCATCTTTTCTACTGATATAAATGCTATTTTGTTTCCACTGCATTTGTATTTAACTCTTACAAATTTTGCTATAGGGACTTCTAAGGAGATGTACAGTCCATTTTATAACATTGGACTACTACATTACTGGAAACGCTAAATATATTTAAAATATAATTTACAGGGAAGTCAAGCAGAGTACTTCAAAATGGTCAAATACTGAGGTTAGGAGCTTTGTTGCCCAAACTGGTCATAAGTTTAGTCTCGCAGTAGCAGTTGGAAATTTTTGCCTTAATCAGCCATAATCTGTCTTTCCTTTCTTCCTTTATTCTACTAGAAACTTTCATTATTCATCCTAAAATTGCATTTGAGAGTGAATACAGGCAGTTACCTGCACACTGGTTCTCTATTTACAATAACACAGACACCATCATTTTCACAAGGGTTGTCTGGGCAGAAATTGGGAAGCTCTGTTGCTGGCGTTTCGGGCAGGGTGACAGAGGCTGTTGTGGTGGCAGCGGTGGTGTTAGAGGTAGGTTTGATGGTGTTGGCACTGGTTGTATTCACAACAAAGGTGGGTGAAACACTTGGCTGAGTTGATAACAGATGCGATATATCTGCATGATAAAAACACAAGAAATAAGGTCTTTATTTCATGTAATTTTTCCTCTTATTCTAATGATAAGTTCTAATTACTAAGAGCAAAGAGCCTGTCCACAGCTATAATGGATAAATAGTCTTTTTTACCTTTCAGGAGCATGAACTATTTTGGAAATGTCCTCTAGATTTTTTCAGAAACATACAATTTTATTCAAAAAGTACTCTATTCAAAATAATTTTCACAGGATTAGCATCATTTTATACACCTTCATATGAGATAAAGGAATCATACAGTGCATGTACTTATCCACAAATTTATCCAAACGTATGATTTGACTTTAGATACATGCGTAGTTCCGAAACTGCTCATTTGCAAAGTTCATCATGTGTATTTATATCTACAGCACTCGTGACTTTGTAAGTATATGACACTCTGTTTACTGCATCATAAAGAATATCAGCTATGTTTACATACCTTCCATTGTTAAAAGAATATAAACACCATCTTCTTTAATAAAGTTGCGGCTTCTAAGTCTCTCATGAGTTAAGAATGCACTCGTTCCACTTCCTGGACCTCTCCTGAATATAGTTCCATTGGGAAAAGTTGCTACAGATCCCACTTTATCTGGCCTATCCCAAAAATAAGTTGATGAGGAATCTGGGAAAAAAAATAAACTGAATGTGAGTGTGGGACCACTCTGGATTTCTTTCTCAATAGGGTCCCTTCCTTCTCAGATAACCTCTGCTGCAAAGTAGTACTGAGGCCTCTCTCAACAACCAAGATAGTCTGTGTCCTACTTTGCCTGCTTCTGCTTGGTTGCTCATGGATATTGTGAATATGGAGAAGACAATAAATTACCTCAAACTCACGGAGTAAGAGCAATGCTGAACCTGCCTACAATATTTGCAGCTTGTTTTGCCTGAGGTTCCACACTGATGAGATGCACTACACAACTGAGATCTCCAACGGCTTAGTTTAGCCTGAGGTATGGAGAAAAGAGCCTGATGGAGATAAGGTTATTGGACAGCCAGTTGAAAACCTGTTGTATTTCCTTTTTAGTTCTTTTAAAGTGTAATGGGCAAGAAGATGAGTAGCACATGAATCATCTGTAAAATTAATTAATTCAGTGCTTCTCAAAAAAGAGCATCTCTTGATGTGGATGTAGGGAAGAGGGTACTTGAACAACCTGAATAGTCACAGGCCAGTGATATCTCCTCCATCAAATCCTGTTCTAAATGTCAAAGATGAGCCTGATTGTCTATGAAAGTATCTGACAGAGGGAGAAGAAACTGCCTGCTCCAACACCTCTGCTGGTTAGAGAAAGGATAGGAGTTAAAAGGCTTCTCTTGGGAATCTGGGGCTATTAGCAATATCTGAACAAACAAGGGAGAACAGAATCATAGAATTGTCTAGGTTGGAAGGGACCTTTAAGATCATCGAGTCCAACCATCAACCTAACACTGCCAAAACCACCACTAAACAATGTCCTTAAGCACCATGTCTACCCATCTTTTAAACATCTCCAGGGATGGTAACTCCACCGCTTCCCTGGGCAGCCTGTTCCAAAAGAAGGACAGGAGCAGAGTGCAAACAGACTACATGTCCACAGGGTCAGGGAAGCAAAAGGGCTGAGCACTATGACCGTAACAGCAGTGAGCACGGGGAAAAAGGCAACCATCTATGGAGGACCTGGTGTGACGTATTTTTCATTTACAGGGGAGGACATTTAGTCTTTCTAGATTACCTGCATTGTTTTCACGTAGACAATGTCATAGAAAAATGAATGTAAATAATAAAATTTTTAAAATAATACTGTGGATTAGACATTTTTTTGCCTTCCTTTCTTGACTAATGTTACAGTCTGAAAGCCCAGGAAACAAATTCAGTGGTGGAGGTGGTTTCTTTTGGCAAAACTCTTATATCGATGTAGAAAGATGTTTTGGCTTAAATCCAGTCTTTATCCAATGATGAACATGGGGGTTTTCTTTAATATCTCTCTTTATAGAGATTCCTACCATTTCTCAGAATTAGATCTTTGCCTCAACTGCCTCCTTTCCAAGTTATTGTGGACAATTGCTCCTTATCTTCTCATACCTTGAATGAGTACAGATTATGGAATATAAATCAGCACTTTGTCCATCTGGAGGTTTGTGATGTCACCACTGCACCTTTTACAAGAAGGGAGGGGTTTTGTTTAATAGCTGCACTTTTATCTGGTATGAACTCTGTGTATTGCTAATTCAGTATTTGTCTTTTCAAGCCTTCTGGAAAACTTCCATTCTCATTCAAGCAGATATAAATGCATCTTCACAGAGCATATGAAAGAAATTTTAGGAGTGGATCATCCACCTATTTCTTATGCAAATCAACTTTGAAATCCAGGGTGCCAGCTTAACCTACTTGTATGGTTTTTCTTGTCTGTGGATCAATTATATTGTTGCTGCAATCAGATGAAACATTCCAGAAGCTAAAAAAATGCACTAATTTATACAAAGAGAAAATTTGACTCTTTATCTTTTGGCTGTGTTTTAAACTTACCGGATAGCACATCTGATTTTAACTAACCTGATAATTTCAGAGGGTCGGTTGTTATACTTCTTTGGTTTGACATCCGATGACGAATATCAGGATGCTGGTCAAGCAGAATCATGGTAACTTGTTGCCATGCACAGGGCCATTGCAAGTGATCATCATTTGCTCCAGAAATCAAGTAAAAGTACATTGCCAAATTAAATGGGCTATCAATGGTACCATTTACATACAAGCTGACCTGAAAAGCATATCCTTTACTAGAGTAAAAAGGTGGACTGTATATTACTCCTGCTGCCCCTGCTGGACTTGTGTTGAGGAGATGTGTGAAATTTCTGATATGCCAGACATGGTGGGGACACTGAGTTTCTGACAAATTGATGTCGTCAATAGAGAGGCCTCCATTTGATAAGCCACTTCCTCTCACGCCTTGAAACACAACCCGGAATTTACTTGTGACATTCAAAGAAACATGATGGAGCTGCCAGTAAGTCTCAGGTGAACCTGAAAAACAAGGGTAGGGACTTGTGAGTAAACAGTACAGTCAAACACTGCACAGGTCTGCAGACCCTATACCAATGTTAGGTAAGGATTTCTCAGTTACGCTGGCACTGACGTGATTGAATATCTCTCCTGTGGATGTTACATTTTCAGCGCAAGATCACATTTTCTCAATTCAGTTTTTCAACAGATGTAATATGCATAGCTGTTCTTTCATTTGAGTGAAAACATTGTGTTTTTTAAGAATGCTTTTTCTTTTACATTTTCAAAGAACATTGCATTAAATTAGTATAAATATTGTGATAATTAAATACACGAAGAAGACGGCTGTCACCTGTATTATTAAAATGAAAAAAATCAGAGCAAGATATATTCAAATAACTGAATAACAACATATCTCAACAACAAATGCTACAGAGAATTCTGAGAGCCTAGAACTACAAGGTTTGTTCATTAAATTGTGTTTGTATATTTCACAGAATCACAGAATCACAGAATGGTCAGGGCTGGAAGGGACCTCTGGAGATCATCTAAGTCCAACCCCCCTGCCACAGCAGGGACACCTACAGCAGTTGCACAGGACAGCGTCCAGGAGGGTTTTGAATGTCTCCAGTGTGGGAGACTTCACAACCTCTCTGGGCAGCCTGTGCCAGTGCTCTGCCACCCTCAAAGGAAGGAAGTTCCTCCTCATGTTAAGATGTCCTATGTTCAAGTTTGTGCCCATATTTAAATGGCTTGTTGGAAATTTGCCTATGCAGAAGCACTGCTCACACACAAAATGATCAATGGTACAAAGCTCAAATTAAAGCCAGTCATTTGCCAAACCTACTTAATGTGATAAAAACCTCACTGCGAGTCTGATGCTTCATCCAAAAGTGCCTGCAGTGGCAAATTCCACTTGATTCCAAGAGCAGAGTGTACAAAAGCAAAGACCTCCACACAGGGGCCTTGTAAGGCAAGTGAAAGTGGGACACCCTTTGTTAATAGTATGTGCAGCAAAACAGTTTCTTTTGCTGCCTGGTTTATGTTCACCTGCACAGAAGACCAGGCTTTCAGCTGTATTTATGGAAAAAGCAGTGCCAATCCCAGGTACAGAACTCAGGCTTCACTTTCCTAACAATTCTAAACACAACACAATGGATCTCAGATATGAGTCTTAATTTCTTGCCTTTTTTCATTACCATTATTATTAGGAGGAAGGAAAGTAATCCCAGAAACAAGAACAAAAGCACCCCACTGTTTTCCATAAAATTGCTTTCTGCATATACTAAAGGCTTTTTCAACTGCACAGATTATATGCAAGACCGGGGTTTCTGACTCGTGTTCAATAAGACCAGCTACTGTGCTGTAAAATGTCCCACCCCCACAGCCTCCCCTGCTTCCAGCTGAAAGCAGCCACAGTTGCCACAGACCAGCAGAAAGGGTTCAGGGCTTGTCCCTCAGCCTCTCGAGCGTGGTGGTTCAGTGCAAAGCCATGAGCAGCTCAGTCAGTGTGTCAGATCGTGGCTGGAAAGGGCTGTAGTGTTACTGTTTCTTCCAGTTTGTTGGCTGTGTTGGTGAGGGTCACTTCTCACGTGAGAGAAGTGACAGCTTGGGGGCAAAAATGATCTTAAACCATTCCTGAAAGTTTTACCAGAGATTGTCAAAGTAGGGTGCCCATTTGGACACAGACACGAGATGAGAGACTGAAAAGGAAATTATGGACTTGAGAAAGCAGGAATGGAAGATGGGACCTAATATACATGAAAGCGTATTTGTGAAGAAGGTTGAAGTGTGGAGAAATTAATCATGGCTTCAAAGTAGGGTTCGAAAGAGTAGGGAGGGCTCAGACTGATCTGAAATCTACATCTGCCTTAGCAGTCTTGACACTTATATTAAGGATTCCTGATGGCACACAGGGATGACGAAAGCATCAGAGTGAAGAAAAGAGCAGGAAAAAGAAAAGAAAAACAGGCACCAGCAGCAGCTGAGCCTAAAGGGAGAAAAAGAGGCAGAAGAGTGGACTTGATACCTATTTAGTAAAAGAACTTGCCGAGGCCCTTATATAAACAGAAGATTGAACCAGTTGTATCTGTAATGGAGACCAAGTAATAGTTAAATATTTGAGAAAGTAATTTAATCATAAGGTGACTTTGGCACCTCTAGCTTAAAGAGCTCTTGTCCATTAACTGACCTCAGTTGCTCATTCTGTAGGCCATTGGCTCCTAAAACCACAAGAACTTAATTTTCTTCAAACTACAACTCAAATCATGATCTGCTGCCTCTATATTTCAGTTAAGTAATTTCAAACCTTGTTTAAAAAGTAAGTTAAATTTTATTTATCTTTTTTAAACTGGCATGTTAGGCATTCCAGGGCACTTATACTTTCCATTTATTTATTATTACTTTTTTATTCGTTGTCATTTACTCTAATGACCAACTTCACCTGTTGCTATTGATACCAGCAATTCTAGAACGGTTAAAATTACTTCTCCTGGAATTTTAGCTATTTTGGTGAGAAAACTATCTTGATAACGCAAGAGTTTGTAATTTTTGGTAATTGATTATATTATAGGAAAACGGCTGACTGAGGATCCATCAAGTATAATTTCACCAGCAGAGAATCAATTACATAGTTAAAGAAGCCAAAGAATAATGCTAGGAGATGAATCACTTTGCTACAATGTTTTCCCCCAGTACTTTGAAAAGGATATTGAGTATAGATTAAACCAAAATGCAATTTTATTCCATACCTTTTATCTCTTCAATGATTCTCAAAGTACCGTTCGGATGGGCTGAAGTATACTCCCTGACCCCAACATACAGCCGGTCGCTTTCGTGACCGCTGTTATAGAGATAGAATTGTAAGCACTGAAAGCCCCTTTTGGGGTACAGAATTCGGCTCTCCAGGATAGCTGTGCTTCCCTCTGCTCCGGCGCTGGTGTTGAAATGCATGAAGTAGCCAGAATCTGTCAAAAGTCAATGACAAATGAATGGTAGAGGAGAGATTTTCCTGGTGTACCTGTATTCTTTACATTGTATTGTAATACCAATAGAAGACATGGTCAAGTCAGGGTCAGGGTAACCTAGACCCTGTAAAAATCCTCAGATTGAGGACAGTTACCTGTTCACATTCTCCAGAGGCAGAACTGTTCTCCTTGCAAATTTTTTCCTCATTTACCTGGCTCTAGCAATTTGTAATCAAAAGCATGGGCTTTTACTCTTTACCCTGAGCCAGTAATTCACAGTTGACTCTCTTTGGAGGAATGGTTTAAGCTCCTGAACTCATGAAGTTTCCTCTGACGGGTTTGGAAACAACTGGCTATATTCTCAATTAATTGTTCACCTGAGCCCTGATAACACACATAATTTCTAAATCCTATCCTTTCCAAAAACTTACTGAACAATTATTCAGAAAAGCACCAATCTTTCTGGCGTGCCTGAACCATAGGTTAGCACATTTTATATAGTTCTTATGTCAGGATGTGACACTAAGACTAGAAAACAGATCAAAAGAGATAAGGACATTCAATCTTCTCAAACAAGCAGAAAATGGAATGTATCACATGATGTCCTTAAGTATGTTCCTTAGTTAAAAAATAAACGATAATTTGTCAACAAATAAACAGAGAGCAGGGCCAAGATCGAAGTCAACTCACACGCCTCTGTAGAAAATATTTCTCAGAGAGATAAGAACAGTCTTTTCTCATACCTTTGCAGTCTCCCATATTAGTGTGATCAGTATTTGGCCCAGCAGGAATCCGAGACAAACGCTGCCAATCACTGTTATCGTCTGAACTTTGAATCATGCCACATATATTTTCAAGTTCAAAACTGCACGTGTCCATGAAACTTAGGGAGGAGGCTATAAAAAAAAAAAAGTTGTGAATCTCTATTACATAACATACATTTTAATTCTGAATGTCCAAAGCCAAGAGCAGAGAAAGACTAAATGCAAACAACAAATAATCAGCGACTTCAAATACTATCAACGTTCATAGGTATAATGTTCAGGAACTCAAAGCATTTGGCAATTAACACTGACATTAATAAGATGTCATCAGGACCGCTCTGGGCACTTAGCAAGCACAGGAGGGTACCAGCTAATTATCATATCACATCTTTTATTTATAAAAGGAACACTGATATCAGCCCCAACCCACCAACCTTCACACAGCCCAAAGGTCCTGAGCCTTCCCATGCATTTCTCTGCCTTCATTGGGCCAGTCCACACATGGCCACAGATTTTGATGAAAGTTCACTGATGTATCAGCTGGAAAGCTTATTTTGAAATATAGTACAGCAGAAATTATTTCACTGCAATAAGCAAACCCTGATTTTCAAAATGCAGAATTGAAAAAAAACATTTGGCATAGGTACATTTGGGACCAGTGGATATCTCATACAAATTTTTTAAGGTGTCTTGCATATAAAAAGTGAAAAATTAAGTAAGTGAAGGGAGACTGTACAGCTGAATAGGAAAGGGAAAACACTGTATGAGATGTTTTCTCTGTCTAAAGCAAACACTGGACAGGTGAGAGAAGACACAGTCCAAGTTTATCCCTATTCTTCGATTTGTTTCTCATTGCATCGTGTCTGACCCCTGTGTAACGCTGGCCATGATTTGAAAAGAACTAAGCTAATAAAATGCTTTGTGATTATTGCTTTTCAAATGATGTATAAAATATTGTGGCAGGTTTAAAGGTTTCATTGCACCACAAAAAGGACCTTGAGTATCAGGAAAAATCAACCTCATTGGCACGCCAAATGCTTTACTTCAGCTGTAGCTCAGGGAAGCACTTGAGTATGAACTGCTGCCAAACCAGTTGTATTGCTGAGATGTTTTGTACTGTCTTCATAGGCAGCTAACAACCCTCTAGAGGTTGCAAGGATATCAGAAGCTTTGTATGACTGATACCTTTTAAGATACAGTATTGGTATGTTGTAAAAAGCAAGAGAAGTTCTTCATAGTAAATGTTATATTGACTACTGGAGAAAGAAAAAAAACCCATCTAGGGTGTCAGCAGGAAAGTAAGCAAAAACAAGGAACTATTAGATGACAGAACTCTTTGAAATCAAATTACGAAAAAAAAAAAATCAATTTGCCCAAATGGGAAAGCAGTAGCCTAACGACCTTAATTAGAAAGTGCCGGCTGGCATGGAGTGGTGACCTGAACAACAGGAAGAGAGGAAAGCAAGACTCAATAGCTTACAATGTATTTCTTAGATTAATTAATGAGATAGGGGAAGGGGGCACTGCTTGAGGGAGGTTTTGAACTCCCTCTGCACCAAAAGCCAGAGACATTGTTCATGTGTAATGAAAGGCTGGACTTGGAAGAAAATACGTGAGACATGAGTGCCGAGTCCTAACTTCCAGTGGCTGAGGGAAACCTCATGGTCAGTTCTGTCAAGTAATATGTTAGAAGGGGAAAGCAGACTAAAATCTTCTGTTATCATATGGCCTGAAAGACAGCCCTGAGGAAGACATCAGAACAGCACTAAAGTATCAGTCAGGATTTCTTATGTTGTGGGTTGGGTTTTTTTTCCATTTAAGAACAAAGTTTCCCATTTTTAATGCAATTTCCTAACCACACAGGCCTTCAGCAGAAATTCAGCTTAAACTTTTCCATAAATCATGTTCAGTTAATCTTTTGATTCCTCTGGGAGGATATCTGCCACCTAAACCATGTTTGGCATTCCCAATCTTCCCTCTAACCTGAAAGGATCAGTCTAGCGGCTGGGTGGGCGAGGGCTGGGACCTGTGAAGCACCAGTCCTCCCTGGCATAAGGGCCACTTAGGCAAATGGTGGGTGGGTGATCTGAAGACCTCTTATGGCTCTGCAAATATCGTGCCCACTATACAAAGCCAAAGGACAGAGTGGGGAGCAGGGCAGGTCTTGATTGCACTGAGGGTGGTGGCAGTTTTGTCACTAATTTCAACATGACTGCGGCTTATTTCACTTGAGGAATGGGCCTATGGGTTAAGAATAAAGTTAAAATGTCATGAAGTATTTATGTAGTGCATGAGAATAATGGAAAGTATGTAAGATTAATGGAGAGGAAGAAGGACCCCATCCCCTGTTAAAGACATCCTTAGCTGTAGGCACTTCTGTAAGACCTAATTGATTGTGTGCCATGTGCTGGTAGCTAAGGCTGCACATAAGTGTGTGTTCAGGTTAGACCTACATGAACAGAAATATTTCCATCAGAATTGTATGCTCAAGAAAGGCACCATTTTAACAAAGCAGTTTGATAAGTATTTAAGGTATCTGTAGAATGAAGCTTAAAATATAATTCCAAACCAGTACTCACTACTTGGGATACTGACGCAGTGAAGTAAAAGTTTTCATCCGAGTGCCAGGGCACATTTGATGCAGTCACAATTACAGAATTATATTCCACTTTAGTAATAGAGTTATCTATATTTCTATGTCTCTTACTTTCACTCAATTTTCTAAAATAAATCCCAGATGAGCAAAGTAACTCTTTGGACCACTTTTGTAAGAGACTGGGTTTGAAACTAAAAATAAAAATCTAAAAAGCTCCCATTTTCTTCCCAATAGCATCTGTACCCTATTTGCATGAACACACGCTCTGTCTCACAGATTGCGGGAGAGCAGAGTAGGTACGATAGCCACAGCAAAGATACTTATTTCTGTACAGTGTCTGAGCAACAGCTGCAGAATAATAGGGAAAAAAACAAAAAGCTTTGTGCAGAAGCACACATTTTAAACAGCCACCCAAGGGATGAACAAAAATCAGCTGCTGAGTGAAGCTGGTTTTTAACTAAAGGTCAGATAAAATTGCACAGAAAACTCTGCTACACAGCAGTGTTTCTGCAGGAGGGCTGTTATTTCTAGCTGTACCATTATTTCTGGTGTTTTTAATACAATTCACTTCTCCAAATATGTAAGCATCTCTTTCTCTTGCGCCTGGATGAGTCCAGCATATATGCATCACCCTCATTTCTTTCAAACGCCAGAAGCAAAAAAAAATATTTAAAAGAAATGGAGAAACTCACAGCAATTGTACAACCGGTTCAGCTTCTGGAGATCATAATCACTGAAATCCATTCGCTGTCCTATAACATCCATGAAGTCTGGTATGTTAGTGACGATGGTGGGTTCGGTTCCATTCCTGAATGCATTTTGGCTATAGTGCATCACAGAAGTATAGTCATAGGGAACATTCAAGGAGTCTGATGTTTTATCATCATATTTGTTGAAATTATGTTCTTTACCTAAATGGGAAAAATAAAAGGAAAGATTGATGCCCAAGAGGACCGAGTTTTGATGTACAGACTTAAAGTGACAAAGAATCCATCAGATTCCCAAGGGGTTTTTTTGTAGTTGTTTACTTGTACTTTCTCTGTAAAACTATTTTATTTCTAGTCTACGGTTATTTACTTTCCTCTTTTAGCCACTGGAACATAACATGATGACTTCTGCTGGATGAAAGAAAGCTTTTTGCTACCAGAAATTTTTTTCCTGGTGAAACTACCTGTAAACTTTGGTAGCCTTGTGATACCCAAAAGTGGAAATACTGTTTCCGTATTCAAATTAATGCAATTTGCAACTGTAATGCCTCCCTGTTTCTAATCTGTATTCTCTGATGTTTAATTGCTGGTCATTTTAGCTCGCAAAAAACACATTAGTGTTGTCATCAGATAAGCTTCCAGAATTTAACTTTACAGATATTTTCTGGAGTATAAGCAAAGAACCATTGCTAACTACCCAATGGAAAGTAAAGTTTTAAAGGTTTTAAATTAGTCAAAATACAGTAACTATATTCTAGTCACTGTAGAAAAGCTGCAGCAGTTTCAAATAGCTAACAATAGCGCAACTTGTCATTAAAAAGTCAGCAAAATAGAATGGAAATCAAATAACAGAGTCTAAGTAATTTTCTGTAATATATACTTGCATATGCACCTAACTATTGATCACGACTAAATAAGAATGCATTAGATTTAATCAGTATCTGGTTTTTCAGTCTTCTGTGTGTACCTGTGTTAGGAAGGCATCCAGTCTGTGTATATAACTTTGGTTTTGAACCACCTGAAAGTCCCAGAGGAGGACGGCAAGCTGAAGAGGCAGAGACCGAGCAGAGTCCCGAGGGTCCCTGTGCCAGCTCTCAGGCTTCTGCCAAATACGCCGGCACTTACTCACAAGCTGCATCGCTAAAGTAACTGCTCGTGTGATGCGGAACCTGAAGAGGGTCTCTCCTGTCTTTAAACCCTCTCTGCGCTCTCTGCTGTCTCAGCTCTGCTGCCCACACGGGGCGTAATGGCCAGGGAGAAAGAGGTCAACCAGTGTTTCACTGGAGATTTTCTACTCGCTTTGGTTGCACTGGGCTTTTCAGAGTGGGATTTTTTTTCAATTACTTTTGTTTTGTTCAGGGCTCCCAGAGTAACAGTGCTTTTAGGGTATTCATTTAAATAAACTAAATTATTCTCTTCTTTTGCTCTGCTGTACACCATGTAGCACACCAGGACTCAGATCTCTAGTGAGGTCTCTGGGAACTGCCGTGGCATAAGGAATAGCCACAGCAACAACAAATGAGGCTTTCTGTGCCAAATAGATGTCACCTGCTATTTAATTTATTGATACATTGGCTTTGAAAACTAAGTCCAGGTGAGAGAATAGTGTGGCCCCCAAAGGATGGCTGGAAGGGATGTTCCACTGCTAAATCCCCTAACATCAGACCCCGAAAGGAAAAGCCAGGGTGTGACTGACCAGTCTGAATCCTGTCCCAGATGATGGACACATAGTCGTCCCGGTCAGACCTTGACTGCTCATGCCAGAATCCCAGGGCGTGCATGAACTCGTGCTGGATCGTCCCGATCCTGTCACAGTTGGCTCCGATGGAGAGCTGCTGCAACCCCTCTTGGCGGTTTCCCACTGAGGACCAGCAGCTAGAGTTAAAATAAAATGAGAGCGAGCTCTGTGAGATACATACCATCCCCATTGCATGCGAACTTTGGAATCGGTCTGTTCAACAGGTATATTTTTAACCTGAGTTTTGAAGTTACATTTTGCTACAGAGAGCACTTTTTCATTGATCTGTTCCTTACCAGGTCCTTTCCTCTCACATGTAGCCCTGTTTT
Organism: Pluvialis apricaria; assembly: GCA_017639485.1. Taxonomy (NCBI): domain Eukaryota; kingdom Metazoa; phylum Chordata; class Aves; order Charadriiformes; family Charadriidae; genus Pluvialis; species Pluvialis apricaria. Next base: position 122,193,687 of record CM030008.1, on the reverse strand, counting down.
GATGAACAAGCAGTTCCCTCACTCTGGCTCTATTATTTTTAATGGGTTTTCTTTAGCAGAAAAATGTTGAGCTATTTGTGACACAAGAAGACTGATGAGGATTTCATTGGTACCCTGGTAAACATCAATGACTATGGACACATGATTTAGAGCAGTTAAGTTGCTGTGAATGAAAAATTTTTAGCTGGACCACAGTATGTGACTGTGACTGTAACTGCACTTTGAGCCCGTCCCTGTGGTAAGGTAAACCAGGTTCACCTTCTGAAAGGTGGGCGGAGTTGACAGTGCTTTTCACAAGCTCTTTTCTCTCTAGTTATTTGTGAGCTGCTGCGCTAGAGCACTTGCTGTTGCCACACGCTCACAAAGAAGAGCAAAACCGCAGCCATGCTGGAAGTTTTTACTAAAGAATAAAAAAATCGGGTGAGCTATCTGCACAAGTCAATAAAATGGCACCCCATGTCCACAAACTAGCAAGCACAGAGAGTTACATTTAAATTGATATTTTATGCAGCAAATAAATCAATACTTACCTAATGAAGTCCATAAAATTAGTACGGCACAAAATATGCCATAGGATTTGCAGTCCTATCACCCCAGAAATTTAAAAACGCAAGCACACCATGCGTTTTCAAACTCTGTAACTTATTAGCGCAATATATTCCCCAGTATTTATCTTTACACAAAGCAGCACAGGCCTTGGCTATTGATTACTCATTAAAATCACAGCATGAGACCTGGGAAGGAGCACATGTGGCATCCATGATTTCACGGGCTTCCCTTGAACCTTATATTGCTTATGCAGCTTTTTCTGGTTGTGCAGAAGTCTAAGAAGTCCATCACAGTTCTGGGTCCACCTCATACCAAAGCAGCTGCTTCTGGCTTCACAGCTGCTGCACAGGGCACAGCGGACTACAGGGACATCCAAGACACTTGGCCAAATTAGCATCCGAATGCCAGGGGATGCAACTTCCCCTTGCCTTCAGTCTGCCAAATGCCTATGCCACCATCATTCTGCAACCACAGAGGGAGTCAACGCTTGGTCTGTGTTGCCCACCACTGAGAATAAAACTAGGTGAGTGGGACAGGGCACTCCAGAGCAATGGGCACCTGGAGCCCCATGTTAGCGATGTCTTTAGGAGGGGAGAAAATAGGGGGAAAGTCCTTGCTTCTCCAAGTGTGTGAGAGCCGCATCTCCCCTGATTCAATGCTTTCTGCATTGCTAGTTGCTCTGTCAGAGGCTAGAGGAACAGAGAAGTACCTGCTCCGACTAATCCCACCAACCTTCTTTTCAGAAGATGGCTTCTAAGTAGATACATGCAATCAGTAGCGATGATGCCATCTAGAAATCATGTTCTCTGAGAGCCAACGCTTATTTCAGGCACATTTTTTACACTAATGTCCTGCTAGTAAATAACTTCCCGTAGTATCACAGCTCACCAGTATCAGCACACAGACACTTTGACTTACCAGCACCAAGCTGGTTACCCAGGGATACGTATCAATCCATCTCTGCATGGGTTCCCTTTGCCGTGTGCCACAGTGGCAAAGAGCTGAGGTGAACTCCTAGGAGATCTCCGAGAAAACCTGATGTCCCATGTGGAAATACTAGACATGGGGTTGATCCTCCCTGGTCTGCTAACTATTTGACTCTATCAGACCATGCAAGTTCTCTCGCTGAACGAGTCCTGCTCTTCATGAGACGAGTAGGGAGAAATGGCACATTCATTGCAGGATGCCATCCCAGACTGTTCTGTGAGCTTTGCAGGCACCTGCCATATCTGATGTTCCTGCATTTCCATAATTCACAAGCATCCCACATGTATTTTGCTTAGCACACAGGCTGGAGTCAAGAAAAGGTCTTTAAACAGATCCACAGTCTAACCTTTGCTGCAGGTGCATAGACCTGAATAGAGGGTGAGGTGAAAGGCTGTGTGCTAGAAAACCTTACATGTACCTCTACTCACTTAGCATTGTAAAAATATATATACATATGTCTGTTAATATAATACAGGCAGTAGCCAAGACTTGGCGAATGGTAGGTGAAGAATGTGGACATGGAGAGGGCTGTTTGCATGAGGGCTGATGACACTGTGTATGTGCCTCAGACTATAAACGTATTTTTACAAAGGGCAGTCCACACAACAAAATGGCAGCTGGCTTCTTCTGTGGCTGACTTCACTTGAATACAAAAGCATAATCCAGACAGGTACTTTATGGCCTAGTACAAATCCTTTTGACACAAAGTTCCCTCACCTTCCTCTGGCTGTTTTATGCCTGCAAGCCAAGATCGGAAAGGCAAAGGTGATTTATCAGCTTTTTCTTGGTGCGATAAAACTTTATGAATGCGGCTGGTGTTGCCAGGGACTTTGTGCTCCCGTCTGCACCGAACCCTCTGGACTGAGGTCTTTAGCCTGCAGTTAGAGGACTCCTAGCTGACTGAAAAAAAAGTAGTTCAGAATGGCAGAGTGGAAATTGGGTTGGTTTACCCACATTTCACCCTGTCCTGTTATACCAGAAGAGAGGAATGGAGTGAAATGAAAGGCAGTTAATGCAGGGTCAGTCCTGATAATTTCTTTGTACAGCCCTGAGCTAGCTCACTGAAACTGGACAGCCCTTTGCAGGAGACTGCAGCATTTAGCTCCAATCTTTTAAAAAGTGCTGCTGAGCATTAATTGTTTTATGGATGTGTCAGAGGAGATGATAGAAACATTTCAGGGCAAGCAACACATCAGGCAGTGAGGGCAAGATATGTTATCCCACTAGAGTGGCTTGTCTTCTTCATCACTATCACTCATCTATTTTTAATAGACATATAAATGAAACATTGTGCAGAGGCCTCTTACTCGCCATAGGCATTGTGGTTCTTTTTCAGGTACAATTATTAGCAAATTCAATGCATACTTTATGTGATGAAGGACTAAAAACTTTAGCTACATGAGTTTTCCATTTGGCTCAAAAAGCGGAAGAGTCATTAGCACAGGAAAATGCATTGCTCCCTGAGTCTCCACTTATACATCTTTTAGGGTTGAGTTTCAATGTCATGTGCACAGCATGAAGAGTAGAAAATATAAAGAGCCAGGGACCGAAGAAAATTTGAAACAATTATCTGCTACAAATATCTCAGAAGAAGCCAAAGAGAAAGGGAAACATTTCTATTATCAGAAAATCTTTTCCCATTTATGAATGCATTCTCATATCAGGAAATGATTTTCCGAAAGTAAATTTCCTCACCAGGCTATCAAGCTTTCCCTGATCTTTTCTAACAGAGAAATGGCTCAGCGTAGAGTGGAGAATACATTTGTTCTTGTTGCATTGTTTTGACGGAGACTGTCTTAGAAAGGGAAGCAGCTGGGGCAATTTTGACTTCTTTACTGGAGTCTTATTTTGCAAAATTTAAGGTTGAATAGCATAATTATTTATCAGAAGAGGTAAATAAATGGAAACTTCCATAAAATATCTTAGTGTTGTGCAGTATTTAAAAATATCGCTGTTACATCTGAATGCTGGTGTGACATTGTTCAAAAGCAATTCCATTTGTTATAGTCAAACAAATTCATTGTCCCACAGTTAGAACTACCATATTTCTGCTGGGATTTTTTTTTTTTTTTCCTAAAAACTAAGGTTTACTAAGAACGACCATTTGAAAGTGACACTCCATATATCCAAAGATCAGTCAAGAAAACAATTGGCTTGTTTCTGATATCTTTTACTATGCCAAGAAAACTACTTCTTACAGAACTTATTACCCCATATTTCAAAATAAGTATCAGCAAGAAATTGTTCATTACTACCTAGGTAATATCTGTTTGGGAAACTACTACAATTTCCAGTTAAAGAAAGACTGGAAAAAGATACACAACAAAAATACAAAATTATAATCACATATATGAGCTTTAGAGTGAATACTGGCCATGAAAAAAGCCTGTAGCCAAACAGTATAAGAGTTATTTCACATTACTCCTCTTTCTTACCCACTTCCTTTGAAGACAGATATGTAATTCTTCTCCCCTTCCCAAGGTTTGAAGTCAATACAGGTTTTTAGTCGATACTGTTCAAATGCCTTGAGGATGAGCCCCTTAGCATTCATTTCTGCAAAGCAAACAGTGTTCTTGTCAATACTGAGCCACTAGGTTTGTACTGTTAGCTGTATGGAGCAGGTCCTAAGGGTGGGTCTTGCTCCAGCAATCTTTGATTAAAATAAACAGGCTTTTTTGCTGAAGTAAGACCTGAGTAGGGACCTAAAAACCCATAAATTAGTCTGTTGTGACATTGTATCTTCCTCTTGTTTTGTTTCCGTGTAATTTTTCTGTGGTACTTCTGTATAAAATAGGACATAATGAGTATATAATACATGATAGTGCATGGTTCTTAATTTTGCAGATTCTTTCATTTACTTTGCTGAGACTTATGTGAGCAAGTATTAAATAAACTGGGAATGAGGACATCAGGTTTCACCTAGTGCAGACCGCAGGCTACAGATCTCTCTCAGAGCCTCTCCAGGACTTGAACTACTAACATGATGTCTGAGTTACCTCCTCTAAGTGACTTGCAGGGTTTCAACCCCTTCGGAGATTTAGATCTGAATCTAAACTGGGGGTGGGTGATTTTTTTTTTCCCCCACATTGTGTAGTAAAGGCAAAATCTCCCCATGTGGTATACAGTAAGAACTCAAGCTCCCTGTCTCACTGCTTGCCTCTGCCATGCAGAGCCACAGCCGGGAGGATTCGAAGGGATGGAGACAAGCTATGACCTGTCCCTGGCCCGGTAACAGGGAACTCAGCAATGTGCCATTGCAAACTGCATTGCCTGCCAGAATACCAATTTGCCTTTGGTGCTGTAGCTAATGTAAATGGCCAGGTAAGCTTTCTTGCTTTAAAAAGATCTTCAGTGCCCTGTTTTTCCTTCTGCTTGGTACAGCTTCACGTCTCAGACATATGCTCTCCAGACCAAATCAATCTGCTCGGCCCCAGCAATGGCAGGATAAGAACCATCCAAGAAAGGAAGTGAGAGCCAGCACCAACTCCAAGATGAGACACCCTGCTTGTGCATAGCCTGGCCCAGTCCTGCTGTGGGAAATGGCCCGCTCGAGACAGGAGAGGAACGGATGCCACAGTATCTTTATCAATTTGTATTTGCTATTTCAATCAACATGACATACAGACATAGTCAAGGGCAAATACTGTACCCAGGCTATCATCAAGGACGTAGGGGATAACATGGGGCCACCGATAGTTGTCACCAATGATGGAGTTTCGTTCCTGTATATGAGAAAGAAAATAAGTATGCAGTTCCGAGTAAAAAGTGGGTTAAGATCAGGGCCTACAACAGTGCTAAAGCAAAGCATGTCTCCTACTAGTTCATGTAAGACATATAAGAAATCAAAGAGCTCAAAAACTCTTGGAAGGTCACTCAGATGTCTAAGGATTGGGTATGAAATCCCTTGACTCCCTTCTGCCAGTGCCTCCAACTCATGCAGCATTTTCTCTATACAAATAACCTGAGATTTTGATGCATGTGTGAGGATAGCTTCAGCTCCTGTGGGAAGCATTAAGATCTAAAGTCCTGAAAACTGCACAGACATTAGTAATTCTGTAATTTTTCACAATGCAAGGCTTTATTCCTGTGCCCTTAGCAAGTGCTTTCCTTGCTTCCACTGATATGCCCAAACCAAAGCAGTTCACCAAAAGGGAGAGTAAAACACTTCTGACTTTCAGGGGAACAAGATACTTTTGGGGTTTCTACTAGGAGATGTAACTTGCTATGTAATTTATTTTTTTTTAATTAATCAGATAGGGATACTGGGCAGATGCTTTAAAACGTGGTATTACAGATCTAATTTTTCCATTGGTTTTAGTGAATCTACTTACATGATTAAAGTTTTGCAGCAGTGGCCTGTAAATGTAATTGGCTCATAATAAATATTGCACTGATAAATTAAGAATCTTTTATATAAACCTGTCTGGATGTGATCAGTGCTGCTGAATCTTTTAAAAGTACAAATATGAAAACCACAGTAAAGGAAACAAGAAGCTAATAATATTGATCTAATGGCTAAACCAACCTTATTCTGGATAATGTTTCTGCAAATGCACCCGACTCTTTCATTGTGCATGACATTTGGTAGAAATCTATTCCCAAACATTTTCAGTTTATTGTTACATAAAGAGCATTTACTGTTAGTAGGAGCAGGATGCATCAATCATTTCCATGCCAGTGGTAATTTACATTGCATAAGTCAATGACACGTTTCTGGTTTTATATTTTATATTTGAACTCACCCCGTCAAGTTTGATGTCTCCCTCAAAAAGGTCTAGGCCTAAAGCTAAAGGGAAGAGGAGATTAACATTCAGTTATTGTATTGATCTGTGGCTACCATAATGAAAATAACAAAAAAAAAAAATTAAAAGAGAAACTGAATTTTAAAAAACCTTCATTGATGTCAAAGATGTCTTGATCAATTCCTCCATCTACATCTATTTCTGAAAAATAAAAAGACAAGTGAGGTAGGACATTAGCCCTTGCTGATATCTTTATGAAGTGTGAAAATTAATGCAATAACAATAACAGTAATTATAAATCTGTGTCTGTCCTAGAGATGTTTATGAGCAGCTGTTTTTGTTGACTGCCTCCCGTGCATACAAATAGATCTCTAAACAGAACTCACCAGTTGTCTCTGGAGCAGGCTGGGGAGGGGGAAGAAAAAAAGATATTATTAGAAAGGCACATAATGAAATGCAGCTCGCGTTACTCTCTCAACAGTATTAGAGATGAGATTTAAGCTCAACTGACAGCACTTAGCGCATGGCTTTGTATTGGATTGACTGGACACACTGTCTTCTCATTTGACTGGAAATGTTTATTTGTTTATGTGCTGGTTTTGTGTCCTTCCCACTTCAGCTTGCTCAAGAAGTCAGTCTCCCAGTACTGCTTCTGTGAAGTTTTCACAACCGTTTTTCCCTCACAACTCAGGCAGTGCCTAATGGTCTTTCACAAAGGGGAAAAAAGAGCCTATTATTTCTATTAAATTGAGTATTACTACTAGTCACATGCTGCATAGAGCCTACGGAAGCCATGCTTGACTTTCCACCATAAAGCTGAAGACGGGGGAATAGAATGAGTTGTCCAGCATCACGCAGCAAGTCTTTGAAGGACTGGGTACCTCAGCCCCAGTTCAATGCCTTAGCTGGGATCCATTTACCTCAGCAATACCAACTCAAAGGCTGTTTCTGCAATGTGCAAAATCCAAGTTCCATACTGGAGCAAGACCATAATGAGATATACATAGCACACTTTTCCTTGCCATAACATGCCTATAGAACATAATCTATATTCTTTTATTGGACGAGACACTTCATTTTGGACTGGTTGACGTAACACTATGCAACTATTTCTCATGCAATGAGTAAAATCATGAACAGCCTTTCTAAGCTATTGCTGCTGGGTGAGTTTTCCTGTTTCTCACCAGAAGTCTTGTATTCGTATGTTTGAAAAGAAGTTCACACACTGAAGGTAAAAAACACCCTTAAATTCTAAACTCTGACAATATGGATTACAGATATAGCAAATGGTAAGATACAACGGCAATTCTGCAAAGCAGGGTGGTATTTTTACTTTTATTTTTACTATAGTTTCCCCTCCCTCCCTGATGCTTTTTCTTTCTCTATATAAATAATTTGTTATCTTTTGTACATGCAGTTTTGCATGTAGGACTTATTTTTCCACGTGATAAGCACCTGCCACCTCCATTAAAAGCAATGAAGAGTACGAGATCAGAATGTTGAAAAATGGCAAAAATCAAGTCCATGCAGTCCACAAGAATATTAACTTTGGTAATTTCTACTATCTGTATGATGGATAAGAAAATAGTATGGCCAGAATATTCAAGAGAGATTTAAATGCACATGTTTACCTAGACCTGACATTTGGCACATAATGATGGGAACAATTTTGAGGGCAAACACAACTGTGGGCCCTAAAACTGATGGTGTTCATATAAAAACTTTAACCAGATGCAGAAAAAAAAATAACTTCAATGAAATTTCCTCATTTGAAAAAGGTTCAGAAAGAAAGCTTTGAAATTGTCAGAATGCCCTATTTCAGCTTTTTAATGAAAGATTCATTTTCAATCTGAAATTACTGTCTTGTGAAAACTTCAGCAAATGGCAGAAAAACATACTGTAAATACAAAAGCCTGAAATCTCATTTTATCGTTTTGATTCACCTGAACTAAAATCAATTCAAACTGTTGCTTCACAGTTTTTGTCAGATTTTGATCACTTATTGTGATTACCTAAGAGGGGAAACCCATTTTTTGCCTAACCAAGTAGAGGCTATAATTTATAGGTTTAAGAGAGATAATGTCTAATTGGTATGAGCTGGCAGAATCAAATGCTTAATATCTAAATGTTATATAAACAGGCAACGTTTTTAATCAACAACTTCTTCTGCTTCTTAATTTTCTTAATGAAAGCTACCACCCACATATGTCCTTGCCCAGCCTAAAGGCAGGATTTTCACCTTGAAGTGTTGGTTACAAAAAACATTGAGTAGAATCTGTTTCCTGACTCAATTTCTCCTGGAACAGCCCTGTTTCAGTACATCAGGGTTTTAGATTGTTTCAAAATTTAGTAGATTTCAACATACCCACCTCTTAAAAACATAGTGTCACTGTGGAAAAGTGACGGAGTCCATTGAAAAACTGTTTCCAGAGTTGGACAGATGCAAATGCTGAAGGATTGATTTTGATCTCACATTCCAGAGTTAACTGGTATTATTCAGGTTTACATTGATACATGATAAATAAGGATGCAGACTTCAGAAAAAAGAATAAGCATATAACTGTATGCAGACACAGTTTAATAACCCAAAATATCTTTTCCAGACAAATCATGCATAAATCTGAAATGTCAATAGACTCCTCTTACATTCTGAAGTTCTATTGCAGATATATCCTCTCATTACATTTCTTTATCACTGGATATGTGTAAGACAGTATCCAGTCCACAAATTCCAGTTTTGAACTGAAAGTGCATCTTGTAACAACAAGCTGAAAGTACACAGGCAAAGTATGTAACACACATTGTGAAGACTTCATTTGCTTTTAAACTCTCACTCTCACACAGATTTCTAGCTAACGTGGAAGAAAAAAATGACAAGTAAAGCTTGCAATATTCAGAAATTAAAATCACATTATAATCTTTTCTGTTAAAGATTGTTGATCGAGGAGAAGAATCATACCTATATATGTTGAATCCCCTTAATAACCACTAATAGAGAGTAGAATGCTTCTACTGCTCCAATAACTGTAAACTACAATGTTCCTACTAATCAGAAAACATAATTCTGCTATAGGTAAAATCTGGCTAGCTCATGGAAAAGCTCCTCTATCTGCAGGAAAAGCTCACAAAGTGAAATCAAAGTAGTTAAGTCCAGCACCACTTTTGCTGCATAAACCAAAATGTGAGTCCATGGCTGAAGAATACCAAATTCAGCAATCGACTGAAATCCAGGCTGGTCCTCAGTGTCTGAAAACTGTCGCTGAATGTTTTAGACTGAAGGAATCCCTTTCACCACTCCTTTCAACTTCCTTCTCAACAAAACTAGGTCTTTAGTCCCGTGAATCTCGACAGCAAAATACTCATTTTCAAAAGGAGTATCTCTGCATATAAATATTACTTGTTCGAGTAGCAACAGCTTCGGTCTCAATACCAGCCTGACAACTGAGACCTATATGATGTATTTCTAGTCTGAAAGGTTGTAAATAAATAACGATTCACAGTTCACAGTCCCAAGAAAGGAAGGTTATATTATCTGCAGTGTACTATAGAGGAATCCAAAATTTAGTTTAACCAATGCTACTTTTAAATCTACACACACACAAAATTCTGAACATTTATAATATTAGGCCCTAACTTTGGCAAACAACATGGTTTATGTGAATTAAGTTACATTAAAAGTGGGTCAAACCATGGCTTGTGAGCACATTTAACTGGCTAATAATTCAAGTGCATCTTGAACCAGCGGGAAACATCTGACCCATTTTAGTCACGTAAAAACTAGGTAAGTAGACTCACTCAGTAATCAGCGGAGAAACAGATGGGCAATTGTGTACATAATTCATCCGTCCCTAAAACAGGTATGGTAGCACCATGATGCCCTGGCATCTCCGGAAGATGATCCACCTCACCTAGCTTGGATATCTATTGAAGGATGTGGTAAGTCAACCCATAAAAATTTCCCTGCCTCACCATGAACTTCGGATGAAGTATAGTCAACCAGTTTAGATGAGACACCCTAACTATCAGTGTTTTCCGCAGACTGTGTAACTTCTGGTATCTGTATCCAGAAATACAAAAGAAGCTCTTCCTGGCCACAAGGCATATGGAAATGAAATAATTAGCCCTGGTGATCAGAAGCCCCTCTTTCCACAGGACCTGATTATTAGGAGCCAGTTCAATGTGTGAGAGCTTGTAGATGTTAGCAGCATCCTGCATCACCTACTACATGCTTTACCAAAGCCTGTAGAAGAATCTAAACAAGACTGAAACTTGAGTTTCCAAAAGGTTGGACACAGAGGAACAGGTAGTCATGACGGGCAGTGGAAATAAAAGGGAAGTGTGGGACTTGGGTAGTGGGGGATAGAAGACTATGGGAAAGTTGGGGACATGAGGTTGAGCTCTTGACTTAGGGAGATGTATGAGCATATGTTCACGGAGAGGAAGAGGATGTGACGGCCACAGTGAGATACTGCATCTGGATTCATAGAATCAAAGTTAAGCTGCATAACTTAAAATAGATAATGTTATTCCACTTAAATAATGTCACAGTAAGTAATAACTACTCTGCAGATTACCCTGAAGCTATGAAGAGCTGAAATGAACTTTCAACAACCTACTGGGTTTTGTTCTCTGAAATAATTATATTGTGTATCACCAAAATTCCTGGCCTCTACAATAAATTATCACAAGATGAGCAAAATACTATATTTGACTACAAAATAAAGGAAATGCAAAATCTCAATTGTTACTTTTTGGCATTAAATAGCTCAGCTGGATTGGAGTCATTAAAAAGCATATCCAGTGGCTACAAAGGCATCAATTTCAATATCAAATATATCGTGTTCAATATCAAATATATCCTGTTACAGAAAAAAAAAACCCAACATATTTCCATTCAAATATGGAGTAGCAAAATAAATTTTAATACTTATCTTGGTTCTAACCCCAGGCTTGCTGTTCTGGTAACGTTACTTTGAATAGTAGTGGACATTTTGCTTAGATGGGGAATGCAAGATAAGCTCTTCCCATGTATAGCCAGGCCTATCAAAAATGGCAGCACTAAGACCCCAAGGAAACAGAAATCTTTCTCTCTCTTCCATGCAGATGACAACAGAATTCTTGTTTTGCAGAAGCAACATACTTAAGTCTTTTCCTCCCAAACTCATGTTAAGCTGCATTGCTTACTCGATCATGTAAAGAATATGCATTCTTTGTTTTCTTACCTGACTCCAGACCACCTGAAGAAGAAGACAAATTAGGAGTGCAGACACAGAAAACCAGCCCATGTTGTTATCCAGTCAGAAGATGCATGGACAGAATTTCAGACCAACTTTGTATTTAAGACAGTAAATACCATAAATCAAAACCTTTGTCCCTTCATTAACTATTAACTTCTCTACCTTTTTCTTGTTCACAAAGTTCATCGTTATTATATTACAATAACTTACATATACTTTAACTATTTTTAAGCACTGCCGTGAGAAGAAGTATTGGACACAAACTGAAATACAGGATGAAATGGACACAAGAAAATGGAGATACAGACGAAATGGGCACAATGAAATACAGGAAATTCCATTTAAAAATAAGAATACCTTTTTTATTCTAAGGATTTTTAAGCACTGGAACAAGTTGCCTAAAGAAGCTGTGGAGCCTCCATCCTTGCAGACAGTCAAAACCCAACCAGACACAGCCCTGAGCAACCTGCTGCAGGTGACCATGTTGCTAGCAGGGGGATTGGACTAGGTGATCTCCAGAGGTGCCTTCCCACCTCAACCATCCCGTGATTCAGTGAATAAAGCTGGCACTAAAATCTTTTGAACAACTGAAAGCTAGCAAACCTCTTGGCAGGTAAGACATTAATATATTAATAAATATATATTTTTTGACAGAAAGTGAAAATGGGAAATGTGCGCACATAAAAAAAAAATTGTCAGCAACATAATTTCAGTATTTCGCTTTTAGAAAAGGCAATGCCATTTCTATTGTTGATATATGTGAAACACTGTACTTGTCACTAATTCAAATAATAGTTTTCTTCTGGATTGTTTTAAAATTCCATAAATATCAATTTTTTTAAATATCAGTACCATTGTACTATCACCACTGTCTGTTACTCTTTGGAGTCTTAGTTTCTTCAGTCATCTGTTCTATTTACTAGTTGCCAGAGAGTGATGATATTGCCAGTTTCTTCTTATGCTTAAACTGAAGGTACTTGTGGTAATTGTATGATCAGACTTGGCTAACCTTTTACTTCTTCCTTTTCCAGACCAACTACCTGGTTAGAACACCAGGAAGCCTGAACATTCTTCAAGAAGGAAATGTCAAAGGTGCAGGAGCTGGCTTTCCCCATGTGCCGAAAGACAAGCTGGTGGGGAAAAAGACTGGCCCAGCTGAACAGAGAGCTTTGGGTGGAACTCAGGAAAAAAAGGACAGTCTATGATCTTTGGAAGAAGGGGCAGCCAACTCAGGAGGACTATAAGGATGTTGTGAAGTTATACAGGAAGAAAATTAGAAGGGCCAAAGCCCAACTAGAACTTAATCTGGCTTCTGATGTTAAGGACAATAAAAAATGTTTCTATAAACACATTAGCAATAAAAGGAAGACTAAGGATAATCTCCATCCTTTATTAGATCGGGGGGAACACAGTGACCAAGGACGAGGAAAAGGCTGAGGAACTTAATGCCGCCTTTGCCTCAGTCTTTAGTAGTAGGACCAGTTGTTCCCTGAGTACCCAGCCCCCTGAGCTGCAAGACAGGGACGGGGAGCAGAATGAATCCCCCATAATCCAAGAGGAAATTGTTAGCAACCTGCTACACCACTCAGGTGCACACAAGTCTATGGCACCAGATGGGATCCACCTGAGGGTACTGAGGGAGCCAGCAGAAGTGCTCACCAAGCCACTTTCCATCATTTATCAGCAGTTCTGGCTAACCGGGGAGGTCCCAGTTGACTCGAAGATAGCAAATGTGGTGCCCATCTACAAGAAGGGCCGGAAAGAGGATCCAGGGGACTACAGGCCTGTCAGTCTGACTTCGATGCCAGGGAAGGTTATGGAGCAGATCAACTTGAATGCCATCACACGGCACATACAGGATAACCAGGTGATCAGGCCCAGTCAGCATGGATTTATGAAAGGCAGGTCCTGCTTGACTAACCTCATCTTCTATGACAAGATGACCCACTTAGTGAATGAGGGAAAGGCTGTGGATGTTGTTTACCTGCACTTTAGCAAAGCCTTTGACACCGTTTCCCACAGCATTCTCCTGGAGAAACTGGCTGCTCCTGGCTTGGACTGGGTTATGCTTCACTAGGTAAAAATCTGGCTGGATGGCCAGACCCAAAGGGTTGTGGTGAATGGAATTAAATCCAGTTGGCAGCTGGTCACAAATGGTGCTTCTCAGGGTTCAGTATTGGGGACAGTACTGTTTAATACCTTTATCAATGACCTGGGTGAGGGGATTGAGTGCACCCTCAGTAAGTTTGCAGACAATGCCAAGGTGGGTGGGAGTGTCGACCTGCTTGAGGGTAGGAAGGCTCTACAAATGGGTCTGGACAGGCTGGACCAATGGGCTGGGGCCAGTGGTATGAGGTTCAACAAGGCCAAGTACCAGGTCCTGCACCTGGGTCACAACAACGCCATACAGTGCTACAGGCTTGGGGAAGAGTGGCTGGAAAGCTGCCCAGCAGAAAAGGACCAGGGGGTGCTGGTCAACAGCTAGCTGAATATGAGCTGGTAGTGTGCCCAGGTGGCTAAGGCGGCCAGAAGCATCCCAGCTTGTATCAGGAATGGTGTGGTGAGCAGGACTGGGGAAGTGATTGTCCCCCTGTACTCGGCACTGGTGACACCACACCTCGAATACTGTGTTCAGTTTTGGGCCCCTCACTACAAGAAAGACATTGAGGTTCTGGAGCGTGTTCAGAGAAGGGCAACGAAGCTGGTGAGGGGTCTGGAGAACAAGTCTTATGAGTAGTGGCTGAGGGAACTGTGGTTGTTTAGTCTGGAGAAAAGGAGACTGAAGGCAGAACTTATCACTCTGCAGCTACCTGAAAGGAGGTTGTAGTGAGGTGGGAGTTGGTCTCTTCTCCCAAGTAACAAGCGATAGGACAAGCGGAAACGGCCTCAAGTTGCACTAGGGGAGATTCAGATTGGATATTAGGAAATGTTTCTTCACTGAAAGTGTTGTGAAACATTGGAACAGGCTGCCCGGGGAAGCGGTGGAATTGTCATTCCTGGAGGTATTTAGAAGACGTCTAGATGTGGAGCTTAGGGACATGGTTTAGTGGTGGACTTTGCAGTTCTATGGTTGGACTTGATGATCTTAAAGGTCTTTTCCAACCTAAACGATTCTATGATTCTATGAAATTATTACGTCAAAATTAATAACATTTTTCATACTGTTTCAAGTATCAGAGCTAATAAGCAAGCTGATAAGAACAGGTTGTTCCTAAGTAATGAGGACACCACAGCAATTTCTAGCTGCTCAGATCCACACTTATTTCATTTCTGATCCATTGAGAAGTAGCAGTTGTAGACATTGTTGTTCTTACAATGTCAGGTTTTTTCTACAAAAGTAACAAAAAGTATTGTAATACTCTACCCACCAATAACGATGGTGTCAACTGTTCTTAAGTCAGTCATATTTGGGAGGTTGAAAAGCTCTTTTGTCAAGATTTCTTCTGCAAGTTCAGCAGTCCTTGAACTCTGCAAGCTGTCATCTTCAGCGACTGGGAGATGATGGTAGTTCTCCTTTTGGAGCCTTTCTAGGGTAGATTGGCTATGTCCACAGTAACAAGTACTTCAAACCAACTGGAACAGATCCATACATTGAAACATGTGGTGGTAAGAACCTGGCATCTATGCTGTACGCATATCAAAGGGTTTTACTGAAAACTGGCTCTGATTTGATCCCAAGGACTGGACGTCAGTGGCAGCAACTGGACTGCATTAGGTGGGGATCTGAAGAACATATTCTGGTTTAGTTTCAAATCAAAGGAACTCAATTTGGACACTCCAAAAGTGCTCTGTGATGCGAACTAAGGCATGGTAAGTGGGAATGATAATGATGATGATACTTGCTTAAAAAATACACTCCTGATCAAAGATAAAAGGCTAGTGTAGCTCCACCTATTATTCCTTGATCACAGTACCTTACAAGTGTTTTCTTGAGACGGTGGACTATGATGAACTCAAAGGAATAGCACATTTTTTGGTCTTACTACTTGGTGTTGGAAGAAGGCCTAAAAGCCTGCTTTTCTACTTCTTTGGTCCCTTTTACATGCAACTAATCAAGACAATCTGCTCTCTGTTCCCACATACCTACTTGTAAGATGCATCAACCAGCACTGAGACTTCACAGCAACCTCTTCACAATAGAAGGTAGGAGGATGATTTTCCTGTCACAAAAAAGGGCTGTATGAACCTGTGTTAAGACCACCACTGCTCTCGGGAGTAGCTAAAAAGTGAGTTACCCAAACAAAACACTCGAAGGTGTTGAAATTGGCATATAGGAACACCAAACAGAGAAGGCGTCAAAGTTATATGCTAACCCTGCACTGTAAAATACAGTCTCTATACACATTTTTCCTCCAATTCATACTGTTTTTTAATTAATTAAACTCAGAGTTTTGACACCTCAACCAGTTACCTGGTATAATAAACCAAGATGCAATAGAAAATTAAACAAGATATGAACAACAGAATGTCAGGACTTTTAAGCAGAAGTTCTTGGCATAAATTTCAGTGTCACCCATGAAGTAGCTAAATGTTTTTTAATACATGTTGAGGAGAAAGTAATAAATAGATGGGCAGTCTTAAGGAAGGTTTTTTTCCTATCTAATCATGGAAGATTGTTTCTACAGACCTTATCTACTTTTGTGACCACATTCTCTACAATGACAAACATCTTGCTTTATCACTAACTTACTATCTATGTTCAGGCAATATACTTACCCCTTATTTTCCTTAAGGGTTTTACTACGACTCCTTGCATTTTTCTTTGAAGATGAAAAGCACTGTAGCTATATCATACTTCTAAGACTGAGGCCCACAGTAAGAAATAACTGAGTATTGCTGGAGATGAATTAACAAAGGACAGTGCAACTTCTTTGAATAGATGGTGCGCATTTTCAGATGTACAAAAAGAACAGTGGTCTTAGATCTTGTCTTCATTCTACAGTTACTTGGCATTGTAACAGCCAAAAGTAATGCACATCCTTTATTGATACAGTCAGGGACCTGCGGAATTCAAGGATGTTATTTCCATTACCATGTTGATCTGCAGGTAGAGTCCATCAGTGTCCCGACTACGAGCTCTGTATTTGAGGAAAAGTAAAAACATTAAACACAAAGCAGAAGAAGCAGGTCTTAGCTCATTGATTGCTTTTTCCTTTCTTGCAATTCTTTGCCTTGAACACGTTTCACAACTTTTACGGGTGCTAAGCTATCTCATGAGCCCCGAGTAATTCTAAGAGACCCCTGCAAAATCTGAGCTTTTGCCAGTCAATTACATTTCTTTCCCCATAGTCCCACATGCTCCCATGCTGCCAGTAGAAGTGACGAAAAGGAAGGACATCAGAACTTGATGTGGAGCTTGCTGCACATCTACTGCAGTGACCGCTTGGATCCCTTGCTGAGTTCACTTCCCTAGCACCAGACAGGTGGGAGGCACCACGGACCAGACAGCGCGTTCCCTTGGACAGGCACCGTCCCTTTGTGCCTCCCCAGTAGCACTGTGGCCAGTGGGCACTGCTGCAGCACAGGTAATAACAGTACTGCGCTGCTTGTTATCCCGCTGCCTTGTTGCAGAAGGAACATCCAACAGGGCTTTGCCCAATGCAGATGGGAAACATCGCCCGCTTTAGTCTTCTTCGCAAAGCTACGCCTGCAGATAATAATCTGGGAAGAGACAGTAATGGGGCCAGAGAGATTGGAAAAAATGACAAAGTACAGGAGAGCAAGAATGGTCTTTTTAAAAAACAAAGGAACTTAATTTCAAAATGCAATGTCAGCTAACTACAGAGAACCATAAAAACAATTTAATAGCTCTATACGGACAGAGATTTTCTAGCATTTTTTTATGATAGTTTCATATTTGAATAGGTTTGTTATCTTCTGTATTTCATTACAGATAGTTTTATAATTTTGCTATCGGTATACTGCTCAGTGAACAACAGTGATTCATGGTTGCTTGTCCACAGTTGGGTGGAGCCTGACTGATCATGAGTTTCAATGTCAGCTTCAAGTGATATGAATTCAGCAAATAATCTTGAAAAGTGCTGGCTTGTAGAGCATTATGTACCTCACTTAGCAGTGCTTATAGGCCAAACGTTAAAGAGTAGGAGGATATTCAAATGGTATATTATCCTCAGCAGATTGTTCCTTGCCCTGTCTCAAACTTCCTGCATTATCTTGCACAAATTAGTTTCACTTTTTAAGTTAATCTCCCAAATGGGGATAACATTACAATAGTATCTCCATGGCGATGAGGCAAAAGCACTGATGAAGATAAGGGTTGTCAGATAAACCTGCAAGATATGAGACCCTCAATCAAATTCAAAAAGTTTCAAGTTGAACACCTAACTATTTCACATCAGGAAACTCCAATGCTTACAAACCTAGCAGGCATCATACGGAATATAATGTAAGGAAGTTAAAATTAAAACAGATACCAAATACAAGCGTTCCATCTTCTTGCAGAGGAGCAAACGACACATTTGCTTTGATGAAGAGTTATCAAGAAAATGAAGCAGACCTCCAGTTTCTTCCCAGTGCTTAGCTACAGGTAAATTAAAAAGCAAACAGCAGAAGCTAGGGTGTATAACATCACACCCCTTACTGTCCCATCACACCCCTTACTGTCCACTGCCACTTCAGACATGTCCTTTAGCCATTACCTTTTGTGTGAGAAAACAGTGTTTCACAAATTACATAATTACTCATACAGGATTACACCTCCCCCTTTCACGGGAACCTGAGTCATGTCTAGCGTGTTTTTACACAAGCATATTTTATGATAAATATGAATCAGATTACAGTGTGAAACAAATTGTGACTGGCAGGCAGCTACTAAAGCGGCTGTAGCTGGCCACCGAGTATCACGCCACTACAGAAGCACGCTCCAGGGATGCCCAGTACTCTCTGAGACAACAGAGCATGAGCCTTAGCTGGGGGGATTTCTCTCCATTCCACAGACCTGTAGCAACCCCAAACTATTGCGCCTCCTGCCAAAGAACAACTTGAAGGACTTCAGTAATATGAAGGGATAATGAAGCATACCTGTACTTGGCACCAGGCGGACCTCCTCACCGCAGCAGCTGGGAGATGCAATCGGCGGGGTCCTGGACATGTGCGCAGTTTCAGAAAGCAAAAAGCCAGAAATCAGCAATAGCCCCATGGCTTGTTATCACAGAATCCAACAGTCCTCAGATGCCCCCGTGTGGTTTGTACGCGCGCTACAACGCTTTAGTTTTCAAGACGACCCCTAAAGAAGGCGTTTGGGGAAGGAAAGGTCTCGCAAATCCACGGAGTATGCACGAATATGTCACATTTTACGTTCATTCGTGCATTGGGGTAACTCCGTTCTTCCCAGAGTGGAGTCCCAGGGGGAACACAGCTTCCTTGCCACAGATGATAAATCACGCAAGTAAAATGGTAAATTTGAGGTTTTAAAGTAAATTAGAAATATTCTTTCCGTAGATTGGAATGACCCCAGTCAGTCTCTTAACCCCTAAAACATATAAAAGATTTGTTACATTTTATGAAACGTAACAAACAGAAATCCCATATCTAAAAGCATCTCAGAGTACAACTACTTAGTGAATTACTGTACCCGTTTAGAGACGACCCAAAAATATTCAGTGCCCTCTTGTGGTTTAAATTATGAAGGAAAAAAAATTCCTAAGAAACTGCTGAAGTTTGAACAGTCTCACAGCTGAGGTGGCACATAAACTACACCACCTGTGACACCACTGCCACAACCATTATTCTGGAGAAAAAAGCTACCATGTTCCTACTGTCTTGCGTCCATACCTGCAAAAACAGAGAACCTAATGCAAGGATTTCTAGAAAACAAGTGCCTATTACTGTGAGCAGGTCTGCCTGAGATGTTTTTGATTTTAAACATCCTCCTGGTCTCTCCAATCCAAAAAAATACCCTCCCCTCAAAGAAAACAACCAAGTAAATGCTTCTAGCATTCAAAAAAAAAAAAAAAAAAAAAGCCCCAAACAAAAAAATAAAACCACAAACAAGCAACCTCCCCCCCTCCCCCCCCCAAAAAAAAAAAAACCAAACCAAAAACCTCTGACTGGTAAGATGATCAGATTCTTTCAAACTACAAACACATTCTGAGAAATATAAACTCCTCCAAGCCATAGAAGTAAACACGGCAGCCGAACTCTGGAAATTATTAATGCAAAGTTTCTTAATTACTCTATTTATCCCTGAGGCTCACATCAGCCCCAAGATATTGAGGGTGGAGCCAGAGCAGCTTATAAAACACACACAATATGAGACAATACTTAGTAGCTAAGTAATATAATCGTAGCTATTTAGTTGCTGATTACTTTAAAAGACAGAAAGGGGACTGGGAGGGAAACAGATAGGGTAAACTTATGCGAATTGCTGTAGGGAAATACACACAGGAGAAAAAAAGAGACAGAAACACAAGAGTAGAGAAAGAATATAAAGTAATAGTAAAGAGCACTTTTTTCAGCAACTAACCGTCCTCATGAGCTTAAGTTCATAAAAACAGTATTCTGCCACTAAGCCGTGGGAAATGACCTGCAGCTTCATGGAGCTGAGGAACGCATCCTAAATGTATACAGAGGATTGAAGGCAAAGATTTAAAATGGAATTAGATGCTTTCCACAAAAGGCATTTGGCGGTGATGGCTTTTTTCTCTTTTTTTTTTTTTTTTAATTTCCTGACAGCTTCGGGGGTGGTGGGGGAATAAACATAAAATTTACTTTCCTGATCATATCCACTAAAACAGATTTATATGACCGGGGTGGAGTGGGTCATAGAATAAGGCTGGAAAATAAAGAGGTGAAAACTGGTCCTTCCCAAAGCAGACCTACAGTTTGAGGAGAGTGAAAGACGGTACAGACCTACCTTACTTATGAGGGAAAAAAGGTCCATGCTTTGACCCTAGGAAGAGCCTGGTAATTCACTGGGAAGTGGCATTTTTAACATTATTGAAAAGCCTTCTCATAGCAGAGGCCCTGAATTTTGTCTCCTATGTGTTTTCAAACATACCCGCAACAGAACACAAAAGAAACCTGGTATCTAGAGCAAGTTTAAATGCACATTGTACTGAGAACAGACTAGGCAGTGTTTGTACCCTCTCACTGCTAGTTTCTCCAGTTCTGAAAGCACCCCAAAGATGCTTTTGTCATACATTCCTGTAGCTCTGCTTGCTGACAATAAAACAACCTTGGCTGCCAGGTTCTGCAGCCATTTCACAAATGGCACAACATTTACATGACACAGCAAAGTGCACAACTCTTCAGAGCATCCCTGAATGAGTGTGTCTGTTTCAGCATAACATTGGAACAGGCTGCCCAGGGAAGCGGTGGAATTGCCATCCCTGGAGGTATTTAAAAGATGTCTAGATGTGGAGCTTGGGGACATGGTTTAGTGGTGGTTTCAGCAGTGTTAGGCTAATGGCTGAACTTGATGATCTTAAAGGTCCCTTCCAACCTAGATGATACTATGATTCTATAAAATAGAAGATATAAAAAATACACTAGGTGTACCTTTTTATAGCAGAGTCCTCACAGACACTCATGTGTTCAAATCTCACCAGACTCAGAAGCCCCATCTAAAAAGAGGGACACAGGAATGCTTCCCAAATACAGAAACCCTTCTAGCCCTGACTACCTGTCAGAAGATTATCTGGGTGGAAGTCCCTCTCTCTCCCTGGGAACGAAGCCCTGGTTTAGGACTGGTTAGGACTGGAGCAGGACAAAGTTCTGCAGAGTTCACGTATCCTATAACCAACATACTGTCAGTGAGAAGTAAACACATTGACTGCATTCTTTCTAAATAATGAAATATGCATTGCTATAGGAAAAGAAAATTAAATGGAATCTCTAACAAAGGGCTTATAACCAGATTTACAAGATACAATAATCCATTTAGAGCTCGGAAAATTACATTCTAAGGGGAAAGAACGATAAACTAATAAAAAGTAAATTTACATATTTTTCTGTATTTCTAGCATTCAAAATAAGACACTAACTCAATTCATAACTGTATTATCATCTGTATGTCCTTAGAATGTAAGAGCACAAAAAATAACCAAAGGGTTTTTCAGCTCAGAAATACAGGGCAGGATAAACCACTTAGATGCCACCTTGCTGGTCCAGCACTGTAACCAGCCCAAACTTACTGACAACACTTTCCTTAGAAAAACGTTACCTCTTCTTCATAAATCTACCTTTAAATAACAAGGTTTTGCTATTGGCCCCAAGTGTTACATACTCTTTCTCCTTTAGGTTATTTCTCTATTAAAATCACATGGGACAGCAACGTATGAACACAGGAGGCAGAAAAGAAGCATGAATGAGTTTTGTCCAACCTATCATCTTTCCTGCTCATGGAAAGATCTTAAGATGTGATGTAAGGTAACTTGTCAGCTCATGAGAGGATCACAAACCACAACTCATCGCTTCCAGCAGCATATATGCCGTTCTAATCATTTAAAGTGTGAAGACATACAATTGACCATGTACTTTTAAGTTTAGAAAGCATCTGAAAGGAAGAAGTAGCATCGAAGGGACTGATCATCTTTATTATGCAACAGAGACAAACAGAAAATAAAATACTTTAATAGCAGAAAAAAAATAGAAAGTACAATTCAAACATAATATACCATATTGAAACCATACACAATGCAACATGAACGTGAAAACATTGTTAAACAACAATCTTCTAGTGAAGATTGGACGTTTTGAGTAAAAGCATCACCCATCACAAATACACAGCTTTTTGTGCATGTCTGTTTCAGTGAGAAAGATCGTGACCAGCAGCAGCACATTTAAATAGATTGTTTCATTTTCATTAAACGCTTACCTAGTGAATGTATTGGATGCAATCTCTTTATATTAAAAGTATAAAATCTTAAGAAAGGCAGCGCCTGCCAATACAGATTTTAACATATGCAAATAAGGAGGATAAACATTTTGCAAGGTTTTTTTTATATTGCATTTATACACATTTGTTGCTTTAAAATGTGTATTCAATTCTCTCAACATTTAAACATGACTAAAATGCTCAGCAACTACGCATCAAGTGACAACTAATTATTGCTATAGAAAAATTTGTTTCCCAGAGTTTTAAAATAGATGTAATTTCATTTGCAATTCTCAAGATATGTTCAAGTAATAGAAATAGCTAGTTCCAGTGTCCATGAGGCGTTCTGAATCTGTATTGGCTGTAGGCATTTATTGCCAGATCATATAAATATTTTATTGAATCTAAAAAAGTTAACTAAACTTACATATAACTATTAAAATCCTTAGGAAATGTATGCAGTAATAAAATCACCACGGTATGCGTTTTCATTTTAAAAAGCTAAAACTTTAGCATCAGGCTACCTTGACACTCCTTTCTGTCAAAGGGTGCTATTTCATAGTCTGCTTTATAGAGGAAAAGAGAAGTATAAAGTCAAAACAACCTTTTTAGTTGGATCAGTGAACCACTCCAAATCTGTATGTGGTCACACAAGCAATAGAGCTGACAGACAAGCAAGAACAGGCAGACAAGAGTACTGGAGGCAAACACAGAATTTGGAGTACAAGATCAAAGTGTGGCCAGCTGCCAAAATACTGTATTAAGCCAGTAACAAAATGCAAGACACGTTAAGTTGTTATAAAAAGGATATAACCTTTAGACATTTCTGAAATAGCCAACTTTCTCTGTATTTGAACCAGTTACACCTTCAGTAATGTTTTACACTCTTAAAAAACAGAAGATAGAAATATCAAGTTACAGTGTATAGTGTTTTAGTTCCAACACTCAACATATTAGAACTAAGATTCAGTTCGGAAACCCATTACATTGCAGAATGAGGCATTTCAACCTTATCAGTTTTGGAATATGAAATATCCCAGTATTCAAAGAATAATCAAAACTTCTATTTGGAGAGCAAGTGGGAGCCAGGGCACAAGAAGCAGATTGTACTTTGGCTGCACAACTGATATTATTACATATAAGTCACCAACTAGACTAGGAAAATTACCGGGGATGTTCTCCACCACATACATAATACCCATTATGAACAGTAGTTGACAATGGGCTATGGTGACACAGGATGAAGAGTCAGTCCTAAAGGGTATACATTCAGAACAGCCTCTATTTAAACCTACAAAATATAAGCTGTGCAGCTTGCTTTCCCCTTCTCCCCATTAGTATTAAATAAAAGACCTTAAAGTTATTTTACAAATGGATTTTCCATTTAAATTCAAAATTGTATTATTGCTCTGCTTTCTCCAATTTTATTGATGGTCTTGCTGGGAATGTGGAAATCTAGAATAGGAACTCTTAAAATATGTTGGTAACTATTTCAGAGCAAGTTTTTCTTGCAGCTGTTTATTCAAAGCCTTTGGATGCAGGAGATGTCCAAGTTTTAAACAGTCTTACCAAAATAAAAACGTTCATTTCTGAGTGTTGGTAGGTCTGCAGCCAATTACTTCTGTAGTTACACAGCCTTCCATGAAAGATAGAACAGACCAAAACTTGAATTCCAAATGCAACAACAGAAGTTCTTAAAAAGCTCCAAAAAAATTAAAAACTAGCTGGTCACAGTCATACACTAAAAAGGTATAACTTTTGCATGTCATCTTGAATTGCTCAAAAAGCATATCGGGGGACCATGTTCCTTAGTAGTTGGGAGCACAGAGAAAACTCCTTACCCATCACTTTAGTAAGCAAGCGTCCTATTTCAGTTATGCTCCAAAACAAGGAAAATAGATGTAATTATTCCTAGGCAATGGCATCATTCTTTCTCAATGAAAGGTGAAAAAACCCTGCTCTGCATTGTTGATCTATAGAAAACAAATGTTTTCATTTCTTAAGCTGCTGTTATTTTCATTCACATAGTAATGGTAAAAAACAAATCACAACATCAAATAAAACTTTGTCCTTGGGCAGCAGGAGAAAACAAAATATCATCTCATAGATATCTTAGCAGATGACAGCTGAACTTAAAGAAACTCAACACTGCGACAGAGCATCTTGCATGTCTTTCTAAAGATACTACTTTCAAAGTTGGTTTTGGTGAATTAAAATATGTGACATTAATAAAAGAAATCATGTAATTAACAGAGTAGTAAAAGATAGAGAAAATCAAGACAACAGTGAGAAGTTCCTAAAAGGTCCCTAATTCCACAGGGACAGATCTCAGTAAAGATGTGAAGTTTGAGTTTCAGCAAAATCATTTATGAAAGTCCTTACGAGCGTGGAAAAGTTAAGCCTGAAAAGTGGTTACTGAATACCATTTTCATTAATATACACTTCAGATCACCAACAGAATTAATGTAATTTCTCTCTCAGATAATCAGTAAGATGAAGAGGGGCTATACTTTAAAAGTTCACATGACAGGATTCTTGAACTGCATTTTGGTATTGGGCTTCTTCATCAAGCTGAAGATTCTAAACAAAATGAAAACATCATCAAAATGGACAAATACTCAAGATGTACCACAGTCCTCAGTTTAATCATTAATTTTCCACATTTCTACATAGGAATTGGCACCTAGAGGAAGACTCTCCATCTTTATGTGTACTGGATGCTTGTTTATGTTGCACAGTATCTTTTATTTAACCAAATACCAAGAGATACACGAGACAGGAGAAGAATCAGATGAATGGGACAAGGCTCATTAAGCAGAAGGGTCCATCTTCTCTCCCTGGTGCAACTACATTACAGAATAGCCAGCTCAGAAAAGCTGACTGTGTCATGCAATTCTTATAACAGGCCTTCCAACCAGCCATAATACCCTCCATTAATAAAAACAAAACGTAATCCCCAGACAACAGCAATCATAGATTGTTGAGAATATACTGCTTAAAATGAGAAAGCAAACACGTATCACAAAAGATGGGTGGTTAATCCTGCTGCTTTTGAAAAGCTATCTTCCAAGTTGTTAACGTGCCAGAGTAATACACCTTTTTAGTGCGACTCTGGAATTCTGATTTGGAGAAGCTGCCAATCACCAGTTCTACCTCCTCAAACATGCAAGATGCATTGATGTTGAAGAGCTCAGTCCCCTGTATCAGTCTCCTACCTCTTCATGCCTTTGTCACAGATCGCTCAACACAAAGAACAACATGCATCATCTTTGCCATCTCTAACCAGTGAGGCTGCCTATACCTTAAATACTATGCTCGTCTCACACAAAGCTCAAGCAGTGTACCCCAAAGCCTGTCAAACTCTGTAGAAACTACAACACAAACTCTCCAGCTCTCTGGTTCCATATGCAGAATTCACTGGTTGGCTTGACTTACGACCCACCCAGTGACTGCATCTGTGTATGTAGTTCTGCATCTACTCCACAGCCACTTACTCAAAGTGTGCCTGAAAGAAGGCAACAAGGACAATGATTTAATGATACATCTCTTTCACACTGCAGCCTCTCTTGCAATATACTGGAAGAGAGGCGGTAGCAGCAATACCCACTAGTCAGGCTGCACTTTGAGTCCTGAGAATTATGATTTAGTCATTTCTGACATAAAAGGTCAAAAATGTCAATAAAACAGTGTAGCATCTATTTTATTTCCCCCAGAAGTAGCAGTAATAAACAGTTCTGGAGGAACAAATAGTTCAGATTGAGAACACTAAGCTAAAGACTTAAGTCATCAGTTTGGAGTAGAGCTTAACTGTTGACAACACCTATTCCCGGTGGCACTTCATGTAGATAACAAAGTTTAAGAACAGACAGGCCTACTTCTGAGTTCTGTACAGAGCAGGAACATAGCATATCCAGAGCACAAACAAGTTTGGTACAAATTTTTTATTTGGCATTTTTATTTAGAGAAAAAAAAGTTATCATTTATTCCCCTACACATCAAAGAAGAAAAAGCTTACCACAAATTCTCCGTAGTCAAACCGGTGTCTTAGATTTAGATGGCTAACAAGATTTCTAGTAACCTGGTTAGTATCTGCCCAAGGAAGAGATACACAAATAGGACAGATCTGAATTTGGAGGGGAAGGGGAAAGAGAGAGAATTAAAAAAAAGTTATTGGTAATACATTAAAGACATGTTCTACAGGAATAACTAGTCTATTACTCATCCCCTACCAAAATACAGTAAACATGTTTACATAAAATCATAATTCTAAGTGTTCTTTTCCTCAACTGCATAACATTCAAAAATTACATTTCAACTTGCCAAATTTCTTAACTGTTTCTCTTAGGAGTGGGGGATTATCATGTCTGTTTGGCACTCTTTTTGTCAATTTCTGTTGCTTAAAATTTAGAAATTAAAGCGATTACTGCATCCTATTTATTGTTTGGGAGGATTTTCATACAATTGAGATCATCAAGTAAGCCAAAAGAAAAAGTAACACACCCTATACAGATTAAAAGAATAGAAAACCAAACAGATTTTTCTCCTTCACTCCCTTTGATTACCTTAGATTACTTTTCAAGTAACTGTAGGTTTCACGTGAAACACTAGTTAGGTTACAAATGGGATTCTATAGAAACAGTTCTAAATTACTAAATGAAGAAGAGTAAGTGCCAGGCTCAAAAACTGAGTTCATTTCACATCAAGATAAATGAGACAGCTAAGTCAGAAATGCCTTACAACTGACAAGAAGCTGGACAAGAAATATTTTCAAATGAAAGCGCATCTCTAGTTAAATAATGCACTGTATTAAGCGTATTGTCTTCCTCAGACCACAGTGATCTTTACAGATATACACTAGCTACTGCACATTTAAACTTGTTCACATGATTATAATGAAAGTAGCTTAAGAAGCACACATAAACAACTCTACTTACTACAGGAACTATCTGATAAAGATGTCTATTATTACAGTGATCCAGCAAACGTTGTCTGGTAAAATTGGCCTCCTGACACAGGGGGCATTTGAAGGTTGGATGTCCACTGTAAACAGAAATACACAGTATTAAACAGAAAAGAGTTTTAGATGTAGTATTACAGAAAGCTTAATTAACCTGTTATCTTGTCATTATTTTCCCTTATTTTCATAACAAAAAAAAACCCTCACCCTCACTGACATAAAAGCAGATCTAATGGAGTCCCACTGCTACTTCCAATTGCAATTTTAAAGCATGTTTAAAGCACCTAAATGAGTTCTTCTGAGACTTGGACTTTAGAAAATTATTTTGTTCCAATTGTAAATGCACTCTGTTCTTACTTACTGGTAACATCTTTTAGTTCAAATCCTTCAGTAAAGTATTGAAAAAAACAAGTTCTAACATATAGATGCAAATGTAGAAGAAACTAAGGAGGTTTTTTTTTAAATACAACTTGTTGTAGGTGTTTGGTTTTTTTTCAAGTTAGTAGAAGCCTGCTCTGTGATTATCTAGATCTATTTTAATAGTAACTATAGAAAAATAAGCAGCCTACCTTGTTTCTCCTTGAAGTATTTGATTATTAGCCATCTCGCCATTATTAGATACTGCATCACTCCTGCTACTTTAAATGAAGAAAAAAAAAAACACACCAATGAAAATTGTTATTATTTTACTCTGTCAAATTTTTTAGAAGTTTAACAGTAGCAGGGGAAAAAAAGATATATATATATGTCCAGTAAGTCCCATGAATTTCAAGGCAAAGCATATAACGGCACATATCTTAACTCTCACAACTTTTCCTTTGGATCAAGGTATGTCTCAGTATTTAGTTACCATGGTGACCCTTGGTGGAATAATACACAACTTTATAGGAAAGTGGTATATAAGACAACAGACATTTAGTCAACAAGAATGGTAATGGAGATTACAGCCAAACAGCTCAAAAGGCATTATGAACAAGAAGAATGTAAAACAGGTAGCACTTTTTAAGTTTTTTGACTTAAGACTATGTAAATAGGCATTTAACTGCCAGTTGTTTGCACAAACAATTTACAACTTTCAACTATGGCAAGATAAACTTTCTTACACTGGGCACAAAATAAACTCTTTGCTAAAGTAAGAGTGACAGGCAGGAACATTTTAGAAAGTAAATTTGAACATATATGCATCTCTAGCTAAGCCAGAAGAAACTGCTCAGACATGTTGATCGTCCTAAGAACATGAATATTTACAGTCACAAATCTACTCACATTACATTTTTTATACTTTTGTAATAACTATAAGTACAGGTATTCTACTGTGGCATAGTAAATAAATACTGATATAACAATATCCAGATACTTCAGTGAAACATAGAATAGACTATATTATTTCAATTGGAAGGGACCTAAAACGATCATCTAGTCCAACTACCTGACCCCTCCAGGGCTGACCAAAAGTTAAGGCATGTTATTAAGGTCATTGTCCAAACACCTCTTAGACACTGACAGGCATGGGGCATCGACCACCTCTCTAAGAAGTCTGTTCCAGTGTTTGACCACACTCTCAGTAAAGAAATGCTTCCTAATGTCCAGTCTAAACATGCCCTGGTGCAGCTTTGAACCATTCCGATGTGTCATATCGTTGGGTAGCAGGGAGAAGAGATCAGCACCTCCTTCTACACTTCCCCTCCTCAGGAAGCTGTAGAGTGCAATGATGTCACCCCTCAGCCTCCTCTTCTCCAAACTAGACAAGCCCAAAGTCCTTAACTGCTCCTCATAGGACATTCCTTCCAGCCCTTCCACCAGCTTTGTTGACCTCCTCTGGACACACTCATGGACCTTCACATCCTTCTTCTATTGTGGGGCCCAGAATGGCACACAGTACTCAGGGAGAGGTTGCACCAAGGCTGAATACAGCGGGATAGTCACCTCTTTTGACCGGCTGGCTATGCTGTGTTTGATGTACCCCAGGATGCGGTTTGCCCGCTTGGCTGCCCAGGTACGCTGCTGACTCACATTGAGCCTGCTGTCAACAGCACCCCCAGATCCCTTCCTGCAGAGCTGCTCTCCAGCCCAGCGTTACTCTATCCTAGGTGCAGAATCCGCCATTTCAACTTGTTAAATTTCATCCCATTAATTACAGCGCAATGCTCCAATCTATCTAGATCCCTCTGCAAGGCAACGCATCCCTTGAGAGAGTCAACAGCACCTCCCAGTCTGGTATCATCAGCAAACTTGCTAATGGTGCATTCAACTCCTGCATCCAGATCATTGATAGATATATTGAACAGGACTGGCCCTAGAACCGAGCCCTGAGGAAGACTGCTGGTGACCAGTCACCAGCCAGACGTAGCCCCATTCGCTACAATCCTTTGAGCTATGCCATCCAGTCAGTTTTCTACCCAGTGAACCATGAAGACACTCATCCCACAGCTGGATAAGTTGTCCAGAAGGATGCTGTGAGGGACAGTATCAAAAGCCTTACTAAAATCCAGAAAAACTCCATCCACTGCCTTCCCTTCACCCACTAGGCAGGTGACCTTATCATAGAACAAAATCAATCAGTTAAACAGGACTTTCCCTTTGTGAACCCATGTTGACTGTGCCTGATGACTGCATTATTCCTTAAGAGCCTTTCAGTAGTACTCAGTATAATCTTCTCTGCAATTTTTCCAAGAACATTGCTGCAACTAGTTCTGCTAACAGCTTAAAGTTCCACTTTCAATATAATGATGGGTTGAAAACCAAACACAGAGAAGTTCAGACTGCTAAAAAGAGAAAACAGATGTCAAAAGACAGTAAATAAAGGACAGGCTATATATATAATAAAGCTTCATGAATCTAATATGTAAAAAAAGGTCGTCAAAAATAAGCAAAAATCCTCAACCAAACGAAATAAATCAGTGAGAAGGTATGAAAACACAAGTTCTTTAGCTTTACTGCCTGAAAAACAAATGGTAAGTGGCACTTGTATTGTATGATGTGTAACATACTGGAGTTCCTTATACGTTTCATAAAAGATCAGTTAAAAATAAATTCAATCAGAAAGCAAAAGCTTGCACAGTAATGTTTTGAAACAGAATACCCACTAAAACAGACTTAGGAAAGTGGGGGTGGGGAATAAAAAGAGAAGGAAACTTCCCTGGGTCTAAATATCATGAAATTTGTTGCAAAGTAAACTGCTCAAAAGCTGTCAAGGCAATCAAAGTAAGCTGCAAATGCTATACACTTTTTAGAGAGTCCCTAGAAGACATTCCAAACCATCAAGTAGAAAGGTTTTCTTCTGTTTGCTAAGAGTAAAGAAAAAGACCTGGAAAAATTGTCATTTTCTGAAGCACTAAAATATGGACAATAATTATTGCAAAAAGAAGGCGTGCCCTGGAAAAAAAAAATACTTTCCTTTGGGGTTGGGGGGGAGAAGATGCATTGTTATACATAAAACACCCAGATTACCTGTTCCCTGTTGAATCTTGGGAAATCTGTAAGTTTGGAATAATAGAAGAAACACCATATTCATCCTGATACTTCTTACACGTTTTATAATGCTGTCTCATCCACGAAAATCTAACCTGTAAATGAAATGCCAAATTATTGAAATTATACTAAACAATCCAGGGATAGAAGGAAGGGACAATTCTGCCAACAGAAAGCAGTGCATGCAGAAATTATTAGATATTGTACGCAGAAGAAACCAGAACTTGTGTTTCCCCTCTCAGCATGAATACTTTCTTCCCCAACAGATCTTCGTTTCCTTTTTCCATAGAGCCTCCGTCACTCTGTGAGACTGGAGAACATTCCCAAGCCCCAAACCCCCAACAGCCAAGCCACTGAGAGACCTCTCTCGGAGGTGAAAGATGTGAGTAAACTCCATTTAACTGAAACAAAGTCACAGGAGCTACACCTCCCAGATCCAGGATCAATGACTGATGAGCTAGGACAGAGAGGGGCCACGAGGATGGGAAAAGCAACACTGATCCTTCAGTCTTCTCTGGCCTGCTGTTACCTTGTGCAGAGCAAAGTCTTTTTGTATTACGTGTGTTCTGATAATACAGAACTTTTCTGAGAGGAAGAAAAAAAAAAGGGGGGCGGGGAGAAGGTGAATGAACACCAACTTAAGGCTGCCTATCCAGCTTAAATGCAAGGAAAGAAAATGAGTTGCTTAGATTTGTCAGAAGACAGCTGTGCTGGACATGCCCTAAATTAGAATTTCAGGTCCAACAGCATTGTCAGAAAGTGCTTACAGGTTTAGAGGCTAAACAAGATCCCATCTCATGCGCCTATGCCTAAATTCCATTAGAGTTGTTCTGGGGATCCATTTGGTTCTTCCTTCCAGTTTATCAACTTGCCATTGTTTCTTTCTCCCAGCTTTTCATCCTCATGAATCATGTGGAACAAAGCAACCAGCTCAGCTTTCCACTAGGGCTAATCTTCACATTGGCAGAACTAAGTCCCAGGTGAAACAAAACAAACATGAAGACAACTCCCTGGATTTGATGCAATTTGATGTAAACAAAATGTGTGGCTGAAATCCTGCATCCATTTATATCAGAAGAGAGATTACTTTTGATTTTAGTGGGGGTCAAGATTTCACCTAATGTTCTGAAAATAATGACTAAGGGAATGAAGGGAATGTAAACAGACTGATGGGGCAGGGGGAAATTACATACGATTGTATGTACACTGAGAGTAATCAACCCTTATTTTTTGTTTTAAATTAAATTTTGCAGTAGCTCTAAGCACTTTCACTTCTATAGTGAAAGTTTCTGAGGTTTTCCATATACCTGCAACTTTCACTTTCAGTTGTCTAACTTTTCTTTTGCCAGTTTTATAGCTATATCCATTTTCACATTGTTTTGGGGAAAAACTGGCACCCCACTTAAAAAGTCCTTACAGACAATACAAGATCCTCTTTCAGTTTACATCTGTTAGGCGTAGCTAGCAGGCACTGCATGCCTAGTATATGCACAAGCCATACAAAGCCAAGTTCAAACTGCTATAGGCTCTTTAGCTCCAAGACAAGAACGACACACAGTAAAACTGTGTCTGGTCAAAAATAAGAACAATTTATCCAACTTTTTGTAAAGGTTTACTCTACCTGCTTCTCACAGCATCTACAGCCCCCAGAAGCTTTCTTCATACTGTTTTCAACATCTAGAGCCCTTTTGGGATATGTTCTTTCTTTTTTAGTCACGCTCCCCCGGCAGAGAGGACAATGTGTTCCACTTTCTCTGATAGCTGTCAAGAAGCACTTCCTGCAAAACCTAAATTAAAAAGTTACCACAAACACAGGTTAGCAAAGTGAAAAGAGTAAGATACTTTGTCCTTGAAGAGAGCTGGGTAATTATTAAGGAAAAAAAAAAAAGATATATATCAAAATAATAGTCTACTGAACAGAAATCTTTATAACTAGAAGCAAAATGAAATAATGGTGCGTACAAAGAAGCATACAGAAACTAGGGGAACTTGGCAATGCACGTTAGGTAAAGATCTTAGTATTTACTGACTAGTATTCCTGAGCTGTACACCGGATTGATCATTAATGAGATATTAAATGGTGCAGCAGTCACGTGATATTGGAAAAATCTTATCAGAGCAACTCCTGTTTATCGTCCTTAAGCAGAGCCAAAAATTCTGCAAAAGCTTCATTTAGCACGTGTTTCCAAAGATCTTAATTCAACGGCTTTTGCAGTTCTCCCACTTTCTTTCCCGGCGGTATCAACTGCGGAAGCTATTTTGCCTCCTCACAAAGTTAACACTTTGTAAATTAAGGGTTCCTCTGAAAAAAACGCAGAACAGCCGACCTGAAAAGAGAGAGCAGCTAAGCTACGGTCCTCGTTTGAAAACGAACAGGAAACTATAAAGTTAAAAAACGCCAGTTAGCTTAGACGTGCGACACTCGCCCACCACCGACCACACAACCGGGGGCTTTGCTCCACCAGGCGCCTTTCCTGACTGACACCCCCCCCACACACACACACACACCACACACCCCGCACCCCCATTCCCTACAAAAAGAAAGAAGAGGCGAGGGAATGGGCGGCCCTGAAATCAGCCCCCGGGGGGGGTGAGGGTGGTGCAGGTGGGAGCAGTCCCCCGGCGCGGCCGGCTCCAGGCCGAGGGTCTGCGCCCGGGGGCTGGGGGGGGGCGTGCAGAGAACCAAAGGCGGAGAACCGGCGGTAAAAGGCTTTGGGGGGGGGGGGGGGGGGGGGAAGGGGGAATACCCACACGTGCTGGCAGTTCGCGGTCCTCACGGGCGTTTTGAACACCTCCTGGCAGACGGGACAGTAAAAATCATCCTCGCTGAAGCATGCTGCTGCTGCTGCTGCTGCCGCTGCCGCCGCGGCGGCTCCCTCGGCCATGGCAACACGTCAGGGCCTTCTCCGTGCCGATCGGCGACGAGGAACCAGCCCCGCCCTGGCGAGCTGAGCTTCGAGCTCCCTTCGCCGCGGGGCGCCGCCCAGACAGGGGCACGGGGGTCGGAGGGCGCCGGGGGTCCGGGAGAAGATGGCGGGTGGGCACCTGGCGCCAGGTGGGAGGCCGGGGCTGCGGCGGAGGCGGTGGGGGAGCGGGCCCGGCCTGCGCGCCGCACGCCCCGCCCCTGCCTTCCCCCC
Source organism: Pluvialis apricaria (assembly GCA_017639485.1). NCBI lineage: Eukaryota > Metazoa > Chordata > Aves > Charadriiformes > Charadriidae > Pluvialis > Pluvialis apricaria. The sequence continues at coordinate 122,159,770 of CM030008.1, read as the reverse complement.
CCCCTTCCCCTTCCCTCCCTCCCCGGCCCGGGAAGCGCCCCCGCCCGGCGCTCTACCTGGCGGTGCCCGGGGAGGGAGGGAGACACGGGGGCGGCTGCCGCCTTCTCCTCCTCCTCTTCCTCCCCCTCCCTCTCCCAGTGGCCCAGCCGCAGCTCCGGCCGGGCTCCCGGCGGCACCCCACGCCCCACCGCCGCTCTGCCGGGGGTGGGCAGGGGCGGGACCGGGGCCTGGGTTTCCATGGCGATCGCCTGCCGGTCCGGCGGGGCCGCTATGACACGGTGGGGCGGCCTCACTCTCTCTCCCTCCTTCCGCTCCGCCCTTGCCCGGGAGGCTTCCCCGCTCCGCCTACCGCTCTCCGCCGGCCCCACCGCCCTCCTGGGGCTCGCCGGCGCCGCGCACCTCCCCTTCCGCAGGCGCCAGGGGCCCCTGGGCGCCGCCGGGTTCGGCCGAGGGGCCCGTGGTGGCTGCGAGGCGGGGGAGAGGGCCGTTGTGGCGGCAGATGGGCCCACCCCTGCAGCGTGTGCCCGCCAGGGCCGGGGGACGGCGCCGGGGCCCGGGGGCCGGAGCCCCGGCCCCCGGCGCCGTCCCCCGGCCCAGGCCGTACCTCGGAGGAAAGCCTTTACGACCACTCTCTGAGGAGAAATGGGTCCTTCACCTTCGTTTTCCCTGTCTCCTCCGGACAGCAGCTGCCTATACCGTAGCTAGATGTTCAGAGGAGATGGGTGGATCTCGGTGGGGGAGACCTGCTGGTGGTTCACCTGTGCCTTCCCGGCCTCCAGGCGTTTCAAAGCTCTCGAGGCTGCCCGGCCGTGTCCATCAGAGCTGCCTCCTCTGATCGGCAGCGAGAGGCAATGGCCACCCCACCGCCTGGGCCCGTGGTTTGGAGGGGGGAGAGGGAGCTGCAAGAAACGAAGCTGAAGCTCAGGTCTCCCTTCAGGTGAGGATGAGGGTGTACTCGACACTGGTGAAGCCGCACCTCGAGTACTGTGCTCAGTTTTGGGTGCCTCACTACAAGAAAGATGTTGAGGCGCTGGAGCTTATCTAGAGAAAGGCAACGAAGCTGGTGAGGGGTCTGGAGCACAAGTCTTAATGAGGAGCAGCTGAGGGAGCTGGGGTTGCTTCGTCTGGAGAAAAGAAGGCTGAGGGGAGACATTATCACTCTCTACAACTACCTGAAAGGAGGTTGCAGTGAGGTGGGTGTCAGTCTCCCAAGTAACAAGCGATAGGACAAGAGGAAATGGCCTCAAGTTGCACCAGAGGAGATTCAGCTTGGATATTAGGAAAAATTTCACCAAAAGGGTTACCAAACATTGGAACAGGCTGCCAGGGGAAGTGGTAGAATTGCCATCCCTGGAGGTATTTAAAAGACATGTAGATGTAGTGTTTAGGGACATGGTTTAATGGTGGCTTCGGCAATGTTAGGTTGATGGTTGGGCTCATGATCTTAAAGGTCCCTTCCAGCCTAGACAATTCCATGATTCTATTCTGTGAAGGACGCTGGCTCTGTTTTCTTATTCAGGACCTATCACCATTACTATTCGCTAAAACTGGTAGTATTCTCCTAAACAAAAGCAGAGGCAGCAGAGCAAAAGCCAGTGACTGCCCTAAGTACCTTCTTTTTAGATCATGTGAAGGCAAAACTTGAATGCCTCTAAGTACCAGGAGATCTGAAACACCGAAGGGAAGCACATCTGAAGCGATGGGTCCAATGTAGGAGTTAAGATGCCTTGGCTGGGATATGTATGGCCCATGCTTCAGGTCAGGAGAAAATCTGGTAGAAAAGGCAGAACTCCTTGGGCAGGGATCTCCCGGGAGAGGACAGGCCTGGGATTTGAGATGTTGCGGTAAGATGTCCTCTAGTAACTTTGGCTGTGCTAGCTCAGGAGGTTACTGCTCCCCTGTGCTCGTCACTGCTCAATTAAAGGCTGCTGAGGGGTAGCTGAGCTCTTGATGGGCTGGGAAAAAAGCCCTACTATTTAAAGTGATTAACTGATTATCTTCTTCCCTGAAATTAAGTAGGAAGCCAGGCTGGTAGATCTGAGTAGGCATGACAGGTAACGAGCAGCAGTTGGTGGCAGTAACCTCTTCAACAGCGCAAGTACAGCCAGAAGAAGAAACAGAGCTACACCTTTGGTGGTGAACAGCCTGCAGAATGCTTCTTGTGTGGCTTTGTGTCGGTTAGGACTGTACCACAGCTATATAGCCAGCTTTAGGTGTGCCCTATCCATGCCGTGACAGTACATTAAAATGAAGAATTACAGAAGCCTCAGTTCAGGTGTTATCACGCTATCACCTTGCGTTTCTCATTGGGAGAATGAGAAAGCAGCACGGCCGTCAGCCTTAGCACACGAGAGGTTGGCAGAGATGGGCTTCCAAGTCTTTTTAGTCTTCCTGTATGGCTTCAGCAAAGCATGTCCATATGCCTCAATTTCTCAATCTGTACAAGGGGAGCGGTTTTTAATCACTGAGTAAGGCTGCTGTGAGGTTAAATTAATTACTCCAGGTAAAGAGGGTTATGTGCTTTGAAGGCAGGTGTTAAACAAAAGCAAAGATTTATTACTAAAGGAACATGATAGGTCCATTTGAACTTTGTTCAGGAGACTGCAGTATTTTTCGATTAGTAGCTTTTGGCAGGGGGAGAAATTGCGCAGGTGACCTCAGGGAAGTAAACCACAGGAAGGTGTGTGTGAAGGCATTCACGCTCTTGCTAACGTTATTGTAAATCTTGATCCTTTAATAAAGCTGTGACCTTGGAGTTGACAACTAGTACGCCACGGAGCAATATATAGCATGGCACCAGCCTTGTAAATCTTATGTAGTTTTTGCCATTGACATAGACAACATGTAAAGTGAAATCAGGCAGCTGAAGTTTATGAAACACGTTTATTTGAAGGAAAGCATTTTAAATCAGAGTTTTTAGGTGAAAGGAAACCAATGGCCCTGCCAACTTTTTATTCCTCGTGATAAAACATGGTTGTGAAATGAAACCTTAACAGTGAAAGCTTGTAGAACTGCTCATAAAATTTTGCCATTTGCAGGGGGCAACTGCCACCGAAGAGGTATAATTTAGATCACCCTTGCACAGGTGTTGTACAACTTTGTACATCTGCTTGTTGTACAACTATTGTTTTGGTTGCTTTCCTGACAATGCTGCTGCAAGAACAGCACGTCTCCTTGCCAACATGAATAAGGCAGGGGTTTGTTCTGTGGGAGAGGTTAAAGATGGATGTGAGCAGACAGGGAAAGGGAGAAAGCCCTGTAGCTTCAGGGGGAATCAAAAGGTGCCACATGCAAGGGGAAGGACATCCTTTGCTCTTCCCGGGTGTATCTGTATCACTGCCGACAGAACACTTGCACCCACAGACAAAAGTAAGGACAACACTCCTACAGTGGTAGCTTATTTCATACATATAAGAAGTTCTCCATACATTTTTTAGGTGTGCAGGAAGCCATAAATCAAATAAGTTTTCCCCTATATTTTTGTCTACCTTACTTTGGCAGGCCAGATTTGATTATTTTTATTTTTTTTTAGTTACTCATATGTTCCCACAAATTCCACCCTTTGGAGCAGCATTGACCATCTTTGTGACTGAGGAGTTTTCTTTCCCAAAGAGAAAAGAAAGCAGCTTTCCCAAGCACATGAAAAATTGAGTCTTTCTATTCCCAAAAAGGAGGCACTTTCTGATTCCAAGAAAAAACAATAAAGACCTAAAGTCTATTGGGAGTTTTCTTGTTAATGCATTACCATGTAATTAAAGCTGCTTTAATCACTGTACAAACTTATATGCGTGAACATGAATTTGAATTTTATTTTTTTACAAATCAACTGCATCTTTGAAAGATACTATGTTATAATGTACATGTAAAAAAAATAGTACATTTTCTTAACTTACATAGTAAGAATACAGGCTAGTTAAAAGATGCTGTCAATCTCTTGAACGGGTTTCTATTTTTTTATTATAAACATAAGATTCACTTCTTGCTATCCTTTCAAGACGGCTTTCACTTACCAACTTAGCTAATTTTGAGTCACATCTTGAGCTGCGAATGGAAACTTACGTGCAGTCTTATGCGGTCAGTGATACTGTCCTTGATAGTAGGTGCTATGCCTGATACTGTTTTAAGGGGGGTTTGTTCCAATTTGTTTGGTCGTGTAGCATCCGAAAAGCTGCCGTTTGTCGTCTACTTCCAGCACTGCGTTGTCACCATCAATGTACACAAGATTGGCCTGCTCCTGGCATGGAGCTGCAAACAAATAGGAGAGGCTGCTCTCACAGCCAGTGTTTCTGTACACTGGACAAGCAGTGAGTGCAGGACCATTGTGTTTTAAATAGAGAAACTGACAATATTTTCTTGTATCCTTACAAAAAGAAGAAAAAAAAAGAACACACTTTTTAAATTAAACTGAAATGTAATTAATAAAACAAGAATTTAGAAACAAAACAGCGCTTAAGAAAAAAACCAACATTTTTAGGTCCACTTGTGTTAGTAACACTCCATTAATTGCAAAAGGCTAACTTTTAATAACTGTGTTTATTTACAGAACATGTTCTTCCACTCTTTTGCAGTAGTCCTTACGTACTGTTTGGATGATTCACATGCTCATATTCTAAGAATGACCCATCCAGAACTCTTTCAACAAGGACTTCTCCAGCAGTGTTTATGTCCTGAAAGGAAAAAAAAAAGAATAGTTTATTGACTGTCAAGATAGTAATTAATGTGTTAATAGATTTAATTTTGACTGCTTGGGTTACCAATTAACAACTGGTTTCAGTGGGTTTACATCCACTTTCAAAGTTTACTGCCTAACTTTCTACTTCTTAGTGGTAAACACTGCAACATAAAGCAAGAGAAATCATTATGAAACTTGAAATAAATGAGAATGTCAAATGCAGAAACAGATTAATTCAGTGATTATGCAAAACCCAACAATGCTCATGCTATTTATTGGAAAGTCAAATTTGATGATTCATATTATATTAGTGTTACAGAAATGAATACTCAGGTCTTAGCTATACTTTATGAAGCTATATATGTGAGCTATCATTAAATTGCTATCATACACAGGTCTGTTTCTGCCATGTGCATGAATTATAGGTTCAAATTATTAAAATGGTTCTTCACTCCTGCCCTCTGTTTGGACATCATTTTCTCTAGCGCTTTTGCCCATTAAAAAAAAGTGTTATATATCTTTCTTTGGGATTTTGTCTGGATGAGTATCAAACATAAATATAAGAAAGCACTAACTGATATTCTTGAGAAATTCTAACAGCGTGTTAATGCTTGTGCTGCATTTTCTAGCCCACTCAGACAGTGAACAGCTGCAGCACCTTTCAGAAGTACAACTGTGTCATCTTAGGGTCTTACAGAATAAAAATGGGTTGTTGAAACAACTTTTATTTAAAGTATGTAGGTTTTCATTTGAGGATCTCCAGATCAATTACAAACATGAGTCGGGTACATAATACCTCTTAAGAAATGAGGAAACGGAGTACTTTTCCCTTGTCCCACTGTTAGACAGCAACAGAACTGAGGACAGAATCCATAAGTTGGCAACTCTGAGTACCAGACTCTGCTATTTCTGTACACATCTGCCACACTTCGTGACTTCATGGTGCAGTTATCTGCTCAGTTCTTTTCATGACTTCTTGATTGTAAAAGGTGTGGAAGAAGATACACATAAAGAAATCAAGTCCAGTAGTTTGCAAATACCATTACTCACTATGTGGTCTTCATAATGGAGTGTATGTCTGAGTTGAAGATGCCTTATAAAATTTCTGCTGAAATAGCTTGGATCTCTCCCAGGTGTTAAACAACAAATTGGACAACACTATAAATAAATGAAAGGAAGTATCCAATTATCATCTTGGAGGTCTTACAAGAGAAATATTATCAGTGCTTAAAAAACCAGAAATGTGAAATAAGTGGATCTGTTATGGTCAAATGGCATTCTCTGAGCAAGACAAATACTGCTAGGCACAGTGCACTGTCAGACCAACTGTCAGTTATGCTGATCCCTGCTGTGTGATTTGTGTCTGCAGACATCCCAAGGACTGTCAAACTATATAGATCTGATGGTTAATGTATTCCCTCCTACTAGCTACAAGAGAACAGTTATGCAAAAGCATTTGTTTTATCCAATACAAAATTTATCATCTAAACAATTAATGTATCCATTTGTTTATCATTCAAACAATAAACTAATAACAAATAATATATTTGGTTATATGTATTTGTTATAAAGTGCTGCAAGAAACATACAGGATTTCTCCAGTCATCAATACCAAATTAATTCATCTGTGTGCTTACAACTGAAGTGCCTAAAACACCTAATCAAATGAAAAGCTGAATTACTTCCATTGGATTCTCTGTAATATAAAAGTTGCAGTTGCTACAATGTTTATTTCTTCAAGCAATGTCATGAGAACACTGTGTATGCTAAAAAGATGATTATCATGGAATACACCATGTGTGAATATACTATGTGTAGACTAAAAACAGCTTTATGACATGTTATGATGATGAACATTGTGATAGAACACGCCAAAAAATCCCATGCCTTTCTTAGAACTAAAAGTCCGATGGGTTTATTCTAACTTTGAAATAAAAAGGTTGAAATAGCTGTGCCAAATAATTTTTTCAGGTACTCCTGAAATCCTGAAGCAGTTACTCCAGAGGTATTTCAGAATTAAAGGGAAGGGTCAGTGTGTCAGTAGCAAACAACAAAGTGCACGTCTCAGCATGTTCCCTCTCTTTGCTTTGTATTAACGATGTGGTGCCTACAGTTTATAAACCAACTAAAGCAGTTATGAAACCAGTATAGAATCATAGAATCATAGAATGGTTTAGGTTGGAAGGGACCTTGAAGATCATCGAGTTCCACCCTCTCTGCCATGGCCAGGGACACCTCCCATTAGACGAAGTTGCTCAAAGCCCCATCCAGCCTGGCCTTGAACACCTCCAGGGATGGGGCATCCACAGCTTCCCTGGGAAACCAGTTCCAGTGTCTCACCACCCGCATAGTGAAAAATTTCATCCTAATATCTAATCTAAATCTAGCTTCTCCCATTTTGAAGCCATCCCCCTCATCCTATCACTACATGCCCTTGCAAAAAGCCCCTCCCCATCTTTCCTATAGGCCCACTTTATGTACTGGAAGACCCCTATAAGGTCTCCCCAGAGTCTTCTCTTCTCCAGGCTGAACAACCCCAACTCTCAGCCTGTCCTCATAGGAGAGGTGCTCCAACACCTTGATCATCTTCATGGACCTCCTCTGGATGCACTCCAGCAGGTCCATGTCCTTTGTATGCTGGGGGCCCCAGAGCTGGACACAGCATTCCAGGTGGGGTCTCACGAGAGCAGAGTAGACAGGGAGAATCACCTCTCTCAACCTGCTGGCCACACTTCTTTTGATGCAGCACAGTATGCGGTTGGCCTTCTGGGCTGCGAGTGCACATTGCCGCCTCATATTGAGCTTCTCATCCACCAATGCCCCCAAGTCCTTCTCCTCAGGGCTGCTCTCCAGCCATTCTCCACCCAGCCTGTATTTGTGCTTGGGATTGCCCCAACACCCATGCAGGACCTTGCACTTGGCCTTGTTGAACTTCATGAGGTTTGCACAGGCCTATGACTATGACTTAAAATATGCTTGTAATTTTTACATTATTTGTAGGTAAACATAGTTCTGAATATTGTTTTTTACATTGTTTCAAATAAATGTGCAACAGAGGCTGTATAATGCATATTACTCACGAGTTTCTCAGGATCAGCTTGTGTATGCAACTCTGAATTGAGCAAAGGTTTTAATAATTTTCTACATTTTAAGGCTTAATTCTGCCCTGCAGCTGCAAAATACAGCTATTTATGAATTTGCCCTGAGCGAAAAAATAAGAGCTTGTGCACTGGTAGGTGTGATAAAAATTATTGACAATTATTTCTGTTGACCAAAGTAAATACAGAGTCTCATCTGAAAAATACAAAATTTGGCAAAACGTTATACATTAAAGCATTAACTCAGATAAAGGTGAGCACAGTATACACTCTGAATGAATGCTTCGTTTAATTTACTCGGAGCTCTGACTCCACAATTACTTACTAATAAGATCATGGTTAAAGTGGTGAAAAAAATAACCTGCAATATAAAAGAGAATGGATCACGTTTCCCCCTTCCCACCCGCTGTGGGAAATGGGAGTGTTGGTTGATTTGTCTACAAGTCCTTCAGTCTGTAACCCCTCCAGAACACCTCTTCTGCGAGATGTGAAAATCAGAGTCTGAAATGCCTCAGCAAATAACGATCAGGGAAGTAAATTACGCTTGTCGAGATCTGAGTCGGCACCCTATGGACCTCCGTCCTACAAACAGGGTCACAGTAAGACCTCGCAGCCTCCGTGGACCTTCAGAATGAAGCCATTTATGTGAAGTTATCTTAACTTTAAAAAAAAAATTAAAAACCCTACTATGACAGACTCCTATATAAGGCCACAGAAGCAGTTCTCAAATTATAACCTCAAACCCCAGATGAGAATACACAGCAAATGCTGCACATAAATCTGAGTTAGGGCAGTAGAAATAGCACATGGGGGATTTAAAAGCAGGCAAGTCACTGAACCTAATAATGCTCCTTGTCTTGGCTGTAAGTTGCTGTTTGTTGTATCCATCATAAGACTTCCTACACCATTTTCGGTGCTCCAACCAGCACTTATCATGATAGGAGCGCTAGTATTTTAAATATCATGTGCATTTGCTTGTCTGTGAGAGGTGGGGAGAAGGAATGAATACAGGTACATTTTTCCTCCACTGTGAAAACCAATTAATATATTTTCTCTTTGCCTACTATCTCCTGTCAGTAATGCTTGCTAGAATTAATCGGTCTAACATGTGAATTCAGTAAAATGTATACTTGCGTACATTACCGCTGCTCTCCTTTCCCATCTGTGGTGAGACAGTGGCCCATTAGCTCATCCTCATTTACTCCACACTGGCAGTAAGGACAGGAATATCTGGGAATAAGAGGTAGTATATCGTTAATGGATGCAGATATAGCGGATATATTTTTAGTACTGCAATCAATAAAAGAAGTATTGATATTTCTTTGGCCAGATATCATTAGAACCTTCTTTTGCCATAGCTAAAATGCAGCACGGGTGTATGACATGTACCCGGGGGGGATGTACGCTAGCCTGGCAAAAGGTCAGCTTTGCTAATGGACGCTGCAAACACTGCACAGAGCTGTGCCAGCATGTCAGGATATTGATCCACAAAAGCTCTTTTAACATAACCGTGACCTTAGAGAAGAACAGATGAACATACTGAACACTACAACTATGGACATTTGATAAAAGCCTCATTTAATTGCTGTGATACACTTGGAGCATATGCGTGACCAAACTACCAATTCTCAGGAGCCCTCATTAAGTATTGACACTTTCTCACAGAGGATTCCTACTTAGTTTTCAGCACAGAGTATGGCCTTGTTGCATGGTGGAGACACTGTTTTCAGGTTAGTGCAGTTCTCAAGTGTGTGTGGATAACAGTTCAAGTTTTTCTAACCATCAGAAGAACAGTAACTGATAAGGAGATAGGTCTTCTAAGCAAGCAGCCTGAATAGTGTGTCATTTAGGAAATCAATTAACAAAGAGTATAGGGACTTTAATTACATAAATCAAAAAAAAGAATTTTAGTAGTGATATCAAAAGTGCTCCTAATTGTTAATGGACGAAAATAAAGCCCATTGAATCTCAAGACCTCACTTATTCTAGAATTACTAGGTGCCTAACGGATTGCTCTAACAGGTCCTGCACTCAAAGAGAATGAAAGAGACAATGAATTTGAACTTTTGACATACAACACACAGGTATTCTGTAAATATATACATATATTTTCTCTATATACTGTAAGTGTATAAATAAGAAGAGCTGTCAGTCTTCTTAATTCAAAAACTATTTCTGAAGAACAAATTATTAGAAGAGAGCCAATTACATTTAGATTATTGTTAGTCTTATTCATTCTGGAAATAACCAACATTTTCAAGGAGTTTTATTTGAAAGTAAACATAATTTAAACATAATTCTCCCCCAAGAAAAACAGCAAAAACTGCTGACTTGTCAAAATATGGTTGTTTCTACAAAACAGGACACATGGAGCTAAATTCTATCAAAATCGTACTAACTGCAAGTAAAATGTATTATTTTGTAGTCATACACAAAAAAAAATAATTACTGTCCATTTTAAGTACTATTTGAATATTATGATTTTAAAATATTAGTAAAGGATTCATGCTGAATTCTATGAAACAGAAACAAGTTCCAATTAAAAAAAACACCACACAGAGAATTCTTCTACCAGTTTGACTTTACTATGTTGGGATAATAAACTCAGAAATGCTTTTACAATGTCATCAACACTGAGGTCTGCCTTGTTACAGCATCTCCAAGCTCCTGTACAGGTCCATATTTTTCTATATATTTTTCACAAGTTCTTAAATGAGCTCTTATTTCACTCAGACATACCGAAGCAATAGGAAGCAGCAGCTTGTTATGTTATATACCATGACACATTCCCACTCATACATCACTCTGAATATTTTCTAGTTCAAAGCCTGACCGCAACATTGTGGCTATACCTAGGGAAGAGTAGGCATCTCTTTCTATTACTGGCTCAGTTCCTCAAGCATTTGTTACTGGTTCAGTATTGCTCTAATACATTTTATAATAAAAACATTCAGCTTATGAGAGTAAAGTCAAGTTGAGTGAAATAATTATTGGTTTGCAGTGACTTCATTTGTCCCTTATGTTGGCTTTTAATATTTTTGAATGAAATTTGGCAAAAGGGAAGCATTTCTAGTTTTGGGGGGGGGACCCTCCCAGTTCACACCTTGCTCTGTTGTTAATGGTCAAAATCAAGACCAACTCTGTTAAAACCAGAAATATTCCAACGTGAGGGCCTGATTCTGACCTCAGTGAAGTCAGCAGCAAAACTTTTTTATAGATTCATTAAGGATAAGATTTGGATTTCATATTGCTCCTACTATTGGCTGTCCTATTTCCTTTAGCTTAGAACCTCCAAATAACAAACCTGGTGAAGCACAACTGTAAGGTATTTTCTATGACGAGAAAGGATATGAAATTATATGAAGTCACCATGTTGAGATATTAAAGTATCTGCACAGAAACAGTGCAGAGACATTAATATTACTTATAGGTTGTTCGATATTCTTTACCTTTAAACATTGATGACTGGTTCTGGTGAATCTTGGTGAAGAAATGCCCTGCCCCAGATGTCTGTGCCATGGCTCCACGACAAATGATCATCCTTGACTGCAGATGCAGCAGAATGAAAATGCTCAGGCTGCAGTCACTTAATTCCAATTTCCACTCTCCGAGTGGGAACTGCAAATGAAGTTAGGTTTATACCAACGCAGCAATCCATGCACTGGCGTGACTGAGGCACTGCAGGAGCATCTGCCAAGGGTGGTGTGCCAAATATCAGAAACAACATACAAAGGCACCTTGATGCTATAATGCTTTAAATGCACTGTCCTTTTCATAGTGGCCTCACTGATGGCTGTATGCAAAAATATACAGATAACGCTTTCTACAGCCATAAGAAAGATTATAAACCCCTGCAAATATCCATACTTAGATAACTTCTTGTGCTCTGCCACTGGACAGCAAAAAAGCAGTACTCGGACTTTGCTAAGTACTGAAGCCGAGCTAAGCCATACCTTGCTCAGCACTTCTTAGCATACCTGTTACACTTGGGTTCCTTCTGCAAAACATAATTTTTAAAAATACTGAAATTAAATTCAGCATTTAGCTACTGTTAATATCAAGGTGTTCATGCATTTCATCGTTAGTTTTAAGTAAATCTTTCTCAGATAGAAAATCCATGGCAAAAAAGGTAAAGAACCAATAGTGTTAACAACAAATACACTTTTTTTGCTGCTTTTCTTATGTTCTCTGTAATTCCCCACAACCCTGCAAAGAGCAGTCTTTCAGGAGTTCACACATTTACTTGCTCGTTTACAGTTTATGGTATTTTTACAGTGCTGCTGATAGACAAGAAAGACTTAAGGGTATTGTTTTGCAGTTAACAAGACGGGAAATTATTAAAGCCAGATGAGAATCTGGTCAGAGAAAAAAATAAGCATGAGTCAGATCTATGCTGTACAATCACCTTTCACAAACCGACACAGGTATAAACATATGAGGGGGGAAGAGGACTGAAGGGTGTTCATTATACAGAAAGAGGCACAGAAGTAAATATTCACAAACATGGGAGAAAATACTTGGTTTTACACACGTTTTCAAGAAAACATGTCTGAATTAAATCTTGGTTAAATGTTTTTCCTATCAATATATGCTCTGTCCTCCACCCCAAAGTCCTGTTAACATTTTGCTCTGCACCTTGTTTTGATGAAACATGATTAACATGTTCCAGTTAACAGTAGCATTTAAAACTTCATTTGCACCTGAGTAAGTGATGTTTCAAAGGCTTTATTTACATTTAAGGAAAAGGGCTCAGTTTACGTAGCTTTACCCAAGGAGGGAGGGCAGCACAGGGCGTTTGTTTTTTTTCTAAAAAAAAGTCATGTATTTTAACAGACGCAATTGTGGCCAGGAATTTTACAATTAGGCAATGACAGTGTATGAAAAAAAGTGATTTGTCCTTTCTCCAGCCAAAGCCAACAAAGCCAAGAGGATTCAACTCCCATAGGTTTAGGCTTGAGCTTAATATTTGCAATGGCACTGGTGGAGTATTTTAGAGGCCTTTTAGATATGGAATGTGATCAATCACAAAAATTTTTTCGTCCATCATCACGCTGGTCAAGTTTCTCTGTTTAGACATGGCCTTAAAAAGGTATCTTAATGGTGTTAGTTCTTGTGCATTGATACATTTGTGGAATTATTTAGTAATTACTGTTCAAGGTTTCAAATCTGTGTTTCACTTTCTGTGCAATTTCGGTATGTGCTCTCCATTTTCTTGGCAATATCAGTAGCTGGAATTCCTTCAGAAGGAAGATAAGCAGAACATTAAGGGCACATCCACACATTATTCTTTAAACTTGCAGAAATACAGGAATGACAAAATCTACACGTAGAAAGAAACAAAACTGAATGTGATAATCCCACCAAAACATGCTTCAAATAATGCAGGGTATATAAAAAAAGAATTAAAATTTTGCACAACATGAGGTCCCCAGAGTAACGTATTTGTCCTTCTTAGGATATATTGTTAAGAAGATTGTGGGTATTGTTCCTGCGGCACTACTTGGCGTCAAGTAGAGCACTGAAAAAAGGCAAGCTGAGCATCCTGGTAGCGGTGAAACCTATGTGACTGTGAGGACTCATTTCAGAGCAAAAGTGAGGAACCCATCCTCTGCGGGGCAGGCAAAGCCTGCCGACCATGATTTCACAACTTGCCGTCACAGCAAAGACTTATTTCTTTTTTCTAGTGTTGCTTACTGTAAGCCCTCCTAAGCTCGTAAACAGAAGAATACTCCATGTTGCTCCTATGATGGACAAGAATCCAGGTTGTTAAGATAAGGGAAATTCTCCAATACATGATGAAGCCAGGAGAATTACATTCTGAGGTTTTAGGCAGCAGTCGCAGGGAAAGCGTTAGGCTGTTGTGTGGTAAGTGGTTTGCTGACCTAGCCAGCACAGGGTTTGGACTGGGTAAAGGCTTACCTACCTCTGGGATGGTCTTAGCCACTTTACTTCGCTAGTTTTAGGAACAAAACCAGATTGTATTAGTCGTTATGCAGCTGCTTTTGAAAGCTTTTTGTCAATTACGGATATGACAGATAAGCTTTGGTGAATCTGCCTGCAGAGATTTAAGACATTACTGCCCTCCACTATCTCAGATAGTGCACGGCTGCAAAGCTTCAGTATCTGAGCACCAGTGCTAATGGGACAGGAGACAGCCTTTCTTTGCATTAGATTGTGGCTCCCCATCACATCGAGATAGGGATCTGAAGGGTCTCAGGTAGAGTGACAGCCTGGGGCCGCAAGGAAGGACAAAACAAAGGACGCACACTGACTGCCAGCCCCTCTGGCTTTGCAGGAGCTAGAAGGAGTTGCTGTGCTAGACTGCAACCTGCAGTGAGCGCATTGCTCGGCCTGGGTGAGGGTGAAGACAGCAGGCACATAAGGGCGAGGAGGTGGCAAAAGTCCTTGCACCTCTATGAAAAATTTGCACTTGTGCCCCTCTGCTAAGTGCCACAGCCCTGCAGCAGAAGCAGCAGGAACAAACTTGGGTCTGCAGCCCCAGCTGCATGAATGCAAAATTTCACTTGAATAAACTGCCGACTTTGCGCCGAAACAGGTAAGGAGCAGGAACATTCCTTTTTGCCAGTTCTGCTTGGAGATTTAAATGCAGTAGCTTCCAGAAGAAAGGTACCTAAAAGCATAAATCACTGTGGTCCTGATGAGCAGGGTCACTCAAACCAGCTAGTACTGGTGGTCATGCTGTGCCAATTTAGGATGTTGCCACTTGCACCCTCCTGTTTGATCATAGAATAATTTAGGTTGGAAAACACCTTTAAGCTCATCGAGTCCAACCACAAACTTAAGGTTACCCACCTTTCCTTCTGTCTCCTCTTCCAACCCTCCAGCTCAGCAGAAGGTATCGTGTGCTTATCTCTCATACTCAGATTGGCATTTTAGTGCAAATCCACCGCTTTTAGAGTTGCTAAAATGCTAACCTTTGCACCGGAGCTGCTAAGTCACAAATCCACATTGCCCCCACCAGCTCTGCTATGTCGACAGTAGCTCCAGCAGAGGAGTGGAGTTGGAAGCTGAGGTAAAACCTTCTTAAGCCACTGTAAAGCAACTTGCCAAGCTTGCCAGTGCACTCTGCAACAGCATTTCTAACATACTTAACAGCCTGTGATCGATCTATAGGAGGATTTCAGATGTAATCTCTTCTTTGGAAGCTTTCTTCATATATAGCTCCGTGGAGTCACATAAAATACAATCAAAGCCTAAGTCAGACAGAAGGTGGTATCTTGCAGTTACTTCACAGAAGTATAAATGATTACACAAAGTGCAAAGCGAGTACAGCCAAGCCCCAACACGCTCCCTGTCCAAGGATAAACTCTGAATTGTTACACACTGCTTGCCCTCAGGCAGGCTTTAACTTAGATTATTCCCATACTTTAGACAGGGTTGAAAAGGTTTCTTTGTTTCCCTGAGGAACAGAAGAGTCTTCTATAAATAACCCTGTACAAGGTTCACACGTGCTGTCTGAGAGCTTTCCCCTTTAAACGTCACAAAATATAAAATCAGATTAGCCTTTGCCAGTTTGTCTGCCTTCCACCTAAAACTGTCAGTAGCCAGAAAAAAAAGGGTAGTATAAAGGATATATGGATTGGCAAAGAGCAACTACACCAATGCATTATGCACAAATAGTCCGTCAGAATTAGTCAGTGATTTATTCTATTGATTATAAAAACAATTTGCAAGAATGTCGGGTTCAATAGCAAAAGCCCCTCCACCCTTAACCCAATTTATCACTCTGCTTTATTTGCTTAGTCTGTAACCTAAACAGGTAAAACAAATAAACAGAAGTTGAAACGGTTCAAATAAAACCTCAGCATCTCAGGATACTGACCCTGAATATTGCTAAAGCCCTACTTTTCCCCCCTTCCATTTAGCTCCAAACAATTGCCTCAAGTCTCTAGTCAGAGGCTGCATAACACTTCTCAAATCCAACAAAAGCTAATATATTAGTTCTTGAAGATACTGAGGATGCGGTAAATAGTTGCATTTTTGGACATACATACACATGTATGTCTCAGCTCAGGAGCACATAATTTTCCATGATCTGTGAGCTGGAATAAATAATAAAACCAAGCCTCGTCAGGTGAATAGCAGAAAAGACGCAGCTATGTGGCTGGATTTCTGTTGAGAAGGAATTCTGCAAGTTGCCTACAGTTTCTAAGGCCAACAAGTTGTCCTGGAAACTAAGAACGGGCTAAGAAACATGCTAAGAAGCCTTTTATCCTTCCTTCCTTCCTTCCTTCCTTCCTTCCTTCCTTCCTTTCTTTCTTTCTTTCTTTCTTTCTTTCTTTCTTTCTTTCTTTCTTTCTTTCTTTCTTTCTTTCTTTCTTTCTTTCTTTCTTTCTTTCTTTCTTTCTTTCTTTCTTTCTTTCTTTTTCTTTTAATTTTTCCAAAATGATTCATAAACACTGGCTTAACCCATACTCCTGACTGCTGTTATCACTAGAAGAATGCCTGTGCCGGGTGCCATGTTTGTAAAGGGTCACCAGCAGGTGGTTCATGTTTGTTCTTGCATTTTACACCTGCATCCGTCGCTCTGTACTGATTCTATTTGGGATCTTTATGCTATGTTTGCATCTGGACAAGACTGAGATTAGGTGCAATACTCCAATTATGGCTCACATTACATTTGTGGTGAAGACAACCATTAGAAATACTCACTTGGAATTTGAACCAGAAGAACACACTCACTCTAGAACAGCTGGTTTTACATGTTAATTTTTTTTTTTTTTTCAGTGATCTAGAATAACTGGCCTTATCTTAAAGCAGCTATCCCAAAATTGATTTTCTGGCATATCGTAACCTTAAGCAAATTGAGCTGGGATGAATCTAGGTATACTTCTAGGCATTTAACTGGGAAAAAAAAATAGAGCACAGGTGTCCCAACCTCTGTCTGCAGTCAGCAGAGAATCAGACACAACTTACTTAAGGTAATTCAGTCTTAAATGGGTTTGACTCCGGGGCTGCTTACCTGTGCCCACACCTACGGAGGAGGCATGCAGACAGTGCTACTGCTTTACACTTACCTATATGTTGTAACACAGTTACACAGAATCACAGAATGGGCAGGGTTGGAAGGGACCTCTGGAGATCATCTAGTCCAACCCCCCTGCCACAGCAGGGACACCTACAGCACATTGCACAGGACGGTGTCCAGGCGGGTTTTGAATGTCTCCAGAGTGGGAGACTCCACAACCTCTCTGGGCAGCCTGTGCCAGTGCTCTGACACCCTCAGAGTAAAGAAGTTCCTCCTCATGTTAAGATGGAACTTCCTATGTTCAAGTTTGTGCCCGTTACCTCTAGTCCTATCACTGGGCACCACTGAAAAAAGACTATTCTCATCTACCTGGCACCCTCCCTTTAAGTATTTTTAAGTATTGATAAGATCCCCCCTGAATCTTCTTTTCTCTAGACTAAAAAGCCCCAAGTCCCTGAGCCTTTCCTCATAAGAAAGATGTTCCAATCCTCTAATCATCTTTGTAGCCCTCTGCTGGACCCTCTCCAGCAGTTCCCTGTCCTTCTTGAACCGGGGAGCCCAGAACTGGGCGCAGTACTCCAGATGCGGCCTCACCAGGGCAGAGTAGAGGGGGAGGATGACCTCCCTCGACCTGGTGGCCACACTCTTCTTGATACACCCCAGGATGCCATTGGCCTTCTTGGCCACCAGGGCACATTGCTGGCTCATGGTCACCTTGTTGTCCACCAGGACTCCCAGGTCCCTTTCCACAGAGCTGCTCTCCAGGAGGTCAGCCCCCAACCTGTACTGATGCATGGGGTTATTCCTCCCCAGATGCAGTACCCTACACTTGCCTTTGTTGAATTTCATCAGGTTTTTTTCTGCCCAACTCTCCAGCCTGTCCAGGTCACGCTGTATGGCGGCACAGCCTTCTGCCGTGTCAGCCACCCCTCCCAGTTTTGTATCATCAGCAAACTTGCTGATGGGACACTCTATCCCTTCATCCAGGTCATTGATGAATATATTGAACATTTAGTAATACATGAGTGAATTGGGATCTGTCTCAGTTTTTCTCATTTGGCTAGAAGTTGCATCTGCTCTATTAGATACTATTGGAACAGGTTTCAATATCTTTTGAACACTGTATTTTTTACTATGACAGATTATTACTTTTTTCTTTAATATTAAGGAAATTTGAATATAGAATCAGAAAAACTAGTATCTGGGCATGTCTCAATATATGTATATATTTTCCAGTATACAGTGTATTTTCTGTAATGTTATTTTTACAGAAGAAAAGTAAAGTATGACCCACTTCTGAGTAAGAAATAAAAAGGGAAACGCAGTAGATTTGGCAGCTCCAAGATGAAAGCATCAACAAGTTCAGTATCTTTCAGTTTGCATCTGGCCTGCAGTAAAACTAGTAATCTCCTGTCAAAGTGATTTTCTTGGAAATTTCCATCACAGATATGGTTTTGGAGTAAAATATCACCATTTTCTGGGCCCAAACTCTGCAGTGATGATCATCTCATATAAACAGCTTTTACAGTCATGTTATTAACTTACCAAATCAAATATGTAATGACAGCAGAAGGACAGCAATATTTCCTGTGCTTGCTATTTACTTAGATGCTACCCCACTGATGAATAATAAAAGCAGATCTAAGAAGAGTTATATCTCATCTTCGGTAAAACCACAAAAATCAGGACAGCAGTACGCATTGTTATAGAAACTGCAACAAAGCATGTTTCAGCATATGTGAAATCTTGTCAGTCAGAATCAAGTCAACGAATTTCCTCTGTTAGTTACTCGTTGTCTTTAGTATCAAATAAATTGCGAGAAAAATAGTAATACCGTGCCCCTGGCTGAACTCTAATTTTGCCTATTGCTGCATTACTTTTGGTGTCACTCAGTTAAGATTTAGACCTCAGTTATACCCAAATTTGATTTCTTTGCATATCATTGCATTAATAATATAATGTGATAAAATGTCATTAACCACTATAAGATAATTAAGTGCAAAAGTTCTGGTAAATCACACACTCATTTAAAATCTGACGATGTAAGTATGAATAATATATCAAAAACATTAAATCATGAAATATAAAAGTAAAATGCTTTTAAAAAAAGCATTTAAAAAACCAAATAAGCCCTTAAGTGCCTGTCAATAATATGTGAAAAAAAAAATGGCATTGTTATCGTTGACATATGGGGAATGGAAGTCTCATGAAGACAGCGGTGAAACTGCATTAGAAATTTTAGGAATTGCCAATGATAATTTTCCAGTCCCAAGTAGGTGGGACACACAGAGACCTGACCGTGGTGGGAAGGGCTGGAATGATGACAAGACTGGAAGCTTGTGGTGGCGTGAAGATCAGTGGTCACAACGCCAGTGCTCACAACCAATTACATCAAATAAGGGCAGACAGAGTACAGGCTCAGCCAAGATCTGTTACATGAGCACGTCTTTGTGGCTGAGTAGGCATTTACAGATGTGTATGTATTTACTTAGATACACACATACAGATAAATTTACTACATCTGCTTGATTAGTTTCCTAGAAAAAAAATTAGTTAAAAAATAAAAAAAAATCTGAGAAAGTATTAGAGGAAAAACTTAACAATATTAATGAAAATTAGGGTGTGTACCAGAAGACTTCATTACATGGTAAGTGTTTCACAATATTTTAAATACTAAAATGCACAATTTCATTAAAACCTCTTTCTGGAAAAGGAAGGAAAGACAATAGTTAGAAGTAGATAGCAATCGCAAATATGACAGTAAAAATTACTAAATGAAGCCAAAGAAAAGTCAAGCCTAATGAAACTAGCGACAATAGAAAGAAATCTAAAGTATAAATGAAAGAAGGTAAAACAACAGCTAAAGCTCCGTACTAGATTGATAGGAGAGTGCTAACGGCGCAAAGAAGTGTTCAACAGTTATCTGCAGTATTTGGGGAGGAGCAAAAGGATGTATTTCTATCTGATTAGGGTATTGGATAATTTGCCAGCCCATAATGACAATGTAAGTATTAAACCACATTAATTAGGAATAAATATTCTAAAAGGAAGGCAGAAAGAACTTTCACCCAATAATCCTGGAAGAGTTGGCTGAGGAGCTTTCTGTCTTGCTATTAATCATTATTAACAATTCTGAGCATACAATGGAAGTCCTCCAATGCTAGACTCGAACAACACGGTTGACCTCATCAGTTATAAAATGTAAAAGATGAAGTTCAGTTAATAAAAGTATATTGATGCTCACTAACATGGTTTTAGAAATAGGACTTGGCAAGCTGAACTCAGGCTGTAGACTGATGAACTTACAAATATAATTGTGTTTTGTAACTGTGCTGATGTAATACACTTCTGCAGGGTACTTAACTTAGTCTTTTATGGCCTTCAAACTAAAATAAATTAACATTATATAATATGAATAAGATACTCAGGAAATAAGAAATGCTGTGTGACAGATCTTACAAAGTAGCATCAAAAACATACATACCTGACCTTAGGTAATATTTTTATGAACAATCTGGAAACAAATACAAAACCATCAAGCGACTGCATTTGCAGATGCCAAAAGCACAGATGAAATGATAAATCACGATGGCAACGGACATCGCACAGTGCGATCTGGATTCCAGGGTAAATTGGTTCCATTCAAAGAAAGTGAATCCTAAAAAAAAAGTTGAATGCAATGTCATATATCTAGGAAAAAAAATAATGTGTACTGTACTTCTGGAAGAGTAGCTAGTGGCTGAACACAACCTAGCAGCAGGGCGGAGAAGCAGCATGTACTTCCCTGGTAGCACTGCTACCAATGAAGGCAGATGAATTCTGATGGGAATAACAACAGTGGAAGTTGAAAATGAGGATATTTATTGCATTAGATTCACTGCTTTAAGTGCAGAACAAGTAAAGGAACCTCTGCTTAGTGCAACTCGCCTAATTTTTTTTTTTCTTAATCAAGAGGTAGAACCCTTCAGCTTAGTTGTTGTTTATCTGACTGCTGTGCACTTTTTACTCAATTTTGAAAGAAATAGCTGCAGTACACCAATGTTCAAGTAGGGCAAAGCTGGGCATTTATTGATTCACATCAGACAGCTTTTGATACTCAGACATAAAATTTCAATATTTGTCAGTTCTTTATTTTCTAGTTTTGAGGGCTTTGAGTATCATTCAACAAAGTATTCTGGAGAGTCGCAAAACTTTAAGGGGCTTGTTAGCTCTGGAGTGACAGTGATGCTCATTCGCGTGTTTTTAGACTGATTCCCCAAAGAGGTTAAACAATATCATCATCTTCTCTGTGTACATATAAATCAGTCTGGCAGCGCCTGCCCTTGCTAGAGCCTCCACCCAACGACAGAGCTGCTCTGTCCAGACTTGAGCCTTCTCCAGTTCCTCACCCAGAAACTCTCCCAGCCCCGTCTGTGAGCACTGGGCTGCTGTGGCCGCTCCAAATGCCCGTGCAAAGCCTCCCCAGCACCCGCTGCCGAGGCAGCCCCGGAGGCTTGGGGACCAGGCATCCTCACCCAGAACTCCCCATGGGGAGCGTGTCTTCGGGCTGGTCGTTGGGGCAGGCTCAAGGAATGAGAGAAAAATATCGTGTGAGAAGGCTCGAGCAGGCAGTAGCTCAAACAGGCTGAGCTCACCCTGCTAGCTGGTTTTATTAGCTCTGCTGACAACAGCAAGGGCTATCGAAGCCGTGATACTTGCAGAACACAGTCTCCATTGATGGGATACGAGCATGACCTTGAGAGAGGAGAGCTCAGAACATCACAACGTGATGAAACACTAAATAGTTTTCCCTCTTTGGCCCTTACTGTGGCTTCACCATCCCTTCAATCAAGGCACAGCATACTTCACATAACCCGTGCCCACAGGTAATCTGCCCCAAATTGCATTAAGGAGATGGGGATAATCGAAGGGGATAATACACAGGGCAATGGTTCCCGAGCAGAGGCTCTGGGATACATTTCCCCTGGGGTAACCTGAGCATGAGTATAATGAACACAGCTGCTGAACCGCAGAGCGTGTCCCCACCCACACATCAGCCACAGTTTTGC
The DNA here is from genome assembly GCA_017639485.1 of Pluvialis apricaria. NCBI lineage: Eukaryota > Metazoa > Chordata > Aves > Charadriiformes > Charadriidae > Pluvialis > Pluvialis apricaria. The sequence goes on along the minus strand of CM030008.1, from coordinate 122,137,963 downwards.
AATCGAAAATACATGTTGAAGCACAACAATAGATGTTTGTTTACCGGCCTAAAACGAGCACACCGAGCTGCCCTTCCTCCTTGTTCCCTTGTCCTCATTAAAAATGCTAAGATTGTCCAGGATTTCCTCGTATGAATTTCCTGTCATTTATGCAAGTCAAAAAGAGACAAATATTTCCCGCTGCCAAAAGGGAGACAGTAGAGCATGCACATATGTCCGGCAGCGGTGCTGTTGCCTTGAAATGTGAATTTCAATTTCACTAAGCGTCTTTACCTGATGACCCTTCATCTATTTACCTGATTTTAATGAAACTATTATATGAGACAGTAGTCTCTGGCAATGATATTATTCAGTATAGCTTTCTGAAACCTTAATATCTTTAACCTTGCTTAGAGTGAGTCATAAAATTAAGTAATTGGGTAAGGTCAACTGAAGTAGATGCATGCTACCTGGTGACAGCATGTGTTGCCATGAAGCTGGTTTTATAAAATCATGGTGTAATCTCTAACTTCTGCTTGTACGTTGAGGAACTACAGAGTCCCCCCAGGAAAAACACATGTGAATTCAGCTAAAAAGATAAGCCATATAAGCACAGATATTTTTAATTGTTAGCATTTTAAGAGAAGGTTCAAAATCTTTTTGTTAATTTATGAAATTACTTAACTTCTATGCTTCTTTCATGGAAATTTCTTTACCTGAAATTTATTTTTTTGCTATCAACATATAGGAAAATAATCTATTTAAACCCAAATAACTTTAAAAACTTCCTTTGGTATTTTGGTCTCCCTCAGTTCCTCATCTCTGCCTCCAGCTCCCATCCTATCTGCAGCTGTGGCTTCCACACAGGTTCACCGACCTTCCTACAGCAGCCACAAGGGCCTGCCTGCCTGCTTATCCTTCACTATTGCTCTGTCCTCTTCATCTAACTGAGATTTGGGTCCAATGCTTTTTCCTTGCAGTATTGCTCTTCCAGGTCCAGCTTTGTACACCGGTGTGGCTTTTTCCCCTGGTGTTTCTTTGCAAGCTAGTAACCCATGTCTGCTGGCTTAGCTTCCTAGACTTTTCTCTTGCTTTTTCATGTATTATTGCCTGGCCAGTAGCACTCACTGCTTTCCTGATCAATTTGACGTAGAAATTATTTGTAAGGAGTAAATTGTTTGGTCTGGGTTTTTTTGGTTGTTTTTTTTTTTTTTTTTTGGTTGTTTTGGTTGTTTTGGTTTTTTTTTATGTGAGAACGCATGCTTGACTGAACGTTCAATCTTCTGTGTACCTACACCACATTTTCCCCTGAAGAAACTTCCCCAGGAAAGGGACCGGCAGGCCTGAGTCAGTGGCTAGCTGAGGTATCTAGACAGATCACTGCACCAGGCTGGGCTTTTGGAAAGTGAACTAGAGAGAAAAGAGGCCCCGGGGGCAGCACAAGCAGGAGGGAAAGGGGAAGTGAGCTATGGCAAAGCCTTTATATTATTTAAAAAGGGTGTGACCACACAGACCACACTCAGATTAGAGGCACTACATCTTATTGCCAGTCTCAGCTGAGGAGTATAGGACCACTTTGATGAAGGTTTAGATTGGAATTAGGAGAAATTTCTTCACTGAAAGGGTTATCAAACGTTGGAACAGGCTGTCCAGGGAAGTGGTGCAATCACCATCCCTGGAGGTATTTAAAAGATAGGTAGATATGGTGCTTAGGGACATGGTTTAGTGGTGTGTTTTGGCAATGTTAGGTTGATGGTTGGACTCAATGATCTTAAAGGTCCCTTCCAACCTAGATGATTCTATGATTCTAAGTATAGTAGGTGTAGATTTAATGGATAATTCCTGTTCCTCAAGAAATAACCTCATTAATTTTTTTCACCTTAAACTGGAACAGAAGTTGAAATTTTGAAATCTACCAACAGGCATTTTGGGGGGGAGAAAAAAAACCTTGTCTGAAGTCAGGTAGAATGTTTCATTTTCAAAAAGCTTCTGTTTTGAGTTGGCAATGTCATGCTTTTGGTGTGTAATTTACGCTGTCATGTGAAATACCTTTCTGAATTAAATGGAATTACTGAAGGTAAAAATTTAAGCAGGCTGTTTGGAAGTGGTTGGAAAGTTTGGACTTTACCTTGCCATGGCTGGTACAGGACACAAGGCGTCAAGAGATTATACCCTGTGATTGTGGCTGTCCAATTTGTGAGCCAGTACTGTCAGACTCAATCTAACACACTCCTTTTCGGCTTGTGGACCGGACTCCCATTAGCAGCGTGAGTGCAGTAGCTGTGCCCATGGAAAGCATTTTCTAGTTCAGTTACATCTAAACCTATTCCTTCATATGCACCCAAAGTGCAGTGAGCAAGTGTGCTTTTCATCCAAATCAAAATAGTGCCAAAGCTATATCCTGTGTATTGCCCCTGCAGGTCCAGTTCACGCTGTCTAAGGAACATTTCATCAACTCCAGGGTGGCTGGAGTCACTCACAGCCCAGGCTTCCTTTGGAAGGGCTGGTCCCATCTTCTGCCCGGAGCCACGGCCCTTTTCTCCTGTTTGTGGAGCTTTGGCCAAGTGGTAAGCTGGATCACTTCTTAAAAATAGGGTTAATTTTCAGGTGCATTAGTTCATTGCTTCAGGTGATTATGTGTCCACTTGAGAAAGACTTATGGAGGTACAAAGTGGTAACACAAAATGGAGAGCAATTGGGGAGGGTGGAACTGCTTTTTTTTTTTTGTTAGTAAGTGAGGCTTAAGTTGGCTTCTGTTACTTATGAAGCTATTCTGTAAGTAGACATCCACAAGATGGCTCCTAAGATAAACAGAAACTCCCAGTAGTTATTTTTATTGCTGATTTTATTCAGCAGTCACTAGGGTTGAAAGAATTATTAAACCAACTAACACTTAGATTTTACGTGCTATTTGGACTGTTTCATCTTTCCCTAAACTCTTCAAACACACAGAATGAAAGGAACATGCAACTTGAATAAACATTTTTCAAGAGAATTTTTGGTTGTGCCATTACTAAAGAAATATCTCTTGAGTAATGTTTCTCTTTTGCTTTTCTCCTGCTCTTCAATTTTTTGGCCAACCGTAATAATTTAGTCATGGAGAGTCTAAACAGAGTACTTTCTAGGAATACTGCAAATTCTATTCATTAGGACCTGAATAACAAAATGTTGGCTTGAAAATATTACTTCTCACACCTTTTTGCATACAATAAAGGCAGTTTTAAAAAATTCTTTCTATCCAATGAGCCTGTGGTGTTATAGATTAATTGCATCTACTTGACTATTGTTAAATTCCAGCAAGCTTGAGATGGCCTTTCTATGGCTATTTATTTGTTTCTAATGCATTGAAATACCTTTTGCAGTGAAATCTGCACTGTTGATTCAAAGATTGAATTTCTTTAAAAGATGTGGAAAAGTTTATTTAGTCTTTTTGCTTTGTTTGGTCTCTTAAATGTGGTAAAAGAAATCTGTTTGTGGAAAGACAGAGAGACAATTCTCAACATACAAAAGACAGGAAATCTCAGATTGATTTTATCCCCTGGAGTAATATCTGGTGAACAATGGAAAACTCTGATGTTATCATCCCAGGGCGTTCTATTATTATTGTATGACTTTGCACTGCCTAGCGTTTTATTTATGTAACTAAAAACCTAGGAAAAATACTCTTTGTGAGCCAGGAAAATATTGATTGCTAAGTGAAAATCTACTGTTTGGCTCATTTTCATCTTCTCCTTCTGTCTCCAAGAGTAATTACTTAAATATATCGAAAAGTAGAAGACAAAATCCAGTTTAATACAACAATAACGTGCCACCATTCCCTTTTAAGAAAAAAAGATGAGAAAAAATTAGTATTAAGGTGTCTTTGCAAGTTCCTCTGCATTAAGGACATTGCCGTTTGACTGAAAATATTAAAATGTAACTGAATAGCAAAAAAATCGTAAAGTCAGTATCTTGGATCCCTTAACAACACAGCTTGCACTGGTAATGTGAAAATTTGTAGCTTCTCTGCAGACATCAGTGACAAAAATCTATGTGCTAGAAATATTGCATCTAGTCTTAAACCACAATCAAAACTGACTACATTAAAATTAACTTGAGGACATGATAGCTTCTCAATCCCCCGCTGCTGCTGTCCGTGCCAGCAGGCAACAGCATCGCTGTCAGTGGCCACGGTGGCCCGGGGTGGCGTGGGGCATTGGTCCGGCTGGCCGCCACGGCGTTCACGGGCATCAGCCCTGCCTCGGCATGAGCCCCAGCTCCCGGCCCAGCGCTGTGCTAGTGATGGAGTGTGCTCGCAAATCACCTTGCAATGACTTATAGGAAGGTCTGTTTTCATACATGGCATGGCATGGTCTAATTTACTACAATTTTTTTGCAAACTAAACTAAAAAGGTAGCGTCAGGTCAGGATTTATTTAGTGTTTTGCTATATAGCAGGGTATAAAAAAGAGCGCTTTACGTTTGATAGAAAATACTGTTTATTTTCATAGCATAGCAAGGAAAAGCATTTTTTCTTTAATTTCAGAGGATTTTCATGTGAATTTATCTCAGGTGAACAGCTGTAGTATGTTCATGATTACATCATGAAAAGTTCGGAAATCACAAATCCACTTGCCAATGCATTTTCACTTCCTCAGCTGTATCCACTTTTAAATTCTTTAATTATTGCCCCAATGAATTATTATTTTTTTTTAGATTGCTTAAGTTTAACATCACTGACAGCTGAGCTCAGAGAAATCAGAGTGGAATCTAAGGAACAAAACGGGTTTTAATTCATACTTCACTTATTTGTCTACGCTTCTGTGTATATATACTGTAACCACAGCTTACTTCACGTCCACATGGCATATACCTACTTGCTTTTGACTGCCTACAAGTCTAAGCTGTGCACTACCCATATACTAAGCCATATCCTTCAGTATATATGTTGATATGGGGCCACATTACGTGTTGGGCTTTTGCATGTGACTAAGAGCCGCAGGTACACTCAAGAGAGCAAAAATGAAACTGATTTGGGGAAATTAGTTCAAACGGTGCCTACACATCAAGAATCAGTTCGTTCGTCAGTCCTTGGTTAATTTAGTGATGCAGTTTCATCAAGTGAGGGCAACATCCCCAGGAATTCCTCTGACAATGGGCCCCCAGAATCTGGAAGATTATCCAACTACAGTTTAAAGAAACATAGAGCAAGGATGGCTGATTTAAGGTAGACGTCTGTGAGATCACTAAGAAAAGAGAAGGAAGTGTGAGAGAGAGTGTGTGAGAGTGTCCTGGTTTCAGCTGGGAAAGAGTTATTTTTCTTTCTAGTAATTGCTATGGAAGGAATGTCAGTAATACCTATTGTTTTTAGTTGTTCCTAAGTGTTGTTTACAATATTGAAGGCCTTTTCGTCTCCTCATATCGCTCCGCCAGTGGGAAGACTGGAAAGTCACAAGAAGCTGGGAGGGGACACAGCCAGGACAGCTGACCCCAACTGACCAAAGGGCTATTCCATAGCATATGATGTCATTCTCAGCATATAAAGCTGGGGGAAGAAGAAGGAAAGGGGGCATTGTTTGGAGTTATGGCGTTTGTTTTCCCAAGTAACCTTTACACCTGGTGGAGCCCTGCTTTCATGGAGATGGCTGAACACTGCTTGCCGATGGGAAACAGTGAATGAGTTCCTTGTTTTGCTTTGCTTGTGTGTGCAGCTTTTGTTCTACCTAGTAGACTATCTTTTTCTCAACCCGTAAGTTTTCTCACTTTTGCGATTCTCTTCCCCATTTCAACAGAGGAAAGTAAGCAAGCAGCTGCGTGGTCCTAGTTGTGGGCTGGGGCTAAACCATGACAGAGAGAAAGCGAATGAGTGAGCTTCACTTTTTCTTATGAGGAAAGTGAGAACAATTGCACCTGTTCCTAAATTTTGTAGCGAGTGGAGCCAAGGTTCTGGGTGCTGAGTTTGGGCCCACTTGCTTTCCTTCCTTTCTTCTTTTCTTCTACTTCTTCCTCTCTTTTATTATGCACAGGGCCCATATCTATATGAAAAAATTACATTGATTCTTATGGAATATTTTTAGGTTTACATATGTTAATAAAAAGAGGCTCGTAACTTAAAAGCCTTGGGGCAACACTGGCAAAGAATAAAAAATTGCTGTTAATCCTGGGCTGAGTCAGGGGAGTAGTAGATGGCTGCTTCTATGGGCAACAAAAGAGAGGTTGTAAAGAACTATTACTCTGGAAATCCCACCCAGAGCAGGATCAGTCAAGAGCTCCCAGCTCTTTCTAGCTCTCTCTAAGTACCGGGAGTTGTTCACAGGATGAGCTGTATTATCATGCCTGGAAGGAGAACTGCATCACCACTCATCCCCATCCCATGCCCATCAAAGGCATTGGGATTCGCGAGCTGGCCAGGACAGTGCCCAATTGATTCAGAAGAGCTGGAGATTGACCGTCTGCTACCATCTACTCCTCTTTATGACCCACCCCGAGGCATGGCAGGGGTTTAATCCTTGCAGCTGCAGATCTGACTTTCTGCTCCAGCCAGCATGTCTGTGAGTCAGAGGCACGTTACAGCCACCATGGGCTTGGTACATACAGGCTTGGTACATACTTGTGGCCCCTGGCACAGTTCTTACTGCCTGGGTGTGTAAAATCTTCCTTCAGAAATGGTTTTTTCCTTGTCTTTTAAGAAAACATGAGTTCATTCAGCACATGATGAGTTGTTCTTTCTTCTGTCTGTGTGTGGTGTTTTTTGTTTGTCTTGCAAGGCACAGAAGGGCATTTCAAGAGCTTTTCTTGGTGTGTGAAAGGCAGTGAAACTCAGAGGGCTACTTGTGCATGGCAGACTGCAGGGACCACAGCCTCAGACAGCGCAGCCTCATGCTGGCAGCAAATTCATCTTCCATACCAGTGACGCTGGTGCAGAACAGCTAACACAGAGGATCACATTGTGCAGGAGGCTTGTGAAGGCCATATGCAAATCCAAAAGCTGAGAAATCAGGTTCCTGGATTAACCTTGAGGAGTTACCACGTGACAGCTAACTGGCTGTAAATCTACGCTGGTACCTAACTGGCAATTATTTGTTTGTATATCAGTGTGTTTTTTTTAAAAAAAAACAACCAAGCAACCAAATTCCTCCCCCCTAATATGTAGGTTCTTGCGTGATTTTAGCTAAATTTTAAAATCTCACTTCAAGTTACGCTGGGGTGAATTGCTGTGCAAAACATCACTTCCGTAACTCTGCAGAAGCTTGAACTGAGCAAAAACCCAAATGTGCCCTTGAAGTTTGCAGGGAGCTGGGAGTCCGTGAAGTAAACTTTCAAGGGTATAGTTTAACCTGTAACTAATTTACAGGGAAATAGACATGTTCCATATTTCAGTAACTGCAAATGAAAGCATTGGATTCAACTTTAGTTTGCAGCATTTGCAATTCTGTACTCTTTTTCCTCTGTCATAAACCTACACAATAATACAAATATTATTTTATTAACAGGTGAAAAAAACCTTTCAAATAAATTTCCTCAGCAGCAGCTCAGTTCAGCAGAAAGCTCCCCGCTCTCTGACTCAGTGATCTGCACAAAGGAATCTCAGAACATGTAAGTTCAGAGACCTTCCAGCCCGAGGGAGTGAGAAATCACTCCTGGCAGCAGCAAGGAAGCAGCACAGGGGTACAGGATAAGCACTTTCAAGTCCAAATTTTACAGTCATGCTCTGTTTTTTTGTTTGGTTGTTTTTTTTTAACAATTGAAACAGTGGACATATTTTTCTGTCTCAGTGACGTTTTTGTTCTGGTCTATTCAAGACACTTTCTTACTATTTGTTCTCTTTTTCTATTCCCTCTGAATACCCCCTACACCCCCCACCCCATACTACACAATCTCACTTCTGTTCAGCCGCTCTTTTCTTTGATCCATCTCTTCCTCTGTGAAAAACAGTATTTTCACTTAAATAATTCAGATGGCTAAAGCATGAATTCATGATTTCGTATTATCCCTTTGTGCTTCTGTCCACTATCCGTCCTATCTATCTGTACACTGTCAGACTTTGAAAGCAAAATTTTGCATGCACATTGCCAGGCTCGGGAATGATACAAGTAATTGGCGATGACATATTATATTCCTTCTAATGTGCCTTCTTTCTGCTTTGTAAATAAAGATAATGTTATTTGAATCCTCTTTGACGACACTATTTTTAGCAACAGATCTGGGATACAACACCCTGAGCTACTGTGTTCATTGAAGATGGGGTTGTTTATCCCTCCTTAGCAGGGCAGGTAAGTCCAAGGCTGCATCAAAGGTTCTCCTTCACAGGAAAACACTGCACAGCCCACGAGACAGCAGAGCTGTGTGAAACTAGCGTGACAGCGCCAGTCCTTTCGACAGTGTCATACAAGGAGAGAGAACTGTCACGAGAGAGAGAAATTCTAAGGACCAAATTCCTGGCTAAAAAGAAAATGTGTACAACATGTTTTCATACACAGAGAATAAATTTTAAGCATGCAAATGTAGGTTTAGAATGCAGAGTTGCTCTAATTTAAAAAAAAACCCACAACCAACAAGCAATGCAATTACAATAAAAATGAACAATTTCTCACTCTCTCATGGCTAATAGCCACACAAAATTTGAATCTCTGCCAGAAATTGGAATAGAAAATTAAACCTTTGCCAGAAAGACATAATGCCGGTCAGAATTTTAAGATAATTTTTAATGTCAAGTCACGTGTGAACAGGATCAGGACTTCTGATCCACTTCAATCTACCAGATGTAATTCGTGTACTATTTTGAAGTAACGGATTACGAGGAATGGGGGAGAAGCACTGTTCTTCCAACAGTATGAGCTCCATGTGGAGCTCATACTTTAAAGTATCTGTGAAAACATTTTTTTGGAATAGCTCTGGGGAATTTCCAAATGTGGATAAGCCATAAATATTTGCAGAATGTTGGCCTTCACCTTGTTCTAAAAAATCTATCAAAGCCAAAATATTTTTTTCTACAATATTTAGTAGCTTTTGGATAACATTCCCAGGACATAATCCTGAAAAACAGTGAGTTGTATGGCCTGTTATTTTTCTTACTGCCTACATTGAATGAGTAACTAATTTTTCATCCACAGAGGAAGTTGCTGACCCAATTGACGTAGACGAATGAGTTAACACTAACTTCCAAATTACTGAATTTGTTAGGGAAGACAATTAGATACTACTTTTTCAAGTTTTATTTGGCTTTCAATTAGGATGTATTAATTCTGTAATATCAACTACAAAAATAACCTCATCTTCCTTTTGCTTTTTTTTAAAGGTTCTTATACATGAAGATTTACCATGGAAATTAGTTGCACGTATGAAATACTTCTGGCAGTGGACAAAATAATGAAGCTTGGCTTCTTATGCCTTGGTATATCATGCATCTGAAAAAGAATGTGTTATCTCCCATTTAATCTAAGTGATAATAAGATCTCTGCCTCTGACATTTGCATTTAGAAAGAAGTGATCTCATGTTTTAAGTCTTCCCTCAGAATAAGCTCTCTCCTGTACTTACCCTGGCTCACTTCAGTAATTTGTAAAAAACTTCCTGCTTCTGACAGGCCTGCCAAATACTCAGAAATTGGCTAATGATTTCCAAGCTTTACTGTTGAATTCATGGTCTATTATAATCTTGTTAAGCTTTGATTTCCAAAGACACAAGGGCTTTTTTGTGATGTTTACAAGCCCCATCCTAAGGACTGTCCCTGACAGTGTGTTAAAACCCAACCCTGATACAGTACTCTATATTTGTAAAGAACGTATCAAAATTACTCAATTGCCACTGATCATCACTGTTGCATTCCTTCCATGTCATTTACTTACTCAGGCTACAAATGTAAAAGCGGGACTTTGTATAATACCATGCGTTAACATGCCAATTTTGAAAATGACGTTATTTTGCATGATTTTCATTTCATGCAGTGACAATTAAGCGGAGACGGGTTACGCCAGAGAAACCCCAAACAACTCTTTACTTTTTAACCACTCTGGGTATTTTGTTGTTGTTGTTTGGTGGTTTTTTTGTTTGTTTTTTTTTTTTTTTTTAATAAAACCTCCAGAACTGAGTTTTTTGGGGGGGTTAATAGCTCTGCAAACCCCTGGCTGATCCACACACACACACACACACACCCGCCCCCGCCCCTCGTTCAACAAGCAGTGCCTCCCCCGGACGAAAAGCCGTCCGCGGCTGCCCAGTCCCGGCGGAAGGAGGGGGGGGGGTGGGTGTGTGTGTGTGTGGAAGGGGGGATATGGGGTGTGAGGCGAGCGGCCTGCCCGGCGGGGCGGCTGGCACTCCCCGGGAGCTGAGCCCCGAGCCACGGGGCGGGCACGGGGAAGCGCAGCGGCTGGGACCCGGGGCCAAACGCCATCCCTCGGCCCGCCGCGAACCAACCTGCCGGCGTCGGGGCGACCGCCGGGCCGGTTACCCGCCGCCGCTTCAGCCCTTGGCGGCGGTTGGTGACGGCTCCCCGCGGCCAACCCCCGTGGAACGCACCAATTGGGGGTGGCGGGGCGGGGGGGGAGAACAACGACAGACGGACCACACAGACCCACCCCCGCCCGGCCACCGTCGCCTCCCCCTCCTCGGCCGCTTCCGCCCGTGCGCGCCCCGCCCCGGCCCCGCCCCTTTCGGCCAATCACATGAGCGAGCGCGGGGGCCGCCGGGAGCGGGCGCTCCCCGAGGGGCTCGGCTGAGGCGCAACATGGCGGCGCGGGCCGGTTGCTGAGCCGTCGGTGGTCCGCGGCGTCGGGGCAGGCGGCCGGAGCGGGAGCCGCGGGTGGGCGGACGGGGCGAGGCAGGGGGAAGCCGGCGGAGCCGGGTGGAGAAGAACGAAGGAAGGTGGCGGGGCCGGCTCGGGCCCCCGGGCGGTGGAGGCAGCGGCGATGGCCCAGTGCGTGCAGTCGGTGCAGGAGTTCATCCAGGACTCGTTCGTGCCCTTGGTGGCCGCGCTGTGCAGCGAGGAGGCGGAGAGGCTCACCCGCAAGAACAGCCTGAGCTTCGCCGAGCTGGTGAAACCCTTCTGCCGCCTCACCTCGGAAGGTCGGTGCCGGTAGCGCAGCGGGGCGGCAAGGCTTGTTTACACGGGGCGGGGGAGGCGGCGCCGCCGCTCCCTTCCTCCCGGGGCGGGCAGGGAACCCGCCCGGCCGCTGCCGGAGCGGAGACGGGAGGCGAGACCCCCTGCCCCCGGGCCGTGGCGGCGGCTGCTGGCTCGGTCGGTCGGGTGTTAACCCGGAGCTGTGACGGGCTTTGCGGAGGCACCCGTTTGCCGGGGTTGTGCCAAGGTGGCTGTTAAGTCTGTTTAATTTTATTCGGTCTGTTCTTCTCTGTGGAACCTCGGGAGTTAGGTGTCTGGAGACATCACGGAGTGCAGGGCTGAAGAGAAAGGTGTCTGTAAATCTGGCGCTTCCAAGCGGATTGTTTCCCTTTTTTTTTTTTTTAAATGACTTTACTGTTATCTGCTTAATACTTGTCCCTGATTTTTGCTGTCCATCTGCTTGGATTTCACACTTGTGGTAAGGCTGTTAGTAAAGTACCCAGTAGCTGAAAGTATGGTCAGTCTTTCAGAAACATTAATTGTAATTTCAGCTGCAAGCCTTTGCTTTCTGTTACCTGTAGCTTTATTGTATATACTTATTTGATGTTTCTGCGAGTTAGACCTGTGCAAAGAGAAGGTGGGATTGAGCTGGTTATGTGGCATAGGTGAAATGACCATGTAAAGTACCAGCAAAACTAGAAATTGACCGCTTACAGTAAAACAACCCTATTGTTTTGCTTAATACTTAAATTAAAAAATAAAATCCAGGCAGTAACTTAAACTAAGCTATGCTTTTCAAGACACTCTTTGCAGAACAGAACGGCTCATCTGAATAGCAATGAAGTGACATTTGTCAGATTTGGTGTCTGACAGACACAGCTCAGGCTTCAGTCTCTTCATGTCATATGTTAAGGGAAAGGTGCAAGAAAATGAAACTTGTCCTGTCACTTGAGTTAGAGTTTTGCACTGCTACTTAAAAAAATGGCACTAACTTAAAAGCTAGTGTGTGTTTAAAATCTGCCTTAATTCTGTAGCAAGTCTTAATAACTTATTAACCATAACTTGTTTATAAATGTTTTTCCCTTCGTTTAGCAAAACTCATGGGCTATGTGAGAATGCAGCAGAGATAAAGGTAACGAATGCAGAAGCCCACATACTTGGAATTCTGAAGTTACTTAAATGTCTCTTTAGGCTTTTTGGTGAAAGGCCTTTAAAACACATCTAGCAAACAAAACCAGGCATACTATTCAAGATGAAACATTCACTCTGAAGGATGCTTAATTCTGTTGTTGTTCAGTTGTAACTGTTTGTTCCAGCTATAGCAACAGTTAAGGAACTTGCAAACCCAAATCATCCTCAATGTTCCCTGTGTAAATGCAGACTTCGATAGTATGTTGATGCTTGTATATCAAACTAGTCTTCACCCTGTTCTAATAAAGGAGTTAGTTATGGCTCAAGATTGGACTCCTTCCCTTGATATAATGTAAGACTTTGAGCGTATTACTTGAGAGACTGATGCTGACTCGATTTCTGCATTCTTTTAAAAACTTGTGAAGGAAAGCTCCACTGTTTGATTTTCATAATTTTGTAGTAATTTTTGATGTTTCTGTAATTGATCTTCTGCAAGCTCTGTCCTGTAATAACAGACACCCTCATGAACTGTGTCTAAATATCCATGACAGTTTTAATTTCCTAATTTTGCAGCTGTGGCCATTGTGATGAATCTTTGAGAAGGGGCATCCCTCCTGTTCTGTGTAGGCAGCCTGACTTCGACTGTCTGAACCATCCTGTTCAAAAACCTGACCTGAGGGTCAGAGAACCAAGAAGCTGAAGCTTGGTACAGCTGGTTTTGTTGCAGCGCCACTCTCTGTGTATTCTGATTCAACAGGCCGCAAGCCTGACTCCAATTCTTCGCTCCGAGTGTGACTTCCTCTTCTAGCTTCATGGAAAAAATGTTATTGCATGCTATATGTAACTTCTTGTGGTGAAAGCCAGCGTGCATGAGGGTAGGGAAAGCAGTACTAGGCATTTTCTTCAGACAGAAGAGTAGTTCAGTGTGATAAAATTTCTCAGGAGTTTGTGTAACAGTTAGCAATTTCTCTAGCTCCAGAATTTGTGGAGCTCTATGAAGGGGAAACATAGTTATTGCAGTCTGCATAAACACTGTTGCATAGTGACACTGTTAATTGTATCCTGTGCGCAAGACCTGGAAACACAGGATAAGTCTTAAATTGCTCTACTTTAATAGGTTTGACCAGACTTAGAAGTAAAATTTTTCCATGCTGCTGTTCCTGTCCAATTAAGAGGAAGAGAGGCACGATTAAGGATCTGATCATGGTACAGCAGAACGTGTGTACATGCACATGCCTCCACAAACTGTGCGTTTCACTGTTTATGATTGTTTTGATCTCTTCACTTTTAGCACAGTTTTTCTTAAGGGACCATGAAATGCTGTTCTTTTTTCCTTAATACTCCTGTCTTTACTTGGTGGCTATTTCACTGAATTTGTAAAGTAAAATTGGGTTGATTAGTATTTAATCTCTTAGAAATAAGATGTCCCTTGTACTTGTGACTTCAGAGTCCCGTTACAATACAGATTTTTCTCTGAAGTTTAGGATTTACATAGTTTATGAGCCTGCTGAAGGCTGCATGTTCATCAACGTTCTCACTTAGAGAAGCACTGCAGTTATAAAAGGAATCTCCTGATTCATATAGATGGATTTTGATACACAGAAACTAAGCTGAGCTTTCTACTGTGCTTGTATGAGTTGGCCTTCACATATTAACAGAGATGTGGAGGCCCAAACCACTGCTTGATTCTTCACGTAGTGTTAAACCATATGCTTCTTGTGGTTGCTCAGGCCAAGGAGGCCAGATGATAACTTCAAGCAGAACCCCATGAACATACATAATGTAGATGCAGTGCGTCTGCACTAATCAGTGTTAATCTGCTCCTCAGCTTCTGCCTATTGGTGACTTGATAATGTTGGTGGAGCCAAAAATACCCTTGCACTATTGTAAATTGTGATGGTAGGAAATCCTGACTATGGGTTCAAAGAGCTCCTTACTGTAATTTTTAGCTTCTTGACTTTCATAAGTAAGTCACTTTTTGTTATTGAAGGAGGAATGGTTAAAAAAAGTGAGAGAACAACTTTATTGTCCCAATAAGTCCTAACTTTAGAGGAAACCAAAACCCTTCCCAAAATTCCATTTTCTTTAATAAAGGAAGCCAAAAGTGTATTGTGGATTTTATACCTTCATATTTATTCTCAAAGTGGCAGTCTGTCTTAGCTGTTGTGTTTGTCAGTAACAATTGATGCCTAATTTAACAAATGTATATATTGTATAGGTAGGTTTTCTTTAAAATAGCATCCTGTTTTTAAGAATCTTTAAAAATACGATCTGAACTAATACTGTCTTGGTGGGAGGGAGAATTACAGTGTACACTTCAACTAGCAAGTGTCACTTTAAGATAGCCTTGGTTACTCTTAAACCAAAGTGTTTTATGTATTAAAAAGTGGGAGCTACTGATAACTATATCTGATTCTAAGCCTTAAATGTGTGCTGGAAGTAAGGAGGTGTAATGGGAACACTGCGTTTATTTGAGCTTAGTTTGATGTTAAAAATTCCTTGTTCATGAGTATTTTAGTCAACATCTGAAGATTGTCAACTTCTGATGAGAAAGATCTTGTTCTAGTATATGTTACTACTCCCACTTTTGGCAAAATACTTTCTGAAATGATCTTATGAACACTTGAAGGAAATGTATATCCTAGAAAAATAGTATTAGGGATTAAGGCAAGAGCTTTGTGGGCTTCCAGGTATGTTATGTCCTTTATGTCAGTCCTTAGCACTGCATATATGCCAAAAATGTCATCTATGTCCTGTATGGAAATTTGTTTGCTCTTGATTATTATGGCTGTTATATTTTAGGAGAAACACCAAGGATGATCGTGTTTTAGTGTTACAGCTGCACTGGTAAAGACAAGCTGATATCTTAGTTGTTTGTCCCTCCCACTTCCTTTATATTTGATCTTTTCAGTAATCGTGTAGCAGTAGGGTTGATAATTTACCTATATGATAAGATGGGGGAGTAATTCCCCCCCTCAGCTTTCTGATAGAAACACCAAACTGGATCAATTAAGTTTAGCCAGCACATTTGCCCTCTGTGTTGATACAACCTTATAATGAACCAGTTCAATCTGAAACTTATATCTGGAAAAAAAAGCGTGTGTTTTTAGGTCGTTTTGGGGAGGATCTGAACTGCTTCACACTGTTTTCTCATGAGCTTCAGTGCTGGCTAAAGGTTGGGACTGAGTGTGTGACTGAGGAGTGTAGAACTGTGCCAGTCCAGACTTGAACTGTGATGGAAATCTGCTTTAACAGCTAGGATGGACTGTAAACCCATATAGTGTGCTCTGGCTTGGGCAGTGTAGTTGTTACTTCTGAAGAGGCTTGTGGAAAAGGTGCGGAGTGCTCTCCAGGCTGGAGGGGACCAAAGACTCTGTTTCAGACTTCCATGGTGTGAACTTTGTGGTCAGCTGCAAGATGAGAACAACAAGAAGAATCTCCTGTTGTGCTGCCCTTTATATGTTATACAGTGGTTTGTGAAAATAAAATGTAAAGGAGACAAGGGCTATACTGTGGGGCACGTGGTAGTGCCAGGTGTCTTCAGTAGGCATACTCAGTGGGTCCTGCCTGCACTTATAGTCTGGCTTGCTTGGTGGTGCTTGTGGTTTGAAATAGGGAAGATTACAATTCTGTATCTGCTCTGATTTTTCATGTCATGTGTACTTAAAATGTCATGAGTAGGTTTTTTTTTAAAAACAAATGGCTTGAGGGAGCAGTTTTCACAAAGATTCTACAAAGGGAGCTCTGCACTTCCGAGTCATGTGAAGCTCAAATTATTGCTTATGGTAAAATGTAGCTTTGTCTGTAAGATGCACAAGGGATTGCAGTCCAGTGAAATTTTAGTGAAAAGATCACAGGGCTAGACCTCAAGTGGAAAGGTGAGCCAGTACGTGTAAATGTGGAAAAAAAACCCCAAACAAATGAACCTTAGTTTTCTTGTGGTTAATCACTTTTTGCTCTCCAGGAGATAGGCCTTTTTGAAAAACAACAAAACCATCAAAGCAAAACAAAAGCAGGGACGTAGGAAATAAAAACAATTGCATATCTATCATTAAAGAAAAAAGTAAAATTTGCCTGTGATAGTATTTTTTTAAACATGTACAAAATAAAGACATCCCACATATAGCTGTCACAGTTATATGGAATTTCAACTTTAACTTTCAGTTAAATACCATAGTTCATTAATTATCTTGCTGGACTTTGCTGCTGCCTTGTCCTTTAGGGTTGGTATTGACCCCTTTTGCACGGGCTTGGAACTATTTCTTTGGTGGTGTTTTCTGTCTGGTGGCTTGCTTGGAGAAATGGGTCTTAGTGGGAGGGAAATATTTTTTGGATAAGTAGCGCAAAGCCAAAACAGCATAAGTTACTGTGTGCTAATAACATAAGGCTGGTATCATCCTTTTAAAGGCTCGTTTTAGTAATGAATCTGTTTCTTCTTTGAATGTTATTTTCATTGGTAACAGTCTACTTCACTTTTTCTAAATAAGCAACCCCTACATGCCAACAACTTACATGTTTGCCAGCTGTTTGTAGTTCTGTCATAAATGCTAGCTCCATGGACACTTTAACTGCACTGTTGAGATTTTTTTTTTTTGAGGCTGCATGCAGTAATCCACTATTTGTCAGGCAAAACTCTCATGCATAATTCTGAAACCAATATATAATACTTAGAAGATTTTTTTTTGTTTTTTTTAAACAAACATTTGAAAGTGAATCAGGAATGCTGGTGTTACTAACAGTGACTTTATTTTTAATTGATTAATTTTTACTAAAAGTCTGTCACTCAAGGAATGTAACTTCAATAACAAATCGTGTGATACCTTTCGTAGAATGGGACTTCTAAAACCATTCTTTAAAAAAAAAACCCCAACAAAACAACAACAAACCAAACTAAGATAACGACACTAGTATTAAAAATGAAAGGATATGTTCATTTTGGATGAACTAATACTATGCTATCCCTGTCAAGTTTTTTGAATGCTGTTATTTTGTACTGGGGTTTTCTTGGAAACTGGGGACCCCTTGGAATATAAGATGTTATGTGGCTACTATAAACTTCCTGTGCAAGTTGAGTACGTCCTGCAAGGAAGGGGGTGCAGCAGTGTAGGTTATGCATTTTGAGTACTTTTTTTACTCTGAGTGGGTATTCTTATAAGCTAAGATCCTGTGCTAGGTTTTCATCAGTCTGCCTAGATGTGCCTAATGTTGAACATGAGGTAATTTGTTGTTCTTCCCCTCCCCCCACTCCATTTTTGATACTCAAATATTATGGTCTGTAATCTAATATCAATGATGGAGAGATTTAGTGAAGAAGTAATCTTTAAAGAAAAATCTTTTGGAGAAATACTAATTTATGGTAACTATTTTTACTCTGTTATACTCCTCAATAAAGCCTATTTTTTTTTCTTTTTTAGTTCACATGAGAGATCCTAATAATCAGCTTCACATAATTAAAAATTTGAAGATTGCTGTCAACAACATTATTACTCACCCACCTCAGCCTGGTGCCATTCGAAAACTTTTGAACGACGTTGTGTCTGTCAGTCAGCCTGCTGAAGGACTAGTAGCTAATGTGATCACAGCTGGAGATTATGATCTCAACATTAGTGGTATGTAATGATATTGTATTTTTCTGTGATTTAAACTGGAATTTACTGTAAGGTTTCTAACCTTCATTTCAAGTTTGTGGCGTATACTAAAGTTACTTTGAGAGTTGATTGGTTTTGAGTCATTCTTTTTACTGATTCAGATCTATCAAATAGTTTTGGTTTTATATGATGTTAAGAGTGGCTGAAGATAATTAATAATTCTTGAGTTGATGTTTCCTAATGCTGTAATTCTTCTGAACTTGTGATAAGTCATCGTATTATTTTAACGTAGAAAATACCCGTGCTTTGGCTGTGTTAATAGCTCATCAAATTAGAGATGTTTTCTTGTTACAAAACTGATACACTAACTTGTTACACTTGGCTGAATAAATATCAGAACTTATTTACAATATTGGTACTAACGTACAGCTTTACACTGATGTTAGTCCTCCTGGCTTCTTTTGTTTTTCTCTTATTATTTAATGCATAGAGTTCATAAAGTTGTCATAGAAAGTTTAAGGATAAAAGGGTTTTGAGGAAAGGTGTGTGATTCCTTGTCTTGTTTTTTTGCCATGAAACTCAGTGCTCACGTTTCACTGTCAAAATGGCTAGAATATTCTAAAAGTGCTCTTTTTCAGATCTCCAAGGGATAAGGTATTTTGAATAATACAAAATGAGACTTGATCTTGAGAGCTGAGAAGATTAAACTCCTCCCAATTAAGACCCTAATCCATTAAAGCCTTTGAGTACATACTTAATTCAAAGCATGTATGCATTGCCCTATTTAAACATAAGTAATGTTTTTATATATAAAGTTCAACATGCAGTGAGGAATTTGGCTGTGCTGTAGTGTAAGACTGACAAACACGAGGATTAGTATCTGATGTCATAGTACATTGATTTTTTTATGTCGACAATGAAAAATTACATAATTCTACATCTTTGATACCTAATTTAGAAGCCACATCCTCAACTTGATGTGATATATTGATAGTAAAGACAGACTTGAGCCTGGAAATTCTAATTTTTGAGAGCTATTGGAAACTTGCACACTTTTTCATTTTCTGTGCCCCTGTTTATCTGTGAAATCGGTGAACTGCCATTTCTTTTGTGAAATCTTTTTGGAGGGAAAGTTTGTTTCAATTCTAGAGATTGGAAGACCCTAAGAAAGCAGAATGGTTTCGGTGAAGAGACTCTTCCGTAACATTTATAATTACCTCAGTTTAGAAGTGAGGAGTTGGAAGAGGGGAAGAAAAATAGTGACTATATCAAGCTATGCTTTGTAGGTGTAGAAGCAAATAACTCTCCTTTTGTTTTATATATTTGCTGCTGGAGCTTCAGATGTACAAATTATCATACTTGACTATCTCCTGTCTCTCAGTGATTAGGTTCTTATTTCCATTCAGACTGGCTATATGCCTATTTGAGATAAGGAGAGATGTATAACCTGTTTAAAGTCATAGCAGGACAAAATCATGTAACAACTCTGTAGTTTTGAGGTACCCCTTTTTAGGGCTTTAGCACAAAACCCTGACACAGCGTACTTGATGATGAAACTTGGATCCCATTACACTGTAGGAGGATGTGAGAAAGTCCCTAGCTTGTCAGGTAGAGTTCTACTTAGAAAACTATGAGTATTTACGAAGAAATCTTTTTTTTTTTCAACTTTGTTAAAGCATTTTATTGAAAACCCATAGAAGCAGTCATTCCTGGCAATAAAACATAATCTTTTGGCATGGAAATGTGAAATACTCTAATATGCTCTTTAATTTGCTCTTTTACTTTTGGTGAATTAGCTTCCAAGGATAGCAATATTAAAATGTATGTCTTTAATGGTAATCAAGTGCAGTATATTTTGAAGGAAAACACAAACATTAGGAAGCTCATGTATGAGTTTCTGGCACTGGGATCATGATCCTGTTCTCTTTTTAGAAAAGTTTTGAGACAGCTGTGGTAAATTGGTTTAATTGTTTGTAATGCTTCTTTGTTACACTTGTTGTTTAATAGTCTCATAGTTCCATAGTTGTCTTGTACTGAGAGACCTGGTTGATTGCTGAAAGGGTGCTTACATTCAGCCATACCTGCTTCTCCTGTGTACTGGTGCATGTGGAAAGTGAGGAAAAGTGATCCCACTAAAGACTTGAATTTTTTTTGCTTTTCCCAAATAAGCTGTCAGCTGGATCACTTCCCTGGTTATGTTTGCTAATCCCAGTATGCAACAATGCAGGAATATAATGGAGATAAGGGAGAATGTTGGGGTAACCACTTTCAGTAGCTAACATCTTCAGTTACCTTAACTGTAGTACTACAGGCTGAGAAATCTCAGAATTTAGTGTTTTATGTTTATAGTATCTTCCAACTAGAAAAATGGAAATAATATCTAAATACAACTTCATTCTTTACAACTCTATAGACTTCCATTTTTATTCAAGCCCAGAACTTGGGCTGAACCAGAAACTAATATTGAATTATGTTAAAGCATGCAGTCAAATGTTGAGGAGCCTGAAATGTTAATGATTAAGGTTAGCTGGAATCAAATGCCTTCAGTCCCTGATGGGCCTAAATGGTATAGTTTTTCTACTTTGTGCTACCAGAGCATAAAAGCCAATAGTGTGTTTGCACCTGACCTTTTTTAGTATAATAATATCATGTTTTTTCTATCAGATCGCTCAGTTAAAGCTAGTGTTCCTTGGTACAATAATTGGAAAGAGACACTGATGGAACTGAACACATCCACGTTTTATTCAGGTATTTTTTGTGGTTGGTGCCAATTTGCCAAATTGCCCTATATTTCTTTTCCATGTGCCCCATCCACCTTTCCTTACCATCTGCTACAACTGTTTAGCACTTTTCTTGGCGTAGATGTGTGTTCCTCCATTTTTTTCCCCCCTAAATGAAAAATTGTTGGTGATGGTTGTTTAATTTTTCTTTTAGTCGCATTTCTATTCCTGTTAATCTAAATCATTTGGTCTTTCTGTAGAATTAATAAGTGCAGAGTGGTGGTGGGAAATGCCCTGACGCTGTAAAAGCACTGTCTTGTTTGATCTTATGGAACTGTGTACTGTCACTATTCTGTATTTGAAATGTAAATGCTTTCTGCTTCTGTATAGAACTTGCTTCTTGGGGGATAGTAGTGCTTTTCAGATTGGAACTAAAGTGCTGACAGTACTTAGAGCGCATATACTTCTACTATATTGAAGCTCTTTCTGGAGCTTGACTCTTAAAAAAACAAAACAAAAACAAAAAACCCCAAAACCAAATAGACAAAATTAAAAAGCTTTGTAATAGACTTTCACCTAGTTTATAAGACTTTGCTGCCAAAATGCATTGGTTATTGACCTCTCAGCTTACAGTGAGGCTCTGTGTTGTGGTCAGATTTTGATGTTTTTCAGTTTTAGATATTAAGGAAGTTTATGCCTTTCAATAGTGTCTGTTCAGATGCTGCTAAATGCCTTCCTTTCTGAACGTGCTAGAGTACCAGTATCTGTGAAACTCATCTTGGTCAGTCATGTAGCTAAAAAGTACAAAACTTCATGAAGTAGACTCTCATTCTTAAGTTGTTATGTATGAATATTACTAACCAGTTTTTTTCTTAACAACTTCTGAACACATTAACAAGTTTGCCTAAACTTAGTTCTGCTTGTTTAGTATACTGTAAACATATTACTAGAAAAAAGCAAAACATACAGGTGTGTGTACCTAAATGACACAGTTTTGCTATGCACTGCTATAGTGTGATATGAATTGGTACATCTGTGAAATTTTTTCAAGTATTGTTTTTGTTTTGAATATGGTGCATGTTTGTTATTTTAAATATCTAGTATAAATGATTACAGTCCTGTAGATGCCCTTGAATGAATCCTGTTAATGTATGTTGTTGCTGTGTAGAGGGAATCCAGTTGCCTTTGTAGCCACTTCCAAGGTTCTTAATAGATTGAATGAGAAAGGGAAGGGGGGGAAAAACAAACAAAATCCGCGCCACAAAACAAAGTAGTACTTCCCTGTTTGTAGCTGTGTCAGATTTTTTAAAAAACTTTTTTGCCATGATTCAGCTGTAAAGCAGAGCTTGAAACTAAAATGCCATTGAAATTTCTGTCTTCACTAGTTTAACACTGTTTGGTTTGAACCTGAGTTGCTACAAGGCTTTGTTATACTTGTGAAAAATACGCATGTTGTTTTTAATAACAACCTCTGTTTTCCTTGATTTAAATAGTTGGCATATTTACATGTGGAACTTAGTAAAACCAAGAGGTTTTTATGCCCTAGATGAGTGCTCAGAGAGCAGTTGCTAGAAAGGCTATAATCAAAAACTAGAAGTTTGCCTACTGTGGATCTTTTTTATGTGAGATGAGCTGACTGCTACACTGAGTTCAGTTATGAAGTATGACTACATCTGACTTCCGTGTGGATGAAGCTGATGTGAGATGGCCTGACAATGTAGGATTAAACAAAATGCATTAACTTCATGCACTGGAAGGTAATTCCAAAACAAAATGAAACCCAATTTCATAAAGTCAGCTAAGAAATCAAAGTGGTGGGTTTTTTTGGGGGTGGGTGTAGGGGAGGTTTACAAAGCATTAGAAATTCTTATGTGAGTTAAATCAAGGAATGTGTTTTCCTGGGGCCAAATAAAGAAAAGAAATGCCTTCAGGATTTCTTACTAACGCATTTTTTTTTTCTGTACTAGTTATTGTTTTCTAGTTTGCAGATGAGTTTACACTGGATTCCAGCTAACTTCAAATCAGGTTATTGGAAGTAGACTGATTTTGCTCAAGGGTCTTTTTTCCACTCAAGGGAAGGAGTTGCAGAATTGAGAGATGGCTTAAAACAGGACTGAATGAAGAGATAATACTTCATTGCTAGACTGATAGTTGGAGTAGAAAGAAACAGACAGTATTTTTAGGTTCACATGTTCTTTGAATGTCCCAGACATACTTGAGTTTCCCTTGGTTTGTTACTCTTACAAAAAGGAAATCCCTACTGTAAAAGGGCATCTGAACATGGGAGGTTAACATTATAAGACATTAATGGCACAACTTGGATCTGAGCTTCTAGTTTTTTGGATCTCTGCTTTGCCATCTGACAGCTGAACTGTTTATTTTAGCAGGGGAGAGGAAGGGGGACTACTGTCAAGCCAAGTCACAACACTTGCAAAAAGCTTTGGGCAAACTGGCAGGATAGGGTTTTGGTAATCCTTAGTTCCTCGACATACTCAAAGATTAATTTTGCTTCCTGATCAATTCTTACATCTCTGGTTGAGGCAAATTCAGTGACTGTTAGAAGAATTTTGATTTGTTTTTTCTTTCCCAAGTGTGTGCACGCCTGCTTAAAGTGGTGGTAAGAAGTAGATACTCTGAACAAGGACTGAATGCATGTTAGTCTGCAGTCTTGAAGCTGATGCTTAAGCTACTCTGCAGTTTCACAGGACTTGATTCAAAATGTTACTGATTCTCCCACTTGTGTGTATTTTAGGTGCTTTCTCCTTAGACTGTTTCCCCCTTCTTTCCATGCAAACCTTGTCAGAGTTTGCAAGCTTCACTTTTTAGGTGTAGTCTTTCACATTTCCTTTTCATAAATGAGTAAACAGAAGTTTTGCTGAATATTCTAATTTGTCCTATCTTATTGTGTTCCAGCTACTACTCCTTGGTTTGAGTCTTACAGAGAGTGCTTTCTTCAGTCCATGCCTGCATCAGATCATGAATTCTTAAACCACTATGTTGCATGTATCCTTTGAGTGTTACAGACCTCTGTAGTGTAAAGTCTGTTACAGCTGGCTGCAGAAACATAATGTAGGAGACTTGGAAATTTTACAATAACTGTTTATGCCATTATGATTTGAAATATAATTTTTTCAATATCTCTACACTGAGTAATTTCTTAAGGGGATCAGGGTTTTCTTTGTGCGCTTGTTTTTTTTAAACCACACTTTTTAATGTGTAAAACTGCCACATAAAAAACTCTAATACGTGTAAACTAAACTTCCTTGTTCTAAAACACTTTCTGCTGTAGCTCTTTAGGTATCCATTGACTGTCCCTTGTGTACAGCAGAGGCTTGTGTGTTTGGGATCAGCTGCTGCTTTTCAAGGGTTTTTCTAGCAGATGGAGGGGGGAGGTTGGGGAGGGTGTTTTGGAAAATTGGTGAACTTTGAGCTATTTTGGACAGAAAGAAGTCTGGAAAGGTGCCTAAATGCTTTCACTTTTTTTTTTTTACCAAAACTTAGGCTTGACTAGTTTGTCTACAGGGAAAATAAAAATATGAACTGTTTCATGATGTAGCTGGGGTTTAGCTTTACAATAATTAAAATGCTGCAGGTTTTATAAAACCTGCTCTCTTCCTAACTCTTCATCACTTCAGTGTAGTGGAACAGGTATGTTAGTAGCCAAACTTGTGCAGAATCAGCTTGGCAAAATATTGATTCTGGCCTTTGACTTCTAAATTTTGTAACATTTAAAGTACAACTTGCTTTCTTGCTTCTCTGAATTAATGTCTTTCATTTGGTGAATAGATGTAGCAGAGCAGGACGTTCCTTAATAATGATTGCATAGTTGCAGAAGCATTCAGATTTTTACTTAAGTGCTCTTTACTCAGAAGATGTTGCTGTGTTTATGAACACTGGCTCTTACTGTTGCTCAGGTGGTATCTTAGTCCCAGCTCTTCTTGGAAGTTGAAAACTAAAGTACACAGGGTGAATTTCAGTTATGTTTCATATGTGAACAGTTGGTCTGTATGTAGAAACTTAAATGAACTATTAGCTCATATGTATTGGCTTAAGCTTGGATTCAATGTCAGAATTGGCACAAAATCCTGTTTCATTTCATGTTACAGATGTTAGTTAACTGACCATTCAAGTAGTGTTTTTTGAGACTAAGGCTAAATTCTAATTGCACATACTTTTCTGCTAGTTTGTTTTACAGACTTAAACATTATACTCCTCTATTATATTTTATACACTTCCTGTTTTCTTATATGATGATTGCTCTTCCTGGGTTCTTTCAGTAGATGTCCTTAACATGAATTTAGGTATGCTTGTAGTTTCTTCTAGTGAACCAGAGCCTGTGGAGCAATTTCTGAAGCTGTCTCAAGAACAACATCGAATTCAGCATAGTAATGAATACTTGTATCCCAAGTGGTTTATACCAAACACGCTCAAGTACTATGTGTTACTGCATGATGTAAGCACGGGAGAGGAACAAAGGTGGGCCTTCTACCTTCAGTGAACTCAAAGATGAACTCTTTGACTGAAATGTTTGCATTTATAAGTTCTGTTGAGATTAGACATATGACAGGATCTATTAAGTAGTATGCTGACTATTATCAGGGCTGATTTCCTTAAGTATTATTTTTTAGATCTACTTCTTGTATTCATTTAAAACAAAAAGAATCAGTCCTAGCTTCTTGAGGTAGATGCTTTCTTTGCCAGCTTGCTGAACTAATTATCAAAGATTCTCAGCTTCACTCTTGCATAAGGACTGCTTTAAAATAGGAGAATTTTCCTTTTAATCCCTATGGATAATAGTCTAAAATAGCTTGTTACAGCACACACTTAGCGTGTGTATCAAGGCAGGGTAAATGTTGTTTTATTTTTTCAGAGCTGACTCCATTTATGAAGAGATGAAGCAGAGGTATGGAACTCAGGGTTGCTATTTGCTGAAAATAAATTCTCGGGTGTCTAATAGAGGAACAGATGAACAGATACCAGATCCTTGGAGTCAGTACCTTCAGAAAAACACTATCCAGAACCAGGTATTACAGTGTTCTAGAAACAATTTCTAAGGTGCATATGAAAGCCCATTTTAGTTGTGTGTTAAATTTTTCCTTAGTAATATGTATGTGTTTCTACAGAGTGGGCTAATAGGCAGTCAAGATACTTCTGACATAGCTATGACTTTTTCTGAGGGCACAAGATGAGTGCTCTCTCAAAGGACTGTCCTCTATGCTACTTAAATTGACAGTAAGGAGCACTGAAATACTAGACTGTCAGAAACAGACTGACAGAAGCAGTGAAATAATAGACTTGTGCTTTATGCACTGACAAGAGCAAGTAACCTCAGAAGTGTCCTATTAATAGTAACTTTCTACCTTCATTTTGATTAATTTTCTTCACTTTTAAAACTTGGTTTTTTTCCAGGTCTTCTGTACTTCACTAAACAGTGTGGGTGTGTTTTGTGGGGGTATGTGTGTTTTTTTTCTGGTAACTTCTTGCAGTCTGGTCTGTCATCTGCTAAGATGGCAAATGATAGTGTGTGTTAGCTCAGTCTTGAGTTCAATTGCCATAAGAGTCTGTATTTTTGGCTTCAGGACCAAAAATATTCCTCCTTGAGTTTGCTTTTGACCAACCTGCAGTTTTAACTGCATCTGATTAAAAGGTTTGTTTGTGGAATCATAATTCTTTACCAAATCTAGCTGGTACTAGAAGATTAAAACATCTCATTCTGTAAACTAAGAGGACCAGTAAATAATGTTCTACCATAAACTAGTTAAATCTTTTTCTCTTTTCTGCCTTATGTCAACTGCCCAACATAGATGACTTTTTTATGAGCTTGTTCAGGAATTGTTTTAGGGAGCATATTTTCACTGCTGTAGGCATTGCTGTGTAAGAGTTGGAGTTGCTTGCTTTAGATTACAGTGAAGCTGTTTGAGCAATCCAGAAGATACTTGCTTTGTTTGTTCGTGAATATAACTCTCATCTTTACAATAGGACACGTTCTTAAAGCCTCACAAACTACTTAATAAATGAATATATACAGACATGCTTTCTTAATTTGGTTAACTGTTATTAAAGTTATCAGCTACTGTTGACTGACTTTTGTATGTGTGCTCTAGTGTTCTTAGAATTCTAACTTTTTCCTTTTTTTCTTGAAGGATTGCTATGAAGATTATCCTTATACTGTCATTTCAAACAAGAATACTGATCACTTGATATCGGATGGCTTAGACAGTGAAATTAAAGGTACTTTTATTACTTCTATCAAAACATGGATGTGGTAGCATTTATACAGCTGTCTCATGTCTTGGACAGTAATCACTTGAGTGACTTTTTTAGATAATTCAAAGTAATAATTTTTGAGATGCTCAAAGGTCATGTAACTTGGTGTCCACAAAGAAAAATGCTGTGGTGCTGATGCACTGGATTGGTGGTAACTGGTAGATGGCTATTGATGTATTGGGCTCATCTTCTGTAAGATTAGCAAACTCTGACAATTAATAAAAAGTAACATAGGATTACATGTTTAATTTTATCATAATAAAAGTTCTGGTTAGTGTGCTCTGATGTAGCTTTGGAAGCTGAGGTGGTTTTTTTTCGTCCTTGGTTTTTGGTTTTAAATCTGGAAATGACAGTAGTGACTTACTTTCTAAGTTGGATGGAAGAACTTACCTTGCAATCGAGCTCGTGGATGGCAGAGGACAGTAAATGAAATTAAGTGCAAATTAATGCCTGGTCTATTTTGAATATTAAGGCAGCTGTGTGGGATTCAGATAAGAAGCATCATCAAATAGGGAAGAAGTGGATGTACCTCATGCTGTCTGGCCTGACTCAGTCCAGATCCTTCAGACCTGACTTGGAAGGCACGGGGAGACCTAGCATATGTAGGAGAGCCTGCAGTTGCCTAAAAAAAAGCAGCTTTCTAGGGCCTTACAGCCAGATGTAGCCTGCAAGCTGCTGTTTGAATTTTACATACACTCTTCACATTTCACGAGTAAAATCCATTAAGGATTTGCTTTCACAGCTCAGCTTTGCTCAGTGCTAGTTAGGGCTAGATAAAGCAAGCTGATTTTCTTATATAGAAAGGAATTAATAAGAGAGCTATTTAAGTCTTAGAGTGAAATGTGGTCTCGGTCTAGTTTGGGTAGCTAGATGCAGTAGCGGTCAGCATTCCTCTTTACTGAACTACGAGGAGTTCAGAGGAGGTTGGTTAAGATCATGATTGCTTGGAAGGGTGTGGAAAATGGGTTTGTTTTATTATAACGTTAAAACAGAAGCAGAAAAGAGTGAATGGATCCAATGGAGCCATTGTAGTAATTGCTGCATTTCCAACTTGAATGACTATTTGATTTTTGAATATATTGACTTCATGAATATTTGGCTTTGGTTTTAGTGTTTTCATAGTTTTTCTTCAATGTTGTTGGTACTTGAGGATTCTTTGCACTGTAGTTGAGAACCAAAACCGGACTTATTTAGCCATGTTGTAGTTCCCAGGATTCCCTGACCTTTCTGAAGAATTTCAGGAGTGATCTAATACTCAGGTAGTGCTCTCCTGCTGTGGCTCAGCATTGATCTGTAGTGCAGAATAATTAGTGAATAGCTTTACTTAACAGAGTTCTGAGAAAGGAAAGCTTTAAAGTAGGTTAATAAAAGCGATGTTTTAAAATGGAAATGTTTAAGTAACTTCATACTTACTGGGGATCTTGTTTCAATCTTTCAATAGATGGCCTGTCAAATAACTTCAAGACTCACCCCCTTCAACTGGATCATCCCAGCGGCAGTTTGGATAGTACGGATTACGTGAAGGCTACTGCATCATTGCAAGACTCGAAGAAATCAAATTCTGGAACGCCTCATGGTGCTTGTTTAACACTCACAGATCACGATCGAATTAGACAGTTCATACAGGAATTCACATTTAGGGGACTTTTGCCACATATAGAGAAGACAATTCGGCAACTTAATGATCAGGTCAGTTTACTTTTAAAAATACTTTGTGCTGTAATAAGAAAAAAAAAACAGTTGAGGTATAAATCTAGTTATCCAAAAATCTGTTCTGAAATTATTACTTCCTTCTGCATCTAATGATTCAATGATGTTATTGAGAACTGTATGTAAATTTAAGAGAAATAGCTGAAATCATCGTTTTTGCTCAAATTGTCTTTAAAAAAAACCAAACCAAACAAAACCTGACTGGTATCAACAGAGCTTCAGTGCAAGGTGGCTTCTTGGTGAAAGCCTGTCTGAACTGTTATCAGGGATATTTGTCCTCTCTCCTAAAATCTTAATGTTTTATGCTTCTGGACGATTCTGGCACAAGGAACAAAATGTACTTTTTGTGTTTCAACATTAGAATGCACAACAAAAGTTAAATGTATTTTCATCATTAATTGTCTGTGAAAAAGCTGCATACTTCCACTGCTAAATCTCGACAGGGGAAGAAATGCATGAACATCCTAAAACATGCAGTTCTTTTTTGATCTCAGCAGTCTTTGCAACTGAATATTCTTCTCTCAAAATAGGATTTTTTGGAAGTGTGATAGTTAATATCATGCCTGTGTTAAGTCACGGATGTATTAAAGTTATTTCCATCGCAGTAATGTCCTTTAAGTGTTTCACTTTTGTATGGTCTTAAACAGCTGGAGGGAGAGATTGATGTAGATTAGTACAATTAAATTACAGTATTTAGTGTTAGACTTGGACCCAAATATTAGTCTGTCTGAACTCTGTATTTTGATTGAATTGTCCATTCAGGTTATAGTTTTAAATACAAGGGGTTTTGGTACTAAGTATTGTATGCTGTGAGGAACATTCCCTGAAAGGACTTTTGGGAGTTTGTATCTGCTGACCATGTTTATGCTTGGGAAGTTTTATGAACAAACATTAAAAAAAAACAGTGCATACGTAAAGTGTAGAAAACAGCCTTACCGTTAGGAATGTAGTAATATGTTCCTACTTGTGGTAAGAAAAGCATGATGATATGTTTTTTTAAAGTTATCTTTACAAAGGGATGTAGTTTGCCACAGATCTTGGGAATGGTAATTCTATGTGGAAGCTGCCTCATTAGTGGAAATTATCTAAAAGAATAAAGTTGTGTAACCTCGCTTGCAGGTATGACTAGTACCCTTAACACTTGAAATCGGTTTGCAATGTGGTGATGCTTTAGGTGCATGGTGATGGGGAGAATGTTCTCTCTTGAATTAGTACTTAATCTAGATTTTAGGTTGGACTGATACCAGAAATTAGATATTATGTTAGATTTCAAACAGATACATCAAATGTTTCAATTCTTAAGATTGAGATGCCTGCAGTTTACAGCAGTAATAGTGAAGCTCAGCTGTCTGACACAGAAGTTGCAATTCATGTATTTAGAATGAGTCACTGACACTTGGATAGATTAAAGGAGTGTGCTCTTGGTTATTATATTGGTTTTGTTTATTTCTGTTTTATGGAAAAAACAGAATTTGGGAAGCCTTAATGAAGCTTGGGTTTTTATATTGGTTTAACTTATATTAGTATGTCTCTTGCAATGCAGTACTCTAATTTAGTGTCTTTTTGCAGTTAATATCGAGGAAAGGCTTGAGTCGATCGCTGTTTTCTGCTACTAAAAAATGGTTTAGTGGCAGCAAGGTTCCAGAGAAAAGTATAAATGAACTGAAGAATACTTCTGGTTTGCTGTAAGTAACTTCAGTCCTTACCTTTAGATCTAAACTGAAAATAAACCTCTTTTTTTGGGGAGGGAAAGCCTGTGTTTATTTGATGGTGTTCTGCAGAGAGATCTAAATCAGCAATATTGTAAGACTTTAATTGGTGAAATAATGAAAAGTACTGTGCCTAAACTGTACAATAAAGGAGAAGCAGAACTTAAAGAAAAAGGGGATAAAAAACTGTTTACAGAACAGTCTTCCTGCTATATTTACAGTGAAGCTTTCTAAGTTACAAATGACATGGTTTTTAAGAGTAATAGTAATAAGTAGAAGCTATAGTCTGCTGTAAGGGATTTTTTTTTTAGATCAATACAAGCTTTTTTCTTAAACCAAACACAATGTATAGATACTTTTGTTTATGTAGCTATGTAATTTGCTGCAGTTGATTAAGTGTATTGCTTTTGCAAGTATGTTTGAGAGCTAAATTAAGGGGAATTTGATTCTTTTTGCATCTGTATTTTACCCTAAACCCAGGTTTTAAATTTTACCAGAATATTCGTTCTGTATGCTTTAATTTCCCACTTTGAATGAGGATGTATAATCATGAAAAGCATTCTCTTCAACTGTCTTATCTTAATCACAGAAGTCTAAATAGTTCTTGGATATAACCAAAGTTAATGTCCCTGACACGTACAGGTTTAAATTTGTATGTTATGTGTCTTTGAACTCATAATCAAAATGTTGTTAATTTCAACTTTCTGTATTGAGCTTGTAAGTGTGGTTTGTTTCCTACAAAGTTTGACTAACAAGTGTTGTGAAAATGTATTTGATCTTCACTGAAGTGATTCGTGTGTATTTGACTAATCAAAAGATAGACTGCTTGCAGAGGACAGGAACTTGCCCAGTGTTTTGGCAGAAAGCATAGCTTTTTTTTAGTGGATTTTTTCTTTCAGGAGAAATAACTATCTCTAGGTGAACAGTCAAAGTTTTGGTTTCTTTTCCCCCTCATACAGCTCTGTTTAGGTGTAACAGTTAATCTTACTGAGCAGTTTCAGTGATAGCTGCATACTTTTTTCAGTATTTCTTGGGTAAGAGGCATGCTTGCTTTGAATGTTAGTGGAATAGTGAACCTCCTTATCAGAAAGTAGGGTGTGAAACCAAGTTACATGTGGCAGAAAGGAAGCAGCTTCACTTTTCTTAGCTGGTTTTTGGGTAAGGCTGAAGCAGTGCAGTTTTTATTCCTACTCTGTGAATAGAAATTAAGATGAAAGGGGAAGACTTTATAGAGCATGTCTTGCTCTATTTATTAAAATTATGACTTTGAATTTAAATATTTGTATTTATAGGTATCCACCAGAAGCACCAGAGCTTCAAATCCGGAAAATGGCAGACTTGTGCTTTTTGGTGCAACACTATGAACTTGCATATAGCTGTTACCATACAGCAAAGAAAGACTTCTTAAATGATCAGGCAATGCTTTATGCAGCTGGAGCACTGGTTGGTACTTCATATAACATAAACATTCTGTGAACTTTTCCTAATAATCTAATATTTGTCTGAAGGTAACAAAATGCAGTCTCTTCCCTCCACCTCCAAATTCATAATGGTCTTGCCAAATTTGCTGCATATCTTTAGCAAATCCTAAAGTGTTCTCAAATCTGTTGACTGCTGTTTTGTGAAGGGAATAATGGTGTGAATAAAAATTGAAGACTTAATTCTTAAAATGTGAAATGTAGAAAGGAGAATACCTAGAATGCAACCTCCAGCAAAATGGATCTTGAAACTTGTGGTCTGATAACTCAAACAGGTGTGAAATAACTTTATAGTATCTCTTTTAGACTTTGGCAAAATACTTATTTGCCAGGAAGTCAAGACTATGTCACTATAAATATGGTATTGTACCTTTTTTGGTTAAGACTTGAGTAATACAGTTTGAGTATGTCACTGCTGAACTTCACTGTAAACACGTACTCATTCATTAATTTCTCTTAAGTATGAAGATACATGTGACTAAAATAATTTTCAAAAGATAAATGGGATCACTAAGGGAAAATAAGCAGCTTGTTTTAACAATTGTTAGAAGCTGTGTTTTGTAGGCTTTAGTCTGGTTAACTTAATTAAATTGGAAACTTTAATTTGTAGTGCTATGGAAGCATTCTCGTATACACAGTCTCATCTTGATGTAAAACCTTGACATGCGTATTTTTGCAGTACAGAAAGTTGCTCTGCATTTGGATAATATGAAAAGTTATCTTTCTTAATGAATGGTTTGTAGGGGTCTTAATTATGAATTTTTGCAACGTACAAGTCTTAGTCTTTACTTACTGCAGAAAAACTTCGCTATCCTAGCTTCGCCTCATAAGCAAAGAAGTAAAATTTCAGAGTGCGTGTTTACTAGAGTTTCCTTGGAAGCTGAGAATGTAACTTCATTTAAGCAAAACTCAGAAAGCAGTCCTCATCTTAAAATAGATGGTAGTGCTACTTTATCAGAAAGATTGTTCCTGCAATAGGAAATTCTCTTGGACTTGTAAGGCAGTACTGAATCAATGCTTCTGCATAGTGTTGGGGGTACCATCAACTGAAATCACTTCTGTGAGTGTGTATAACTCTCTTGCTGCTGTCTGGTTAATTACAAGCAGAGCCATAAATAGGCTGTTGTATTTAACCTCTTATCGGTTACAGTGTGTTGGATATACTTTTATATGTCAGTAACTGATTAGGTGAAGATCTTGAACTGGTAGCTGAAACATGTTCCTCAGCATTTTAAGGTTTACAACTTGTTGAAAAAACTACAGTGACAGTAATGAATTTTACTTGTAGGAAATGGCAGCAGTATCAGCTTTCCTTCAGCCTGGAGCTCCTAGACCGTATCCTGCTCACTATATGGAAACGGCGATTCAGACCTATCGAGATATCTGCAAGTATGTTGTTTACTTCCGTACTGATCCAATGAATGTTGAAAGACCTGGTGGCTTAACTTTCTTCCCCTGCACAGTGATAGTGCCAGATGACTAAAAGATCACAGAACAATGGTAACAGTTTCAGGAGTAAGATGTGTTTGTTTATCTAGGATAACATTGGAATGGGATCTATGCTGTTCTTAACAGAGTGCTTATTAAACTTTTGTATTGGATTTACCTGGAAGATTTTGGTAGTGGGGTGGTTGCAGGGGTGGCTGGGAGAAGGCAGTAGGAGTTGCCCCTGTGCTGCACAGAGCCAGTTTTCACCCAGTTTTTGAAATGGACCTGCTGCTGCCCAGAGCTGAGGCTGTCAGCAGTGCTGGTGGTGCCTCTGTGATAACATACTTAAAGGGTAAAAATCACTGCGCAGCAGCTATGACAGAGGGGTGAGAGAATGAGAGAGACAGCCCTGCAGACACCAAAGTCAATGAGGAAGGAGGGTGAGGAGGTGCTTCCCTGCAGCCCGTGGAGAAGACCATGGTGAAGCAGGTTGACCCAGTGCAGTCCATGGGGGACCACAGTGGAACAGGGATCACTGTGGAGGACCCAGTGCCAGAGTGGGTGGATGTGCCCTGAAGGAAGCTGCAGCCTGTGGAGAGCCTACACCAGAGCAGGTTTCTCGTAGGAGCTGTGACCCACGGAGAGCCCACACTGGAACAGTCTGTTCCTGAAGGACTGCACCCAATAGAAAGTACCCATGCTGGGGCAATTCTTGAAGAACTGTATCTGTGGGAGGGACCCCACATTGGAGCAGGGGAAGAACTTGCAGAGGAAGGAGCAGCAGAGACAAAATGTTACAAACTGACTGCAACACCTTTTGTGTGTACCCCTGCCCTGCTTGGGGGTAGGAGGAGGTAGAAGAGTTGGGAGTGAAGTTGAGCCTGGGAAGAAGGAGGAGTCAGGGGGGAAGGTGTTTTAGTTTTGTTTCTATGTATCACTGTGCTATTGTTATTCATTGGTAATAAATTAACTTAGTCTTCACCAAACTAAGTCTGTTTTGCCTTGATTGTTACTGGTGAATGATCTCCCTGTCCTTGTCTCAGCACATGAGCTTTTTAATCTAATTTTTTCCCCTGTCTTGCTGAGGAGAGGTGTGATAGAGCAGCTTAGTCAACCCAGCACAACTTGTTTCTGGCTGTTGGACTTCTCGTTTATCAGATCATTTGGTTGGGTGGATCATTTTAGTTGGTATTTCTATAAATACAATACTGTTCTCAAAAATGCTCTCTTTTTTTTTTTGAAAAGCTGCTGTTCTAGTAGGATGACAATGTGTCAATCTGTGTGTGGTTGTTTTTCAGGGGATGAACTTTTAATATATTTTACTTTAAGAAGGATAAACAACAGAATAGCAATCTGATGCGATGTGGAGAAAATTTGTCAGATTTGAGGTGAAAAGTTTTTTCAGTGGTTTAGTTTGATAAATATTTATTAATACATTTGTGTTTTTGCTTTAGGAACATGGTTCTGGCTGAACGCTGTGTACTGCTTAGTGCTGAAATCTTAAAAAGTCAAAGCAAATATTCAGAGGCAGCTGCTCTTCTGATTCGTTTAACCAGTGAGGTAAAACTCTTAGTAGCTTTTTCCACTCCTGCCCTCCCCCATTTGTTTACTTACCCAAGCACTTCTAGGTTACATTCTAATTCTTGTCCTATGGTATTTGCTGGCCAAAGGTAGCAAATGAGGTGGTATAAAGCTTAAAGTGAAGGAAACTGTTTACACTTCAAGTGAAGAGACTAGTACTGTTGTTCTTTTTCTTTCTAGTCAAGTGACTGTCTTGACTTCTTTAAATGTGCATTTGCACATTTGTTATCTCTGGATTTATACCTACTTTTCTCTGATGTGCTTAGCTCTTGTGTGGCATGCTTTCAGTTTAAGAACTCATGGGTTGAAAGTATTATCATGGCTTGGCAGAGCCATAATGTGTACTGTCCCACATATAATCAGAAGTTCTGTATAGCTTTGAATAACTAATGCATTACTGTAGCTCAGCTGTTATGAACCATTAGAATCTTACTGTGTAAGTGAAAGCTAGTCTGAAAACTTTTGTAACATTAATTGGTGGAAATTAAGCATGGAATTAGCTTCTAACAGCCCAGAAAGGGTCTTGCTTGAAAAGGTGCGAAACAAATATAATACCAATAGAAGTATAGCATCTTCCATGTAGCTTGAGAGGAAGGTCTGTCTGGCAGTTAGTTCTGGCTTTGTGGCCAGCTGCACCAAATACGCTTCTGAGACTTTTCCTGGGACAGATTAAGCATCAAATAAGTTTGCTTAGTTTTGTAAGTTTCTCTCTCAAGTGACTTCGTAGCATAATTCTTGCCCTTTCAACTTAAGCTCGCTACCAAAATTTATGTGAGCAATATAAGGTATTTAAGCAAGGAATTTAAATACTACTGGCTCTGCACAGTCACTTTATGACTCAAAGTCATATGGTGGTGCCTTTTGGCAGTTGCAAGGAAAATCTTCATGGGATACTATATAGGTATCTCAGAGTATATTTGTAGTCTGGACATGTACTTGGACATCACTGAGAGCATGGAGTTCAATTGTAGTAAAATCAAGTAGATTCTGTCCTGATTGGTTGAAGTAATACAGCTGTGCATTGGCATAAGAAAAGGGGGTTAATAAGAAATTGCACATTATTAAGAAATCATCCTGCTTCTTGTGATACAAATTCACTAAGTTCCACTGCTCCCTCTATTTTTCCTTCATCCTGTTAAAACTCTTATTTGTAGCCTTAATTTCTGCAGGGGACGGGAGGGGAAAAGGTAGCAGAGTGCTTCAGAGGTAATGGTGAGTGTTAGAAACCATAGCCTGAGTAACTGAAAAAGCAGAAAATATTTCTGTTGACATGTGTACCAAAACAGGTTGATATATAAATCTCTCCACTGGAAAAAAATTACCAGTGCATTTGGAATTGCACACTATGTATAATGAAGTGAAAATTAATTTTAGCCTTTTCTTTTATATGCACACATATACATATAATGTTTGTATATAAAAGAATCTTCAATGTCACAGTACTGTTACAGCTTACTGTCCCTGTTAGCCTCAAAGTTGAACACAAACATAATAAGAGTGGCCTTGTTTTAATGCTAATTCTCCTTTTTGCTTTTAAATAGGATTCAGATCTTCGCAGTGCACTTCTGTTGGAGCAAGCAGCACATTGCTTTATAAACATGAGAAGTCCCATGGTTAGAAAGTTTGCATTTCATATGATATTGGCTGGCCATAGGTTTAGTAAAGCAGGCCAGGTAAGTATTATCTTTCCACATAGAAAATATGCCCCGTGTTTGATGCTTACTCTGAAAAACAAGTTAAATGTGTCACTAGTCTGGAGAAGATGCTTGGCTTCAGACACTTTTGTATTACTCAGAAGTATTCAGCTGTGTGATCTTCTGAAAAATGACGTCTGCATTGATCAGCATAATCTTTTACTTCTGTATTTGAAGTAATGCTGAAGATCACTGACTTGAAACTGATGCATTTTTTTCTCTGGGTCTCACTTTTATACACAGTGAAATATGAGGCTTTTGATTTGGGCAAAGGAGTATTTTTACTCTTGAGATGCTGTGAGTTGCAGGGATTTGTTAAATTCTTAGTTGTTATTATTGTAATAGCAAAATTTAGATATCCTTGTCCTGGTTCCTTAACCGTGTGCTTTTTAGTGGAGGCATGGGTGTATGAACAGTTACTACAAGACAAACTAAAGTATCTCTTTATGGCTGCTTAGACTGAAGTAGCAATTAAACCAATACAAATCTGGTTGTTTTTACTTCCATTCACATTCCTGTGCAGGCAGCTCTATGGTAAATAAAGTTGTTTGGACATAACTTGTGTGCTTTAGTTCTGCCTCAGTTGTGGGACGGACTCTCTAAAAATAGCTTGTGCTTGATTCCTGCTGAGGTTAGTCACCGGAGTTCAGTTATAGGGCTGTTCCTGAATACAGTCAACTTCAGTTTACTGATAACCTGCAAACCTGTGACAGAAATGGGTTTGTTTTGCAAATTGGTAGTACAGGAGAACCCAGGCATCAGAATTGTGTTTGAAACAAAGCCCTGTGGTCATGAGGGATGTTTGCCCACCTCACCCGATCTTGTTTTTATCCTGATAAGGGTGAAAGAAAGTACTGTTGTACTCTTGGCTTCTGTATTTAAAATCAGATGTGAAGAAGAGTAAGAATATTCCCCTGCTCCTTTGTTTTCTTCATGCAGTAGTTTCCCTGTCTATTGTTATGACAATATAATACTGACAGGGAGCTATTGATCAGAGGGGTGTTTTATTCTTTTATATCTTACTCCTTTGCCTGGAAAAGTGCATGCATTCTGTAAAGCTTTGACTTTGTCTTCGTGTAACAGGTCTCTCATTTGTGTCTAGTTCTTGTAGGGATTCTGGTTTCCAAGGAATGATTTTTCAGTGTTACAGTAAATGTAGGTTATTTTCTTTCCCTATGTCCTTAGAGGCACCAAAATACTAAATGCTACTGAAGAGAAGTCAGCCAGGCTGCTGAGCTGCATACTGTAATAACCATATTTTAAAGTGTCAGTAATATTTGCTTACTGGTTATACTCTGCTGTCATCACCATACCAATTTGAACATAGCTTAGATTTTTCCCTTTACTGCTGTAAATAAGGGAATTCTGTTCCCTTTTTTAGAAGCTAAGACTTGCCAGTACAGTGAGTGCCTATGCAGGTATTCAATACATAGACTTGGGATTGCACGCTCAGGTCCTGATGTACGTACAGGAGAGGAGCTGTGGAGCTGATTGGGAGCAGAGCATCTATCTCCCAATGGCTGATGCAATTGGTAATTTTGTCTGTATGTACTGTAGGACAGTGTCTTGTTGGTTTGCTTGGCATGGATTTTTTCTCTAGTGTGTCTACTGAACAACAATTGACTGGAAGTGTCACACTGAAAGTTCAGTTACGGAGTGAAGTGAAATGTGTTAAATCCTGAGGTTTGGCAGTAGGGCTATGTAGGCTTTAGCAGTCAGTAAAGCAGTGCAGAACACTATTTTAAAAGGAATCTTCTTTTATTTGCTTTTTTTAACTCGCTGCCCGTTACACTAGTCTTCAAACAAATGAACTTAATCTGCAGGCTAGGCTCTGCACTGTAGGAACCAACACATCTGTACTTGGATTAACGTTGACCAGATACTATGAGGTGTAGTTCTGCAAACATTACACTTAGCGTAGAGGGGGTGGTGGTAAAAACTTTGGTAGCTTTTCTGACTTAGTGTTCAATCTTCCTAATGCTACAATTACAATGAGTGGCTAATGGGATTATTTGAGAAATAATCTTGGTGGGTTTTTTTCCTTCTTGCAGAAAAAACATGCCTTACGTTGCTACTGTCAAGCCATGCAGGTTTACAAAGGGAAAGGCTGGTCTCTTGCAGAAGACCATATTAACTTCACTATTGGTCGCCAGTCCTTTACACTTCGTCAGCTTGACAACGCTGTGTCTGCCTTCAGGCATATTTTGATCAATGATAGTAAACAACCTCCAGCTCAGCAAGGAGCTTTTTTAAGAGAATATCTTTATGTTTATAAGGTAAATGACTTTTTATTGTCTTTATTCCTTGAGTAATCAGTAATTTTGTTACCAGTAACTTTCTAGAAGTCGTGAAATGCTTTTCGGTCATACCTGCTCTGTTCCCGGCTTGTTTTTTTTTTATCTAGTTGTGTTCATTTCTTACTTTAGGCTTCAAAAAACACTATCTCATGTGCGTATTAAGTGTACTCCCACTGATGGGTATTAGTGTGACTCTTTATATGTTTGTTTATTACAGTAAAATGAAATCTTCCTTTTGAGGGTCATGGCTGAATTGCAGCTTGTGATAGTTGTTTCTTTTAGAGGAAGTAGATGTGTTATGTTTTTATCAATTTATAATGATTTTTGAGGCTTTTGGTAATAAATATTTAATAAAGACTAGGTGGCTCTGTCACCTTTTCTGGTGCTATAAAGTACTGCCCATCCATGTTGTTGTGAATTTTATTATTTAATATGGGTTTTTATAGATCAAGTGACTTGTTGAGTTGGCTGCAAGTTCACGAGTCATTCTGGATTGTAGTCCTCCATGTACATTATGGGGAGTTTAGTGCTGATGTTGCCACGCAACTTGCAGCCGTGTAGTTACCTAGTGTCTTTTAAAGCAAATACCACAGAAATTCTGTTTACAAGCAAGTTATGGTAGACCTTTCTCAAGACTGGTGTTTGAGTCCACAGCTCAGCTGTGCTGAGTCTCTTGTGTAGTGGTGGTGTAATGAACATAGTGTATCAAATTATTGAGTTAGAGAGTCAAGCTTTGCATCAAATAAAGCTTGTAACAGCTGTGCAGCCACAACAGTTATCAGAGTGCTGGATTAAAATCATGTTC
Organism: Pluvialis apricaria; assembly: GCA_017639485.1. Taxonomy (NCBI): domain Eukaryota; kingdom Metazoa; phylum Chordata; class Aves; order Charadriiformes; family Charadriidae; genus Pluvialis; species Pluvialis apricaria. The sequence goes on along the minus strand of CM030008.1, from coordinate 122,098,541 downwards.
TCCTTTTTCCATAAAGATTTCATAAACTTTAAACTCTGAAGGAAAAAATACTACTTCAGACTGTCAAACCAGAAGAAACTATCAAAACAGTTAATTGAAACGATTAATTCCATCTTAAAAATACCACTTGCTCAAACTTTGAGTGCTTATAACTTGGCTTCCTTATCATTCAGTCATTGGTGATGTACATTATGGACATCACAATTTGCATAATGGCATGACACTCTGTTTTCCTCTTTTGCTCCAGAACGTAACCCAACTGTCACCTGATGGTCCCTTACCACAGCTTCCATTGCCATATATTAACAGCTCAGCAACTCGTGTTTTCTTTGGGCATGATCGAAGACCAGCAGAAGGTTAGAAAATTTCATGTAAACAGACTGAAATCCCTTATTTATGGAACTAAAATATATGCGAGGCTTGCTGTAATTTAAAAAAAACCCCTATCATTACGTAAAACTAATGTAACAAGGTTGCTTAAATTAGATTTCAAGAGAAAAGCTGGAGCTTAGTATCTACTCACTAGGTGTTTTCAGACTTCCTGTGTAAATACGAAATCTGCATGTGCAGATGTGCTGACTTCCACTATTTTTCATAGCTGGAAAGTTTCAATACAAGTCTGTAATGAACTTCATGAAAGGGATTATTAATGTTTTAGCAAATGCTAGATGCTAGTGCCAATGCTAGAAATTAGCTTTACAGTTAACTTTCTCTTGGATGAAATGCTTGGAATGCTGTGATTCCTGAATGTAAAGTAAGCTGAGTGGAAATTCTTATATAACCTAGGGCTGTACTGTGGGGCTGTAGTCTGTCATGAAGTACAAATAATCTGTAAGATGGGTATACCATGTTAGCGTGCTAAAATCTTGGGGTTCCACAATTTGCAAGTAGAAGTATACACAAATTATCCTAGGTATGATCTTCCATGTGTGATTTGAAAGTGTCTTGCAATTCACTGACTTAAATCAACTGTAACATAAAAATGAGAGGTTACATTCTCAGTCAATTTTAACAATACTTGCCAAATTGCCAGTTCAACCCTCTTGCAACTGTTGCATTCCACTGTTCTCATCTTCTAAGATTGCTTTACTCATACTAGGTGAAAAGCAGGCAGCTACGCACGTAAGTCTGGATCAGGAGTATGACTCGGAATCATCACAACAATGGAAGGAACTTGAGGAGCAGGTTGTTTCTGTGATAAATAAAGGAGTAATACCTTCAAACTTTCAACCAACACAGTTCTGTTTAAATCGCTACTCAGATAACTCCAGATTTCCACTTGCTGTGATAGAAGGTAAAGTTAAGACTTATACACTTCAGAAATAAAGTGAGTTAGATAAATTTGTACAGTATTTCCTGTGTTATTGTTGATTTAAATCAATGTTCTTGTGCAAACAACTTGTACAAGAATGGTTTGAGTTAGGTGAACCTTCAGACTGTGGTGAGGATAGCCTGTTGTCATTATTTTCTTGCACTTTTTTAATAGAACCAATAACTGTAGAAGTGTCCTTCCGAAACCCTCTGAAAGTTCCACTTCTTTTGACTGACCTCTCATTGCTGTGGAAGTTTCAACCTAAAGACTTCCATGCAAAGCATGATGGAGAAGCAAAAGAGCTGGTAAGGAAAGCTTCATCCTTTTTCAACCAAAACCAAACAGCTACAGTTGTAGAGTATACATTAACTTAAGTCTTCAAAACTCTGTGGTATGAAAACAGTTGATTTAAATATAAGTTTAAAAAAAGGCAAAACAAAAAAGTAGCCACTAAATTTATGCATTCATTAGATTTTCTTAGATCCTTAGGGGACAAAGCAGCCAAGTTAACAAACATACTGTAAGTATTGTAAAGCTTAATGTAAATAAAATACTTCCAAGATTGCATTGTATGTGTAGTACCTCTATTTTGAGTCACACTAGCCTTGACTGGCAGAAATGACTTGCAGTGTCAATAGGTATTATTATCAAATACATTTTCCTTACTCGAGCTACTGTATGTAGTAAAGTGTGTGTTCTGAAAAACTGCTGGTAAGGTATAGGAATGTCTTGGTATCTCGATTAGAAGAAAAATGAAAATTTATTATATTAAAAATCAATGTTTTGAATACTTTAGATGAACTGCCTACTACTGTTTAATTTAACACTTCAGCTAATACTGCCAAAACTTCCCTCTGAAGGACTGTTCTCACATTCATATTTTTATAGTTTTAATGTGTTCTAATACTGAATATTACAGTAAATTCCTTAATAACTTGGTTTCCTGGCCAAAAGCATTTGGAATGTAGTGATTTCTAAATGTGCTGTAAGCGTTTACCAGAGTTATAAACATGATTTCATATATATAAGTCTCAGGGATTACCATACGCTTTCCCGTCTGGTCTGAACTGCTACTTTAATGGTATAATAAATACTTCTGTGAGTATCGGTGAAATTGATTGGGAATGGTTCCAATTTATAGTAATAAATCTTACATTTACTGATTAAGTAAATGTTTACTGAGGTCTCTAGCTGCTTCTTTAATTCAAAAAGCCTGAGAAGCTGGGCATGCAACACCTGTTGGTCCTAACTGCCTGCAGTTTGAAACTTGTATGCTTTCTTTTTTTTTCTAATGGAGCACTTTAGGAAAGGTGTGGGAAGTAATATTTATGGCAGCCTTTCTGCCTAGAAGTAATAGTATCTGAAAAGCTGTTTCTTCTTTTCAGGGAACATGTGATGATGATATGATAGGAACCGAAGCAATAGCAGAATTTTTAATTAATAGTGAGGAGACAAAAGTGGTAAGTACTGTACTTTGTTTTAAAAATAGTCTTTTCAGTGTTGAACTGTAGGGAGGAGTTCACACTTGTTACGATCTGAACTTAATGCTAAACTTGCAGAAGACATTACTGGTATGAAGTTGTGAATTACCGGGACTTCTGAATCTCATCAGTATGTATAAATATCTGAAGGGAAGATGTGGCAGGGCAAGAGGTAGGGGGCACAAACTGAAACCAGGAAGCTCCATCTGAACATCAGGAAACACTTTTTTTTTTTTACTGGGATGGTGACTGAGCACTGAGCGCAGGCTACCCAGAGAGATTGGAGTCTGCATCCTTGGGCACAGCAAAATCCATTTGGACATGGTCCTGGGCAACTGGCTGTAGGTGGCTTTACTTGAGCAGGCGAGTTGGACAAGATGACCTCTAGAAGTTCTTTCCAAGTTTAGCTCTTCTGTGGTCCTGCCTCTGTTAATGTTAATTTTTGTTAAAATTTCGGATTCATTCCTAATGTAATGAGCACCTCTTAGCAGTGCATTGGTTTGGTAAATTCTGTGTATATGGAACTTTGAATCCAGTAAATGACTTGTAGTTATTGTATGCAGTTACATCTGACACAACTATAAAGTAGATACAGCTGTGAATCTCTTTAGCAATTGGACATTTAAATGTAATAATATTTTTTTCTAGTAGCAACAACAACAAAAATTTAACATATTTCCACAGGCAAGACTAAAGCTCTTTCCCCATCAAACAGGGGAGCTACATATTCTGGGAGTCGTTTATAATCTTGGCACTGTTCAGGGTGCTGTGACACTAGATGGGATAGATCCTTCTATTGGATTACAGACAGGTAAGTGTGTTATTCCATTAAGTTGTGTGTCCCTGGAAGGGAGAGATGTGGCTTCTACAGAGTAGAACTAAATTCTAATGTTTGAGTATCATGATGCAAGGCCTTCCTTCAGGTAAGGATGTAAAAACAATTGGAACAGGAAAAGAATGAATTGGCACCTGTAGGAATCCCATGAGAAAGGAAGTAATCTCTGCTAAAGCCATACTTATTGTTCCTTTTAAATCTAGAAATTGTGAAATGATTAAAAAAATCAGAATGTAAAGATTCCATCTGTACCATGTTGAATCTATAATGCCTTTCATTGACTCCTTTGCCATTAATTTTTCTTGTGGGTCTTTTTGCTTTGTTAGCTTTCAGCTTTTGTTTAAATGTGGTTCTTTGCATAGATTCCCAAATTTAAATTTGGCCGATAATTTTTCAGCATCTTGACTTATTTTTGGTTCTCTTTCCTTTATATTAATGTATAAATGGCTTATTAATTGCATGTTACTTGATCTGTTTTGTTGAGTCATTCATCTGAGACTGTCCCTGACAAGGAAAATGTAATTATTGGGGGAAATGGAGATAAAAGCACATGATTGAAAGTGTCCAAAAGAAATAATGAAGCTGATTAGTTATCTACGAACTGGAAACCTTTGGAATAAAAAACATTTGGAGAGTGGTGGCCTGTCTTTGAAGGAAATAAAAATGTTTTGGGTAACTTTTTTCTTCCAGCTTGGCAGAAATTGGGAAAGGAAATAAATACATCACCTTCATGCTCTGCTCCTCCCCCCAGTTGTAGTTAAACTATTAAAGGGCAGAGTAAGCCCACAACAATGGAAGACTGCCTGTCTCAACTTGCAGTAACAGTGTGGTGTGTGACAGTAAGCTTTAAATAGTTCTTTGTCAGTGATGCTGCTTAATCAAAGAACGCTGCATGTGCCCAATAACAGAAAAATCAAAGTGATTTTTGAGATTGGGTAGGGAGCTTTGAATCACTTCTCAGGAAAAAGTTAGGAATTATTTAAAAAAAAATCAACCTTTTTAAAAATTGTTTCAGGAAAGTTTGTCTCCAATGGGTTATCTGTGCGAGGACGGCAAGATTTAGAAATACAAGGGCCTCGACTTAATAACACAAAAGAAGAAAAAACGTCTATTAAATATGGACCTGATCGACGTTTAGATCCCATTATTACAGAAGAAATGCCTTTGTTGGAGGTATGTAGCTACTTTCTATTGGCAGTTTTGAGCAAATAACTGAATCCAAAGCTTATAAATGTAATTCTAACAATGAAGTCTTGGACTTTGTTAATGCCTAAATCTTTCCAGTTAATTTCTGATTTGTCAGTGCCAAACTTGTGTGGATTTTTTTCAAGTGAAACTTGAAGTCCCCAAACTAATATCCTTCTGAAATTCTTATATTCCATTTAGAATTTTAGTTGGCAACAGCTTTTGTAGCCAGATTTCAAGGTGAGAGGGAACAGGCAAGAAGCTTTTTTTTTTGACTCTTCGCTTGCCCCATTCATCTAGAATAGCTCAAGTTGCTTAATTACAACACAGTGGTTTTCCTTACTAGGGTTATTAAAATAGTATAACTGGTTAATGACACCACTCTGTAGAATGGAATATTTCAGTTGGAAGGGACCTATAATGATCATCTAGTCCAACTGCATGCTCACTTCATGGCTGACCAAAAGTTTTAAAGCATGTTATTAAGGGCACTGTCCAAATGCCTCTTAAACACTAACAGGCTTGGGGCACTGACCACCTCTCTAAGTAGTCTGTTCCAGTGTTTGACCACCTTCGTGCTAAAGAAATGCTTCCTAATGTCCAGTCTAAACGTGCCCTGGTGCAGCTTTGAACCATTCCGATGTGTCGTATCGTTGGATAGCAGGGAGAAGAGATCAGCACCTCCTTCTACACTTCCCCTCCTCAGGAAGCTGTAGAGTGCAATATAGTTTAACTATGTTAATTGTTCTTTTCATGCCCATTTGTAACATGGCTCAGTGTTCAGGTTTTTCTTCTCTCCTGTTCTCTCCCATACAGGTGTTCTTTATAAATTTTCCTACAGGGCTTCTCTGTGGAGAAATCAGAAAAGCATATGTAGAATTTGTGAATGTAAGCAAGTGTCCCCTTACTGCACTGAAGGTTGTGTCCAAGCATCCAGAATTCTTTACTTTTGGTGGAAATACTGCTGTTCTAACACCACTAAGTCCTTCAGCTTCTGAAAACTGTAGTGCTTATAAGACTGTTGTGACGGATCCTACCTCTGTGCATACAGCACTGCTATCTTCAGCTTCTTCTGTAGACTTTGGGGTTGGCACAGGAGGTCAGCCTGAAGTAATAAATGTCCCGCTTCCTGATGCTGTTCTTCTTCCTGGGGCTTCAGTTCAGCTGCCAATGTGGTTACGGGGACCAGATGAGGAAGGTGTTCATGAAATTAACTTTTTGTTTTACTACGAAAGTATTAAAAGACATTCAAAAATGTGGTAAGTTTTTTTTACCTACTTTTTCTGTCATACTTACTAGGCACATTATAAACGTTGTAAGCAGAAGTGTAAATCTTACTGAATTTCTCTCAGCTGCTGTGATGATGTAAGTGGCCTGTTATCTCCTATTCTAAGCAATAATTTTTTTCTGCTATATGATCTAATTTCCATATGAAATTGCATAGCCTCCACTGCTTCCATCAAAGTGTCAATTATTAAAATAATTCAGTAGAAGGAAGATTAATGGATTGCTGTTAAACTCTTCATATTTAATTTCTGTGGAAGCACGTCTTTGAGGCATGGGGGGGAAATCATTACTTAACTTGTTTCTGCATGTTATAAAACTGAATCTTGTCTACTTTGAACAAAAGATTTTGTTCTTAATTAAAATGTGGCTAGTAATTGTATTATGATGAAAGAAAAAAGTGTCTCTTTGGTGGTTAAAAGGAATAAATTGTCTAATGGCCTAAGTATTGATGACAAATACAAAAGCTAAACTTCTGATAACAGGTTCAGGACAGCAGCCCTGGTTGTTCAGAATGTCTCTCTTTTCTTTTCTTTTTTCTTCCTCTCCTTCCTAGTCATAGAGTATTAAGGCACACTGCAGTTATTTGTACTAGCCGGTCTCTGCATATTCGAGCTACTGTCTGCAGAAGTAATGCACTTGAAGATGAAGAAGGCAGAGGGGGCAATATGTTGGTGTTTGTGGATGTAGAAAATATCAATACTGTAAGTTCTTATTTTTAATAATAATACTGTTCTAAATCTCAGCAAATGTGTGTCATCAGTAGAACCAAGACTTAAATACAAAGTTTTTTTGCAACTATTCCACAAACACTAAGTAAGCGTTGCATATTTAATCATTCCAGTTACTCTTGGAAAGAGTACTAACATTAAGTTCTATCTCAGCTCTCTTGAAGTCTGCTGTAACTGTGTCTATCCTAAGCAAATTCCAGTACTGTAGTTTGGAGTCTTTTTTCTTTTTAGGAAGACTTATTCCAAATTCATGAATGTTGTTGATGATCACAACTTTCAAGGTAGTTCTGAATGAGACAACCTGTGCCCCCTGCAACCTTTCAGTGAAAACACTGGTAGAATTGGCAGTAATGTAAAGTCAATTTAAGCTCCATGTTGAAGGAAGCTTCTGTATTTACATTTATTAACAAACTCTAAAAGACATTCTTGCAAATACAGGTATGTCTGTTGTGATCTGTTGACTTAGCAAAGCATACTAAAATATTTCAGTTTTTCATACCACGCTAATTTAAATTTACTCATTTTTTTGGTAAAGCTGCTCCCATTTTTTCAACCACAAAGCAAGTAATTGAATCCTCTGTTTATAGAATTCCTAGACACTTAGCTCGTAGTGGAATCACTGAGCTGCTTTGTCATTTTGTTTTAAAGGTGTGTACAATCTGTTCGTTTTCAGCTGTGGAAGTGAATATTGTGCACTCCTTCTTTGAGGAGGAAAGAATGTTTTATAAAGTACTTAAGTTAACAGATAACATTGTGTGAGACTTAATTTTCCACTACCACCTTAACTTCCAAGAAAGGAAACCAACCCCAAAAGCTGCTTTTCATGTTGTATATATGTAAAAAAAAAAAAAAATTCTTGAATTTCTGGAATTTATCACCTAGCAATGTTCCTAAAGGAGTCTTGAAAACTAAATGGTCTTGTGAACAGTGTTCTGCATTGGAATCAAAAGCCTAGGTTTTATTATAGTCCTCTTAAATACACGCAAGCTAGTATTTTAGGTTTTCTGGGGGATCTTTGTTTCTTCTTTGTGTGGCTTTGTTTACTGGAATTGGAAGTTGCTGTGAGCTGGGACTGTTGTTTTACCTTACAGAGGGTCTTAAATCTTTTTCTCTCTCCTTAGTACTGTATTATGGATGGTGTGAGGAATGAGTTAAATCAAGATTATAACAGCACCATCTTGCAATGAACGCTTAACATGCACTGTAGACCATCACAATTGTGATTGGTCTTATTTGACATAACTTTTGTTTCTTCCTTAGAGTGAAACTGGTGTTAAAGAATTTCATATAGTGCAAGTTTCAAGCAATAGCAAGCACTGGAAGCTTCAAAAATCTGTTAACATCTCTGAAGACAAAGGTGTGTATCTTTATCACCAAAAGGATGTCAAGTCTAGCTTCTGCTTGACAAGAACAGTTAAAAGAATCTTACAAGGAGTTGAATTTGGCTCTCAGAATAACTAATTTCTAAAAACTTTGTCCATTTCAAACATACTACAGCCCTTTTGTTAGTGTTTCAAGAAAAGTATATTGACAGGTAACTTTCAGACTTCATTAATTTTAAAAATGGGCTTAACTTACAGGTAAATCGTTCTGTGAGGCAGAGAAATTCACATCTGGGTTGGCTGATAACTTGCCTCACAAGAAATAAGTTTCAGTGTTCCTTTACTTTTAGTTATTTATGTCAGTGTTAAATTTAACTGATCAACAGAATATTTGACAAGTGCTCTCTGTTCAGTTATTGGAAACATACCAGAATTGCTAGTGCTGTATCCTGCCTTAGCTAATACAAGCTGCTAACTTTTCAAAAGGCTAACTATCCCAGGCAAAAAGAAAAGTGCTGTTACTGTATCTAACAAATGTTATTATTACTTGTATGCTTACATTGTATGTACATTTTATGAACATAAAAATTATTCCAGGCATGTATTTCTCTGGTTCACCCTCAATATTAATACAAGTTGGATAAACAATCTTTTGTCTTCTGTTCCTTCCTCCTTTATGTATTATGGCTCACTTCCTGCTGTGGAAGTAGATGGAAGGGGTCAGCAGAAGGTGCATCTTTTTTATTACCATACAGTCACAGAAAATGCATCATCTTTGCTATCATGCAGTTGCTCTGCTTGATTAGTTATGCTTCTTGAATATCATCAGTGTGTGGGGCTTTTTTTTTTTGGTGAACTTAAGGGCTGACTTTTGGCTAATGAGGAGGGACTCTGATTATGTTGAGGGGGAAAAAATCTTGCAATCTTTTTCTTTCAGATACTAAACTTGCTAGCAGAGAGAGAGCGAAGTTATGTTTTAAAGCAGTAAGATGCAAAAACTCAGAAGGTAAGTTCTCTCCTGAATGGGGTAACTTTGAAGTAAATACTGTTTGGATGCTGTATGCTGAAGTTGTAACTGCTCATGATGCTGAAACAATGCCTTCTCTTTTTATCCCTCAGAAAATTACACATTTGCAGACATTGTCTTTGGAAATGAACAGGTAGGTGAAATGGTGCAAGTGCATATTTTGTCATATGCAAGTATTTCAGTGAAAGCCTTTTTCAAAATTTAGAAATGGGAACAGTGCTTTCATTGTTGGGAAGCTGAGTTTTGCACATCAAAAGCTATTGGTCTTCTAGGTCAACGCTCTTTTTTACAAAGAAAAGGTAGCATTGGCTAGTGGATAGCCTAGAGTTTTAACTTCACAGCTGAACTACTTTGGGTGCTCATTGCGATGCTAACTTTGTTAGTGTTTTCCCTTCCTTTCCAACTCTTCAGAGCAGTTCTTGAATGTTTTCCAGTTCTCTGATTTTCTGGTAGAGAGATGTGGATGTCAAATTCTTGTTCTATGTTTTTTTCTTAATTATATTTTTACTAAAATAAGTTAAAAACTCTAATTACAGCTTATTCTAAAAATACTCTGAAACCTCTAATGGATTTAGGTACTAGAATGTGAAAACTACTAATGTAGGTTGCAGTCAGTTCAAGGAGTCTGTTTCTTAGATTTTTTTCTTAAAAAAACTTTAAGATTCTAAACTACCATGCTCTTTTAGTATTTTTAAGCATACAGGTATTGTTTGAAGAAGAATCTTTTTAGCAAATTATCTTGGTAGAGTGAATGCTTTTCCAAAACTTGAGGAAAGTAGGCCGCTTGCATCAGATTAAAAATCTACATTAGCATTGTGGATTTAGTTAGCTGGATGTCAGATTGCTTATTTTGTGCTGAGTGTACATTTTCCGTGTATGTATCCAGCTTTTAAAGGCCAAAGAAAACCTACTCACTGCCACTTCATTTTATAGGCATATAAATTGAAGTTAGGACTAAAAATCTGAGGTAGATGATCCCTCTTTGCATTTTTAAAGTTGGATAAGCTGTGTGAACTTCAGCTTTCATGTAAGAAAATGTTCTTTAATGGGGGGGATGGGGAGGGAGCTCTCCTAGACAGTTACTCCAAAAGCAGATTGTAGTCTCCCTGGGCATGTGTATTTTGCTAATGCAACAATTAGCAGCTCTGCAACAAGCATATTCTGGAAAGGCTAACATTTTTGAAAAGGAGGGGTTAGGAAGCTAAAGTTTTCTACTTATCCTGCTGTCTCCAAGTTATCATTGCTGTTGGTGTTAAAACCACTGCTTCCTTATCAAGCTTTTGGTGTTGGAAAAGCTCAGCACAAATGACAGACTTGACAAACGGCACAGTACTTCTGGCTGTGCCACTTATACATGGGGAATATACTGTGCAATCTCTTTGCTATTGGTAGCAAAATATATGCTCTTAACTTTGATAATTCTAGCTAACCTGAGGAAGATATTAATAAGCAATAATGACTTGCATGTGGGTTTGAGTTAGTTGGACACTTCAGCTCTCTCCACTGTGCTTCATATATCGTAGTAGGCTGTCTGGTGATAATAATGAAAGCCCTTATTTCCAAGTTAGGTATTTGTAGTTTTAGGCCAATAATCTATAGCTGTTTCTCTGTTACCTTATACAGCTCACAGCTCATTAGGTAGGGCTGATCTTTAATAGGGCAAGCATGGAAACTGAGACTCGTGGCATTCTGTAGGTTTGCAAAGGGAAGCAAAGCAAGATAATGGAACTGAAATACTACAATGATGAGCTCTGTTAGAGTAACGTGTGTCAGCTTGCATCTTGTTCTAAGAGCACTCTTTTTTGCTTTTTTTCTTGCAGATAATAAGTTCAGCCAGTCCTTGTGCAGACTTTTTTTTTCAAAGCTTATCCTCTGAATTTAAAAGAACTCATGTGCAATCTCATACTCATGCATCTCAAAGGGCTGTGAAGCAATCATTTGATGAGACGGTCAGATTGATACAAAGATGCAGTGAAGTTGATTTGAACATTGTTGTACTGTGGAAGGTATGTATGGTTGTGGCCTTTGTGGTAATTTGGCCGTGAAATATGGCTGTTACAAAATAACTTAATATAGCATCCTGAACTTTCAAGAGTACTCATACAACATTTATGGATGAATATTTTTCTGAAAACAGTCAAATGAACTAAAACGGTGTCAAGAAACAAAGACAGTCTTTGGCTGTTACTGTAATAAGTGTGTGTAAGTGGTTTTGTATTACTCTGGATGCACCCAGTTCTTATAAGGTCTCCTCTTAAAAGAGAAAATTCTGAAATCTTAAGCTAAGAGACTTGTTAATGCTTGCTTTTATCATAGAACTGTGACCCAGCCTGCTTTGAAGAAGATGATCTCATTTACCAGACTGCAAATATTAAGTAGTGGATCCACTAACGGGAAGTCTAAACTTCAGCAGTTGTCTGTGCTCGCAAAATTAAAAGCATACACATAAAATAAACATGTCATGCTAGCCTTCAGGTTTTGCACAGTACATCTTTCACTTATGTTAGGGGACAAGTCAGTAGTTCTGTATTATGCAGCTTATGATAGTTTCTGATCTGCTAATGTCTCTGTATTACATTCGGTAGGCATATGTTGTGGAAGACAACAAGCAGCTCATTTTGGAGGGCCAGCATCATGTTGCCCTTAATACAGTTGGGAAGGAGGCTTTTTCGTTTCCTCAGAAACAGGTAATCTAGTGTGAACTTGTCTTTTACAATTGCTTGTTTCCCAAAATAGACTTGATGTGTTTTCTTGTAAATAAGTGGAATCACTTTGGGTGCTCTTGTAGAGTCTAATGTTAGATATGTGTTATTGCTAAATAATTCAGACTGACTGACTTCAACTTTGATTAGTCATCTGTATTGAAATAGTTAGACTCTGTTTAAAGATGCTAAAAGCAATATACAAATAAGTATACTGCTATGCAGTTGTTGGAGTAAACTGCTCAGTATTTCAGGGTGGAACTAAGAGCTTATTAATGGTATTAAGTCAAAGTTAACGATTATTTCATAACACTTAATAGTAAAATGATGGAATTATTTTTAAGTGTTACAAAACCAATTTTATAAATTCTACTAAAGCACACAACTTCTAAGTGAAGACCTGTAGTGAAAATGTTAGAGAAGCAGAAACACTGGAGGAGTTAAAAAGATATTGAAAGCTCCATTGGAATTGATCAATTAATAGCATGTTCCTTCATTTGGAAGTTTTATAGCCTGTTTGATCATTCGAAGAAAATAGCATCTGTAAGAAACTGGTAGATGTCTCCTGGTACATGAATCAGTAACAACTATGGAACCTATAGATAAGTTTCTGTAAAAGCATCTATGCTCGATGCAGTTTGTGTGAAGATGACTAATGTGCAAAATAAAAAAGAAGAAACAAGTCCTGTACTTGTTTAGTCTTCTGAGCATTACACTGCTGTTCCTTCTTGCTTTGCTGTCTTTCTCATTAAGTTTTTACCAATGTTGCAAACATCATATATAGTGTTTAGTGAGGTCTTACTCAAAGTTGCAGCAATTAGCACTAGACATTAATTTTGTCAAGAAAACAATACAGGACAAATGTGTGTTTCTGTACATATCATGCTATAACATAACCAGTGAATTACTCTGAAGCTGTGCAATTGGCTTTGGTTCATAAGCCTTTAATATTTTTACATCATTAAGATTTTTTCCATTTAGCTCTTTGTGCTATGAAATAGATGGGAATATATTGAAAGAGACATGTAGTTTTAGCTAACCTGTCTGGCATTCATTGGTACTGAAAAATAGGAAAAGTTAAGTTCTAGTATCTGAAGATGATTTTTTTACTTAACAACCCCACCCCAAAAAAACCCTTTGTACATGTGGGCTCAAGTTGTGCTGAGCAATTAGTCTAATGACAACTGCCCGCTCTGATATTGTCTTTCCTGTCTTAAGGTGTATGTACAACAGTAGATCACACTGTAGACATCTAAAGTTAGGAGAGAAAATACGGTGGACTTCCAATTCTGATCTCATTGAGGTCTGATTCCAGCAAATGGGTGGGAAGAGAAGTGAATCACATCTGCATCCTAAAATAAACAAATGCCTTGAACAGGCTAGAAATATAGAAATTTACACTTCTTGTTGACAGCACTGGAAATCTAGTTTTCTGCATCAAATTCAGTTTCAAACTAAAAGAAATGAATCTTGCCACCAGCAACAAGGAGGATCCAGCTGTACTCTCAATTTGTTTTGCAGGATATGTGCTACTATATTAGAATTTTCTGTCTATAATCTGTTTCTCATCAATTATTATTATTACAACTATGTTCAAATGGATGCTATGTTGATTATTGTATTCACTTTCTTCAGCATAAGGAACATACTTCCTTTGAAACACTCTGTACCTTGGTTGGAAGTAAAAATGCATCTGTGTTGTGATGCAGTTGAAATTCGGTATAAGAGTAATAATGGTGGTTGTTTTTTAATAATTGCGTAAAGTCTATGTTCTCATGGCAACCGAAGCCCAGATTTAACTTGTATTTTAAGAGCCTGAAATCTCAGTACTGCTAAGGATTGAGAAATTTCATATGCTCATGTACTACTATTTTTTTTAATTGGCACTCTACTGTGAGAAGAGTAGATAAACTCTTCTGAGATGGGAGGTGAGGTATGACAAATTAAGTGATTTGAGACTGTGCAGCCATTTACGTTGTTCACTCCACACTTAAGAATTAGAAGAATCCCCCAAATAGGATTAAATGAGGCTAGGCAGAGAAAATAATGTACTTAATAGATTAAGGATTGCATATTGTCTTTGAATTATCTTGTTCTTGCATTAAAGTTACACAAGCAGTGAAAAGCTGGGGGGAGAAAATCCCAAACATTACTTCTAACTTTACACTTTCAGTATACAGTTTTGAGACTTAGTGTAACATTCAAATAGTTTGTCTTGTAAATCTGTATTTATTCTCTAAATCATAAACATGGTTGGAAACTCTAGACTGTTCCTGAATGACTTGTGCGAAGTGCAGAAGTTAGTTGTTGTCTGTGGTCTAGACAGCAGAGGGAGATGGAGATGCGTGCTTTTTACTAACACGAGTTGGTTACCAGTTCTTAAATGATAAAGGGCTGCTCAGATCTGAAAAAATAGTTTTATTTGCAGATTATGAACAGGGTGTCACCTAGGATGCAAGTCTGCTCCATGCATTTCTTGCTGTGTTCTATTTATTTGTTGATCTTCAGCAACTTTCCTCTTTCTAGGACTGCTTCTGCTTCGTGCTTTTGCAACCAGCAAAGGAATTTTTGTCTGGTAATATAGCCATCCCCAACCAAGAACAGTCTCACAATAGACATGGGGAAAACATGAACAAGACTGCTCTCTGCACCCCCTTTTTTTTTTTTGGCCCTCTGAGAAATGATTCAAATCTTAGCTGAATTCATCAAATAAATATGTTGAACAAATCAGCTTGCTTTGTGTTGGTTAAGTTCTATGTACTGGTTGGCTTCTGCTGCTTTGTCAACTGTGATGTGTATCAGAATAATCCTTTGCCAGCTTTTAATGATTTAATTAGAACTTGCAGAAGCTTTTAGAACTGTTCAGGGAAACACAGCTGCAGTAAAGCACTGTAGTAGAAGAGCAGTGAATCTGTATTTGTTGGCACTGTTATGTTTCTCAAGTTCTTCCAGCAGTTGCTGGTAGATTGGTAGTTGGGTGCACTGGCATAAAGTCATCTTTATCATAAGTCTAAGCTAAGATGTTCGACTGCTGACTGAGGTGCAAGGACAGGTGGCTGCTTCTGCTTGGTTCTTTGTGGAACATGGAATGCATACAACAGGGATGTGCAACAGACAGCAGGATGTGATTGTTTCTGTATCACAGTACATGCTTGTGAATATACATGAGTATAAATCAATTACATGGTGAAGTAAACCAACTTAAAACTGCAGTTTTAAAATGGATGTTCTCTGAACTAAAATGGGAAAGGGAGAAAGACACATCACTTAGGATTTCTCTTTGTCTCACTCTTACTCTTGCTTTCATATATTCTGCTTTTACTTAGGCTTAGCATTGTTCAAGAGTTTCCTGTTAAGTTTTTCTACTATGCTGTGCATATTGGTCCTTCATACTTGACTGAGCATGTTAATAATCCTTTGGCTATGTGTAACTTGTGATTTATGGGGCAAATGTGCTGAATATCCATACAACTTGGAAGTCAGATTGTAGTGTTTAATTTTTTTCTGGTATGTTTAAGAGCATGTTGACCCATCGTTGAGAAGACTGGTTTTGAAATTGAAAACTTCAAATTGTCTAATATTACATAGAAAAATCCTGTAAAATGACTGCATATAAAGATACCATCACTCTCATCCATCTGATGGAAGGAAAGAACTTTTCAATTTGAAAGTGCATTGTAAGAGATGAAAGAATGTCTTATGGGCAGACCTGTCTATTACGTTTATCAGATAACACAAGATGTTTTGAATGGTGTATGTTTTGACTTTTCCAACTTTTAGCTTAGTACAGTTGCAGGAGATATCTAAAACCAGTATGAATAATAAGCAATTTCAGAAGTGTAAGTAGGGATAATGTACAACTCTGTTTCAAAGTACCCAAACATCAGACACTAAAGGTCCAAGCTTTTTTGTAACTACTGAATAAGTGAGGATGTGGAGATTATTCTACCTGGAGCAGTAACTTGTGTCTAGTTTTAAGTATATTTATTTGAAGCTGGCCTTTGTAGATGGCTTGGGGCAACAAAAAGCTTTCTAAAATTAGAAACAACTTTCCTAACACCAATTGCACAGTGTGCAGCTTTTGGAAAGCAGCTGCGGGAGCAGTGTGTTTCTGGTGCTACTACCTGTTGTGTGTTAGCTGCATTTTTAAGCTTTTTGTTTTTGACTATAAAATTTAAAACAATAACCCCCCAGTGTACAGTTCTTCCAAACTCTTCTTATGATGAAGGCTCTTCCAGTCAAGCTTATCTGTACCTCTGCCAGTATGTATGGATGAGACCTTCAAATTACACCTTAACCATTTTTTTTTTAAAGGGAACATCTTAACCATTGTTGTGGCCTTCTTGTGTATGGTGCTTGTTGTATGCTGGAGCCTGTTGCACTTCTGGAGGCTTTGCAAGGAACCGGAATGGATCAACAAGCAGACTTTAGGTGTCAGAACTTTTCGTTTTGCCTTTTAAATGGCAGTACTCTGTTTGGGCTGGTGTTCTAGAAGTTCAGCAACAAAATACCACCTCTTTAGTTCTCGGTTTTGTTTTACTTTGTTTCTAAGTGTAAATAACCTAAAGAGTTGAGGCTGTTGCTTTGTGCATATTCTTGAAGGCAGGTATTCAAGTAGGTATGGGCATCTTTTTTGTAGCCTTGATTCAATTCCCCAAGCTCCAAAGTAGGGCAGGAGTAACGCGTCCTTAAACTTAGCATTTCTTATTAGCTGTCTCTAGGATCTGTATGCACATCTTCATTTGGAAGTGCTTAATTCTCTCCTCAACCATTAGGTGAGAGAATCATGTACTAATGTCATATCTTAGCCTTTGTTCTGGGTACACAATTACAAAAAACCTAGACTTTGAGCAGCTGAACTTGGAGACACAAACACCCAGAGGCTGACTGGAATTAAGGTTTAGCTCTGTGATGGTAAATGGTTAATCGTATTGTTTTCCAGTCCTTCAACAGAGGTGTAATATTAGAACTAAAGGTTTGAAATATTAATGGCACTCCAGTAACTTCACCAGTAAATGTTCCTGCTGCATTTCATGATTTTCTTGTCTATTTGTAGAGATAAACCTTCGTATTTGTCTTTTGTAGGGTTTTAAAAAAATACTCGGGAATTCTGATTGGGAGGACTTGGAACAGGTAACTGACTCTAGGGCAAACTACAGTGTGTAGGATATTGATGTGTGGTTGAAGAGGGCATTGAGTAATTGGTTGGACTGTGATTTGAGGGGAAAGATAATTTAAATGAAAACTTGTAATTTCATCTCTGGTGTGTTTCATGCTATCAATTTTCATCAAGTTAAATACCCATAGGGTAGGGTGGAAATACCAAATTCATTCAATGCTTAAAATATATTTCATTGTTACTGTGAAATACTTTTTTCTTCTCAAATTAATTAAGAAAACTACTCTTCCTTTTGAGAGGAAAGAATTGCAAGCCTGATAAAACATTTGATGTCTTCCTGGTATTACCAGCACAGGCAAACAGTGACTGAGATGTTCATACATATTGCAGAATGCCCAATGTGTCTGTTATTTTAAGTCAGGTTTTGTTGCCTATAGTATTTCTTTTCAACTTAGAAGGTACAATCCATCACCCTTAAACAAAAAGTATTAGTTTGTTAGACTGTACTGACTTACTGGTGGCTTTTTTTAAATCTTCTTTCACATGCTTTTAGTAGTAGTTAGTCACACTTACTGCTGCAAATTCTTTTTTCTTCTAAAGGTGGACTTTTTGCAGAGTAGATTCATAAGGGAACACTAAAAGGCAGCCCCTTCCCAAATAAATCCTGCTTGCAAAACAGATTAGATGATGTTGAACAGAGTTACAGTAGTGCTGTAATGCTAGACCAAATGCAGCCTGATTGCCTCATTTGGTGTTGCATCTTTCTGTATCATCTAATTTCTGCTTCAGAGATGAATTCATCCTAACCCTGTGGGTAGAATCACAAGTAGTGTGTCAGTGCTTGACTTGGGCTTTCAGCTGGGGACAAAGGTAGCTTTCATATCTGCAAGAGCTTGCTATACAGTTTTTAAGATACTGTGTTGTTAAATCCTTCTGTCATTGTTAGCATGTTCCTATAAACTTTGGTTTGCTTTACTTCGGATCTGTTTTTGGAAACTTGGATATTGTCTTTCCTGTTGTGAACTTCCCAGGGCAGGTTGTTTTTTTTAGGTACAGCTGCTGGATACGGAACTGTGTAAATGCTGTTCCTTTTTCTTAGAAACAGAACAAAACCAAACACTAAAACTACTGCAACAATAGCATGCTTTTGTGAAACTTGCACACATAGTATTTTCACAAGCAGCTGTGAAATCTGTCTCAAAAGAAGGTAACAAACAAATCATATCAATTACTGATCTAGCATGCTTAAATACAAAGCACACTGGAAAATACTGTAAGCATCATGATGCTGTAGGCTTATTTCCCTGTAGTTATAGTTTATAATGGAAAATTGTAGCTTCTGTGACTGGATTTCTTGTGTTGTGTTGCACAGTACCTTGTGTCAATATTTTAAAAGTCATTATGAATTTGTGTTTCAGGAATTACCGGAAATGGTTCTTTTAAAGTTTTTTCGGTCAGAAAACACACCAGTACCTGCAAGACCAACACCAGAGCAGCTTTCTAATCTTATCAAGACAAGTCTTCATTATCCAGAGTCTTTCAATCATTCTTTTCATCAAAAAAGGTCAGTGCAATGTTTTCTTTAGAAACTTTTGAAACATTCTTAATTTGACATAAATCCTGTTGAGAGATGCTAAGTGGGTTATGATGCAAAAGGTAAGTGTGGCATGCAAGGGTGAAATCTTGCTCAACTCTTAAATTCACCACTTCAGAATTTTATAGGTAAACTGGATGTTTCATGTAGAGAAACAGGCTGTAATAGCACAGTTCGGTTTTAATGTTAACTAGGAATGTTATCAAACTTGCTGAAGGAAAAATAAATACTCTGCTGCCTTTGTGTTTATTTTTGGTGTCAGAGTAAACAGTGTGACTACTCTGAGAAGCTAGACAGAAAGTGAGAGGTACTTTCAAGTCAAAAGAACTGTGATGTCTACAGCATCTGACTTGCCAAGATTAGCTCCATATGGTTCTGATTTATGTCAGAAGGAAAGGCAGTAACAGTTTAGATCACTGGGGCTTGTCTCCTGGAAGAATATCAGAATTAACCTCTGTCAAAAAGACTGTTAGAGTGAATTAGTTGGAGCATGTAAAATCCATGAGCCTTTCAAAATTAAAATTATATGAACAAAGCCCTCTGGATTAATTTCCAGATATGAAATGAGTTGTACTTGAAACATAGATACCTGTTTAGGTTTGAGTTGATTTATCTGAGAACTCTGCTGTGTTATACTTTTCTCTAAAATTTCACTTAATATAAGTTGCCCCCAAAAAAGGGATTTCTTTCTTTATAAAATCTAACACTTAAATGTTTTAGAAGGTGGCATATTTTAATGACAGTTACAAAGCATGCATTACTCCAGTAATAAGTTCATATCTTGTTTTAGTTGCTAATTGTTCTTGTCTTGTTAGTCAAGTTAGGATATTTAAGCTGTTAAGCAATAGCAAGGAATTCCAGTGATGCAAATTGCTTATTGCATACATAGAGCCATGGTAGTCTGTACGTGGCTGTGAATATCTTGGGGTCTTTCTTGCTCCAGCATTATTTATAAAAGCAATCATACTAATTGTGAACAAGCAAAATATCAACTATTAATTTTATTCAGGCTTAAATTAACACCAAATGTGTATGTGCTGTCTGTTCTGTTTGAGCACTCTTCTGGCTGAAACTTCAGGCCAGATGCCAGCAACTCCTCCACAGAAGGCAGTGCAGGAGAACAGTATCTAGACAAAATGTGCTAAACAGCAGTTCAGAGTAGCATACTGGACCACATTATCCCATTCTGAAATGTCTCTTGTTGTAACAGTAGATTTCCTGTAAACTAAGGTATTATTTATGCTTTTGCTAGCCTTTCTCAGCTGGATAAAGGAAGCTGGTAACCTCATTTAGCTCAGTTGAGCCAATGCTGTTTGCCTCAATAGCTTTTATTATAAGTAAGTCTAGCCAATGTAACTGATTATATTGCTGTGTACACTGAGAGTTGCATAATAGACAACTGCATGTCAATTTTATATTACTTGAAACTTATTTTAACTATTTAAGAGTGTAATTAAGACTATCCAGAGTAAGATGGTTTTTCCTTTACTGTGAAACTATTTCTCTTCGCAGCCTCTGTCTGGTACCTGTCACTCTCCTACTTTCCAATTGTTCCCAGGCTGTTGTAGATGTGATGATTGATTTGCGGCACAAAACAACAAGGTAACATGTGAATGTTAATAAAACAAGATTTTCTGAGAAAGCTTCTTAGTTTTGGGGAGTCTTGTAATGTTTTAACTGTATTGACTATCTAGAACAAGTTTGTGGTTTTTTGTCAACAGTGGCTTCTTTGAAAGAATGTAAAGTGCTAGAGAGTTCATACAGTCAAATGGGAGTCTTCAGTCAGTGCTCAAATTCTACTTTGCTTCTGACTTGCTAAGACAGGAGCTGGACTTGTGACTCTTCAATAGTTAAACTCTGCAGATCTTTTCTAGGAAAGTGAAAATGCTTTTGAACTAGTGAAATACGAGCTTTAGCAACCTTACTTCATTAAACACATTGTTGGGGTTTAATTTTTAGATATCAAGTAATTTGTAGAAAATGGATTGAAGACATTGAGGTAGGCTTAGTCTTGGGGGAACCTTGACTTCTTGCCAACAGTCCATCCAGGCAAGTAAGAAATTAAAAGCCCAGGGCCTAATACACAGGTTCAGAAATGGAGGACAAAAGACTTAAATCTGTTTGTATTTATCAGTTAAGATCAGGAAGCTATTCACTGAACTGGTGGTGTTTTCTCACAAGATGGCCAGGTTTTGTAACAGCATTGTAATACGTGTCTTTGGAAGGGTATTATAGTCAGGTGCCCTGAAACTTCCTAAAAACAACCAAAACCCCAACCCCTTATCCCCCGCCCCCCCAACTTATTAATGCATTGTCTCTAAAGTAATGTATATCCATGTTGACCACTTCTGTGTGACATACGCTCTGAGTTAACTCTAGCTCCTGGGACAGGCCTAAGAATGCCTTGTGCAGCAATTCCTAAAACTGACAGTTTGGATCTTGTTACTATGTCTATTGTCAGTGTTACGTGCCCGTTCTGTAGAAAGCTGGGAATACACTGGAATTCATCATTATACGTATATGTATAAATCATGTTCTATATATAGTATGCAGTATTTTAGGAACCAAAGAAATGCTTTAAAGATTTGTGCTGATTCATCTGAGCCAAGGGGAGAGCCGCTGTGAAGAACGTGTTAAGTGTGAGTCAGAGAACAATAAAACGTATCTGGTAATAAGTAAGGACCCAGAGTTAAGTTTAGCTGATGGGTAGACATAGGGATGCATAAAGATACCCAAGGGTACCTGAGGTACTCTGTCTCAGAGTGTGTATATGTTTGTGGGGATGGGAGTGTGGGTGGGTGTGGATGTAGTAGGAAGGAGGACGTATAGACAACCTTTTTTTTTTATCTTGATAAAATGTTAAGCGCAGTTCTGTCTATGCCTATCATCGCAACTGTTATCCTTTCAAAGTCTAGTTTTGTCTTGCTAGAAAAACTTTAATCCCTTAAAGATAAGGGATGTGTGTGAAACAAAGAAAGCACGATGCATTTGGGGAAGGCTGTGACTTAAGGGAAATTATTGTAGGCAAGCAGTCAAAAAGACTCAGCAACTTCCAAGACATCAGAGACAAATGGCAGTGGGCACTCTCGCATCCAAAGACTGCCAGAATAGTAACTTAAGTTCCCAATTCCTGACTTCTGAAAACTTAAATCCAGAAAGCATAAAGAAGCATACCTTTGCAATGGACTGGTGATGGACACACAGTGCATTCTGAAATCTTGGGAAAACTTGAGGTTGGAGGGAATCATGTAAACGGGTAATATATGCTTCAAATGCAGAGAGTAATGTTGTTATCTTCTTTTTCAGCCCAGAAGCATTAGAAATCCATGGATCTTTTACATGGCTTGGGCAAACACAGTACAAGCTTCAACTAAAAAGCCAGGAGGTCTATAGCTTGCAGCTGAAAGCTTGCTTCGTTCATACAGGTGTCTATAACCTTGGAACCCCCAGAGTATTTGCCAAGCTAGCGGACCAAGTTACTTTGTTTGAAACGAGTCAGCAGAACTCCATGCCTGCACTGATTATTATCAATAATATCTGACCACTTCCTGAAAAAAATCACACTAAAAAACAAAATAAATGGGATTCTTTTCTTATATTGCTGGTTGACATTTTGCTGCAGTTTTTGGAAATAGCACCTCAAACATCTAACTTGTTACTAAAGATTGTGTAGGAAAGAAAATAGCAAAATATTCAGACAACTTGTCAATTTGTTTCTCAATGCAACGCACGTTGGACTGAAAATACGTTTATCCTTTTATAATATATTTCTTCTCTGGTAATTAAGATATTCATAACACAAAATACTCTTTAACTCCAGATCTGAACATATTTATATGTCCTATGCCCTGTCAAAAAATGCAGCTTCACTGCTGTTACAACTTCCAGCATGGTGTGTTTTAATATTTGTGGCTGTATTAGGATATGGTTCAGGAAGAAATGCTCTGGCTTTTTCCTGTCTGAAGCCATTAGTCATGATAAATCCCAACCTTTACTGTGAAGTTCAGTAAGGTCTCTCAAATCCATTTTTGTTTCTCAGTTCTTTAGTTTAAAATCTTGTTTTGAGTTTTCATGTTGATGGAAACTGGCGACCTTTCAAGGTTTACATATGAGTCCCACCTAAGGTGTTTAAAAAAAATTTTCTTCAACCAGTTTGAGTATCTTGTCATTCATCTCAACACAGAATGCACTATTTCACAACCATGAGATTGTCATTTAAATTGTCACTTACTTTATTATGTAACTATAACAATTGATCTGTTTTAAAAAAAAAAATCTACTCAAGATTTTCAAGAAATGTATTATATTTATAACAAATGTACTGTAAATAGAATAAAACATACACCATATTCACTGTACGGACTTGTGGCTCTTTCCCATTTCATACAGCTGTAGCAACCTACAGGTGCTGATATTGTGTTTATATGTCTTTGTTGTGGCCCTCGTCAGTCTGGTGACATTCCTGTCCTGTTGCCATGTGTAGAGTTGGTGTGCGTTGAAACTTGTAGCAGCTGCTTAGTTTGCCTTTTGAGTTCTTGTCCAGTGTTTCAGGTACCACTCCCAATTCAGTCTGGGAAATCTCAGTTACTTACTATGTGCTGGGGATTTTTAGTTTGAGTAATAGCTGGTGAACGTAGAGAAGGCTGTGCGAGGCAATCAAGTACAGCAAAACCAGCTAGGAGTTACAGGTTCTGGTGGGTTAGCTGAGTACAAAGAGAATGGAACACCTAAAAAACCTAATACTTCTGACAGTCTGCTCTATCTTGTGGCTGAAGGAAATTTCTTAATAGGACAGCATTGGCTTACAAAACAGTACATCTGCCTTCAGATGCTTTTTTTTTTCTTTTTAGACAAGGCTTCCAATTTTACTCATTCAGTACTACTGTATGAGTGCATCTAGGAGTTAAGACTTCCTGAAAAGCCTTAGAACCCATTCACAGTACATGTGCTTTCATAGTCGCACTTCACGTGACTGTGGATCATGTTAATGAATCGATAGAGAATACTTGAGTATTATCTAACAATGAATATATTGCTTCAGGGGTTGAGTTTTCTGCTGTTAGGCAGACTGGCAGACTAATCTTTCTAAATGATTCTTGGCATTGTACCCTTAAGCTATGTCATCAGTCCGCCTTCCATCTTTGCACTTTTTTAGGGAAAGAGAAGTCGTTATTGATGCTGTTCAGCTTCCCAGCTGTAGGCCACAATGTTCTAAGTCACGGTTGGTGTATTTTTAAGATTTTTTCAAATACTCGAGTGGCACAAGTCACATTATTCTGATAGAGGATGTTTCCACAAGAGTTTTGGGAGAGATGGGTCAGAAGTTTAACTGCTTTTCAGCCTGTCAGAAGAAACTAGTAAGAAACGGTATCTCCTGTGACTTTGAAGTTGCACTGCTGTAAAGAGAAGGTTTGCTGCAGGTTTGACTAACTACAGAATCTACTAGGCTGTGCTGTCCTGGTGACTGGTGTATTAGTTGACAGTGATTCTAACTTTTAGATTAAGTAAGCCAACACTTGCCATGTCCGTTAATGCTAATCTAGGTAAAAAACTGTGATAACACATTGTGTAGCTTGGCTTGAAGGAGGTGCTGTGTCTAGATGGACCCTTCTTCATGTTTCTGAGAATGTTTATAGGATTATGGTGAGGTAATGATGTGGCAGGAGGCTAAAAGAGTTGGAGTAATGTCTTATTCAGCATGGGTAAAACTAGCAGCCTCTTCAGCATGCAGCTTTGAGATGTGTTTCTATGTCTGTGTATCTAGACACGAGGTGTTTCTCTTGGATGTATACCAAGTGTTCCCAGAGAATTCTGCAAAGCACAGCAGTATAGGCTGTCAACCCTACAAATAAGCCAGACTTTGATTATGCTACAGACACAGTATCATGTAGCTTAAAAAAAAAAAAAGCCAAAAAACAAACCAAATTTGCTTTCTCTTCGTACTCAAGTGAAATCTCCCCTTTGTTCTCTTTCCTTAGGTGGCAATTCCAAAAATACTGAAGTGTTTAACTTGTCATATTTTAAGACCATTTACTGAAAAGCTGTATCTGTGATTCTAACTTCTAAAGCTTAGCATACTGTTACAGAAGACTGCTGTTGTGCTGTGTCCAAGGAGTGACTCTATGAACATGCTTTATTTCTAAATTGACACTGGTTCCTTCATGGTGCATTGCTGATCATACACGTTATGCTGTGTGAAAAGTGTGGAGCTGTTCAAAATAGTTAAATGCAATCATTGGCGTGTCAGAACACAAGTTCACTACGTGATTGCTTAGGAGAGGAGCAAGCATGGATGTAGAGCTAAGCCTGGCTCCTTAATGAATTCCCACGTGGAAAGTTGTGTGCCATGTGTGGACCCACAGAGATGATGGAAAAACAGTTGTATTGAAATTAAAATTATCCGGTCTCGCTATTGAGCAAGTAATTATCTCTGCAAAGGCTGAAACTCTGCTACATGCAGAGCAATACCCCTTCAGAAGAATCCTGTGAACCTGCTGTAAGGTGCAAGGGAAAATGTGTCTTACAGCTCAGAGTAGATCAAAATATGACATCTTACTTTGAGATAGCTAGAAAAAGCCTTCAGAAATTACTAGATCCAGGGGATCTTTGTTTTTAGGAATATAATGACTTTTCATTTTTTACTACTTCTGTAATGTAAAACCATGAAACTTGCCAAGCTGGGGATTTTGGTGGGAATTAAAATGCCCGGTTTCATTCTTGGCATGGTGGGGAACTTGAGAATAATTTAGTCTTGTATTACATAAAACACAGAAATAATTCCATACATCAGTAGACTTAGAAAAAAAAAAAATTAGGATTTTTATTTGAGGTGAATTCTGCTGTCACTTTCGTACTTAAGGGAATGCGTTACTCCGTCCCGTGCTATGGGAATTCAGGTGGTTCTGGGCTCCTTTGCTAAAAGTCAGTGAAATGCTGCACTGGCAGATTACTAGTTTATGCCATGCAAATCTGGAGTAGTAAGGTTTTGTCGTGTCTTCAGTAGGCTGTGAAGGTGATACAGGAAGCATTGAAAAGTTTGTGAAGGTATAGTTTGAGAATGGAGAGAACGTCAATCCATGCAGCTGATGACTTCTGTAGTTCGTAGAATACTGAGATGGAAGAGACCACAAGGATCATCTTGTCCAACCTTTCTTGGCAAAAGCATGTTACTTTACATCACTTCCTCAAGTTTGAGAGGGAGTTCTAATATTTGAGTCCATTGTATATAATAAATCAATGACATTCATAGTATGGCAGCTAAACTGTTTGTTTACGTTCTACTTCCTGTAGTAATTCAGCCAGCCACTTCTGTTTCTCTGTCCCATAAAGCAGCAGAAATAATCTTCCTTGTTCAGTTTGCATGTGCACATTGAGGTAGGATGCTATACTCTGTAAACTTGTAGTTTGCTTACAGGACTTGTAGATGTTCACCAGTATGTGTGACTTCAGGCAGTATCTAGTGGTGTTCTGCTTGTATAAACTGTCATATCTCCAAAGTACTTATAAATAAAACTGCTTAAGAATATTAGAGAAGAATGCCATGTGGAGGTAGTAGAAGTGAATAGGTGCCTGGAAGGTGCAAAAATTCAGCTTCAGTTGTTTTCAGAGTTGTATGTGACACTGACAAGGGTGCTGAGAAAGCTGCATGCCATGAAAAGTTAAAGAGGGAATGTAGAAAGCGTGCAGAGGGAAGGGACTGAGTGTGTCTCATGAAAGAGCAGCAGGAACCTCAGCCACTGGGAGGGGAAGGAGGAAGAGAGCAGCAGAGTTGGACAGAGCCTTCCAAGTGAAAACTTGAGGGCCTCCACGGAGATGAAAAGTAAGGATGATGTCCGGATGGTGCCTGTAGGTGGAGTGATTACCAAGGGAATGAACTCAACTGCTGCTCTCTTGAACCAAGAGGGCCAACATTTGGCTTTTAAAAAAGATGATTGCTGTCGTTTGGGTAAACCTAGTGAAAGCACGCAAGCTCGGCAGAAGGGTTGGAAAGGGAGGGGCGGGGTTAGAGAAACTGTGGTAAGGAGAGGGATAGGGTCTCACAGTTTGAAACCAGACAAAAAGGAAGAAGCTGAGCAGAGCAGCATGTGGCCGAGCCCCGGGAGGCAACGGGCAATACCTGTTTAACAGTCCGCATGCACCTTGCAGCTCCATATAACTTGTTGTGCAGGCTGTCAGTCACAAATTCTGGAGTAATTATAGTTGGTGGTTACTAAAAGAGATGGAGTCTTTTTAATTATTTTGTGGGCAGACAAAGGCTGCTTTTAATGGCTCATGCAATCAGACTGGCTGCTAGTATGGTGGAAGGAATGCTCAGAATCTCCTATATAAGCTTTGTAAAGAGGCTCCATTTTTTGCTTCAGTTATAATATTTACCTGAAAGGAGATTTCTGTGATTCCTCTTACTGTTTTGGGAGATGACTATGAAGTTATTGCAAGGTCTTGTGCCTTTTCTTGTCATCAATCCCATCTACCTTTTCAAAAATGGTAGAAATCATACTAAATGTAGTATTCCTCTTGAATTGTGTACTTTATCCTAAAAAGTTTTTTGAAAGACTGGTTTTGCTGGTACAGCTGTGGAGTTTTCAGAACTTGTTGCCTCATCTTAATTTTTAAACTAAACTCTTCTATGCATTGAAACAGGCAAAATAAACTTACTTTAATTTGAAGTTTTAATTACAACATTGCATCATTAATATCTCTATCTTAAACTACATTATTTAAACCTTGTTTAAACATTCTGTGTAATAGAGTAAGGCCTTAACTAGCAATAAATACCTAGAAGTCATATATATTGCAGATTCATTTCATTCTAAAATAGTTGTCTGAAATAGTTTGTAGCAAAAGCTGTGTTAATTATTGTCTAACTTGCAGATGAAATGGCCATTTCCTTACTATTGTGGTTGGTTTAATTTTAATTGGCTATCACCGTCTTATTAGAAAATGTCTACCAAATTACTTTAAATACATTAAATCCATTGTATGGATGGATTTTTTTGAAATTCTACACAATGTTGGGCTTTCACAGTACAATTATTAAAACAGGTAATATTCTCCTGATATTCAGCATGAGTGAAAAGCTACGCTCTCTGTAGGAGTTGGTTACAACTTCAAGTTTGATCTTTGTTACACAGCCTGAATTGATACTAATTAGTAAGAAATCCTCTGAAGTCCACTTAATTTAAAAGTTGTTTCCTAAAATTAAATTTAAAAGCTGTCATATTTCTAAAATCATGCACTTGTACTAGAAAGACTTTTAAACTATCTCTACAGTGAAACAAATAGGATTAGCCTGACATAGGGTCAGTGAAAAGCTCAGAATGAAAGATGAGGGGAAAAAATGATTAGCAAGTTTAAGCTGTTGAAAAATGATCTCCTTTTTCAATTTCAAAGTAACACTAACATTCTAACTTGAAAAAAGGACATTGAGCTAGGTTCTCTATCATATTTTCATAACAACAAAACTCTCCTAAAGAAAAGGGAACTTCTCTAGTCAGATTTCCCAGAGACTTTCAAAAATTCCACTCAAAATACTTTAACTGTTGCATCTCACTTTTTAGAGTGATAAGTGAGATAGGGAATATCATGTCAAAATCAAAAGTAAAATCAGAAAGACTGTCAGTGATGCCCAAAAATGTAGGTAGTTCCTGGGAAAAGCACTACAGACATATCCTGAGCGGGTTATGATAAATCACAATAACTGTAAAATGTATCCACTACAATGGCTTTAAAGATAGATAGACCATTATATGGAGGGAAGATATTTTTATCTGCATCAAGAACATGATACTTGACTGAAGTCCAATTTTGAGGTTGAAAGATGCAGTTAGCATCATGTGCAGTCAAAAGATAGTCAGAGTTATGCATTCTATTTGTTTCAAACAGAACAAATTCAGCAGGGACATGCTTCTGAAATCTATTGCTTTCCCATAACTCAAAAATTGGCACCTAAGGATTTTTATAATATACCAGAAGACAACATCCCAGATTCATAAAGTTATATTTGATCTGTAGATCATCCTGCGGCACATCTTCTCTAGCAAGAAAGTATGAGTGGTGTATGTTATGGCTGATTGTATAACTGAAATTATTTCTCAGTGCTGCTTCCTGAATGAGGCCTTTGTCACATGCTGTTACATTTTTTACAATTCTGATGTACTTTGCAGGGTCCTGCCCACCTGCAACAAGTGCAGTCAGGGCAGACACATCAGTACAACCAATTGGGTTGTCAGGGATGTCCACAATGACAGTAGACATCTCTCCATCGCATACGCTGTGGCAGAAGTCTGTGTCCTCTAATTCAGAAAAATGCTGCTGCTCTGGAACTATATGCGAGAGGTATTCAGTGTTTCCACCATATGTCAATTCCATGTCTATTACATATGCACTGAAAGTCAGCACATGGGGGCTGCTCACTGTCACCAAGGGAGTGGACCTTTTGCCTGGCTTGGGTACAAATATGGCCCTCAAAGTCAAATTTTCATGCGTGTCAATGTAACAGATCTTGTTACAGAAGTCTCCCGTGAGGATCTCCATGGAGCAGGACTGCTGAGACCTCCAAGTCGAGCTTGCATTTATTGAAGTTATATAGCTGAGTAAAATTACTAATCACAGGGCTGAGTAAGGTCAGCCACCCTCTTTCTTCAAATGGCATCTGTGTTTTTCAAATCTATGCTCTTGTCCTCGGCAATGTGCACCACGCTAGTGACCTGGCTTATGCTGCTGTAGAAGAGGTGTCTGTCCTGGGTCAAAACTGCAATCTGGGAGCCACTAACAGTCACAAGTAAGAAACAGCTATCTGGGAAGATATTGCTTTGAAAGGTCAGAGGGCACAACAGTCACTTCTTCCATGATCAAGCAATTGTTCGCAGATCTAAGCAAAGTATCTGTTGTCCAGAGGATGATGGAACCCCTGAAGGCAAGATTCTGGATACCATAAAGCTTAGCAGGGCCTTTGGGCAGCAGGTGGAAGGGGGCAGAGCTATGGCTAGACACATGGCTGGTTTTGGTACCATCGTACCTGACATAGGCCCCTGCCACCTTCCCTGCCCCATCCTCTCCACTTCTGTCAGTCAGCAGACCGGTCACGGCAAAGGAGATGAAGTAGATACCACGCAGCACTCCTTGCTCTCTTGTACAGGTCTCAATGCGTGTAAAGGCATAACCCCGTCCTGTGAAAGGGAAGATGTGGCTGACAGAGACAGAGCACCTGGTGTCATAACCAAAAAGGGTCCAGCTGAGTTCCTTGTACTGGGTGTCTGCTCCTGCGCAGCAGCAATGGGTGTTTGAGAGTTCAGACACAGGGGACGTGACTCCTGCTGATGGGACCCCACCTGTCAATGCTTTTGAAATACAGGTAGACCTGGCTGTTGACCACCATCAAGACCCTGTCCTTGAGTACAAAGGCAATGGCGCTGACAGTGGCTTCCTCGGTCTCAAGCTCTTTGGGGATGGGGAGCAGGGAGAGGCTGCTCTCAAAATCATCCAGGCTGATGAAAACCTCCTTCCTCGGGTGCATGGCCACCTTTGGCTCCTCCCCACCAGGGCTGTGCCCCTCACAGGGGTGCTGTAGGACCAGGGGGCTGGTGCCACAGTAGCTCACATGGATGCCTCTTGCTGGCTTTGTGTCATGGCTGAAACACACAGAGTATGCCAGCAGTGCATGGCTGAAACCCGAGCCATCCCCACGGCCCCGCAAGCAAAGCCAGAGATGGAGCTTGGCCA
The DNA here is from genome assembly GCA_017639485.1 of Pluvialis apricaria. NCBI lineage: Eukaryota > Metazoa > Chordata > Aves > Charadriiformes > Charadriidae > Pluvialis > Pluvialis apricaria. The sequence goes on along the minus strand of CM030008.1, from coordinate 122,068,228 downwards.
TGAGTGCCTGCCATGTCCCAGGTGCCATGTCCCTGGTGGCTGAGGGCCCTTGATGGCAGTTGGGGTGGGGTTGGGGCTGCCCCAGGTGAGGCAGCATGGTGGTGAGCCCACTCCACCCTCTGTCCGAGAGGCTTTTCTGTTAAGGGCTGTAGAGGACAAAGGTCAAGGAAGTGATGGTGACCACCCTGGCCACTGCTGAGGGGCCGGCCTCAGCACCTGACTGGCCTGAGATGGGGATGTGCTGAGGGAGAAGCATTTTAAAACGAAGAGGAGCCGCCTTCAAAGGGGTCGTCTTCAGCAGGTGGGCTTCTTTACAGACCTTCTCTGCTGTTGCCTCAGCACAGGGAATGTATTTTCGTTAAGCAACTGAGCTGTATGGCTTCATTTCTGGGTGGTGGTCAGCAAGTTTTTTTTAAATATGAAATTAAACATGCATAAATGTGATCTAGGCTTAGGGTTGAGGGCAGCCTTCGCTATCCCCTTGCATGACAGCCGCTCACCGTGGGTGCTGGGGGTCTGCATCCTGCCTCTCACGAGGTGACCCGGGGTGCGCCCCTCCTCTTCACTGATGTCTGGAGGGCAGCAGCACCGTCCGTCACCAGGCTGTGCATTTGATCACATCTAGTGTTTGGGTAGCACAAGGGAACTGATGCAGGTTAGAGACCTGCATGTCAAAATAGTTATTTTATCCTAATTACTGAAGGAGGAGGGGAACAGCCCACAACCACACTCTTTTACTGGATCTTATGATGTTACCGGCTCTCCTTTAACCATCTGAAGCTTAAGCCGTGCCTGAATTAACTGCTAGCTATTGCCATTAAATGCACAGAAGATATTGGCAGTCCTTGCCAGCGTGGGGTGTTTCTCCCTCCCTCCCTCCAGCAGCGCCAGGGCAGTGCTGCAGGGGGGGAAAGGGGTGGCATTGACCAACCCCATGGAAGTGGGAGGTGGGAGATGAGACAGGAGTATTGTATACCTTTCCAGTTATGCCGTATTTTTCTCTCTAATACTGAGAAATACCCTTAGTGGTCCTGTCACATTACTACTCCTCAAGTCTTTTCTTCTGGCAGTGGGAAGTTGGAAGATTTCTTGATTCCGCTATTGCCTACTGTATTCACTGAGCATGTTAGCTTTGTAAGATTTATCTATGCTGTTGTTAGTATCGAATTCTTGTCTCAGGTGCCATGGGAAATATATAGAAATGGCATTGCTGAATATAGGTGAGTGCTCTACTTTTGCATCCAAATTAAGTGAGTTGAACACTGCTGCCATCTAGTGCTTTCTGCTTCTCAGTGTCTGTTCTGTCTCATCGGTAAGCATACATCACTCCCCCCACCCCCACCCCCCCGAGCTGGGTACTGGAGGTGCCAGGAGGCCCACGCCAGCTACAGGGTAGACTGTGGGGTTTAGGAGTCTCTCGGTCAACCTCTGTGTGTGAGACGACTGGAGGAGTTGGCTACTGGAGGGACCAGGAGGTCCTACTACTATGGAGACTGTGGGGTCTAGAGGTCATCCAAGAAACACATCCATGTATGTCTGTCTCTGTATGCAAAACAACTGGACATGAGACGATCTAAGGGTCAGCCGCTGGGTATACTGAGTGTCTAAGGCCAGTTACTTGAGGGACCCACAGAGTGTGTGTGTCTGTATGTGGGTTGGTGTGAGCAAGAGGGCTCCTGTGTACCAGCAACTGGAGTAGGGCTGTGGGCATTGGGTGTTCACCTGTCTAGATGCCTGCAGCTGGGAGGAGACCAAGGATCCAGGGCCAGCTACTGGGTAAATCAAGTGTCTAAAGGCACTTGCAGTATCGATAGTGTCCCTCTGAGGGTGTGTGCGTAGCTGGGACTCAGGGGGTCTGCATCAGCAAGTGAAGTTGGGCTGTGGCCCTCGGGGCTTGTAATTGTTCATGTGTCAGCAACCGGGGAGACCTAGGATCCAGGGGCCAGCTACTGGGCAGCCTGAGTGTGCGAGGCCAGCTGCTGGAGGGGTCCACACTCTATGTGTTTCCTACTAGCAGACCTCCATCCTGATCAGCCATTTGTGTTGGGTGACTGCTGCTAGGTTTTCCTGCTGTTTTGATCTGTGGAGGTGGCCATGTGTAGTGTGTATTATATGCATGTGTCTGTGTGTGTGTCTGTTGGGAAAACGTGCTTGGCCACACGACTAGCTAAAGCCGACAACGTGGAGCTGCAGTAACCTTGCCTCTACCAGGACAGGTTCAGCAACTCCTAACATCTTTTCAGTATCATTCAAAAATTCAGGTAAAAGAAAGGGGGGTGATGTGGTGTGGTGGCAGGGGAATATGGACGGAGCTTGGTTCTATAGTTAAAAACTTAGATTTTCAACATTTCTATTGCTATTTCTCTCCTACTGAGTCCTTACATAGAAAGCCAAATAGTATTATTATCCTTCGTGTCCTAGGCCATAGATAAATATAACTGACTCTAAGGATTCAAGATTTGAGCCTAATGAAGGAAATGAGCACCAATTCACTTTCAGTTTTGACTATGAGTAGGTTTTGCTCAGATATATATTCTCTAGCGACCTGTGCCTTGAAACATCAGCTTTTCCATAATGAGGATTATGTGTTCCCTGGTTAATATGCTTTTAAAGACTTAAGTCCTAGCTTTGTTTACTAAATAGCTTGGGAGTCCTCTTGGAATTATTGTTCTTCTCTCAGGACAAGATACATCAGAAGATTCCCTAAACTATGACTGTAAATACAATTTCCTGTTGTTTTGGAAAAGTTCTTAGTATTAGGAAGTGATATTATTTCTTGAAACATATTCAACTGCACTTTTGAAACAGGGTTTTGCTAAGTTCAGCAGCAGAATACAGAGGTTCAAAGTAACTGTTCTTTTGGCAGTTACATTGTGTGTTGCCCCAGAAGAAACACAAAAGGTGCCAATACAAAAATAGAACAATCTTCAATTTTAACATTTGGATTTGTTGGAGTTCCTGTTCAGGAGGAATGATGTTCAGTACCTGTGGCTTCTGTGGGTCCCACTGCATAGGTTGTATTTTCAGCTGTTATCAAATAGGTGCTTTTTCCATGTGTAACACAGAGTATATTTATGTATAGCATATTTGTTAAGATAAAAAGATAAGTAAAATCAATTGGTGTAGGTTGTGAAAAACACTCTGTCAAAAAGCTAGTATAAGTGGAAAACACCTGTGCCTCGAGGAGGAGGACAGTGTATAAATAGTATGATGAAAATGAAAAAAAGTATTTTTTTTTTTATGGCTTTCATTATTTAAACCTGAGGTCACAATAGCTATATAATGTGAGGAAGCTTTCTTACTGATCAAAAGTAAGTTTCCACTCCACTGACTAAACCACAAAATCAATATTTATATTATTAATTCAGTTGTAAAATGCAAGTATGGCTGCCTTACTGAAGGCTTGTCACCCTGCCAGTGAGACTGCTAGAAGGAGAATGGAATTTCATGCGGTAAATCATGGCTATGCTCAGATTAATGGGGACAAAATTTATCTTCAACTTTGTTCCCAAAGATAGTCATGAAATATAAAACCAGGCTTTCACCATTACTCAAGAGATTTAAATTTAAAGCTCATCTTCTAATTCAGTATCTACTGTGATATAGAGCTGGCTACACTAAAGTGTCATCTAGCCCAGGTATCAAAAATCAGATCTCTGAATTGCAATGGATACATCAGAGAATCCTGGATGTTTTTCACTTATTCTACTCTTATTCCAGTGAGACAAGGCATTATTTCTGGGTATATTAAAATATAAAGATGTTTGCACTAATGGAAATCCACTGAGGGAAATTCAGCCTTTCTTCATATGCACATTGTCATTATTTCAGGCACTTGAAATCTTAATGTTTGCCGTCTTTTCAAAATTACCCTTGAATAATTTAATGGACAAAATTACTTCTATAGAGTAAAAACTAGACTGGAACAGAAGATAATAATTTTCTCAACACTTCTGTTTTTAAAACCATGAATGATGATTAAACATATTCCAGGACTGAATGATTTCCTGATCCCATTTAAATCAAGATTTATTTATTATGCATTTCTATCAGTTTACAGGAGTGAATCATTAATTTGTAAAATGTCACTGAGCTAATGAGTTCTGCTAATTGCTTTAGTGGTAGCTGGAAAAGTGAAAAATTAACGTGGTTTAAAAAATGTTGCACATAGACTACAGCAGTGTATATAAATCAATTCAGCTGATGCTTGCAAATGTTATTCCTTTGGGTTTTCTTCTTCTTCAGTTGGAATAGACGTGTTCTCCTCCTGATAATTGTGGCATAGTTCCTTACCCTGTTTCCTCCAGGATGATGAAAAATCTGCTCAAAAAACCCCAAAAACTGTAACTGTAGATTTTTTACTTAATGAAGGAAATATCTTAGTGGCAGTCTTTAAACTAATGCCCCACGATCCCTAAGTATTTTGAAGCCCTAGGCCAAAGGAAGTATTTCTGTGTGTTCAGGAGGTTGCAGAGAAAGTAACAGCCCCTTCAGACCAAGAAAATAAATACTTCTTGAAATTCACAGGCAGGATATTTCTTTCTTCCTACCCTTGTGAAGAAACCATCAGGCGATATGCCCAGCTTTCCCCCCCTCTCCCTGCAGATGCTGCTGTCAGGGACACGCCAGAGGGAGAGACAAGAATGTGCTCAGGACATGGGCTATGCTTCTTGTCGTTGCTGACACCCAAGGTGATGTTGATGACATTTGCTGTTGCAGCTAAAGCCTGGGCTCTTGCACGCAGATGATACTTTGAGACTCTCGGCTTTTTGTACTATGCACCGCTAGCTCTCGTGATGTCAGGAAAACACCTGAAAGCGTGATCCGAGTGTACCAAAAGCTCTGCAGCCATAAGAGAAGTTTAAAAAAAAAATTTAAAAAAATACCTCCCTATTGCAACGCCATGGGCAACTAAAGGGAGCTGCTGGAGAAGGGAAAGGGCAGCGGCAGCTCACAGCGCTTCTGGGTCTGCTTGGGAGGAACGGTGGGAGGTCTATGAGGGAAGACGACCCCAGAAAGTTTTCTGCTGCAGCAGAACCAATTGAAAGCGTCAGTCACGTTAAGGGGACAAGGCTCAGGAATCACAGATAATACCATTTTTCATCTTAACATCTGTCTTTAAGGATCACGGTTTTTATTCTCTAGACCACAGAGGGGAGATGTCACTGCCTTAGAGGTTCATGTTCTGTTTCTGGCTGCTTTTCAAATCCACTTTCTTCATCTGTAGGTCAAATGAGCCCTAAGCATTCCAGATGAATTGCATCCTCAGCTACACTGAAAACGCTATTAAATTTAATTATTCTTTTATAGATGCAAATTAGAGCAGAATGTTTCTTTGACTTATTGAAATGCCATTTAGAAATATATGTATTTTTAGAGTAATATGTAAAACTTTTTCAGTAACAGAGTCATAAAAGATTACAAGGAGATAGGGAATATTTTATTGTTGCTTGTCACCACATTTTTCCCTGCCAGGTAAGAATTTTTTCTGTGCAAGGCAGAGTTCAGAGAACATGAGTGAGTGCTGAACATAGTCCTCAGAAAAGTTTTCTTCTGTCCAAGGCAATACTACAGTTTTGTTCTGTATGTTATGAAACTGGCTACTGGCTAGAATTTTTCTGAAGATTTGGTAGGTTATTTCAGCATTCTACAACATACTTTCTGAGGGTGTGAAACTTGACGTTGATGAAGATTGTAATGAAAATACACTCATTTTCTTAGCATTGAGAACTTTCCAATAAAAAATGGGGAGTTTAAACCCCTTTCAGTGAAGGGCTTTGCACAGTGATACGCTTCTCCTACACAAGACAAATGAGAATGTATGCATTAGGATGATGGTGGAAAGGCAGGTACATAATGGAAACCTCCTTCACTGTGCTGCCATCTTCCTTGCTTTGGCTGCTAGGTATTGGTGGAAATGAGGGACAGTTGTGAAAGAGCACCTTCATTGCTTTTTGTCTCCCTCCCTTTTTTTTATTTTTGTCTTGAACAGAATCTTTAGGAGGAAAACTTGTATATTTAAGTGTATAGGTTTGAAACTAACAGTTTTTATGTGAGTTGATGGTCTGCCTGGGCTGTCAGTGCTCTGTATCTCAGTGTGATTGAGGACACGGTGTGACAGGGAGGTGCCAGCCAGCCTCGCAGAAGCCCTGCGGTGCCAAACAGCTCTGAAAGGAGAGGGTGGGAACAAGAACTCAAGCACCTGCTCTTTCATTGATCACATGAAACAAACCCAGAGCCAGCTGTGGGACCAACACACCAACTTTAGCATCCTCAGGAGCAGCTGGGACAGCAGTCCAGAAGCTCCTGCTTGCGAAAAGAGCTGTGTTCCAATGCTGTCTGGTGGCAAATGAAAATACTTATAAATACTTAAAGGGAGGGTGCCAGGTGGATGAGAAGAGTCTTTTTTCAGTGGTGCCCAGTGATAGGACAAGAAGTAATGGGCACAAACTTGAACATAGGAAGTTCCATCTTAACATGAGGAGGAACTTCTTTACTCTGAGGGTGGCAGAGCACTGGCACAGGCTGCCCAGAGAGGTTGTGGAGTCTCCCACACTGGAGACATTCAAAACCCGCCTGAACGCCGTCCTGTGCAACTGCTGTAGGTGTCCCTGCTGTGGCAGGGGGGTTGCGTTAGATGATCTCCAGAGGTCTCTTCCAGCCCTGACCATTCTGTGATTCTGTGAAAAGGAGACTGGCTCTCCATGTTCTTAATTAGAGTAGTTTACCAAGTAGAATTGTCTCCTGCAAGTAGGCATGGTCCTGCTCATTATGAATGCCCTGCATTAACTGTCTTAGTAAAAATCCTATATGCTGCTGTAGACAGTTAAATTTGTTAAATAGGTAATTGTTCTCGTCAGGAGTGCTTAATCAGGTATAGCTACTTAAGAACAATAATACAATTTCAGCACAGTGTTACTTATACAGTAACTGTATGATGGATGCCTTTACCAACGTTGTTTTTCCAAAGACACTGGAATGAGAAATAGATCCAACATTGACAGCACTGCAGTGGGCACTGGGTCCCGGCTGAAGAGAAAAAAAGTCAGTATCTTCATTTCAAAAGGCTGCTTTTCACAGAATCACAGAATGGTCAGGGCTGGAAGGGACCTCTGGAGATAGAATCATAGAATCATAGAATAAGTGAGGTTGGAAGGGACCATTAAGATCATCAAGTCCAACCGTTAACCTACCCTGATTTAAAAACACCCACTTCTAAACCATGTCCCTAAGCATCTCATCTACCCTTTTCTTAAACACCTCCAGGGATGGTGAATCCACCACCTCTCTGGGCAGCCCATTCCAATGTTTAATAACCCTTTGAGTGAAAAAGTGCTTCCTAATATCCAATCTAAACCTGCCCTGACATAACTTGAACACGTTTCCTCTTGTCCTATCACTTGCCACGTGGGAGAAGAGGTCAGCCCCCATCTCTCTAAAACCTCCCTTCAGGTAGTTGTAGAGGGTGATAAGGTCACCCCTCAGCCTCCTCTTCTCCAGGCTAAACAACCCCAGCTCCCTCAGTCGTTCCTCATAAGGCTTGTCCTCCAGACCCCTCCCCAGCCTGGTAGCCCTTCTCTGGACACGCTCTAGCACCTCAATGTCCTTCTTGTAGTGAGGGGCCCAAAACTGAACACAGTACTCGAGGTGAGGCCTCACCAGTGCCGAGTACAGGGGGATGATTACTTCCCTACTCCGGCTCACTACACTATTCCTGATGCAGGCCAGGATGGTGTTGGCCCTCTTTGCTGCCTGGGCACACTGCTGGCTCATACTCAGCCGGCTGTCCACCAACACCCCCAGATCCTTCTCTGCCAGGCAGCTTTCGAGCCACTCCGCCCCCAGTCTGTAGCACTGCATGGGGTTGTTGTGACCCAAGTGCAGGACCCGACACTTGGCCTTGTTGAACCTCATACCATTGGCCTCAGCCCATCTGTCCAGCCTGTCCAGATCTCTCTGCAGAGCCAATCTACCCTCAAGCAGATCAACACGCCCCCCCAGTTTAGTGTCGTCTGCGAACTTACTGAGGGTGCACTCAATCCCCTCATCCAGATCATTAATAAAGATATTAAAGAGAACCGGTCCCAGCACCGATCCCTGGGGGACACCACTTGTCACTGGACACCAACTGGATTTAACTCCATTTATCACCACTCTCTGGGTACGGCCATCCAACCAGTTTTTTACCCAGCGAAGGGTACACCTGTCCAGGCCACGAGCAGCCAGTTTCTCCAGTAGAATGCTATGGGAAACGGTGTCAAAAGCCTTGCAAAAGTCCAGGTAGACAACATCCACAGCTTTTCCTTCATCCACTAAGCGGGTCACCTCATCATAGAAGGAGATCAGGTTTGACAGGCATGACCTGCCTTTCACAAACCCATGCTGACTGGGCCTGATCACCCTGTTCTCCTGCATGTGCCGTGTGATGGCACTGAGGATGATCTGTTCCATGACCTTCCCAGGCACCGATGTCAGACTGACTGGCCTGTAGTTCCCCGGATCCTCCTTCCGGCCCTTCTTATGGATGGGTGTCACATTTGCCAACCTCCAGTCGGCTGGGACCTCCCCGGTTATCCAGGACTGTTCATAAATGATGCAGAGTGGCCTGGTGAGCACTTCCGCCAGCTCCTTCAGTACCCTTGGATGGATCCCATCCGGCCCCATAGATTTGTGCACCTCCAGGTGCTGAAGCAGGTCCCTCACCATTTCCCTTTGGATTACAGGGGCTTCATTCTGCTCCCCATCCCTGTATTCTAGCTCAGGGGTTAGGGAACTCAAGGAACAACTGGTCCTACTGCTGAAGACTGAGGCAAAGACGGCATTAAGTACCTCAGCCTTATCCTCGTCCTTGGTCAATACGTTACCAGCCTGGTCTACTAGAGGACAGAGATTATCCTTAGTCCTCTTTTTATTGCCAATATATTTATAGAAACTTTTTTTGTTGTCCTTGACAACAGAAGCCAGGTTTAGTTCTAGCTGGGCTTTGGCCTTCCTAATTTTTTCCCTATATAGCTTCACTACCTCTTTGTAGTCCTCCTGAGTGGCCTGCCCTTCTTTCCAAAGGCCATATATCCTCTTTTTTTCCCTAAGCTGCAACACTAGCTCCCTGCTTAGCCAGGCCGGTCTTTTTCCCCGACGGCTTGTCTTCCGGCACATGGGGACAGCCTGCTCCTGCGCCTTTAGGACTTCCTTCTTGAAAAACATCCAGGCTTCCTGGGCTCCTTTGCCCTGGAGGACTGCCTCCCAGGGGACTTTTTCAACCAGGCTCCTGAAGAGCCCAAAGTCCGCCCTCCGGAAGTCCAAGGTGGCAGTTCTGCTGACCTCCTTCCTTGCTTCTCCCAGAATTGAGAACTCTATCATTTCGTGGTCACTGTTGCCAAGACGGCCTCCAACCATCACATCCCCCACAAGACCTTCCCTGTTGACAAACAACAGATCCAGCAGGGCACTTTCCCTAGTTGGCTCTTTCACTAACTGTGTTAAGAAGTTATCCCCAGTACCTTCCAGGAACTTTCTAGACTGTTCCCTCCCTGCTGTATTGTATTCCCAGCAGATGTCCGGCAAATTGAAGTCACCCACGAGGACTAGAGCTCGCGACCTTGAGACTTCTCCCAGCCGTTTATAGAATATTTCATCTGCCTCCTCATCCTGGTTGGGCGGTCTATAATAGACTCCTACTACAATATCTGCCTTGTTAGCCCTCCCCCTGATCTTTACCCATAAACACTCAATCCCATTATCACCATCATTTAATTCAAAGCATTCGTAACACTCCCTGATATATAGGGCCACACCCCCGCCTCTTCTTGCTCGCCTATCCTTCCTGAAGAGTCTATAGCCATCCATGGCAACATTATAGTCATGAGAGTCATCCCACCATGTTTCTGTGATGGCAACTACATCATAATTACCCTGGTGCACGATGGCTTCCAGCTCCTCTTGTTTGTTGCCCATGCTACGTGCATTAGTGTATAAGCACTTCAGGTGGGCTATAGGTCCTTTCTCCTTTTTACTAGAGGGAGCTAAAGTTCTGCTATCCCCAGACATCTTCCTAAGGAGCCTGGTTACACCCCCTGTCTTTTCCAAGTCTAGTGCCAGCCCACCAATTTCAGGATTTTTGCTAGCAACCTTGGATCTATCCCCATCCCCCTTCGAACCTAGTTTAAAGCCCTGTCAATGAGCCCCGCCAACTGCTGCCCTAAAACCCTTTTCCCCCTCTGAGACAGGCTTTTGGTGTCTGTTGCCAGCAGGCCTGGTGTCCTGAAAAGCAGCCCATGGTCAAAGAACCCAAAATCTTGCCGACGACACCAGTCTCTGAGCCAGGCATTGATTAGCTGGCATTTCCTGTTAATCTTCGCATCCATCTTTGCAATTGTTGGGATAGAAGCAAACACTATTTGCGCTCCTGATCCCCTGACCAGCCGTCCCAGGGCCCTGAAGTCTCTCTTTATCGCCCTCAGACTCCTTACTGGCATTTCATCATTACCCAACTGAAAAACCAATAAAGGGTAGTAGTCGGTAGGCCTAACTAGGGTAGGGAGTTTCCTCTGGACATCCTTAACCTTGGCTGCAGGGAGACAGCAGACCTCCCTACAGATTGGGTCCGGTCTACATATGGGACCTTCCACTCCCTTCAGAATCGAGTCCCCTACTACAAGGACCCGTCTTTTTTTCCTAAATGATGATGTTGTTATACGAGGTGTATCATCTAGTCCAACCCCCCTGCCACAGCAGGGACACCTACAGCAGTTGCACAGGACGGCATCCAGGCGGGTTTTGAATGTCTCCAGTGTGGGAGACTCCATAACCTCTCTGGGCAGCCTGTGCCACTGCTCTGCCACCCTCAGAGTAAAGAAGTTCCTCCTCATGTTAAGATGGAATTTCCTATGCTCAAGTTTGTGCCCGTTACCTCTTGTCCTATCACTGAGCACCACTGAAAAGAGACTGTTCCCATCTACCTGGCACCCTCCCTTTAAGTATTTTTTTATCTTTTATGCATGAAGAGTACAAAACTGTTTGACACACTACTATGGTTTGGCACTTGATACCACTGATTAATAGTGTCTCTGTGTCTATGAAATGAATTGAAGTTTGCCACATTAAGCAGCAAGGACACAAATCCCCAAGTCCTTTTTGGTTCAAATTTCGTCAAAGTCAAGGAGGGATTTGCCTGAATAAAAATGGAATAAAATCTTTAGCTTTTGGACTAATAAGCAGACATGACCACTCCCCTCCCTCCAGCAATTTTCTTTATCTTTCCCTAGTGTCCTTAATTTTTTTTCTGCTCAATTCTTCATTTTTGGTATAATTTTTAATTTTTTTTCATGGTTCTAATCCATGCCTTAAGTGGTAAAACAATGCTAACAACACTTCTTTTAGTCAGTGTACAAGAAGGAGCTGAGATTAAAATCAACTTCATTATAGTCAAGTATTTTTTTTAATCTTTCATTAGCTTATACTGCTTTTCTTCATGTTGTATGGGGATGCAACTTTGTAAACAAATGAGGCTCTCTGAAAAACTCATCCATACTATTTATAAGATTTTTGAGGGAAAGTGGTTTGTTCTTGCAACCAAGGACTTTCATAAGAAAATTCTTGACTGCGCAAGAGTATAATAAAGCACTGAACATAAATTATAAAATAGACAATTTAAACTGTAATTTTTATCCCTAATTGCCTTTTTCCTTTTTCAGAAGAAAACACATTTTTACATTTTAATGTATTTATTAAATGTTATACTACTAAGAACATGCAGATGTACAACTAACAACATACAACTCCTGAAACAGAGCTGGCTTCTGTGAATTCTTATTTCAAATTTGATTATAGTTATTTATACTTGGTGTTAATTTTTGCAAAGATGCAGTACTGCAATATGTTTTAGATAAAACAGTACGTTTTTAATTCAAAGTAATTTTTCTTGTTTCTTGTATGGCACATATAGCACAGTGATTATAACCCTCTTCAAACTAGTCCTGAAATTCTCATTTTAGTGTGTTTATTCTTGAGATAAGACAAGCTGTCACTAGGCAAGTAAAAAGGGTCTGGGGAGGGAAATAAATAAATACTTAATGCCAACTAAATTTATTCTGCGTTTTTTTGAAAGGTTAGTGTCCTGATACTGGATCTAAAAGGAAGGCGTAGGGTAAATGAGAACTCAGAGCAGCGGTCACACCTTGGGTCCAAAAAAGAGAAAAGGGTGGAAAGTGGTATTGAAGTAGTATAGATTTACTCTTTGAAATCACCTATTCCCACTTTGTTGTCAGAATGGAAGAAAAGAGATATTAACCATCATTCCTCAACTTGGATGGGTAAAGAAGAGAAGCATAAAAGCCTTGGGCTCCCTCTTGCTCAGATTCCTGCAGAAATATCAGGAAAGAACAGTGGTGGCTGACAGTGTCTGGTGGCCATTTCTGGCAAAACCCAAGGAAGATGCTGACAGAGCTTTTTCAGAAGCTAATCCACTTGTATGCATTTGGCTTGTGTCCTATTATAGACAGCCTTAGGATTTTAGTTATTTTGGACACTAAATCTTTGTTGTCCTTAAACCTGCTTTAAAGAATATAAGGTTGGAGACTAGATGGCTTCCAGCAATGGTTGATGGATAATCACAGGACTCTTTAAAATAGCTGCTTATGATAACTGTCTTCTATAAAAGCAAAACAAAGCTGGTAAAACCAACCTAAATCTTACCAAAGAAGTATTTGTATTGTGGCCCAGTCAGAAATCTGAGGCAGGCAGGTTTTGGGCAGAACTTCAAAAGGTGAAGATTGAGAACCAGGGACGGCAGTGACTTTCTGAGTTCCTTGTATTCCCTCTTTACTACATAGAGAGGGGAAAGAAAGGTCTCCCTGATTGCTTCCACCTCTCCCCCTCTTTTTCTTTTTTTTCCCCTCCTTTTTCTTTTTTTTCCCCTCCTTTTTCTTTTTTTTCCCCTCCTTTTTCTTTTTTTCCCTCCTTTTTCTTTTTCTGGTAAACCACTAGCATTCCATCAAATTATTACTTCACTTTAATCATCAGTGCAAATCAATCCAAATTCCCTGAATACTAATTGTTCAGGTCAAAAGTGACAACGAGGTTATACAAGTGCCTAGGAAACCTAGTTTGAAAGTGATATTTTTGGAGGGAAGAGGCTGTCTTAACTACGTATTGTTACTTTGCCAGGAATTGTTATTTTGTTGAAGCTTTCTGTGCAGTTTTCAGCCAGTTGCCAAGGTCCTGGAAGGACATAAAAGGAGAAGACAGCGTATGCAAATCTGTATCAGAAGCAGATGAAACACAAGTATTCTTTTAATAATAAGCTGATGTTGTTTTGCAGTATCCTTTCACTTAGGACCCAGAATATGCAGTAAATTAAATACAATGCAGCACTTGGAATTCCTAGCTAGTAGGAAGAGTATGGTAACAGGCAAAGGTGTACATATGAAGAACTGACATGTATGAAAAATGCATCCTAAATCTCTAGGAAATTACACACAGATACAAGCAAAAACTAATCTGTGTACAAAGTCGTCCATGGAAGATAAAGGTAAGAAAACGCAAGTCAAGTTTTATTAGAAGAGAGAAATTATTTGAGAAATGAAATATTATTACCAGAATTAATATCCCAAATGCTAATGTAAAGGCTGAATGCTGGGCTTTGATTTGTACTATGGCTGCAGAATGAGACTCGATGACAATGTTGTTGTCCTTCCCCCCCCCCCCAAAAAAAATAAATATTAAGCTGAGATCGGATACCCATGTGCAAATATAGGCATGACATTCTCCACTAAAGACAGTATTGCCTGCTGGATATAGGATCCTAGATAACACGCCATTGACAGCAACAGATCTGGTGTTGGAGAAATACTTCCAAGTGACGGGCTGTTGATGTTCAGATACCGGCTGAAAGTACTAGCATTCGCTAATACAGGACAGATATGCAGATTCAAGCTGAAGGAACCCAAAAAGGCAGAGAAGAGCCAATATGGCCAAGAAGTCATTATGGAGTGGCATCTATATATATGCACACACACTTGGAAGCAAGATGAAAGCTAGAAGCAAAAAAGTCCAGTCTACAAGCAACAACAATACAAAGTGTATGTGAAGAAACCAACTTGTGTTTCAGTACTACAGCTATCTCAAGAAGAAAAAAAGATACCCTGTATTGAGTGGGGATGTCAGAAGTTACAGTTAAGATCTGTGATTAGCCCAGCCAACAGATGCGTGCTGCAGATGGCAGCTGTCAGCCATTCAACTGGTATTTTCTCAATTAATGTCTTTAGAAGACTGACCAATTAATTTTCATCTGGATTATTGAGCCATTTGCAGGGCAATCCCCACAGTCATGATAAACAGCAATATTTGACTGGAAGTCCCAGCTACGTACACTGAGAAATTTCTGAGACCAGGAGCAAACCTGGCCTATTGACTACATGTATTTGAAGAAACAAGCGTTGTTGTTAGGATCAGAAAAGGGATATCACCTGCTTGTTGGGGAGTAAGGTTGGGCACAAATGACGGGATAATAGAAAATTTGGAAGGAAGAGAGTCGTGAGGTGAATATAGCAAACTTAGATGTCTTACTGAGAAGAGTGGTCAGGAAATGGAAAATGGGGAAAAAAAAGTGTCATTCAAATAAGAGTAGTGAACTGTATTGTACTGCAGCATATGGCTCAGCACTCAAGAGGAAGCTGTGCAATGGTATTTCCTCCTGGGATCCAAAAAAGCAGTGAGAAGAGAGTTGGCAATAAAGGCAGCCAGAATACTGATGTCAAAGGCAGAGAGACTCAGTTTGCCTTAGCAGTGTTGTACCGTTCCTTTAAAACAATTCAAGGACACGGATGGTTTGTTAGGCCAAAACCGCCCAGCACAGCAACAGATGTATCTAAGGCTCTGCTTTCTATTAGATAGCCGCCCACCAGCCTACAGGAGGGACAGAGCAAGACCTGTTGGAGGAACACCCCTCTAAAATCACCATTGTGTTGCAAAAAAAGGGCCTCAGATCAGAGGCCACCAGCCCTGTGTGATCAGGTCAAAGTCTCACTGCTGTTACCTATACCAAAACATCTCAAATTCAGTAGTACAAGCAGCAGTGGAGCTGAAAACCCCATGATGAAGAAGGACTGTGATGTTAAACTTGGCTTCAATGAGCAACTTTAATTTTGTTTTGGATTCAAGCTTCTTCATAGTTTTTTACAGGAATGTTCATTTGTGGTAGCTGGTAATTATTAAGCCAGTCTGATTAGGACAGTATTTACACTAAAGCTGATGAATCTTTTGCTCTCCAGGAAGATAAGCTCTCTTCACCCTGGCTGCCCACAGCTGAATTCAATGGTAATGGCAGGCCTAGATTCATAGATGCATTTAGGCCCATCATATTAATTTATTTATTCATCAATACTTAAGTTATTTTGATTTTTAAAATTACGTTTTAGTGATGAAACATGGTGCATTGAGGAATCTTTCTTCTTAAATCATTGCTATTTTATACATGTGAAGTTCTGTTTAGATTAAGATCCAATTTCAAATAAAAGTGTACACAATTGTTAAACAAGTTGTTTTAACAAATTTTTAAAAGATGTTGGAGTCTTCATGAAAACTGAGTGAAGAGGTTACACTTTTCTGTGTATGCAACTGCAGGTTAGTCTTAGTTGTAGCTTTAGTTTACCTTATGGTAAGTAACTTTCCTAATAAAGAAGTTTAGATTTATGAAAATAGAGTCCTTTCATCTTTTCTACCTGACGTCTTTTGCATTAAAAAATTCATTATTGGTGTCTCTTATTTCTTATATTTTATTTAATGGTATTATAACAAAACTGATGTCTTCTATGATACTAGTGCTACCTTGCACAAATATTTAACTTCTAACTTTTTTGTAGAAGTGTCTTCAGCAACAAAACAGAGCAACTTTTAGTGAAGTGCCCAAGGAAATTTTATTTCAAGATTTTATATCAGCAAAATATTTGGCCTTATGAACCACTGCAGAGAATACTTTTGAGGTCATAATCCATTTTCTAGACTGTGCTATTTAAAAATTATTGCTGAATGTGGTTATATTTCTAAACTGTGTTAGTACATACAGTTAGAGAAGAAAATACCTTTTGTAGGCACATATATTCCATTTCTTCCAATGCGTGTCTGGTGCTTTATCTTTTCAGTTGGGTTTTTTGAGCTTTTTTTTGTTTGTTTTGTTGTTTTTTTGAATCTATCAGGCCCCTTTCTTCATCTTTAGATGCCTAAACAGTGTTCTGAAAATCTAGCTTTCTAAATTTATTTGTAATACTCCAAAATCTTCAGTTTCTCAACCACATGTTTCAGCAGCTTTTCACTTTATTCCAACCAAGAAAAAAATGACAAGCGTTGTTGAAAGATCCATGGCAAACGATTCACTGCAGAATTTGTTGTAATACACAACCATCTTCTGTGATAAGAAGGATATTTAGTACTCAAGCAAATGAGTGAGTATCTATAGGGTCCTTTCATTCCACTTTGAACAGTGTTGTATCGCGTCTTTAAACAATAAGATCTCTGTATACAAATAAATATTGAGCTTAGAATTAACACATTTTGAATGAATGCCTGTGATGTTACCAACCTTCTTTCTTGGTTCTTGTGGAGAACGTGTATATGCATATGGATGTATGTTACCCTTGATGTCCAAGGAACCAGTGGGTCTCATTTCACATTGCGTTCATATGTGCATGTCCAATAAATTTTTTAGTCGAAGAATGACATTAAGAGCCTGATAAATAAAGAGCACTGAATATTTAAATAATGTGTGCTCTTGCTAGTGCCACCATATGATTTTATTTACTTCTGTAATGCTAGAAGTGTATCCTGAGAGGTGGAGGTACCTTAAGTTTGATAGCATAGAGTTTTCAAAGCCACCAAGTTTAATGAGAGAAAACTGATTCTCAGGCCTGGGACATGTGTATATTCAGGCTCCTATTTTAGCCATTTGAGTTTGCCAAAGAAAGAATTAGAAAGCCATGGATGTTCGGGATTAAGAGAACGCTTTAATTTTATCCGCACAATAAAGCAAAAAAACCCTACCCCACAGAATTGCTTATATTTACTGACAGAGTATTCCAGCAACTGTTGTTTTTATTCCAGAACTTTACAGACAAAGTTGGGCAGTTAGTCTGGAAAAGTGCTTTTACTATACCTATTCTGCACAAGGAGTGTGTATTTCTCTGTGTAGACTTTTGTTTGCTTGCATCTCATCTGCCTTTAATTGGCCACCTAAATTGCTAAAATATTTCATAATATATTTAGCCTATATTCCCTGGGGAAATCTGCTAATCCCTGCCTGATGTTGTTATCTTTCATTTTATGTGTGTGGTTGGGGCACAGGAGTAAAGTCTAGAAGTGATAATTCAGATCCCTGACTTTAGAATCACTGAGGTGCCTCAAAGGGAAGAGCACACAGTATCTTTTATTGCTTTACTTTGAGTAATGGATTGTCATTTATTACAGTCTACTTATTCACATCCAAAAATCATCACTTCACATGCCAGACGTCTCCTCGTTTGCTGCATTTTGCAGAGACAGATCCTCAGCTGGTGAAAACTGTGGTAAAATCACTCAGGTAAATGAAAGACTGCCCCAGTAATGTCCTCATGGAATAATAAGGCATGCAGCAGAGGTGGACAATGAGAATAACATTATAGTTATATCAACATATTTTAACAGTAGAAACAATGTGGATATATCCCATTCTTTTGATTTCTGTTTTTTTTTTAAAAGATCAATTTTAGATTTGAAAAATGTAAATGTATCGAATGAGAGAGATTAGACAAGACTGTAAACCATAAAAATCTTCCATGACGTATACAATTTTATTCTTGAATACTGTAGAACACATGGGTAGGAGACTTTGATCCTATTAGCACTGCATGAGTGAAGTGGAAGTCTATAAGAAAACAGAACCTCAAGTTATGCCAATGGGGAAGTCAGTTGCATAAGTAATTGTCTACAAACACAGGAAAAAACATCATTTATTTTACAAGGAACTAAGGTCATCCATGGCTGAGTGGAAAAGAGGGCTAGCCCTTTGCATCAGCTCCTGCCAGATATGCCTGCAGCATTTTTGGTCCCACATTACCTAAAGACAAGCAATGAATATAGTCTTGTTCTTCTATCCATCAAACATACCAAGCTCCTGTCCTTTGGGATATGATGTGGTCATCCTGCGACACGGGCTACTCTGAGGGATCTGGTGTGAGTTCATGGCCTGATTCTTTGAAGCACGTCACAATTCTTTCTGTTTTCTCTTATGCAGAAAGTAGCTCTCCAGCTGTACACATTTTCCTGGAATGTGGATAGAGAACTTCCAACTGAATATTTCTGAAATTATTTAAGATCCAGAGGACATTTACTGTGAGGATCTAAACACCGCACAACAGCCAACACTGCCTAGTGCTGGTTTCTGCCCAGTGAACATTAGATGACTTGGCAGATTGTATAAAGACTCTAGGTAACTTGTTCCAGGCACTACAGATACTTACCCCAAATGGAAAAACCTAAGAAAAACGCAACTGCCTGATTACTCTGAGGACTTGCAGGCCACTGGTAAGCCAGCCATCTCATGCTGGGCCTGAGTCATGATGTGCATCGTACTGGGCTAGTTTAGGGATGGTTTTGGTTCCTTAGAAGAGGAACTAAAACTGGTGAAAGCAGCTGCCTTGGAGAAATGGTGAAGCTGAGTGCATAGATAAAATGCTAGGACGGGATCTGAATTTAATTCCCGTTTTACCAGCGGTGTCCTTTGGGTGGGTGCTGTCCCAAACCCTCTAAGATTTTAAAGCACATAAACCACCTGGAAGTTAATGATTTAGACATCTTGAGGCTATAGAATCTGCATGTCTTTCACGTTTTAAAAATAGCAGAGTGCATTCCTTTTGCATAAACATAACTAGACTAAAAATTAATCGGATTTGACTGTAAAATATCTTAAATAGTTTGTGTTGGCTTACTTGATCTAGAGTGGAGTCTACAACACCAGTGAATAAAAGGATCTTCACTCTCATGGATTTCAAAAGGGAAGCACCCGTGAGAGATAAACAATGGCTTTGTGTGTGGATATCCTCCCACAGAAAAAGCTAACAGATCTTAATTAAAAAGGGGAAAGACAAATGAATAAATATACCTGGACTGATAAGGATGGGGCCAAAGTTATGCTCAGTTTAATGAAACTGCCAGACATACAGCTCCTGAGTGGCCTGTGACAAATTCACGGTCTGCAAAACAGAAATAAGATGACAATTCTATTACAAATTCTGTAAGTAGTATATACATTTTACAGTTCTCAAAGCAATGCACTGGATTGTACATCACGTTTTATGTTTAAATAGCAATGATTTATTAACTGGTTACAACTTACTAAGCAGTTATAATCACTTTCATCTCCCAAAGGGCTTTAAAAAACAATATCTAACTTATTTTTCTCTGGATTGCTGTCCCAGAAGTTCAGGGTGTTGGCTACAGCAACATTACAGTAAAAAGACTTGTTCTCACAGTGGTTAATTTTAGATATTTTAGTTTCAATGGAATCTCTTAAACTGTATTCAGATTATTTGCATCACCCTTCAAATTGTGTTTCAAGAAGTAAAACTGCGCAAAGATGATTAATAGATAGCAAACAACGTTTGAATGCTGTGTGCTTGATTTGTGCCTTGCATCTGTTTTATTCACATGAATAACCATTGACTTCAGTTGAATTACTCCCGAAACCAGAGTGCAGTAACCTCCTAATTCTGCATTTAATGAAGCCAATGGTAGATTTTACTGGCTGCAGCATCGGCCTCCATTTGTGAAACAGCATTTTTCCATGCTTGAAAGTGCAAAACTGAGGTCTGCAGGTCTTCCCTGCCAAGGATGCATTTTGAGAGCCCTCTGAGTGGCTCTGGGAGGTGCGTGAAGGGAGGAGGCACCTACCCCGTGTCAGGTGCCTGCTCTCCGCTCTGGCTGTTATTCTAGCCGATGCCTTGGATGCCGGCAAAGCTGGCTTAGATGGTCTATACACTCCTGCCTTTGGCTTCTTTTTCTAGTTGTACCAATATAACTGGCATCAGTGTGATAAATCACAGTGTTAAATAAGCAAGGTTAAAAGGACTTAAACTTCGCTGCAAGGTGAAATTCAGAGACTGGTGATATTTTGGAGGCCAGCTGGTAGGGTTGGTCAAGTCAGAACAGTTTGCAGGTGTGCATTAGCTTTGAAAAAAAGATTTACCTTTTCTGGGAGATGTACTTGCATTTGGGAATCGTATACTGTCCCATAATTATGATTTAAAATCAACAGTCTGCATGACTTCTTGCTTTGTAGGAACTGGAATAAATTAATTAAATGCAGATCTCAATGGAAGGAAAATAAAGAATGGAAAGAAGGCTTTGATTTGCATCCTCCTCTGTTTCACTATCATATTTTGATGGGAAATAATGTGAACTCTAAAGAAAATAGTTGCATTTTTTTGTGCAGAAATCTGCATAAGAATGGCTTTAGGTTTTTTAATTGGATTTTTTTTTTAAATTTCTTGGAGCTATATAGCTGATTAGGATCAAAAATTTCAGCTCAGTGCCTGTGAATTGTGGCTTAGAGAACACTCAGAAATGATGCTGCGTGGTTGGTGGCATTGTTGACGTGCCACCCTCCACCGCCCTCTGCTTCAGCACCATGCATTGCTGGTTTGCGGGCAGTTTCTATTTGCAGAGACATTTTGGGTTCAGCTTGTGCTGAAAGTGGGACAAAATCAGCCGTGCTTGGTGTCAGATGTGGGTGCAGATGTGTGTGCGCGCGCTACTTTTATAGCTTTGCTGTATTTGACCCGGTGGCCTCCTGCGGAGCCTGGGAAGGCTACAAGAGGTTGGCTCCAGTAGACCCTGGGGCAATTCTGCTCAGGTGGTTGTGGAGACCTGCAGAGCAGCCTTGGTTCCACTGCAGCCAACCATGCAGCATTTGGGCTTGAGGTGCAGGGAACCCCTGACCCTTTCACGTCAACAGGGAGAGTCAAAGTCTGACCCAAGCGTGCTTTGGATCTGCCGTCATTGTTATAATCAGATAGGCTGCGCTTTCACTTCTCTGTATGCAGAAGAAGGTTTTGAGGGAGGGACTTTCAAGAAGTGCTGAGAACATACCAGTTTTTATGGTGATGATAAGAGGGTTTGTTTTGGTTGTTTGTGGTTTTTTTTGTTTGTTTTTTTTTTTTTTTCTCCCCGGTGCTGTGGAGTCCAGGGTCGAGATTTCCCGCCCCCCCCCCGACAGTGAGAACAACTCACAGCTCTATGCCACGTCTGTCGCATCGTGTGGATGTCGGGCCAAAACATCCCGCCAGTTTGGGATAAACTAGGGACCTCAAGCGGCTGTAATCGGCCAGCTCCTGCCCGGGCTGCCGCCGCTGGACCTTCTTCTCTCCCTTCTCCCGCAGCGGTTCGGAGGACCCGACGTGACCCCCCCTCGCTCGGCGGTAGGCGGCTGCAGCCGGGCTCTACCTTTGCTGAGGTTAGAGGATGCTTGAGGGGAGGGGGAAGTGGGGTCTCGGGGGCGAAGAGGGGTCTCGGGGGTGGCAGTAGGGTCTGGGCGACCCAGGGAACCGCCCCGACCGTGCCCGCCGTCCTCCCGGAGGCGGCGGCGGGACCTCAGGTCCCGCCGCCGCCTCCGGGAGGACGGCGGGCACGGTCGGGGCGGCTGCCGGCGACCAAACCCGGAGAGCGGGGACCGGGAGGGAAAGTCACCTCGGGTTTAAGGTGCTTGCGAGGTGTCCTGCGACGCTGGGGTGGGGGGACACCGGCTGTCCGTGAGTACCTCCCTCCCCTTCTCCTCCTCTCCGGTTAACGCCTTCGCAAAAACCCCGCGAATGGCTGCGGGTTAATCAGCTCTCCCCAGCAGCGCATCCGCTAATTGGCTTTTGGTTTGTTTTTTTTTTTTGTTTGAGGGATGGGATGTTCAAATGGTAAATACTTCAGGACGGGGGGCTCTGGCTGTCAGAGCACTTGTCAAGTGTCGCCAGTGGAGGAGGAGAGGAGCCCCCAGCTGCGGGGGTGCTCTTTCTTACTCACCGAATTGGTTGTACGGGCGCTGTCACCTGCCTGGTGGCACCTCTACAGGTGGTCCTGCTGTAGAAGTGCCAGGGGACATTCACCGCTGCAGCCTCATGCATTCTATCCGTGATACACAGATGGAAGCTATGGAGCTTTTGAACAGATATTCATCTTACGTAGCTTCTCCGTTTATGAATTTCGTTCTGTGTTGCCCCATTGCCGTGATGGGAATGTCAGTTCAGGGGTTCAGAGAATTACAGGAAGACTGCAGGGTGATTTTAAGTAGGCTTCTATCCATTGAGTTAATGCCAAAAGCTTGAATGCATTATTTCTTAGTCTCTCAAAACATTAGGCAAAGAATGAAAACTTGGAATTTACTCTCTCAAAATCCCCCAATCTATAAAAAAATTAAATTATTTTTGGGGGCTGAACTGCATGAGTTTAGTGCTCATGAGGTTGGGAGAAGGGCCAATATAATATACTCTTTTTGCAGTGGCTTTGAATATATATATTTTTTAATCTATTGCTGCTTGTGACATCTTAGCAAATTGTGTCTCTGAGTCTTTGAATGTTTGTTAGAGAAGTTGATGTTTGATTGGTGAAGCTACAGGAGATGGACTTGTTCTTCATTTCATTGCCACCTTATAAACTGGTTATACTTTGACCTGAAACAAAAAATGTTGCTTAGCTATTAAACACATCTCAGCTGTGAGTTTCCAACTTGCTTTCTGTGAAACCTAAATTCAGTTCAGATGAGTTCTGATGAAAAGAAAGTTAAACACCAGGAAATGTGGTTTTGTTCTCATATAATAATAGATAACTGATTTTGATACTTGTCTGCAGTCCAGCTTCAGTTTTTCACTGGTAGTTAGGAAATTCATATTTTTTTTGAGTATGGACACTGTGAGATACAGCCTTTGTAAGTATTAGGGGTTTATGGAGGTACCTCTGTTATCTTTGCTATGGAACAAGTGGTTGCTGCCCTGTAAACAGCCAGAAGGATTTGGACATGCACTATAGTCCAAGGCTGTTTAACAGTGATATCGCTAAGTGATTCTGAGCTACTTTGATTCCCATATTTTCCAAAAGTTATGAGGTGCTGGGGAAATATGGCAAATCCAGCCATTTTTAGGTGGCTAAGGTTGGTATGATCACAGTGTTAACAACCTTGGAACAAGGCAAGATCTGTAGGGGCCAGTAATGCATATATTTTTAAACTGTCTGATAAAGACAAAGACCAGCAAAGCATGAGTGCTGGCAATTGTGTCTGCCTTGGATTTTGCTTCAACTCGTCATATGGTAAAGCGATAGTGTCACTTCCAGAGCCATATTTACTAACCTTTTTCTACAAAGAGAAGCAAGGTCTGTTGGGTGATAGAGAGAAATGTGGCAGTTGTGCACAACTACTCACATACTTGGGCAGACTTTCTCAGAGCTCTAAAAAGGTTTATACATGGGGAGTCAGTTCAAACTGTGTAACTACCAGGTGGCGGGACGCAAAGCCTTTGCCTGCCACATGTAGGGTGTGCATGGCCTCAGCCAGGTTCAGGATGGAACAAGGATGTTCGATGAGCAGTTTTTTCCTTTAGGTTGGGGAATCGCAAATGATTCACTCTGGCAGAGAAACGAGCTTGTAAAACAGAGTATGGAATGAAACCATGATGTAAAGGAGAATTAGCTGAGTAGTAAAGTAGTAAAGGAGAATGATCTGATAAAGACATCTTTTGAGGAGACAAAACCCAACGTTAAGCTATTCTCTCCTTTGTCTCACCATCCTCCCCTTCCCCCAAAACTGAGTAATTCATTCTTCAAGAACAGATATAGAAATACCTGGGAGAGATATAATCCAGATGGGATTAGTTTTGCTGTATGATGTGGTTTAATGTAGGTGTGTGGCAGGTTCCCTTTAATGCCCTGTAGTGTTTCCCATGGCACTGTGCCTGGACTCACTCAAGTCTCAAGAACCTTTTAGAGCTCCAGCAACTGCCATTTATGGGAAAAACCTTGGAGCAGCTTTCCAAGCATCCTGCAAGACCTCAGGGCTAACAAAAATATCATATGAGACGTAAGAAATGCTCCCTTAAGTCACACAGAATTAAACTCCACATAGTAAGGAGTCTGCAGGCAGCGGATGCCTCTCAGCCTGATGCCATGAAGAAGATCTGAGAGCTCTGTTAGAGCTGCCCTGGAGGAAGGTCATGAAAGAAAGTTCTTTATAGTTTTCTCCTGTGACTTGATGCATGTCCTATAATGTCAAGATACTACAGCCAATAAAAAGTTTTAACAAAGGAATGTGAGGGAGAAGGCTGAAGAGATGCGTAATCTTCGTACCTGGCTTTAAAGTACAAAAAGATGCCAACTGGAAAAAAGAA
Organism: Pluvialis apricaria; assembly: GCA_017639485.1. Lineage (NCBI taxonomy): Eukaryota > Metazoa > Chordata > Aves > Charadriiformes > Charadriidae > Pluvialis > Pluvialis apricaria. The sequence goes on along the minus strand of CM030008.1, from coordinate 122,043,839 downwards.
GAGTAAAATATGTCAGATGGGCAAGAAGGTAGAATAAGGGACAGCTATGAGAAACAGCTGAGGACAATGACAGACACAGAAATGATGTAGTTAGGTAAAAGGATTTACCTGTTTCTTTAAGAACCTGGACAAGGTAAATGAGACAACAGAAATCCTTGATTACTTAAGTAAACAGCTTGAGGGAGAAAATTGAATGTCTTAAGCCTTTGGTGTAAAGTAAGGTCTTTTGAAGGGCTGATGGACACAGTGTGAGAGCAGTTGTGACTCAACTATGGACAGGGAAGGATATTTCCTGGTCAGCAAAGACCGATGTGAAAGCATGCATGAAGAACACCTTTTCTACAAAAACAGCTATAAGCTCCAAAGAAATGAGGAAAAATCACAAGGATAAAACATATTCTCTGGTGAAAAATTACTTAGCAGGACAGGAAAGGATAGGAAGAGAAGAGAAGAGAAGAGAAGAGAAGAGAAGAGAAGAGAAGAGAAGAGAAGAGAAGAGAAGAGAAGAGAAGAGAAGAGAAGAGAAGAGAAGAGAAGAGAAGAGAAGAGAAGAGAAGAGAAGAGAAGAGAAGAGAAGAGAAGAGAAGAGAAGAGAAGAGAAGAGAAGAGAAGAGAAGAGAAGAGAAACTTTGCTGGGGTTGAACTAATGAGTGTTTGTTGTTAAGTTTTCAAGTTTGATTTAGAGAGACGTGTCATTATGGACAGTGGCCTTAGTAAATTTTAACCATCTAAAACCAGCCTGTAGTTTAATCTAAGGAAAGAAAAAAAGCTATGTTAGGTATTATCACCAGACTGGTGATGGCAGTGCATGGGTGGCAGTTGGGACCTCACTTCTTAGGAATAAATTCACATCTTTCCCTCTGTGGAAGAGGATGCATAATTCTGGTGATGATATGAAAGAGGTAGATATGGCCCTAGATTGTGACAGATATTTCTGTTAAAATACTCTTACTGAGCTAAGCAGTGAAGTACAGAGTGGTTTCATGGGAGTGGAAGTTTGACTGGTAGGCAAGGAGGACAGCATATTTCCACACCTTTCATAAACAAGTTAATCCTGGGAGAAGACTGGGAGAGAAGAAGAGACAGATGAAATAAACCTTTTGTCATTTTATTTGGAAATAGTAAATTATGACAATAAAACTGGCTCTGAAGAGATGTGGGTGGGTATCATGGTACTGAGAGACTTGATGGTAAACTAGAAGACGAATTTAACTTTGAGTGTGGAATAAGGAGTAAGCAATTATACAAGATTGTTGAAGATTCCCTAGCTAGCTATCACAGCTCAAGAAAGAAGTTTGGTAGTCTTAATTGTCAGTTCTCTTTAACATCTGTTCACTGTTTAGCAGGAAACAAAAAGAAAAAAATGAATTTTAGGAATTACAAAATAAAGACTGGAAAACAAAACAGAGAACTTGACTGTTATTTCACTGTGCAGTACCACAATGTATTGATACTATTTGTGGTTCTGGTCTCCGCATCCCCAAAACTCCATAGCAGAACTAGAAAAGGTACAGTAAAGATCAAAGGTACAGACAAAATGCCCTACAAGAAAGAGAAGCTTACTTGTAACTCCACTCCCAGCCTCTTCCCTGTTTCTCAGTACTTTATGTCTACCATTACTTTCTGTGGGCGAAATGCCAGAACAATGAAGCTTCTAGAGAGAACCGTCATTTATGAACTGATTTGCTGTTTTGAGGTTGTGGACCACTGAGCTGTGCCTGCTTCATAATGAATTTGTGCTTTCTACAAGCCTCTTCAAATGATGCCTTTCGCAATTGTGCAGAGACTGTACCATATCCCTGTTGAGAACGGTCAGGTTTTCTTGCAATATTTCCCATCTCCCACACTTCAGGAGCTTCCCCAGCCCTGGCAGAACAGCAGTATGCAAAGGCAGCTGGGCTGTAGTGTGTGCATAGTTAGTAAACAGAGTGATTTATATGTTGGCATGCCCTTTATATTTAATTTGGGTACAGAACAGAAGACACTGCTGCATGCAGAGTTGAGTTTTGTCTCACCGGTAGCATTGGCATGGAGTAACCTTTGAGACATGATGGATGTAGAAGGGAAAAACAGCCCAACAGGGCCTGTGAGTTAACTGCTCGTTAGGCAGAGATTTAAAAAAAAAAAAAGTTTTAAAAAGCTTCGCTGTTCAGAGAAAATGGGCTTGTTTGGTGGGGCTGTAGACACCTGTTCTGCCCGTTCTCTGAGTGTTTATCTGTCAGCAGTGTAACTGCTGGGAGGGATGGCAGTTTGATCAGTGCATGAGGTACTAACATATATTACCCACTGTGTCTTTTAATGATCTCTGTTAAACGTGAGTGAAAAAACTTTTGATGAAAGAGTGGAAAATCTATAAAACTACCCGTTTCCAAAGCCACCAGTGGCTGCAGAGATATTCCAGTTTTTATAAACAGAATAAAAAAGCAAGCAGAACTTTTTCTGAATTTGTGCCTGGTTAAGGAGCAGTGCCAGTGTAACAAAGATTTTATAATCCTTAAGGAGACTGAATGGATGTAGTGTGTAAACTGTAAAATGAAAAGAGCAATTGACCAAAGGTGACTAACTACAAAACTAAAATTTTGCATCTGTAGAGATGGCAGCTCCTGCTCCCTGGCATCTTCAAAAGCTTTGTGTGTTCCTGGTTATTTTTCAAATGGACGACAACAAGAAGGCACAGTGTATCCTGCATTTGGACTTTGCTTTTGTTAGTGGTTCAGATCAGGAAGAATATGAGTACATGCTTCAGAAACCTACCCAATGTTTGTGAAGTAATTGATAAAAACACATCTTTTTCCCCATGCGCAGTGACGTTTTTCAAAAACGTCCTGAAAGAGTTTCCATTATGGACTGAAATTCTTTCTTCTATCTGTGTGATTCTGCAAGCTCAGATGATGTCTGATCTATAAAAATGCTTCATTTTGTTCCCCATGATACCTTTTCATCATTTTTTTTTTCTGGGAAGAAGACAAAGAAGTCTGTGGATAATGACTAACTCTTGATTTTTGAGGAATTCCTGGAAAATTGAGACATCTTGAAGTGGAAAATTCACAGTTATGTCAAGCATATGTGAGAGCAAACTGTTAAATACAATGTGAAATTTCTCTTGAAAGAAGGTCTGTCTGGCAGAGTGGTTCAGAAAGAGTGACCTGAAGTCTAGCACGCCACTTCTGCATGCAATATCATGATGGCTCAGGTGAATTATATCCTATTACTTACAGAGCAATTTGCGTACATCTCTTGAAAGCTCTGATCACTCTGGTGGGTGATAGAGGTGCAATAAATTGAGCAATAAATAATTTCAACTGCCACACTGAAATTATAGGTGGGTTAGAGAAATACTAAAGACTGATAGAAACTACATTGTGTATCTTGTGGTGAGACCATAGCTGACTGATATCAGAGGTTTGTGTGTTTGTGCCCCAGAAGCCCCTGACTGACGAGAAGCTCGACATGAGCCAGCAATGTGCAATCGCAGCCCAGAAGGCCAACCGTACCCTGGGCTGCATCAAAAGATGTGTGGCCAGCAGGTCAAGGGAGGTGATTCTGCCCCTCTACTCCGCTCTCGTGAGACCCCACCTGCATCCAGCTCTGGAGTCCCCAACATAAGAAGGACATGGACCTGCTGGAGCGTGTCCAGAGGAGCGCCACGAGGATGATCCGAGGGCTGGAGCACCTCTCCTATGAGGAGAGGCTGAGAGAGTTGGGGCTGTTCAGCCTGGAGAAAAGAAGGCTCCGAGGAGATCTTATTGCAGCCTTCCAGTACCTGAAGGGGGCCTACAGGAGAGCTGGGGAGGGACTTTTTACTAGGGCATGTAGTGATAGGACGAGGGGGAATGGCTTTAAGCTGGAAGAGGGCAGGTTTAGATTAAACATTAGGAAGAAGTGTTTCACTTTAAGGGTGGTGAGGCACTGGAACAGGTTGCCCAGAGAGGTTGTTGAAGCCCCGTCCCTGGAGGTGTTCAAGGCCAGGCTGGACGTGGCCTTGGGCAACCTGGTCTAGTGGGAGGTGTCCCTGCCTGTGGCAGCGCGTTGAAACTCTATGATCTTCAAGGTCCCTTCCAACCTAAACCATTCTATGATTCTAAGACTCTTTGTTGAGGTCAGAACCCTGTAGGTTGCCCTGGCTGCTTGAGGGGTCTGGTTGGATGAGCAGAGAGGGAGAAGCCACAGATCTGTGCCCATGGGCTGCAGAGGTCATGGCCATAACTTTGCAAAGACTGACTGAAGGACAAAGTCCAGGACACAGAAAAATGAAGGGTTCGGGGCCTAGAGAAAATATCACCTAAAAGAAAATAAAGAAAAATATTGAAAAAGGACTTGTTCAGCTCAGAGGTAGAAGTGGGAGGGGGATAGAATAGCATTTTATCTATTATTGAAAGGCTGTTGCAAAGAGGAAGGAGATAACGCATTTTGGGGAGCCATCTTGGATGGATCAGGAAGACATTAGGGGAAACTTTCTAACAGTAACATATTTATGAGCCTGGTAGAACACTAACATTGCCATGGGAAACTGTGGAATCTCCCTTACCAAAAACTTTAAAAAATGTGCCACAAAAGCATCTAGCAGGCAGGGCTAGATCATGCTTTGCCATCCCCTGGATGAGATCCACACTGAGCAAACAGAAGTTGGGACTGTTTCTACAAAACCAGACAAACCCAAATCATAATATTTTTTTGCTGTGGAATGGGGTGAGTCATGATCTTCCAACTAGAAGAAATGATCACTGCATCGCACATAGGTTTTAGTTGAGTATGTGGGAAGGAGCTTGGCTGGCTGAGCAAATGTTGGTCTCATATCATATTTTTCTATTTATCTATTTTCCGTAATGTGAAAGCTCCTTATCTTTGTTTCTGATCAGTCCCAATGCTTCAAGAAGTAGTCTTAGACTATGTGATCAAAGCCCTTCTGGCTCTTTTGACAGAAGTGAGGGAAGAGCAGAATGGGTGCTTAGAAATGTCTATCTGGTGAAGATATCCTGACTGGGAGATATATATCTGTGTGGTATTTATATGTGTGTGTATATATACAAACACATGATAAAGCTGTATTCTCTCTTGTGAAATAAGATTTGTTTTAGATTTATTTTAGAGCACTTTAAAAATCAATGAAGAAAAGAAGTGGAAAAGCAGTTTGAGTTTCCTGGTTCTGTGCTGGGAATGTTAACTCCAAGAATGGAGCTGGACTTAATGGCAAGAACTTCACATGAAGTCATACTGTGTGCTAGGGATACCTTTTGCGGTTAGTTTTATCACCATCTTTCCTAGTAATATGTAAGAAGTTGGGTAAGTCCAGATGCATAGGGGAGACCCCAATCTTTACTTTAAGAACATGGAAAAGTACAGTTCCAGAAACTCAAATGAGTGATACAGATTGAATCAATTACACGGTTCCATCATCTCTTCCTATTATGTTCTTTTCTTTACTAATGATCTGATTAAGCTGCTCACGTGATTTTAGCTACGAAAACTGAATTTGCTTTAAAATAAACAGGCAACACTTCTACTTGTATGTTAGTTTTGACTAACATTCAGCTCGTAGTAAAAGTAACAGAGGTTTATTTCCAGGCTACCTGTTTTTCACTGGAATGCAGTGCAGTCTCCCCCTGTTTTGTGTGGAAGTATTAGATGCCAGGGCTTGCGGGGAAGACAACGTTGATGAACGTTAACATTAAGGTGGCTTACAGTGTTTGTGCTCAGTGCTTAGAAACAATACATGAGAAGAAAAGACTGAAGTCAAAGGAAACACTCTGGAAGGGCTCAAAACAGTCTTAAAAAGTCTTAAAACCATTCAAAAATCCTTTATGAGTCCCTAGTCATTGGCAAAATGACCCTGTGGCCTGCTGCTTGGTTTGGATGTGGCAGGGTGAGCTCAGACGTGCTAACCACCAGGCTTTTTTTTCTTCTGAAACCAACAAGTCCTTCCTTCACTCTAACCAAAAATTGCCATCTAAAGCAGAGCTACTTTTCCCATTGAAGCTGCCACCACTTTCCAGTGTCTCAGCTTAGCCAAACTGGCACTTCCTGATGGGAAGCAAAACCAAAAGAGATTAAGTTTACCCTGAAACCAATGCTTTCCCAGACAGCCTTGCTGATAGGTACTTTGAGCATGCGAATGTCTGATCACTCCATTTGGCCACTCCAGTGGATAGGGGCAGTTCAGTTTCTTTTAACAGGGGATGAAACTTATGTGGTAGCAGGCTACTTCAGAAGGGCTAATCAGGTCTCCTGAATCTCTTTTTATAGTGGCAGTGTGTCACCACACAAAACTAGTGCTTGAAGCAGCAGCAGTTTTTTTAAAGAGTATATATGTTGTACCCGACCTTTCCCTATGCTCCAAAGGAAAGAAGAACTAAACAATCCCCTTCTTTTCCTCTTTTTTTTTTTTTTTTAAGTTTCAAATGATTTCTTTTTTGCAAAGACATTTTTGGTGGGAAATAAATGACTTATACTCATGCTAAATATGACCCAGTTAACAATAGGACATTTTTCCCACAAAAAGTCTTTCAAGTATGTCAATTTAATCCTTTTGGAAAGGGTTATTTAAGAAAAAGAATTAATTGAAAACAACTCTGGTGGTCGGTTTTTTGGTTTTTTTTTCAGATCTTGATTTTTGTCTAATGATCATTCTTCTTATATAAAAATTTTCCAACTATATCTAAGCCTTCCTGAGTTTGTTAGTCAAGTCTAGCCAGAGTCTGCTAAACAGTTTAAATTTCCTTAATTTGTGCAACAAATGTTTAGAAACATTTTTGGGAGACATTTTTTCCATTCTTATTCCTGATGACTTCATAAGATTTGCCTGGGTAGTGGTCTTTCTTAGGTTGTTGCGATTACAAAGGCATATACTTCCTGAAAGACAATGCTACTGAACTTAGTGCATGTGCTCTCATAGATAGGAGTGCAGTGTGTTTTAAGATACAGCCATAAGGTCAGATGAAAGCAGAAACACTCTTTGATGCCTAAGATTCACATGAAGTATTTTCATATGACTGTATAAATACGCAAAGCAAAATTTTGGGAACTTGGCATGTTAGCTCTGATGATACTGGAAGGCAATTTTTTACCGTCCAGTTTTAGAGAGACTTTTTTCCAAGTATAGGCATTCTGATTCTTGTTGCCACAAGCTAGTGCCTAGTACTTATCTGCAACTAATGAGCTATAATCATGTTTATGGGCCTAATTTTGTAAGTTGTAGATATCCCCAGACAAAACAAATCTGAGATAAGCATTCTGCTTAGCGAGGTAAATGTACCAAAGAAGTAAATGAAAAACACAGGCACCGATTCAACACTGGTTTCCCCCACTTATCAGCTGGAGTACTTAGTTCTGAAGAAAAAATTGTTAACAAAACCTTTTTTTCCTGGAAAATCTCAAAACCAGATTTTTTTTGTGGAATTGTACTATTTTTATTAAATTGGAGAGTTTCTTCATGCCTGGAATTTCACAATGATGGAAGAAAATAGAGAAAACACTCTCATTCCTTCTCCTCCTTCCCAGCACAGTCTTTGGCCTTTTGCTTTAGGCACTTTCCTGGATAGAAAAGACTCGTGTTCACCTAAGTGGCCCTTTGCCTAATTTGTTTGAGGAACTTGCTTAGGCTGCTGTGGAAGATTTCGTAGCATGGAGCAAAGGAAAACTCATGTTCTGTGAACAGCTTGCCATAATTCAATTACTAAGTTAGTAGCGCCCAGTTTAGCTGAAGTTTGGAACCAAAATTGGGATCCAAATGTTTCCCTTGGCAGGTGAGGACAGCATGCTTTATGTCCTTCTTGCCATGTAATTGTACTTGGAGAACATATTAAGTCTGTTTGCAGCTTTTTTACATGCCCAGTCTTTCTCCAAGTACTGAAATCTTTATGCATTTGTATATATAAGATGAGCAAGGAAATGTATTTTACTGTTCTTTCGAGGAAGATGTTTGCTGTGAGTTGCCTGCTACTGCCAAACAATTCACTGAATCACAGGATGGTTGAGGTGGGAAGGGACCTTTGGGGATCATCTGATTCAAACTCCTTACTCAAAGTAGGATTACCTGGAGCAGGTTGCTGAGGGCTGCGTTGGGTTTTGAATATCTCCTCTCTTCCTGTCACTGGGCACCCCTGAGAAAAGCCTCTCTCCCTTCTTGTTATTCCCCACCCTAATGTATTTATACACCTTGCTAAGATCCTCCTGAGTCTTCTCTTCTCCAGGCTGAGCACTGCCAAGTTGCTCAGCCTCTCCCCATACGCCAGATGCTCCAATACTTTAATCTCCTTCCTGGTCTTTCATTGGCCTTGTTCCAGTATGTCCATGTCTCTTGTGTACTGGGGAACACAGAACTGGACTCAGCACTCCAGCTGTGGCCTCACCAGTGCTGAGTAGAGGGGAACAATCACCTCCCTTGACCTGCTGATGGCGCTGTGCCAAATGCAGCCCAGGAGGCTGTTGGCCTTCCTTGCAACAAGGGCACATTGCTGGCTCATGTTCAGCTTGGTGCTCTATTCCAGGGGCAAGACTTGGCATTTCCCTTTGCTGAACTTCATAAGGTTTCTGTCAGCCCGTTTCTCCAGCCTGCTGCCTCTAAATGGCAGCACGACCCTCTGATGTATCAACCACTCCTCTCAGTTTTGCAAACTCTGCAGACTTACTGAGGGTCCCCTTTGTCACAGTGCCCAGGTCGGTAATTAAACAGTATTGGCCCCAGTATTGACCCATGGGGTACTCTACTAGTGATCAGTCTCCAGCTGGACCTTGTGCTGCTGATCACAACCCTTTCAGTCCATTAGTTCAGCCAGTGTTCAATCTGCCTTAGAGTACACTTTTCCAGCCTGTACTCCTAAGTTTGTCCATGAGGTTGTTAGTGTTGAAAGCCTTGCTAAAGTCAAAGTAAACAATATCCACTGCTTACCAAGCTTGTCGTTTCATTGTAGAGGACTATCGGGTTGTTCAGGCATTATTTTCTCTTTGTAAATCCATGTTGATGTCTCCCAATCTTCTTCTTGTAGTTACTACGTTTGGAAATGGTTTCCAGGATTGTTTGCTCCTTAACCTTGCTGGGGTTCAAAGTGTGACTCCCCAGATCCTCTTTCTTGCCCTTCTCGAGGATGGGAGTGACATTTGCTTTCTTCCAGTCCTCAGGAACCTTCCCTGATCACCATGACCTTTCAAAGATAGAGAGTGACCTCTCAGTAACGTCTGCCAGCTCCTTCAGCACTCATGGCTGTGTTTCATCAGGGCCCATAGGCTGGGGTATGTCCAGTTTGTGTAAATGTTCCTTAACCTGATCCTCCTCCATGGAAGGCAAGTTTTCCTGGCTCCAGACTCTTCCTCTGGTCTTCCAGGGAACTGGGATTGCTGAAGGCAGGTCTTACCAGTAAAGACTGAGGCAAAGAAGGCATTGAGTACCTTGGTCTTTTCCATGTTCTTTGTCACCAGATCCCTGCCCCATTCAGCAGTGGGCCCACAGTCTTCCTTTTGCTGCTGATGTACTTGCAGAAGTCTTTCTTATTGCCCTTCAGATCACGTGTCAGATTTAACTCCAGAAGGGTCTTGGCTTTCCTAACACCACTCCTGCATGCTCAGACAGTGTCTCTATATTCCTTCTGTGTCACCAGTCCCTGCTTCCACCTAGTGTGTGCTTATCATATTAGTTTAGTGAAGAGCTCCTTGTTCATTCACGCTTCATTTCCTGCTACTCAGGAAATTAATTTGGAGGAGGTGATCCTTGAAAGTCAAGCAGCTCTTCTGGTCCCTCTTCTCTCCAGGTCTGTATACCATTGAAGTTCAAGGTTGTGATCTTGCTATTTGCCTTGCTATTTGCCTTGTTCCCTTCTCTCAGAAACCTGAATCCATCATCTTATAATCACTGAAGCCAAAGTTGTACAGACCTTCACATACCTGATCAGTTCCTCCTTGTTTGTAAGTATGAGGTCTAGCAGAAAATCTCTTCTTGTTGGTTCCTTGATCACCTTTGTCAGGGGGTTACCATCAATTAATGTCAGAAACCTCCTGGATTGCATGTGCCCTGATGTATTGGCCCTCCAGAAGACACTGGGATGGTTAAAGTCCTCCATGAGGACCAGGTCCTGCAAACGTGAGACTCCTTACAGTTATCCGAAGAAGGCCTCATCTACTCCTTCTTCCTAATCAGGCAGTCTGTAGCAGACACTTGCCACAACAGCCTACGTTGGTCTACTCTCTGACCCTAATTCTGTGACTCATTTCACAACCGTGTCTTTCTGAAGTGCCTCTCAGGCATGCACAGGAGTGGGTGGGAATGGCCCAGAGGAGTTGGCCTGGCAGAAGAACCACGCTTTTGGCCACCTTCTTTCCCTAGAGTCCTTCACCCACCTCTTCCTGCCCCTTAACTGTATGTATGAAATGTGTTATGTGCTAGAACAAGCACAGCAGAGCCTTTCAGAAGGAGGAGTGGGTTGCAGGTTGATGACTTGCTGCATGCAAGCTGGAAGCTAGTTTGGGCTGACCAACTTAGGCTCTTTATGTTAGCTCTTCGAAAGAAACATGTGACAAGTTGGAACACCTCTTCTCTGGGACACTGATAGAGACAGCCCAGCTGCCCTGCAATAAGGCTGCAGGGCAGATGACTTGCCTATAGTCAGACACAAAAGAATAGCAGAGAAACTGCAACATTCAGCCTTTCTGAAAGGACTGGACTGTGGAAAGCAAACTTTGGGGTTTTTTTCCGCTCTCTGCTGTCTCAGCTACCAAGTTGTTGATCTGGGGATATGTTTAGAGGCACACGGTCTCAGCTGCACCAAAGCACTGGAGCACATCTTCCCCTCCAGAGAAGCCAAGATGCTATGAATGTGTGAGATCCTAAGAAGGGATGTAAGAGACTGAGGGGTGAGGAGGCGGAAGAATGGGTGAATTTCATGCTAAGAGCTTTTGTCTCTGCTTGAGATGCTTCTTTGGTTAAGAGGTGCTTCTGGCTTGTATAAGAAGGATTGCTGTCAGAGCTGACCAAAGAGGTAGGTTCCTTTTCAATTAAACAAGAAACACTATTTAAAATAGAAAAAAGCATATTTTCCTGTAAAAAAATAATGTTCTGACCAGCTATTACGCAAATAGTCGTACTGAATATGATGTAGACGAGGGTTTTTGTGTTAGAATGTAATGAACCTTATGTCAGGCAAGTAATGCCTGAGAAATTTGGTGGCCTTCTACATGGGGGTTACACTGGTAGTGGACAAGGGAAGAGCAACTGACGTCATCTACCTGGACTTGTGCAAAGTGTTTGACACTGACCCACATGATGTCCTGGTCTCTAAATTAGAGAGACATGGATTCAGCAGATGGATCACTCAGTGGATAAGGAATTGGCTGGACGGTCACACTCAAAGAGTTGTGGTCAATGGCTCGATGTCCAGGTAGAAACCAGTTATGAGCGGTGTTCCTCAGGTCTCAGTACTGGGAACCGTGCTGTTCAACATCTTTGTTGGTGACATGGACAGTGGGATCAAGTGTACCCTCAGTAAGTTTCCTGATGATACCAAACTGTGTAGCGAGGTAGACACACTGGGGAGGGGGGATACCTTCCAGAGGGACCTGAACAGGCTGGAGAGGTGGGCCCATGCCAACTTCATGAAGTTCAACAAGGCCAAGCGCAAGGTCCTACGTCTGGGTCGGTGCAATCCCAAGCACAAATACAGGCTGGGTGGAGAATGGATTGAGAGCAGCCCTGAGAAGAAGAACTTAGGGGTGCTGATTGATGAGAAGCTCGACATGAGCTGGCAATGTGTGATTGCAGCCCAGAAAGCCAACCGTATATGGAGCTGCATCAGAAGAAGCATGGGCAGCAGGTTGAGGGAGGTCATTCTTCCCCTCTATTCTGCTCTGGTGAGACCCCGCCTGGAGTACTGTGTCCAGCTCTAGAGTCCCCAACATAGGAATGACATGGACCTGTTGGAGCGCATCCAGAGGAGGGCCACAAAGATAATCAGAAGGCTGGAGCACCTCTACAATGAGGACAGGCTGAGAGAGTTGGGGCTGTTCAGCCTGGAGAAGAGAAGGCTCCGGGGAGATCTTATTGCGGCCTTCCAGTACCTAAAGGGGGCCTACAGGAGAGCTGGGGAAGGACTTTTTACATGGGCATGTAGTGATAGGACGAGGGGGAACGGCTTTAAGCTGGAAGAGGGCAGGTTTAGATTAAACATTAGGAAGAAGTTTTCCACTTTAAGGGTGGTGAGGCACTGGAACAGGTTGCCCAGAGAGGTTGTTGAAGCCCCGTCCCTGGAGGTGTTCAAGGCCAGGCTGGACGTGGCCTTGGACAACCTGGTCTAGTGGGAGGTGTCCCTGCCTATGGCATGGGGGTTGGAACTCGATGATCTTCAAGGTCCCTTCCAACCTAAACCATTCTATGATTCTATGATAAACCATTCTATGATTATAAGAAGATATTATGTGACTGGACTTGTAACTCTTCTGGGTTACATGTAAGGGCAACTATGATATAAGGAAGTGTTTGGCCAGCCTTTCATATACACCTTCCCAAATGGAAAGGTTTTGATGTTTACAGAGGAATGTTGTAATGAACGGGGGGGGCTATTATCAATGCATGTTGTGCTGTGGTGATATTGTGTGTGTGGCATTTTTAGGCATTGGATAACAACAAAAACAAGTGTGGCAGTATTTCTGTTTCTTATGATTGCTCATAGCTGAGTGGTGCTGGCAGTTTCTGTTATCTGAAGCCAAAGAGTCAGACTTTGCCTTTTGCCTATCAGATTTGAATATATGAATTCAGTAAATAAGTCAGGAACAGTTCTTGTCAGTAGCGATCAGGTTTCATGGATGGCATACATGCTTTTTGGCATCCTCTAAACCCCAATAGCAAATTCTTGCTGAAAACCAAGACTTTTCATGTCTAAAATATGCTATTTTTCTTCAAAAATCCAGCCTTCTGTCAGACTTACAACCTTTAGATAATTACTTGAGATTTGCCAAGCAACCATATATTGTGACCCCAGCTGTCACAGGCAGAAAAATCACTTTGTGCTGTTTTCAATCGGCTAAATGGGAGGTGGAGGTTCTGGACTTGCCAATGTCAGTGTAATACTCGCTGCGGTGGAACCAAAATTTTTCCCTACATCTCCAGCCTGGAAAGATTGATTCTTAGGAAGGGGATTCTCTGGTAAACACTGACAGTACAAGAGGTTCCTGTATTTATCCTAACATTATCTGCTTATAGCTTTGAGTCCAAACCTGCTCAAAGTAGCGAGATCACAGAAAAGTTAGTGAGCTTTGTCCAGTGCTCCATGCAGTATTCAGCTGTAGCAGAGACTCTGTTTCCAAAAGGTAATAGACATGTAACTTGCCTAAAATTGATACTGCTTATTTGCACATCCTTATTATAATTGGAATTCATAAGCAGGCATTTTGCAGCTGTGATGGTGTATCCACCTTTCACTGTGTTTATGCAGAAGAGCCACGGAAGCTCTGTGTCTGGTGTACTTCTGAGGCTGACAGCACACTTGCTATTAGTTTAAACCGGGACTATGCTTTTAGCTCCAGAGATTCCTAATGAGATCCCAGAGTATTTAAACTTGGCAATAACATTCCTCCAATAAGCTTTTCCACACTGCTAACCTTTGAAATGACAAGAGAGCTCTTGATTCTTCCAAACGTCTATTCAAATGCACTATTACTAGACTACAGGCTTCACCTTTTTACCTAAGGCACAGTTTGTGTGCGCCCTATTCGGGTCTGTTGACTAAACAGTGATCGGAATGCTCAATTTCCTTTACAAGAACTTGTGAAACTCTGGGTTTGTGGTCTCCCCCAGCTTAGTGCACATAAAACTTGGTTATTGACTTGTGTGAAGGAAGAGACAATTCCTGCTGTTGCTTCCTTATAGGATTTAGCATTCTGCTATAGTATTTGCCTCAAGAACCAAAATTGTGGTAGAATTCAGCGGAAGATGAAAGCAGAACCTCTCTGCCAGTTCTGATGAGCATTAAACCTTCTCCAGGTCTAGCAGAAGGGGAGGGCTCATGTTCAAAGGTGGGATGTAGCTCCAAATGAACCAAAAAATGTGATGCCTACATGCATGCTAGGTACATAAGCTCCTCTGGCAGGCAGTGGAGATCTAATGATTGAAGTCAGTGGCATCTAGAAAATTACTCTACTGACTCACCTGGCTGAAGGTGAAATGAAGAACTTTCAAGGCTCTACTGACTGTATTCACTACATCTCTGCTGAGTGTAGTGGGAACTAAAACGCCGGCTCTTTAGCTTTTACTCTTGTAAGAGTCCTGATTCTCCTGGTTTTTCTTGGTGTGTAGTTTTTCTGGTTCTTTAGATCAAAGGTGCTGCTTTTAGTTACATCTTTGTTCTTAAGGCATTAAAGAGGATGGAAGAAACCTTCCTGAGAATTCTATGTTTAACAAAATATGAAGTAGGATATGTGAGGGTAGATGATGCTCAAGAATATGCAGCATTTTTTATAAATGTGATAGTCACTGCTGGGCTCTACAAAAAACCCCAAACCCCTCTACTTAAAGGAACTGCAAAATTCACACACACACACACACAATCAGCAAAGCTCCGTTAATCATAAAGATAGCATGAATTACAAAACTTGGACAGGGATAGTTCAAAAAAGGAATATTTAATGTTATTAGGATAAAATGTTCTTTGAATTTTGTGTTTGTTTATTCAGTTATTTATTCAGAATAGGACAAGGGTGGGTTTTTTTATTATTATTTTTAATTCATTACAGTAACTGCTGAAGGCAAAGGAACACAAAATCTTTGAAAATCCAGACTAATATAGTCTGATGACACAAGTTTGAAATCCTCCTTACAAATGTCCTGTCTTCCCCGCATTCTTATTGCAGTGCCTGAAGTGTGACAAAAAGACTAAAAGTTTCAGATAAACACCTCTGTACTTTTTTCTCTGTGTTTCAGAGGATAAACAGTAAATCTTCACTGAAATTGATTCTAACTGGTTGTTTGTGTTGATCTGAAATCTGTTTAATTGTAGTTGATTTTGAAAGAAAATATTGTTAAATAAACAGTTCATTTTACAGACTTTGAACTTGGGTATAGATTTGCCAAACTTAATGTTGTCTTCATATCCTGGGAAAAGGAGTTAATCATTGGGAGTCTGAAGGACTCTTTGCTGCCCAAATCTTTCAAAACTGAATTGCAGTGAAACAGAATGGGATTGCACAATACCTCAACCAAAATTAAAAAATAAAAGTTAAATTATTATTATTATTATTATTATTATTATTATTATTATTATTATTATTATTAAAGTAAAAAAGTTAAATTTAAGCGTAAATGTGGCTTTATTAAAATCATTATTTTTTCCCCATAACTGGGTGTCAGGTTTCAGTGACCAAGAGTGTTACAAAACAGGGAGTAGAGCCCTGGGAGAGTACTTTAAAAACTCCAGTGGAAAGTAAAAACTTGTCACTCCTTTAAGAAATGCAAATCTGGCTCGATTCACAGTGTAAGAGGGTGAAAGTATTGATGTAAAGTAACCCTGTTCAGGATGTTAACGTAATTCATGACATCAAAGGATTAGGGTAAAAGATCAAATGTAAAGATGAAAGTAAAACCTCGGATGCTTTGTAACTCCAGGGCATGCATTATGTTGGACTAAAGACAGCAATGAGTGAGGAAAATAGCTACAGTGGATGAGTTACCTGCTCCCATCTTGTAAATGAATAGAAGCTAAAGTAGTTTTTTATTGCCTTGACATGACCTTCTGCCTAAGCCATAGTAGCAACAGCAAAAGAGATGTTAGACTTGCTAGTTCAGCTGTAGTGTGACAGAAGATTTCCTGAGGTTTTGCAAGAGTAGTGCTGTTAAACAAAGATATACGTGCAATGGGAAAGAACTGATAGTGGAGAAAATGTGCTGTTACATAAAATCTTATGAAGAAAATCTATTCTCAAGGTAGATGTAAAAAAAAGAAGATGAAATAAATAAATATTAATTCAGAACAAAATGGCTAAATATATGCAAAAGGCCATAATAGCAGGACCTGACATGCAGCTAGGATGGTATTCTTTCAGGGTGGGAAGAAGATATTTTTTCACATATCACTTGGCCCTTGACAAGAAGTTACCAGCATTTTTGCAGTTTTACTTAAGCAAACTATTCGAAAACAGCAGGAAATAGTGTGTAGCATGAAGCAGGCCACAGTGGTGTGTGAAACAGCACAGCAATATCCAGGAAGCCTTCTGGCACTGAAGTATGTAGTTAAAAGTGAACAAATGCAGGCTTTTTCCTTCTCATCCTATTCCATTTGAATGGCTCAGGACTAAAGAAATCTACTTATTATCACCTGTTGAGCTTGGGGGAAACCATGGACCAGGTGATTCTAAGTGACAATTTGTTTTCTCTTGTTTTCATAACAGAAGTGATACAGCTCCTTGGCTGGCATTGTAGTCAAGCTGGAAGATCATGCCTGGTCCCTGAGGAGAAGGCAATTTAAGTTCTCTTTAGCAAGAATGATTTGGGAGTATTGAGATATGGCCAATTCCTTCAGGAACAAGGAATCCATTTCACTCGAAGGCCCCCCTCTGCACATTTCTGGGCATTCTCTTTTTTTGGTTAATGATTGCTTCCTCCTCTTTTCTGTTTGGTTTCTTTCTTCCAAGGAGTCATTCCAAACACTAGCAAGAATCTGGAGCCATAAAATTTCCTGGAATATATTTTAGCTTTTTTCCTTTGATGTTTTGCAAAACCCAACAACTTTGCAAACTTTTGGAACAGAACTGTGGTATTAAAATTATTTTAGAATCCATTTGGTGTGTGTCACAAAATCATGTCTAGGCTCAGCATGCAGCTCCGCAAGTCTTGATTTCTATCCACTTTCTCTCTGTGTGCTGAAGTAATAACCCTTCCAAAAGTATTTTTGCTGATTCATATTCCCAGGAAAGCTTTCCTCTTTCCTTCACGCTTGACCAGTAGGTTAGTTGGGTACAATAATATTTCTTGAAGGCTGTACATAAACAATGACTTTTAATTCTTCTTTTGACCCAGACACTCAGGGTCCTAGTCTGAGAAACATGAAGCTTTTCCTAGCTGCTAGAAAAATTCTGTCATAATTTCTAACGTAATATACTTCCAAAATGACAGTTTTTGTAGATACGTAAATCTTACCTCTGCCAATGTAGAAAAACAATGGCTACGAGGTTGCCCCAGTTTAAATTTTCAGGGAAGAAGTTGAAACAATAGCAAGGATAGCAATAACAAGGAATTTCCCATTCATTTTCCATTGTCAGTGTATCACTGGCAGCTGGGATCATTAAGGAGAAAAACAGCACTTCTGAAGAAATAGTTTGGATCCATTCTCAGCTAATTCTAATGTTAAAGGACTAAAATACTTCCATACATCTGTGGAAAGTTCATCTGTCTAAAGGCTGGACTGTGTAAAAAAAAATACCTTGAAGACCTTTCAGGGCATGTGGATGTGTTTGAACCGCTCCTGTTTCTACTTCAAAGTTCTTAGTTTCTGTAGAAGTTTGGCTCATGTGGGATTTATCAGTTTTTAAATAAAGTAAAGAAAATGACCTGAATCAGTCCTTCCCTCTGTCCCTGGAAGCCTGATGGTGCCTTGGCTGTAGGTTCTTATTCTAAATACATATTCTCTATAGCTGGTTTTGCAGCTATTCATCACTGGAGAACACTGGCCATGAAAGTTGTGTGGCTTAGCATGTTTTCTAGTCCATTCACGCTGGGCTATGGTCCATAGTTTGAGTTGCCACAGTGTTTACTCCAGACATCAGTCAAGCTTTGGATTAAAACTGGAGACTTTGCCAGCGGTTTCTTGTAATGGAGACAGTATTGCACCACATTGGTGAAGAAGACTTGTTCATTAGTGGAGAATTTGTCCACTAGCCCTTTTTCACAATATCAGGGTTTGCAAGGAGACAAGCATCTGTCTTCCACAAGCCCTTTTTCTGTTTTCCTCCTCTGCAGTATCTCAGGACCCTTTACAAATTTGTCTCAGTAAGTAGAGAAGAGGTGGATTTTTAAAAGCAAAAATACCTCTTTCTGTTATCATTACTGGCAATAATAATACTGGGTTTACAGTGCTACCCTTCTGTGTATGGGAGCCATGCAGTGTTTGGTGTATCCATTCTGCTTGTTGTGTTTATTTAGATGGTTCTTAGGGTCAGGGCATCTGATGCAATACCTCTCAGCTATACAGACTCTGGAGTGTCGTTGGGTTTAATTTGAAAGATATAAACTAAATAGAAAGAAAAAATAAAGAATATAGCATGGATGTCAGGGCAGGGGAAGAAGAATTAGGTGCGGAAAAAGGCTGAACTTACATCTTCATCTCTTTTAGGCAAGTACCTCAACCACTGAGTTAGAGAGCCAAGCTCCTTGCAGCTCCATGGGTCATAGCTTCTCCTTTCCTGCTTGTGGTTCAACTTCAGCAGTGTAACCCTTCTTCCACCTTGCTGTAACCTGGTGGTTTAGTGCTCCCCTCAGAAATGGGAGATGTTGACCTGAGTCCTGCTAAGACAAGAAGTCTCCAGGCCCTAAGCTGCACACTGCAGTGTGACCCTGCCCGTAGCTGTGTGGCAGGAGTGCAGAAGGCAGGCTTTTTCACTACCCTCTCCCTTTTCCCATGGAGTCTTAAATGTGGAGTCCATTCAGCTGTAGTGCCTACCCAGGAGAGACATCTGAGCTCTGAGCTCCACATGGGCAAAACACAGCCTTGAGGCAGGCACCAAAGTCTGGAGAGAAGGTAAAGTTCACAGCAAGGCCTATGTTCACTGGCCTGCTCAGCTTCATGGTGTTTGTGGATCACTCTCCAGCACTTCAGATCCTAGTTTTTGGCTCTTTAAATCACTGTTCTGAAAGGGCCGGTAGCAGCAGCTGCAGGGATTATGCTGGAGAATCTTAAATAGCCTCTTGCATAATGTTTTTCTTCTTGGAATTTTGTTGTTGCTGTTGTTGTTGCATTAAAGACCAACCTGATAAGGAAGGACTCTTGTGACATTAAAAAATTTAGGCATTCTGGTACCAAAGTGGAGTCCCTCTATGGATGACTACTAATAAAAGTAATCAATGTGTGCTCTCTGGGAATAATTCTCAGACTTCTCCTCCATCGCTCCCCTTTGAAAGGATCCTTTTCTTTTAAGCCAGTGGGATGTCATGCAACTATGTTCTCTTTTAATGTTTAGAGAAAAAGACAGTTGTGTATACTTCTGACTTTGACTCCTACTCTAAAAATGTTTTAGCAGTGCTACTGCATAGTGGATTATCTTCTCTTGGACTTGAGTAGAAATATTGCTAAGTAATATACACAGTCTTCATGGTGTAGTAATTTGGTTGATTGCTTTCCTTATTGCCTTTTTTTACAAGTTAATATTCCACAGCAGGTTTTCAGTCTGAGAAATAGCGTTTCATAACTGGACAAACTGGTAAAGCATCTACATGTCCTGCAGCAGAATATTGTAGAAGAACTGCTAAGGAGTGTGGTTTATAAACATGGCGCAGTTGGTAAGTTCATAGACCACAAAAAACATGAGGATAGGTTTGGATCATACCAACTGTCTTGGTAGTAGGCTGTGTGGTTAGGAGTTAATTTGTATTACTTTGGTTTAGTTAACTGACACTTCAGCATCTAGTCTGAAGTAGTTACCTAGATACTCTGAGTATCAGAGAGAGGAGGGGTATCTTAATCAGGGTAATCAGTATCTTAATCAGGTTTTTCACCGTTGCCTTGGACAAAGGTAGCACCAGTCTGCAAAGAGACAGCTAACACATGAGGTGGTGGTCTTTGTGGTGGCAGTATCCGAGCAGACGCTTGGACTGCAGTGTCACAGACATGGGCTTTTTTGGCTCAGAGCTGGCAAGCGTGGCCCATTCTGGAGCCCGTCGTTCCACTATCACCTTTGCCATCTGACAGTGTGTTTTTTCCCTTCAGCCATCAGTCCCTCTCCTTGATAATTTAGCTAGCTGATTTGGCAGACTCCGTCTCTGACCTCCTGTCTTGCTTTGGCAGCCTAGGACATAGGTTTGAAGTGGTGCAACTTTCTTCTCATGAGAGAGGGACCGGCAATATGAAGAAGACATTTCCTCATCTGTTTAAGCTCTCAATTTCTAACAAATGCCTTGTCACATTCTGTGAGGATGTACATGGTCATGTGCATATCACAGTGAGGTGTAAATGGGTATTGTAAGCTGCGAAGTACAAGAGATGCAATATTTTTATGAAGAAAGCAGCACTTGTATTATTAACTTGTTGCTCGTAGCACATTTTCAGACTAGGTATTTTTTTTTCATTTGGCAATTAGCTTCCAATACCAGCTGCATTTCTACAGAAATTTTAGTTGAGTATGTTCCATCAGTAAAGGACTGACAGATCTCTTAAAGTGCCATTCGTGTTTCTTAGAGGGTGCTGTGACAATGCCAGAATAACTTCAGAAGAGCCTGCAGCACAGGGGGAGGATGAGAAATTTCTTGTGCATTTATCCTACCTACAAGAAGAAAGGAAATCGAAGCAGTAAGTTCCCACAAAGGTAACAAGGCACCTTATTTCCACCTATTTCTTATTGTCACCTCTGGCATTTAGTCCTTTTTTCAGAACTAAGTTCCTCAAACTGAACTTCATGACCTCAAGGAGGTTTCTATGGCAGCACCTGAGCCTGAAACCAGACTTTATTACTAAATTCTCATCGAAAGGGAAAACTGCCTTCTCTCAGGTTCTCCCACAGGCTACAAACCCTGTTCTTGCTTTGATGCAGGGTTCCATTGAATTTACATTGTGGAAGTAAAGTGTATTTCAAGTCAGTCGTTACTGACTTTTGTTTTGGCAAGGATTCTCAAAATCAAAAAACGGCTCTGAAATAGGGCTCTTATTTAAACCAAAATGAGGAAAATAGCTACTTCCCAAAGGCATTGTAGCAAATAACTAAACGGAAAGTAGAAAATCTGACTGTCCTTTTCCACCTTACAAATGAGATAGGAAATAGAGTGCTTGAGAACATTTGGAGATTTGTGTAAAATAAGGAGTCCTGTTACTGTTTCAGTTATTGAAACAAGTAGAAAAAAGGTACAAAAGCTCTAGCAATTCCACCAGATAAATTGGAAGCCATGGCAAGAATAGTAAATTAACTAATGAAACCAGAACTGCGTGATGAAGATGCTCTCTCATTTGCTGGAGGCCTCCTTTCCCCTCTCCTCTTGGGCAAAACTGCAATATGAAGCCAATGAATAAGACCAGCAGTTATAACCAGCCAAAACAGGGGAACTTCAGCTGCTCTGAGAGCTATCAATCATCTTGACCTGCCACGCTCTGCGCTGTGCTGTCGGACCCACACTCGTTTCTGTTCTTGCATTTTGCTTTTCTTTTTAGAGCTACTGAGAGGATTGCCATTGAAAACAAAGGTAATGTGACGTGTGATGTAGAAACAGTCAGGAACCATGCCTTCTGGTCGTCGTGAGTGCCCTAATCATGGTTTTCAGGAGTGGTGCCCCTCTTCATTTAATTTAGTTAAACGTTTGATTTAGTTTTTGCTGTTTAATGTGTTTTTCTGAAGATAAACTTTTTACTCTGGTATTGGAGTTTTTGATGGGCAGTGGGACACTATGGATCTGATGCTGTTACAAATGTAAAGGTCAGTAGAGGATCCCCTGAAAATGTTTTCCTCATTAACCTGTTAATAGATTCTGTGACGTTATGTTCTAATGATAGTTCTGCTGTTGCTGTAGCAGACATCTTTGTCAGGCACCTTCTTCAGTGCCTGGAGCATCTCAGCTCTAAACATGTAGCTACTGCCTTTCCCCTTGCTTCATTTTGATTTGAGCTCTCCTGGAGGAACAGTGCTTGCAGAATAAAATTTCTGCAGCAATTCACAGTATTTTGTGTTGTTATGTTATTCCAAGTTTTTGCACATTCAGCTTACTTTGCTGGCGGCTTGTAAATGATAAAGTTACAATCACAGCTGGTTATTTCATTTATTCAAAAATATAGTAATACGCTTCTTTATAGTGTGCCTAGATTATCTGAATCCATAGGTCAAGTTTTTCTTTGGTTATTGTGGCAGGGACAAAATAACAGTAAGTTATGTGATTAGTTTTTAACTTCTTCCTTGTTCCAAGGGCACCTATTATTAGCAAGTAATACAGCTCCCAGTAGCTATGCCTTTGGACTGTAGTATGTTTTAATGTGTCTGAAGTGAACCATGCATTGTCTGTGCTCAGCACAAGGCTGAGCTTATTCTTGCTGGGGCTTTTCAAGATCAGCAATGGATTTATTTCCCAAGCATAAATAATTTGGTCTTGTTCTAGCTATGCAGAATGATTATAGAACTTCCTAATAAGCACCTTTGCTTTCTGTATCATTAGTCACATATATGAAATGCTTTTCCAAGTATTCTGAAGTCTTAATTTAGTGACTGCAATAAACTTGTCATAATGTTATTTTTTTTCTCACAATCTGTAAATGCTTTAAGTGATGTTACTCTTCCACTGTATGACCTACTGTAAATTCTTTGGGATTGGAACTCTTTTTATTATGTTTTGTGTGCCATACTGTGATGTTATATGAATGCCTTTTTGAGGAGATATTAGAAATTTTGGACAGAGCTGTGATGAGTCATTCTCAGGGTACCTGACTGCCTTTCAAACAGTGCCTTTTGCATCTTGCTTGCCGCCAGCACTGCTGTCAGAGTAAGCATGGTACCCTTCTTGTAATGTCTGAAAAAGCCAGTTTGAAATCTGATTCTGGACATTTTGTAGAGCCTTTCAACCTTTTAAACCTTTTAAAAGCGGAAATAGAATTCTAGTATGATGACAGTTTCTACATTCACTTGTCTTTGATTTTATAGAGGCATATATAGCATTCCAGAATGTCACTCATCTCTTGATCTCTAAGTGTGGGCCCACAAAACACCATTTCTGAGTCTCTTTTAGACAGGAGCAACGATTTAGATCTGACAGACCTAATTCAGTTAGTATCTACACACTGAGGGAGGCAATATTTTCTCTTCTAAACCCTGGCCTAATACTATTTAGTTTATGCCTGTGTTTCTCCTGGCAGCAAATTCAGGCAAAGCATTCCCTTGCCAGCCCTCTAAATCTGTTTAGGGTCTGAGTTTCATGTTTCATGAAGAGGATCAGCATATGCAGTAGCAGCTAACACTATCTTGTGGATGATGAAATTCCTGACTTCCTCACTGAGAGAAAGGCTTTCAGTCCAGAAAGTCTTTAACAGGCAGAGAAAAGAATATCTCCATTTAATTCAAGGGATAAATGGAATAAACATTTTTTTCCGGTTCACATGAAGCAACAGTGGTGGTGCATGTTATCTTTTATGAGGTACTATGCCCTTGCACAAGGCATCTTTGTTTCTATTTTTTCTTCATTTTGAAGTTGATACTAACCTCTAAATCTGTCGAATTTCCTTTTTAACTTTTTAATCGTGTATCTTAATGGGCTCAGGGCTTTGGACTGCTGGCTGATCCATGGAGCCTTCCACCTTTACAAGTATTTTACCTCTTTCTTTGATGCAAGATGACCCCTGTTTGGTGGTTTAGGGTTGAATGATATTCTTGTTGCCTAAGTGTTCTTCGGAAAGGTCTATACCTTAACCACTTTAGAAATGAAAATGTTAATCTTTGCTTGTATTTTCAAATACTGTACATATCATGCAGCCATGCTCCTTAAATGCACAAAAAATCATTCCCTCTTAATTTCCTAATGTCTGTGTCTGTCTGTGGACACACGTGATGCATTGCCAACTCTATGCTGACAAAAATGGGAATGTCTGTTTATGACATAGATCAATTGACAAAATAAATTATATAAACTATAGAACACAACTTGGTTGAAGTTGAATTACAGTTTCTCTGTCTTGTAGCATATAAAGACTTTTTGCAGGTTTCTTACAGGGCTGGATGCAATGAACGCAAATGCTTTACCACAGAAAGTGCAGGCAGCTCACAGAGGGAGTCTTGGACCTCAACAGAGCTGACCAAGGTCTCCTAATCGGGATTGTCACTCAAGTCAGACATCCACAAGACAGGATCATGTTCCCTTTCCTTCCAGATTGGTTGAAACCTTGTGCCTAGTTTTGTTCTTTAGCAAAGACTCTTAATGACTCATTTCCATTCTACAATTACTAATATAGGAACCTCTGTTTATGGAGCAATCTACTTTTAAGATCTAATTTACTTAACTTTTAAAAATTCATAAGCAAACTGAAAAATAGAGACCTATGTGCAAGCATCCCATTAGGATAAAGATGATTATTCTGCAATAATATTGTTCATGGCAGGTTTAAATATTACATTTTGAACTGTGCTTGTTAAAAGGGGTTACTTAGTCTAATGACTGCTGTATAATTACAGCAGTATTCATTAGTTCTGGAATAAGTATTTAGTATCAAGGACTTGTACTGCAAACCTTATCTCGTTGGTTTTATTCTCCTGGCTCATACCTTGTAAAGCAGAGGAGAAGGTTGTTATTTGTTCCAGTTCTTTTCTTTGCTGCAACATAAACCAGGATTCTAATTACAAACTGAAACATAAAAAGAGTTGTAGGAGCATGTCCTCTGTGTATATTGAAGGCATGGGTGGATGGTTACAGGAAAACATTCTAGTTGAGAATCAGGCAAGCATCCTGCAAAATAGTCAGAGCTGGACACCTCACTGATAGGTATGCAGACCCTTACTGTGAGGAAAAAAAATATCTAAATTCCATTAGTTTGCCTTTAGGAATCCACAGAGATCAATCAGGACACACAATGTAACAATGAACAGATTGCAGAAAAGAATTTGAGTCAAATTTCAGGGCTGCATCTATGTCGTGCCTACGAGTTTTGCTGGATGGGGGCCTGAGCCACGGCAGGCACCGCAGAGCACTGGGGGGCTGCCTTGTGTTCCTTCACTGTTTTTTCCTGTGATGTTTCACTCTTGTGTCCTAGCTTCCAACCTTTTCTTGCCTTGGGGCCACGCGGTTGGCTTGATTTGGACATCTGGCTAGATTGCTTCCACTGGGAAGAAGGAAAGGGAGATAAGGGTTGGGGTTCTGTGTATGACCCTGTTTATCTGCAAAGTGTGCATGCAGAGCACTGCACACAGCTGGAGGATAGACCTCCTCTTTCCAAAGTCTGAGCCTGCCCTTTCAACATGAACTCAGTGTAAGAGATGATGCAACTCCTGGCTGCTTTCCAGCTGTCTTCACCTATAGCTTTCCATTCCTTTCATTTATACATAGACTGTCAGACTGACGTCCTTGTGTGTGCACTTGCTCTCCAGGCAAGACTTCCTGGCTGGTTGTGCAATAGTAGTTTCTATTATTTCTGTGCATCACTTTACAAAGAGACACTTAAGCATCCCTTTGTATCAACAATAAAAAGGCTGAGCGTGTCTACCAACTTCTGCTAGAGCTGGAGCTGTAGCTGCATTTAGCATTTTCCAGAATATTACTACAATACTCGTGAATTGAAGAACTAATTATAAAAGTCTGGGTTTTTTTTTTCTCATGTTTTACATTCTGTTAATGTTGTAATAACATTTTTTCCTTTATCTGCTGAATAAATTTGATGTCAGTCAGCAGATGTCTCTGCCCTACCAATGAACCAACTCCCGGGCAATCTTGAGCTTTTATTTGCTTTCCTATTGTTTTGTCTCACTTCCAGAAATGACAGATGGCTTAATCAGCTTCAGTTTTAGCTTTCATGTGTACTATTCTTCTAGTTAAAACATGCCCTTTCTTCTTCCAGCTCCATCAGACCTCTGAGGCAGAGCTTTAATTAAAGGGCCTGTTGCTTTGCTGCTCTTGTAGATTCATACATCCTCACACGTTGTTATCACACATCTCTTGTATGATGCAAAGTGCTGTGTGTGTAAAATGGGCAAATAGTCTTCCTCAGTTCCTTCAGTGATCATGTCTATATATCTTTCTAAGAGTTAATGATCTCCTGTAATTGTTACTAAATATCCAGCCATTAATGGACCACCACTTGCTGATTAGAACAGAAAGTGTTTTTAAGAATTCATGTGCTCAGTGAGCAGGATTTAGCATTATTTATTTAAGAATTTAAGTGTTATTCATCTTTTCCCTGAAGACCAACAGGAGAATTTAATTTCCCCAAAAGAAATCAATTGTTTTAGGCCTCAGTATCAAACAAATGGTTTCTGTCATTAATTACAATGTTCAGATGAACAACTAGAATCATAATTTGATGCCATCTCAATGAGTTAATAATGGAAAAAGTGGTATTTTTCATCTCCATAATTTTTTAGCATTTTGTGATACAGCAAAGTGCAAATAATTAGAAAGGAAAGCTTGACTTTTTTTTCCTGCTTGCTAGGAGACTGCAAGATATTAAAATAAAATCCCTACTTGAAATTAGGTTGGAGAATTCTTCAGTTGTTACTTCTTGGTCAATGTACAGTGGAAGGGCAGTTCATGTTGTGCTGGTGAAATATACAATCCATGAAGTATTGTTCCTGGTCTTAACTGGACCAAAATTCTCTTTGCATAACTCATTAATTGGACAGGTCTGTCACTGATCTACTGCAAGCAGGTCAATGCATATACTGATGTAATCTATTGTAGCTATAGGAATAATCATCTGAGGAAGCAACTCATATGCTGCTTCTCCTAAGAATTTGTTTCAGACATTGTAGTGCTTTAATGTTTGTGGGAAACAAAAGAAAACATTCCAACAGAAATACAGGTTGAAGTTCCTCAAAATTTTGCAAAAGTTAATTTATTTCTTGCTCAGTGCACTGTTTTGTTAGTAGCAGTAAGTACTAGGGGCTTGGTTCTTTAGTAGTATAAAGTGGCATATGTGTAGTGATTTTTCTAGAAAGAACGCGGGAGCAATTAAAAAAAATTAACATAGAATGCATTTGGTTTCTAAAATGGTTATATGGAAGTACCTGAAAAACAATAAAGGGGAAAAAAAAGGCATCATAATCAGCATCTGTCCATAGGACAGCTCCTGACTAAGCATATTTCAATTTTTTTCGACAATGACAGAAAAAAATCTTTACTTTGGTACAAAGAAAGAGCTGGATCAGGTCAAATACAAAGACATATATGTAGCATAAACCAGCCTGGAATATTAGAAAAAAAGAAGGGCCTAGTGGCAGCAGTAACTTATGCTTTACCAATGAGTTCCCACTGCGATGTTGTGACTGCTATGCACTGCTATGCATATCTAAATTGGGGAATATTAAGTGGGAGCCAAGTTCAATACTGTATTCATCAAGATATTTTGGGCTTAGAAGCTTTGTGCCCCGGTGGCAGAAA
Organism: Pluvialis apricaria; assembly: GCA_017639485.1. Taxonomy (NCBI): domain Eukaryota; kingdom Metazoa; phylum Chordata; class Aves; order Charadriiformes; family Charadriidae; genus Pluvialis; species Pluvialis apricaria. The sequence continues at coordinate 122,016,607 of CM030008.1, read as the reverse complement.
TGCAGGCTAAGCAATTAGGAAGAAGCAAGGGAAAGCTTCATGAATGATTAAAAAAAAAAGTTCCACCATAAGATAATTAAGAAAATCAATTTATTTTACCCAAGTGATGACTATGACTTAATCATGTTTTCTAAGCAATCCTGCTTTAGCAGGGGAGTTGGATTAGATGATCTCTAGAGGTCCCTTCCAACTCTGAAAATTCCGTGATTCCGTGATTTGGGGAGTAGAGTCCTGCTACCAGAGGGTTTTCCAGTAGAAAATGTTAAAATGTGAGTTAGTGGTTGGTAGTTGATTCTAGACAAATTCAGGTTAAAAATCAGAAAAGAAACGTATGAAAAATTACATATTGAGAATAATTAACCTTTAGAAAATGTTGACTGGGATATTAATCTCTAAGTTTATGCAGACAGAAATTACAATGCACTTACACTTTGTAATTCAGGAAGTTTGCCTGGAGGCTGGTGGTCCCTTCACTGCTTACGGTATTTAGGCTACACAAATTTAAATCAGATGAGGAATTAGCTTCTATATATAAGTTGATATTAAAAGACATTCTTATGCTGAACGTGGAACATTCCTGCCACAGGTTAATAGGCTTTTTCTCGCATAGTGTTGCCCCAAGTTTTGCTTGTTTGGTTGGTTTTTTTTTTTGTTTGGGAATGTTTTATCTTCCGATTCGTAAAGGAGCAATACACAAAAAAAAAGCGCATTTATTTCTCAACTCCTCCCATTCTGCTCTGGCTTGCATGTACAAACAAGGTTTATAAAGCAATTTTGAAACTGAGAACTTCCAGAGTAGGAATACATAATTTCCCCAGTGAACTTTATGTCATAAATTGATTTCAAGAAGGAAAAAGACAATGAGGAGAATAAACAATGAAGTGAAGTAGAAATAACCATACTTTAGGGGGATGTCTTACCTCAAGAAGAGATGCCGCCGTCGCTGAGATCTGTGAGTCATGCAGGACCGGAACGACAGGACACACCGATGCGATGCACAGTCGAACATTTATTTCCGCTACAAGCCCGATTTTATAGACAGATCAGCTTAGTTTGCGCAACTAGCTAAATGTTAATTGGCTAATTCCCCCGGGCACGAACTGTCTATGCGACCCGTCTTTGTCTTCCATTGGTTCCTTTTGATGTTGCCTTTATGTTGCAAACATCTTGGAATGTCCCGTTATCATTCCGTCCTTGATGGTTACTCCAACTCTTGGCTCCTTTTCCAGCTGCCAGCTGTCTCTTCTTGTGTCCTTCCCAGCCTCGGTACCCGAGGTAAAGGTGCGGCCTAAAACTATCTAATGCCTTGCAATCTCATGAGGAGCAGAGGCTTACACATTCTGTTTAGACAAAGAGGTAGTTATCATGTTTATACTGATACTCTGTAGCTTCTGAAGATCAAGGGCAAAGAGGGCTACAGTATTCAGGCACAGCTGCTACTCTGAGCAATTTAAGGTGATGTCAGAGGCATTGCAGTTTCCTTGGCCTACAATGTTAAAAGTTTCATGTTCTATTAAAAGCTTGAAAGCTCGGTTAGTCAGGACCCGGCAAAGAGAAAACGGAAAGAAATGGGACCCTTCTAGACCAAACCTTCTTTGTCCCATCCTATCAATTTGTTACTTTTAACATGAGATAATATGATATAAAGAGCATATGATGTTTAAGCCATAGCTTCTGTACAAAGCCTACTTTTTACTTCAAATGTAGATGATGCAAATTTCTGCCTTGAAATAAAAAAAATTATTTGTGCAAATGCAGACCAATTCATTAGCTGAATTATCATAACAAGCATTAATAGGTGCACTTAATGGGCAAATGAAAGTTTACTTTGCATTTTATTGTTGAAGTCCCCAGCAATAATTCTGGGTATTTTTACTATCCTTATGACTATGCAATATTATGGAAGTGTCTGTCATTTCATTTGATTTTTCTTAGTACTATATGTAATTGATCACATTAGCTATTTTGATGGGATGAGCAGCAGCTCGTCTTGTTTAACCTGTCTAGTCTATAAATGTCCGGAAGAAAAGAAGAGCAATCAAAATGCATCTCTAAGTCTCCAAACCTTGCTAAGAAGCTAACCAGTTGAGATGCTGGCAGACCGATAGGGAAACAAATTTGAGAGTCACGGACCGCTTGCACAAAACACCTTGGCAACTGTTCCATCTGCTCTAGCGCAATGACAGTAATGCACAGCTGTCCACTGCTACTGCAAGCCCTTCTGGCAGGGGGGAAGAGACTTTTCAAGTAATCAAATTGTTAATATCTAGACATCCACAGAGTATAAAACCATATGGAGTATAATGCGTAACCTGTGTGAATCACTGCACTGAGGTAAGATCTTTGTTAATAAGTGGCTTTTCAGTTAATTTTGAAGTGATGGGAAAAAAAAACTGAAAAATTTTGTGATGTTCAATAATTTCAAGCATACAGCTTTCGAAATAATAGAAATAAATCTTGAAGCAATATATCAAATGCTATTAAATTAAACATATTTCATTGAAGTATTATCCTGGGTTTTTTTTTGGTTTAGTAACCAGGACAGTAGGAAAACCGTGCGTGTTTTACAAAAAAAATGCATGTTGAGATCAACTAGAGTATTTAATAAGATTTTATCAGAAACACTTCCCACAGCTCTAGTTAAGGGGTTTGAGGACAGGATTTTGTGCCCATTGTAATGAAGTCACATTTCTGATCAGGTTCTGCTTCTTGTTTCTTTTCCAATATAGTCTGGTTTGCTAGTTCAAAACAAAAATTATAACAATAGCAGCATGTATTTTTATGAATTATAACAATCATTTCACTAGCTGGAGACAAAATAAATTCTGTTGGATCCAGTTGTTCCCTGGATACCTTTGACCTAATCAGGATTAATGAGACTTTTTTTCCTGTGGACTTGAATCAATACTGTTTCACTCCTTCAATTCTTTGTTATTAGTCAGTTCTCTTTCTAGCAAGCAGTAACATTCCTGCTATATACACTGATAATTTATTTTTAAAACAGGAAGGATTTTTCAGCTCAGAAGACATGGCAGTATAACAAATAGTCTTCTTTATGACCTCTTGATAGACAAAATTGGCAAGTTACTGCTGGAATTCTCATTGTTTTCTTCTGTATCTGCACCACAGTAACCTGTGATTGGGTCAATTTTAACAAACCTATCCCTGGTCATGAGAGCAGGGTATGTTATAGAATGCGGTGGAGTATTATGATTTCTAAGTTTCTCTTTATTAATGGGTTAAATAAATCCTCCATTCATCATGAGGATGAATGGGAAAGGGACCTGGGAGTCCTGGTGGACAACAGGATGACCATGAGCCAGCAATGTGCCCTGGTGGCCAAGAAGGCCAATGGCACCCTGGGGTGCATCAAGAAGAGTGTGGCCGGCAGGTCGAGGGAGGTCATCCTCCCCCTCTACTCTGCCCTGGTGAGGCCGCGTCTGGAGTACTGTGTCCAGTTCTGGTCTCCCCGGTTCAAGAAGGACAGGGAACTGCTGGAGAGGGTCCAGCAAAGGGCTACAAAGATGGTTAGGGGTTTGGAGCATCTCTCTTAGGAGGACAGGCTGAGGGACTTGGGGCTTTTTAGTCTAGAGAAAAGAAGACTGAGGGGGATCTTATCAATACTTATAAATACTTAAGGGGAGGGTGGCAGGTAGATGAGAAGAGTCTTTTTTCAGTGGTGCCCAGTGATAGAACAAGAGGTAACGGGCACAAACTTGAGCATAGGAAGTTCCGTCTTAACATGAGGAGGAACTTATTTTCTTTGAGGGTGGCAGAGCACTGGCACAGGCTGCCCAGAGAGGTTGTGGAGTCTCCCACACCGGAGACATTCAAAACCCGACTGGATGCCGTCCTCTGCAACCTGCTGTAGGTGTCCCTGCTGTGGCAGGGGGGTTGGACTAGATGATCTCCAGAGGTTCCTTCCAACCCTGACCATTCTGTGATTCTGTGATCAGATAGAAACAAAATTGCAGAAATATTGGAATTAAACCATTCAAATTTTTTCAACTAACTGTACAGTTTGAATTATCTTCTTTGTAAATATTCTGCACTTAAAGTTAATATTTGTGTTTTTTATGATACTCAGGAATGTTCTCAGGTACTCATTAAGAATAGTTTGATTGCTGTCAAAGCTGAAACCAAGTTCTGAATATAAACAGTAGCTGTATGATTTTTTTCCTCTCATCCCAATAATTAAATTTTTATTCCATTTTACTAACCTTGTCCTACAATTGAATACTGAATGCTCTTGATGCTTTGCTTTGAACAGGTTGCCCAGAGAAATTGTGCAAGCTCCACCCCTGGAGGTGTTTAAGGCCAGGCTGGATGGGGCTTTGAACAACCTGGTCTAGTGGGAGGTGTCCCTGTCCATGGCAGGCTGTTGGAACTAGATGGTCTTTAAGGTCCCTTCCAGCCTAAACCATGCTATGATTCTATGAACAATTGCAGTTTTCTAACTAGAAGGTAATGGAATTATAGTAGTTGAATCTGAGAGCTTTTAGTATATGCAATGGATTTATAGCATGAGCAATGATGTTCTACAAATAATGATCTTTGCTGAGAGTTACCTCATCTTCTGGAAAGGGCTATGTCTAGGAAATGAGAGCGCACACTGCACATCCCATATGCATAAGACCAGTGTTTCTGGAAAGTGAGGGAACATATTATGTATATCCATTAAAGTTTGACCACTTGGGAGCCATCAGCTCTAATATGAATTCAGTAATATCGTGGCAGACAGCTCACCTTGCCAGTAGGAATTTTGTGTCCTGCTCAGATGGAAAGATTGGGCATCACTCCCCTCAAACATCAGGATTTTAGTCTGAATGCATGTAAGTGAGGTAGAAATGAATGACTAGGCTGTGCAGGCTACACAGGGCTAAGGTGGGCATGGGGATGTCCAGCCTTAATCTACTAAATGAGCCCAGGTAGACTGATGGCCCAGCATTGGGCAGGAGTAACTGTTGGTGAACTTCCCAGTTCTAATGACCTGATGCCATTTTAACCTAATCAAGCTGTAAGATCTGCTAATTTTTCTCCTGGGGAAGCTTTTTCTCATACTGAATGAAGAGCCCAACTCATTCACTACACTGGTGGAAGGGCGCATTCATCCATTACTGCAGTGACAGAGGCTTTTGATCTTGTACCTCCAATGCACTAAATTTGGAGTGAACTTTCCTGTTGTGGTCACATTACATTGCAATTCAGAAAGGAGAATTCAATTTGGTGCCACTGAATGGGTGGCCTTTTAGGGCTGGGTTAGATAAGTACATTGCTAAGAACAATCTGTTTTGGAGATTGGGATATGTGCTTGGAAGATCATGATATTTTGCAACTTCCAATTATTTCAGAGCTTGGTCAGTAAGAAAAAGAGAAGATTTTGAGGTGCATGTCACAATCTCTGTGTAACTCAGTGGAGCGCATGATGCATATTTTGCATCTTGCTTTGGTTCTAAATATTCATTTTGGTAGGTTATCATGGTCATATTTCAGCTTAGCTGTTCCTTTCTGTTGTGGTCATGTGAAAAGCAATAAGGTCATCACAAGGCAGAAACGATGCGGCCAAAGAGGAACTACACCAGGAGCTACACATCCTTTGGGCATGCCATTATCCACTTCACGGCTGGGGAGAGTGTGACCTGCAGCTTTGGCACCCAGGTACCCTTATGAAGAGAGCTCAGGTAGCAGCCTGTCAATATGATACATGCCCCTTCCTCCCACTGCCCTGATCAGTCTTCCATGGTCTTTACTAGCTGCTGAGATATTATGAAGATTGGAGATGTGAAGCAGGTAGTGAATGCCCAATAATTTTTCAAGTTGAGCTGCTGTTTGTACAGGAAGAAAATTAAGGGCAGAAAGCATTTAGATTTGGAAAGTGACGGCAGAATGCTCCAACATGATGGGATCAATTCCTAAATGGTCTGCAGATAGCGCTGCATTTCCAGAAGACTGTTTTTTGAAATGTACTTCGCATCCATTAATAACCCTGCCGGAGGTAAGGGATCAAAGATTCTGTGTTTTTCTGAATTTGCAAGATTTCTTCTCCTGAAGTAAATCTGAAGTGTGAAGTCAATAATAAGGCAGCATTATGGGATATTGAAAACACAGGCTGGTAGCCACAAAACTGCTAAGAGATGGTGCTAATCTCAAGGAGTTTTAGATATTGGATTGGTCTATTGTAGAAGGTGAAAGGCAAAAGCCTGGAGTGCCAGATCTTCTACTGAGGTCAGTGAAGTCAGTTTGCTGGAGCAGAAACAGACTCTGTCCTAAACCTCTGGAGTCCATTCCATTCAAATTGTCAAGGAAAGGTTAAGGGTGACTGACTTTTTGGTCTTTTTGTGCTGATGTGGGAGTTGGTGTGATTGGAAATTGGGGCCAGAAAAATTGCAGAAACAAAGCATCATGTCCTCCTTCCCCAACTAACCCTCTTGAGCGACTTCCTAAGGATTGTGCTAGACCTTATGTTTTAGGTCAAGGTTGGATGATTGCTTTGATTTTGTGAAGTCCAAGAGGTTGTATCAGATGGTAATCATATTGTGTGACCTCCTGTGACCTCTTATGAGAGGTTTTTTATGAGGTCTCTTACATGTCTGAATCTGGGATAACTTCTCAGTATAGAGAAGTTTGTGGGAAGATTTTCATCTTGATTTTGGGGGTGGAAATGTAGAAATAATTACTCTGGTCATAGTGATGTACACAACAGGTTTTTTTTGTTTTGGTTTGTTTTTTTTTTTTTAACTCTGTTTTTATTTACTAAATGTAACAGATCTACTTAAAAATTGTCCCCTTTTGCATGCTGTTCTCCCTTTGTTTGGTGTGGTGTAAAAGTAGCAGTGCTGCTACACTAGAGCTTAGGGATTTCTCCTGTCACACTCCATTCAGAAGCACATAGGTTGTAATTCTCTTTGTACAACTTTTCTCATTTTAATGTATTTGATCCATGTGGATGCTTTTAATGTGGCTGGCATAGAAGCATATTATCTGGCATTCAACGTTTCAAGAAAAAAGAGTAATTCAAGGTAATTTATTGATTTGTAATATCAGAACTTTTGAAATGTATCCTTGTTTTTTCTTGCAGAACTAGCCCTTGAACATTCATGGATAAGCTACTGCACACAAGACACAATGCTCTTTGACTTCTAATTAGTCCTTTCAGCAATTGTTATTTATAGAAGGTGGAGTGACATGATGTTGGAGATGAGCATGCTCCAGAAGTATGACTTTCTATAACCAGAGTGAAAAACAAATTAATTTCCAAGAGAATTCTTCTCCATAAAGTTGAACAATGATAGGACCTCAGTGCATCCATGCATGCATGCAGAGCCAGCTCATTTTATGACTGCATGCTGAAACGGCAATGGGAGTGAACAAAATGAGACAGTAGAAATCTGTATACAGGAATGTTTATTCATACACATGAATGAGTGATTGTGGTCTAATACATTTTTACAGTAGTCAGTATTATGACTTCCAAGGTCTTCACAAGCATGGCTGTGGCAGAAAAAGTTCCTGTGTTTATTGGTAAAGGCCTCTACATGCTCCTTATTTCAGGAACCTTTCATGCACTATGAAATCATCAAAGCTGCTGTGTGTATATTCTGTTGGCTTAATTTTTTTTGGTCAGAGTTACTGAGGAGTAAACTTTTTTTAAAAAAGGGAAGATTTCTGAGATATTTTTTAAACTAAGACATAGCAGTTTGTGTTTATTATTACATTTAATGGATACAGGTGATTAAAAAAGTGCAGAACACATTTCAAAAAAGCTTTGTATAGGACTAAATATAATGCCTCTTTAGCATAAAAATATAATTATTACTGAAAGTGCATTTGGAAATTCTTCTACTTCTAGTTCCTTCTTAGTCATATGTTGACATCACTAACCTGATTTGAAATGAAATAGTATCTACTGGTTATCACAAATACTTCACATTTAATATTTAATTAGTAGACTGTATTCATTTATTGATTTTACCTCCTCCCACCCTGCTTCTCCATCTGCTGCATACTTTTCCTACTAGGCTATTTTCCACCTACCTTTTTAAGCTAATACGTACAGTGCAGGGAAATAGCAAAGCATTGAATACTTGGGGAAAATTTTATTTGGGGAAGATGGAAGAACTGAAATCCACAGAACACTATCTGAAGGGAGAAAATGAGAGATTTATGACATACATTCACAATGACAATACTTTAACTAAAAGCGTGACTTTTAAACCAATTTATTGAAACTGATACCTTGAATGTAGACGTCCACACCTTAGTTGTTACCTGATTTATGGTAATTAACATACTATCAAAAGTTTACATTTTTGAAATAAATTTTGTTAATTTTTTAAAATTTAAATTTAATTTTAAATGGCCTTCTTGTGTGTTGGCAAGTTGTTCTAGATGTTGAGGGAAGGAGTGAGAACAATACAGGTAAAGCATTTTTCAGATAAAATATTTTACAGGTAAACACAGATAAAGTATTTTTAAAAAATATCACTATGTAATTCATCAGCCCAGAAAAAAAAAAAAAGACAGTGAAACTTGTAGCTGTTTGCCGGCACAGCATGTTAAAGAGTGTTGAGTGGTTTTTGAAACATCAACATGCAGTTCTTTTCTATTCTAGTTCCTATTTGAAGATGGCTTTATCCATCTTTTCTAAAAGTGATGCTTTTGCTTTTAAATTATAAATTGATTGAATATTGTTTGTTTTTAAGCCCTTCTTTACGTAACCCACTCAGAGCTGTTGACTACTGATATACAAAATTAATCACTGTATTATATATATTATCAGTGTTATGCATGAGACTTAAAATTCCTCCTTGAGTGAACTGGTGAGCAAACATGTAGCCCCTTTGGTTTCAGTGAAGGTGTCCTGGATTAAAGCAACAACTAGCAGGTGTATTGCAATTTTATCACTCATTACGGTCCTCACTTTGATCCTGCACTCATCCTCATGGGCAGCAAGGTCTGAACTCCATCACAGGGCTGGTCCCATAGCAGGCTCCTTGAATATGGGAATGGCAGAGAAGAGTAAGTGGTGACTCTGGCATTTTTCTGAGTTACGCCAGTATGTATCTCAGGCTGACATGGAGACAGCTGACAGAAGTTCTTTTCCATTAGTGTAACGCTCTTCACAAAGGATTTTGCTAGGAAAAACTGAGCAATATCCATTGGCTTGACTTGTTACACAGTATGTCTCCTTGCTGAAGACTTTATACTATGTAGTTACCTATAGTTATGTTCAGAGTTGACACACAGGGTACCTGAAATACAGACTCTTTTAAATTTAATAAAACACTTCCTGAAATTTGACAGTTCAATCTGTTGCAATTTAAGAGAATTGACAGGAGCTATACACTAAAGAAAGGGCTGTTGATTTATATTCAGCCCTTTACTCTCTCATATACTTTGCTAATTACTGAGATGGAGAAGCACGAATTTCTATAGACTCAGTGAGACAGACTGAGAAAGGTGGAGGGCAGGGATCGGAAATAAAAGCGGAATGCCTGTGGAAAGGCAGAAAGAACAGAGAATTTATTTGGCTTACCCCTACATAAAGTTACGAGTTAAATGGTATAAATAAGTTTTAGAATTAAGTGCATACATACACATACCTCACACATTCTTGTTTCTGCGTATTTGTTATTCTTATGCTTTTCCTACATTTCTCTTTTGTAGGGTTTTTTGGGTTTTGTGGTTTTTTTTTAAGTGTGTGGGGTTTGTTTTGTTTTGTTTATTTGTTTTAGTTTTGTATTTGCAGCTCGGTAATCCTTGTCGTTAAGATTTCCTACCTTGTTGTAAAATCATTATAAGTAATATTCTGGAACAAACCTTATTAAGCCAAGTCAAGATTCCAAAATTTAATGCACCCTTGCTCACCGGTTGCATTTGTAATATTGTGACATTCTTATATTTAGATAAGTCCCTCCAATTAATAGAAATTTGTTTACCTCAGCGTCAGTTCTAGGCTGCGATTTCATCTGTAAGTTACACAGAATCACAGAATTGGTGAGGTCTGAAGGGATTTCTGGAAGTCTTCTGGTCCAACCCCCTTCCTCAAGCAGAGCCACCTGGACCCAGTTGCCCAGGACCAAGTTGGGATGTTTTTTTTAATATCTCCAAGGATGGAGACTCCACAACTTCCCTGGGCAACCTGTGCCAGTGCTTCATCACCCTCACAGTGAAAAAGTTTCCTGATGTTCAGAGGGAACCTCCTGTGTTTCGGTTTGTGCCTATTGCCTGTTGTCCTAGCACTGGGCACCGCTGAAAAGAGCCTGGCTCCATCCTCTTTGCATCCTCCATTCAGATAAATTAATTTTTAATTCAGAAAATAAAATAAAATTAAATTCTCCATGTCTTTTCCCCACAAAACAGCTTATAGCCTTGCAGATAGCTCACAGGTGTCTGCTTGGATACTGAATTTCTAATATTGTGCCTTGTTTTATTTTTCAGATGAACCCATCTTTCAGGAACTCAACATTCCAGTCCAAAATAACAGAATCAGCTGATATTGTTGTTGGAATATGTTATATGGTATTTGGTAGGTATGATTTCATGTTACATGTGTTTATAGAGCTTTGGCCATATTTGATGTGGTAAGGAGACTTTACTCCATTAGTGAATGGAGAGCTCCAGACCTGGAACTGGGAAAACGTGTGCAGTGCCAGATGGACATAGCCTCTGGCTTAATGACAGCTTCCTAGAGGAAAAACATGTTTTTGGCAGGTCAGTTAAATTAATGGATAAAATTATTCATTAGATCTTCCTAGATAGTTTGATGGACAAAACAGGAAGAAATCAGGAAAAATGATATTTTTTTTTTTTTTTCTAAATTGAATATAAGGAAGAGAAAAACACAAATATAAAAAAGGTGACAAATTTACCTGATAAATGCTAGCTATGATGGCAGCACATTACTCCTGTGCAGGAAAAAAAAAAAAAAGATGGCTGAAAGTAACTTTTTCTTCATATTGTGTGTTTTTCTGCAGGAATATTCTCCTTGTGTGGGAACAGTATTCTCCTATATGTCTCCTACAAGAAAAAGAATTTGTTGAAACCAGCAGAATACTTCATTATTAACCTTGCCATCAGTGACCTTGGTATGACTCTGACATTGTACCCTCTAGCTGTAACCTCCAGCCTTTCACACAGGTTTGTTCACCATGTACGTGATATTTAACTCCCTCCGCAGGCTCTGGAGGTCTGTGTCAGGGATGAACTTGATGATGAATTACTCTGCCACTTTGTTTGCCATAAGAGTGGGAATTAATCAGAGCGATTGAGAGAAGTATGTACCAGCAGCTTTATGGACTGCTGGTGTTAATTAGCATTTGTGCCTACTTGAGGTCACTATCTGTTTGATTTCTGCAGGGCTGAGAAGATTTTTTTCCAAACAGCCTCTTCCTACCACTTTTATTCTTTGTGGGTAGTATTATCCAGGCAATGGTGAGATGCTTCATTTTTTTTTTCAGTTGAACAGTGAAATTTGGTACCCTGAATTTACTTATGATTTCCAAAAGTAGTGGTAGTGATGATGCATAGAAATGTAATGTTCTGGATTAATATTTAGGCCAGCTCTCTAAATTTAGAACGTCTTCCTTCCTTCTCCACTTCTCTCCTCTTTATCCACATGAATTCAACCTCATATCATTGTGCAAGATCTATTTTTTGTGGTCTTCTTGTAAAGTCTGGGAGGCTTAGGAGACTCATTATGAGACCTCAGATAGTATTTGTGCAACCCAGGCAGTATGAAAGTGTTTGAGAGAAGGGAACTAGATAGAAAACATGAAGGAAGATCAGAACTGGTTGTCAGGAGCTGTTCTGCATAGTTTGGGATAGGATAGGATAGGATGGTATTTGTAATATTTTGGTCTACCCCAGTTGCAGAATGTCCCACAACTGTAGAGATGTGAATATATAGCGCTAATCTGGCTTCCCAAAACACTTTACTGAGAAACCCAGGAATGTGTAGTTTAATAATGTAATTGAGTAGAATATACTTAACAAAAGAGACAGAGAACACCTCACCCAACATAACCCCTGCATAATTTTTTCTCTTCAGTTAACCAAAATGACAAAAATGTATTTGATTTCATGTGAAAAAAAAATATCTCTGTCCTCCTCCCATCTAGTTTTCTCTCAGTTTGGCATCAAAATAAAAAAGAAGAGAAAAACATCCAGTAATTACTCAGTTTTTATCACATTACTTTCTATGGTAAAATATTGCTAAATATATTGACTAATAGAGATGATGTCTTCAAAATCTAGAATAGGGCTTTTGAAAACTGCTACTGCAAATACTGCCGGTATCTGAATAGAAAGGGAGGTTGTATAGTGATTCAGATAAAATTTTTGTTCTGGATAACCTTCACAAGAGAATGCGTTAATTTTGATGAAAACTAGTTTTAAAAATATACATAAATATAGCAGAAAAAATAATAAACTTTATTATTTTATGACCTAGGTGTAGGAGTGACAAGCATTTTGATTTTTCTTTTCGGAGTGATTATCATTAAGATACACTGCTTTGTTTTATAAAAATAAAAAGACTCAAATGTGAATCATAGAAATAAAGCAGGACATGATTACTGGCTGTAAGTTTTTCAAATAAGAATATCTTTTGTAGTTGATTTTTGACCAACAAATAATTTAATCATGCAGTTTTATTGAATTTTTAAGGCTGCAACTGTAGCTTCTACTTTTTTGTACTACATTTAAAAAAGAAGGATAGCATCTAAGAATTAACTTTCTTGATTATTTGCCAGGTGGCTATATGGGAAACAGATTTGCTTGTTCTATGCGTTTTGTGGGGTGCTGTTTGGGATCTGCAGTCTCTCAACGCTGACGTTACTGAGCACTGTGTGCTGCCTCAAAATTTGTTTTCCAGCTTACGGTAAGCTAATGTTTCTGTCTTAAATTACTCAATTTTTCATGCGAACATAGACCGCCATTTCTGTGTTGCATATCCTAGGGAGTATTTTTTTAGCGGAGATCTTTTACATCCGGTCAAACAATTCTTATTTCTGTGATCTTTGATAATTAACTATAGGGCTAGATATATGCAATTTATTACTTTTAAGCTCTTTTAAGTCAGGGTGATAATTTGGAAACATGGAATAAGAGGTCCAATCTGAAAGCAAGGCTGGCCTGAATAAGCAGATTTTTTCAGAGTTTATTGCTACATTTTGATAGAGATTTATTCATGTAGATTTACGTTGTGCTAAGTATCCTACGTGTATCAGAGAATTCAGCTACCTATTTTTTTTGCAAATTGTTGCGCACCATGGACTATTCTTACAAACCTTCAATATGCTATAATATTTTGAACACCTATTAAAGTTGTCCCTCTTACTTACCCTGCTCAGCTGTCTGCATATGGTAAAATCCATGCAGACACAGCAGCCATGCTGATCTTGTTTTGTACCTTCCAGGGAACAGGTTCAGGAGACAACATGGACAAGTCTTGATAGCCTGTGCTTGGACTTATGCAGCAATTTTTGCCTGTTCTCCACTAGCTCACTGGGGAGAATATGGAGCGGAGCCCTATGGCACAGCCTGCTGCATTGACTGGCGTTCCACCAACACAAATGCTGTGGCCATGTCTTACACCGTAGTCCTCTTTGTTTTCTGTTTTATTCTCCCTTGTGGAGTAATTGTCACTTCCTACTCTCTTATTTTGGTAACTGTGAAAGAATCCAGGAAGGCAGTGGAACAGCACATCTCCAGCGCTGCCAGGATGACCAACGCACAAACCATTACTGTCAAGGTATTTGGAAGTTAGTCTTTGGGAAGCCATTTTTGGCACAGCTAAGCAGCACCATTTAAGGACCAAGAAAGTTCCTCAGGAGGGAATAAAGGTGGAAAAGAAAATTGGTCCTCATTGCATTTTCATTTCAGACAGTGGTATTGACTCGTACAGATTCGCTGCATGGCAATGAGTTGCTAAACATACAAATAGTAGCTGTGTTGTTTCTGGAGGATAATAATTATGCTCACAGAGCTTCATTACTTGTGAAAATTGAGATTTCAGACTTCTGATTGAAAGGAAGGTTAAAAATTGGTGCACTGTGTAGAAGCGATCTTAGGGCTCATGCTCTTGAACCGTTGTGTATGAAAGCCAGTCTGGTATGAGTGAGTGAATTCTGTTTACCCAGCTGCAGAAACCTGAAGAGATACAGGCTTAAGTTTTCTATCATTAAAGATTTTAAATAGTATTGTAGAGATAAAATTCTCTTGTTTATAACAGAACATAGGAAAAAAGTCACAGAAAAGTGTATTTCTGTAAATATTTTTTGCACAAAAACCTCTGAAGTTTTGTGTTTCATTACCTTATACAGTAAAATTAAACCTGTGGTTGCAGTATTTGTTGTGGAAATTATTTCCTTCTACAAACTATGTTCCTGTCATTTCCAGAAGATCAGCATCTATTTTTTTAATATACCAAAAAGTAAGAAGAGGAACTTTGCAGCTAACATTAGGTTGGCTTCACCTAATGTACCTCTTGAAAGATGAGTGGTACCTCTTGACTCTGTAATTATTTCCAGTGAGAAAATCTGTGTTTTTTCTTGATTTTAATGAATCTTTTTCTTATTTCTGTAGTTATTGGTTTCACGTGTCCTTCTAAGTATCTTCCTCACCATCCTTCAGTTTTCTGCTTGGAGTCCTTATCTCCTCTCTCTGCTCGGGAATGTGGACACTCTCATTTGCAAATACAATTGGATATCTCACAGATCTGCTTCTGTATAGATGGTCTGCTTTCTCTTTCATGCTAAAAAACTTGGTCTTTCTCTGACATTTCTCTTCAGATTACCAAGTGCAGTGCAGCTGCAGTAGACACCTTAATCTGTTCTGTCTCTCCCTTTGAGTATCTTGGTTTTGACCACCATGGAAAACACTGTCCTCCTGTCTACTGCATGGTTTTGTAACCTAAATATCACAGAATCACAGAATGGTAGGGGTTGGAAGGGACCTTTGGAGATCTTCCTCAATCCAAGCAGTTGAAGAACTAAAGAGTTATGTCCGCATCTTACCTACTCCTTCTTCTTAATTACTCTTAGATGGAACATTTCCCAGCTAAAGCTCTTAAGCATATTCCTGCCCCACTCCTGGATATTCAGTAGACTTTCTTCAGTCTTTCATTTAACTACAGGATACCATTCTTTAACTCTTTAATTAACATTTAAAACTCTTCATATCTTATCCTACTTGACTTCTACACTCCTGTTCAGTGAGACCAAGATGCTGATTACACTGTATGCTCACAACACTCAGAAATGCACATGCTTGTTCAATGATACTTGTCATTCTTATGATTTCCTAGTGGATGAGGGAAAGGCTGTGGATGTTGTTTACCCGGACTTTAGTAAAGCCTTTGGCACCATATCCCACAGCATTCTCCTGGTGAAACTGGCCGCTCATCACTTGGATAGGCGTACGCTTCACTGGGTAAAAAACTGTCTGGACGGCCGGGCCCAAAGAGTTGTGGTGAATGGAGTTAAATCCATTTGGTGGCTGGCCACAAATGGTGTTCCCCAGGGCGCAGTATTGGGGCGGGTTCTGTTTGATATCTTTATCAATGACCTGGACAAGCGGATTGAGTGCACCCTCAGTAAGTTTGCAGACAACACCAAGCTGGATAGGGGTGTTGATCTGCTTGAGGGTAGGAAGGCTCTACAGAGGGATCTGGACAGGCTGGATCGATAGACCGAGGCCAGTGATACAATGTTCAACAAGGCCAAGTGCTGGGTCCAAGACATTTGGGTCACAACAACCCCGTGCAGTGCTACAGGATTGGGGAAGAGTGGTTGGAAAGCTGCGTCGTGGAAAAGGACCTGGGGGTGCTGGTTGACAGCCGGCTCAATATGAGCCAGCAGTTTGCTTTAATCTGTATTGCCCTGCACACTAACTAAGTGGCTATCTCTTTCCTTAAACATATTAACATAACCAGGCCATAGCACTCAGTTTAGGCCCAGTTTAGTCTATTTGTTTATTAGTAATTGAATGTTTTTATAAAAAAAAGAACAGTGAAGTACAGGTAATGTTCACTATCATTAACCTACTTCCCATGTTAAAAGATCTGTCCCAGAATCACAGAATGGTCAGGGTTGGAAGGGACCTCTGGAGATCATCTAGTCCAACCCCCCTGCCACAGCAGGGACACCTACAGCACATTGCACCAGACGGCGTCCAGGTGGGTTTTGAATGTCTCCGGTGTGGGAGACTCCACAACCTCTCTGGGCAGCCTGTGCCAGTGCTCTGCTACCCTCAAAGGAAAGAAGTTCCTCCTCATGTTAAGATGGAACTTCCTATGTTCAAGTTTGTGCCCGTAATGTGTTCTGTCTGTAGTGTTTTTTTCTGTGCTATTTTAGAATGACAATAGCAAGACTTTTAGAAACTGTAACGAAAGCTGTATAGAGCTATTAGTGCTTTTTTGCTTGTGAATTGGCAAGGTTGGCTAACTGCTGATATTGCTTTTATTATTATATAGTGCCATAAAAATCAATTATAATGCATACAGAAGACACTATTGTTCTCATGTGATCTCTTTACAGGTGCATGGGTTTGCCAGCTTCTAGAGAAAACATGGTCTGAGCATACAGATAAGACAGATACGTTTTATGAATGCAAGTAGAGATATAGAAAATTTCTTCTTCTCCAGGACTTCCTGGGGACTAAACCATTTCAGAAACACATCCTAGCTTCCCCTAGATGTTGCAGGAGCAAAACCAACATGAGAGTAACTTAATGTCTCATCAAATATTTGTCGAAATACCATCTCTGAATTGTGTACAGTGCATAAAATTTAAATCATAAGGGGTAAGTGTTCGGCCTGGGAGATTGTATTCAGTTTTTGTTCTGATTCAGACTTCGCATATGACCTTGGGCAAAACTCCTGGTACTCAACTTGCATTTCTTTGTGGCTGTACTTTTTGATACCTCTGAAGCACCTGATTTAAAATATTGAAGTATTATTTGGCTGAAAAGGAGAAGGTTGAATAATTCACATCTCTCTTCTAATATTGTTTATTGAAGAAATGTTTTGTTCTTAGTATGGAATGCAATGGTGTCCAGAGAAACAACACAAATCTGCACACCATGGAGGTTAATTGGTCTTAAATTTGGTTTCTACAATGCATGGACATAGTGCTTGGGTTTTTTTAATCCTCATGAAATTATTTTTTGTTACATTAATAGAAATTTTACCACCAATAGTAATGGAGGATGCCGCACTGCTCTGAAACCTGAAGTGTTATATATCCACTGCTACAAGCACTCTTGAAAGCTGTAGCTAATTACAGGTGGGAAGATCTATGAGCATAATAGGAAATATGATGGAAATCAAATTGGATAAAGGTTACTCTTCAAAGAAGACCTACAGTTTAGAATAGAAGATGCTAAATCTGAATAATTCATTGTAATGGGTAAATCTACTCCTGAAGTGAAAGAATTACAGCTGTTCAATGCCTTTCTTGATTTTGTCCACCTTAAACAGATGCTTTCATTGTAAGGTACAGGAACATAGCAATTTGCTGCAGGCATTTCAAAGCCATTTGGAGATTCGTGGTCTGTGTGCTGTTTCTAAATGCATGTGGAGGGAGAGAATCTGCATGAAGACACAAACAGTCAATGCCACACTTACAGTTATGTTACACTACTGACTGTATAATATTTACGGATTTGAGGTGGAGGTAGTAGGCTTTCTGGCAAGAGTGAGGGAATCTGGCTGACCAAAAAAGAACATGTTGAACATGTCTTACTGTCAAGGCTTGCTATGGAAGAATGCAGAAATTTCATTTGCGGAGAATGTGAAATTGAGATTCTATTACTTCGATACAGATGATCACATTTATGGTTGGCTTTTGATTTTGGGCAACGTAAACATTTATAGTGGTGAAAAATGAAAGAAAAAGTGCTTTTAGATTCCTATATAAGCATGGCTCAGATCAGAAAAACTCTTCCATAATGCTTTAGACTTTTCAGTAAAGTTGCCTTCATTTTTTTTTTGGTCTCATTTGACTAGTTCACTTATAGTGACCACTGTTACACTGTAGGCTTTCCAGATGTGCAGGTCCTATGAAGAAGCCTGTGCCAGGCTTCTTGCACAAAAATACTTTTTTTTTTTTTTTTTTTTAAATCTACAAAAAGTTTACAGAGGAACAAGAGGGCAGATCAAGGGTGTGAGGTAGCCTCTAGTCATCCTGAGTTCATCAGACTTCTGTTACAGCCTGATGCATACCATTTTAATTCCTTTCCTCCTGGTGTAGGAATAATAGCATCTGCTGTTCTTGTCTGTTGCTTTTCAGACTTTGCCATCATTGCTTTGGAATATTTTGCAAGATATGATTGCAATATGCCTTGGGTTTCCAGGTCAGTAAACTACCAGTCTGCAGAGCTGGTTAGTTTCATGATGCTCAGAGAAGTTGTTGAGGCCCCATCCCTGGAGGTGTTCAAGGCCAGGCTGGACAGGGCCTTGGGCAACCTGGTCTAGTGGGAGGTGTCCCTGCCTATGGCAGGGGGGTTGGAACTCGATGATCTTCAAGGTCCCTTCCAAACTAAACCATTCTATGATTCCATGATTCTATGATTTCTGTATACAGTAAATCTCTGCAAGATGGGAAATCATGGCCAATATTTCCCTTACCTTTCCAATGAGACCTAGAGCAAGGTTAAACTACTGAACTAAGGCCACCAGTGTAGTCATAATTAGCTGCAAGACTCAAATTCAGGAACCACTCTTGCTTTGCCTGGTGCTTAGCCCATTATGCTCTACATCTTGCATATTTCCTTCTCCAGGCATTGGTATGGTACTTATGGTGATCTGAATACTCAGCAAAGTTTGCACAGAGAGACAGTTTGCAATTTTCTATCAGAGCCTTCTGCTTTTTCAGGCTTTTGAGGAAAGAGCTAGACGAGCCTTGCCAGAGGCTGGTCCATGAGATTGAGTCTGTGAGTCTTCAGGGATCCAGAGGCTGAGTTTGGGGTCCATGTTGCCTGAATCTAACATAAATTCAGTACGGAGAAGGGACAGCTGATTTGTAGGAACCTGTCTTCATCTTTGTGAGTCACCACAGGGGACAGGCAGCATCTTGGTAGATGGTGGTGGATGAACAAGCAGATCTTAGGTGATGACGGGCTGCATCGAGGGACAAAACCCATTTCCTCCATCATGCTCCATGCCCACAGAGCTAGTTGGCTCAGAGGAATAGCATCCTCTGTCCTGTTCAGACATTACTGTAGTGACTGTACTTCTCAGAAACTTTGGAGAAGCAGTGGTTTCTCTATGGCACACTGTTTATTAGACCTTGTTCTGGGGTGCATAGCTCCCTGGTGTCCTAGAAGGACACTAAAAAAAATTATAAGACAAGCTATAAATAGACAGCTATCAAAAGATTTTGGGCAGTAGCAATTAGATAGCATTAAAAATATTTTTTGCCCTATTTTAGCAGGACAGCTGAAGAAGAATTACCTTTATCTTGCACAACTCAGCACCATTAAGCTGAGCAGATACAGTGAGATGCTGTCTCTAAGTATGTACAAAAGAATAAATGAACAAAATAATGCCAGATTGCTTAAAAAAAACGGTGCCAAATGTCTGTTCCAAGGTCTTGAGAGCAGAATCATCATTGGAAAGAGGCCCGCTAACTTGTTTTAGAGCAGACAACAATATGAATCAGGTGTTTTTTCTGAACCATGGTACTGCTAATGGTAGTTTACTGTTTTTATTTTTTTTACTTTTTTGTGCATTGTTGAATTAAAGGAGGAGTAAAATTCATGACATGAAAACTTAGCCCATGAATTTCTAATTTCTTTTACTTCTCCCTCTATTTTATCAATGCATTGGCTCACTGGCTTATTGTTTTGCAGAGGAACAAAGTAGAGGTTTTAATAGTCCCTTCAGGCATAAAAAATCAATGAAATTAATTTGCTGCTTATAAGCATGCATTTGGACTATGTCTCACAGATTTTGAAAATAGTTGCGTTTATCCTGTCAGAAACAATTTGTAGGAAAAACTTTCTATTCACAGCAGAATAGCTTCACCCATAGCAATTCTTTAAAAGTGAAAGGAAAGAAGAAAGTATCATATTATTGGCTTTGTCATAGCCTTATCTAATTACCTTCTGAGAGCCCATTTCTCCTTCTTTGCAGCCTCTGGGAACCGAGAATCTTTTAAGGCTGTGCTGCAATATGCTATTGCATAAATAAATGTAGAAAAGTTAAGCACTTGCTGCAAATATTCTTTTCTGTTTTGCAGACAAGAATGAATTTGGATGCCAAAGTAAGGAAAAAGTTCTACAGAAGAGACAAATGATGGACAATATATGATTCAGAGGAAGGACAACATGCAGTCCTCTCTATTTAAATGGCATCATCTCAGGAAGGCTTGATTCTTCTAATTCATTAATGCTCAAGACTTCCTATTCAAAAACTTTTTGCAATATATTTCTTAAGAAGCAGAAAATTAACTTTTAACTTTCTATGCTAAACTCTCTTTATTATTACAGTGCAGTATCCTTTATTAATAATTTTGTACCAGGAACGTCTGTATGCCAGCAAGGTTCTCTGTTGTACACAGACATTCTTCAGGTCCAGACATGCAAGATGCTGAACACACTGAAACATCGCGTCCCTGCCTGTTCCTAGTATTGGCCTCAGGCGCGTTGGATGGACTGGCCTTGACAGCATGCAGGTTTACCTCATCTGTGCCTACAGGCTACAATCGTTCTGCCCTTTGTAAAAGATCCATGGGGCACAGAGGTTTATAAGTCCATGGCCTAACTCAAAAGTAACTTTCTTGAACTTGGCCAGAAACTCTCCTTTCCATGCCTTCTGTACATTGCTCCTCCTTACTGACATTCTTGATAGTCCTGACAATCTCAAGCTAATGTTGTAGTCTCCATACAGGTATATAGTGATCAGTTGAAAGTGAGTGTTTTTAAGTCAGTTTATTGTCTAGATAGAAGAATTTGCTAAACCTTCCATGCTCTAGTGGATGTGTTGATATAGCAAATCTCCATATGAGTCCAAGGGAGTTCATTATAGTGAGGGTAAACTGTAGTGAAAAAAACTTTACACTACTCTCATATATTGTCAAATTCTGTGCGCCTTTCTGGACAATATTATTCTGTAGATGAAATTTTTAAACATAGAAGTTGGCTATTACATTGAAGCTACTGCATTATATTTGGAGACATAAACAGGAGTTCTTCAGGCTGGTTGAAGATCTACAGCTCATACCGATTTAGTGGAATTTGCAGATAATTGACACACTGCCAGCTGTTGAGTTTGAAATTGTAGGCAGGTGCTAAAATAGTGACATACGTGCTGAACTGTAGATGCTAAGGAATGAGTTGTCTAACGCATCCACATGGTTTCCATTAAAGCTTGCTGAAATTACACACTACATGACAGATATATAGTTAATTCAGCATTTATATATTTTAGAATTAAAAAGCAAGCCCACTATGTAATTACTATACTGTTATATAAACATGGCGTCTATCAGAAGTTTGCAGTTATAGCTCCATGCTGGGCTGTGACAAGGTAAGAAAATGATCAGCAATGACTTCTAGTATCTTAACACTCATAATTTTTTACCTATATTAAAATCTTCACTTGTTATTTGAAATACTGGCTGATGTAAACAAGTGTTGAATTCTTAGAGCAGCCTAGTATCACAAGCATAAGGTACATACCTGTTTCCTTGAACTGTAGAGTATATGAAAATTATTTTGTTGAGGAAACAAATGTCACTGGACTGGAAAGGAGCCAGTATTGTTAGATGCTGTAGGAGTGCAGACCCAGAGAACTGTGAACCCAAATGTCTTTCTATCAAATTAGCAAGCAAAAGGTAGCAGATAAAAGCAGACGAATCTGAGGAGCTGTAGGAGGATATGGTGGTAGTTTCTGTATTGTCAAAGAAAAGAAGGCCAAGGATCACCAGCACTGGCCCACTGGTTGCCCTCTTGCTTGGTTGTTAGTGTGCTCCCTTGTGTGGTTTTTACCCATGCCTGGGTGTAGGCCAGGGGACAGCACAAATCAGGGACTGTTCCTAAAAGGTGCAGTCCTGTGATATGGACAAGACTGTGGCACATTTATCTTGTACCGGTTCCCTCTTGCAGATTTTGATAGTATTGTCCCAGCAGCATCTGTACTCTAACATGATCCTAATGCCCCTTCCTAGGGCACGCAACAAATACTCTCTTTCATGCAATAAAAACACTTTGAACTGAAAAAAAGTCCACCAAACCTCAATAACTATGTCTTAAGCCCACCAAGACACCACAAGAAAATGCTGCTGAGACCCAAGACCCAAGACTATGCAGTGTGGAGGTGACTAATCTGTGCTAGATCCAGACAGTGGTCCCTGATCTTATTTTATTTAGCAGTTTAGCCAATGAGGCTATAATAAAAGCCAGTCTTTATTTCCAGGGTATATCTCCTGGTACTGTGTGTTAGTTGTTAGATGGAGACCCTTTTTAACACGGCTGAAGTGCTGGGGAGAGGTTCTGAGGCTTGATTTTTCTTTGCAAGCTGCTCCTGGCTGAGTAGCGCTGTGCAGAAGAAAGCTTTATGTCTGTGTAGTTAAAGTAGGAAAATGAGTGATAACACCTTCATTTTTCCAACAAGAGAACTGCCAGTGTCAGGAAGCCTATTGGCCTGTTGCCACCCCTACCATGACAGTGCCCCATCCTGCCCCCAAGCCTGCAATGCTCTTCTTGGTACTAAATGAATGACAATGAAAAAATTAGATTGACTTTTCTCATGCTGATGCTTTTATACCATGCTCAACAGGATCTTAACATGTATGGGTGATTGTCAATCTTTATCTCTCTGTTCAGTGTCTGTGATGTCAAATCTGTTTGCCTTACTAAGGACATAAATTTGTCCAGTGAGACTTTTGGCTTCTGATTAAATCTGGAGTAGTTGGTTTCAGTTTGGGCTAATATTATTATTTTGAAAACTCCTGTGATTCACAACATTTATATATTTTGTGTTATCTAATGCAAGCAGTCCAGCCTGCTAAGATAATTCCTCAGGATACAAAAATGCATGAGGCTCACGGTGACACTCACCAATGCCACTTTTGCAGTAAGCACGCTTTACATCTGTCTATACTGGCCAGAACAAACTGGATCCAACCTGTGGGAACTGTTCTGAAGGGTGAGCAATGATTCAGACTTGCAGTACTGAGGACCAGACGCTTACATGTTAGTTCACTTTTAGAAAATTCTGTTGAAGCATATGACTTGTTTGGGTTTTTTGAACATGGCTGACCAATTCATACTAGGGCTACCTACAAGGCTTTCGAAATCCTTTCAGCCAAAATTAGTTGCCAAAAACCTGCGCAGAACATAACTTTGAAATAATGCTTCACACCAGTTAGGAAATGTATAGACAAATAGACTTTCTGTAATGCATGTGCTCTCATACTTCGTGTACTTTCTCCTAATTATCACAGTATCACAGTATCGTCAGGGTTGGAAGGGACCTCTGAAGATAATCTAAGTCCAACCCCCCTGCCACAGCAGGGACACCTACAGCACATTGCACCAGACGGCGTCCAGGTGGGTTTTGAATGTCTCCAGAGTAGGAGACTCCACCACCTCTCTGGGCAGCCTGTGCCAGTGCTCTGCCACCCTCAGAGTAAAGAAGTTCCTCCTCATGTTAAGATGGAACTTCCTGTGCTCCAGTTTGTGCCCGTTACCTCTAGTCCTATCACTGGGCACAACTGAAAAAAGACTATTCTCATCTACCTGGCAACCTCCCCTTAAGTATTTGTAAGTATTGATAAGATCCCCCCCTCGGTCTTCTTTTTTCTAGACTAAAAAGCCCCAAGTCCCTGAGCCTTTCTTCATAAGAAAGATGCTCCAGTCCCCTAATCATCTTAGTAGCTCTTTGCTGGACCCTCTCCAGCAGTTCCCTGTCCTTCTTGAACCGGGGAGCCCAGAACTGGACACAGTACTCCAGATGCGGCCTCACCAGGGCAGAGTAGAGGGGGAGGATGACCTCCCTCGACCTGCTGGCCACGCTCTTCTTGATGCACCCCAGGATGCCATTGGCCTTCTTGGCCACCAGGGCACATTGCTGGCTCATGGTCATCCTGTTGTCCACCAGCACTCCCAGGTCCCTTTCCACACCGCTGCTCTCCAGGAGGTCAGCCCCCAACCTGTACTGATGCATGGGGTTATTCCTCCCCAGATGCAGTACCCTACACTTGCCCTTGTTGAACCTCATCAGGTTTTTTTTCTGCCCAACTCTCCAGCCTGTCCAGGTCACGCTGTATGGCAGCACAGCCTTCCAGCGTGTCAGCCACCCCTCCCAGTTTTGTATCATCAGCAAACTTGCTGATGGTACACTCTATCCCTTCATCCAGGTCATTGATGAATATATTGAACAGGACTGGTCCCAGTACTGACCCCTGAGGGACACCACTAGTTACTGGCTTCCAACTGGACTCTGCACCACTAACCACAACCCTCTGAGCTCTATTATAATGAGTAATGCTTTACAATATGGGTAGTTTAATGTAAATTACCTTAGTGACTGTGTTAAGGGAAAGACGAGGGCAAAAAGCCTAGGAGAATGACTGGTTCATTGTGTACTGGTTCCTGTACAGTAGAAGTGCAAATCTGGAAATCTGTTTCTAGATGTTGGTAGTTCTCCATAGGCCAGAAGACATTGTTATTTGGAAGCAGATTGGAAGTGACAAATACTTTCCGTGATGGGGGTGGAAAAACATGAGCAGTTTTAGAATTTGATATGTTGAATGGATCAAGCATGGTTGGTGTGTTGGGTTTCTAGTTCTAATTTTTATAAATTTGATGGACAGATTGAGAAATCTGGACTGGACTTGCAAAAATACACATTCCTTTATGAACATGATTAGAGATGCACAAGAAAAAAACATTTTGTTGTCGGGTTTTTTTAACAAGTTTAGATGCTCCAGAGGATTTTGCATGTACAATTAGAGGATATGTATGCATAAGTTTAGTATGCATGTACACAAATGCATATATGCTTTTGCATGTGGAAATGAGTCATTTTCTATTGAAAACATGGGGCAAAACAGCTCCACAAGTTAGACATCTAGAAGTTAGAAATAGAAGTCAGACAACAAGGATTGAAATAATATATTTCTGTTGTAATTTTTTTTTAAATAAAAAACATAGTGATCAAGTGGTTCATGCTTTTCAATTAGTTTTCAAAATATATGCTTTGATAAAATCTGTTTTTCACTTACTTTAAGCCAGTATCCTTTCCAAGCATTGTGTGTTCTTAATAAAGAGACTTATGGTAATCCTAAGAGGGAAGCTGGGAAGGATTTGTACGTGTGCATAGTTTCCACTTATTTCGTGGGAACAAATAACATGACTTTGTTTCTCTTAGGCTGACACCAAGGTACCACTGCCTCTTTGTGTCTGGGTGATTGGCTGAGTGTCATTACACCAGGGATATTCTGAACCAGTGGTTCAGTCCATTAAAGCATCATTTACTTAAATGTGTCAGCAAGCTGAATTCACCCCATCTTATTCAATGCATACGCTAATAAACATCTAGTTTGAAATAGTTGAACCAAATCCTTAGCTTGTGCCAACAGCCAGGGCTTGTTGCAGTCTGTATGAGTGAGCTGACGTGCACCAGCTGAAGATGTAACTACAAAGATGACTTAATGCTGCAAGTGTAGAACATCTGTTTTCTTTTTCTGTTTACCTGTAATGCAAAAATATCCTCTGTAACTTGTGTTCTTTGTTGTGAAGCTCTTCTTGTAAACCTAAATATTTTCCCCACACTCCAGCTCAATTGTAATTCCCCAAGAGAGATTTTTGTCTGTAGATTTCTGAGAAGGGTCACCTACCATTGCATTTGGTATGTGAACAATATCTTTGTGCGTGATTTACAGACACAAAGAATTTTTTTAGTTTGTAACTGGGTTTTTTTTGCTTCTCCAGGAGATATTTTAAAGAAGGTTTTTCTGTATAGGATTTGTCAACACTGGAGGGCAAAGTTTAAAATTATTTTTGAAAACACCTCTATGCCAAAATCATGTTGTTCATGAGCTACAATAGAGTTATGTCTATGCTAAGAGGCAGAGCAAGGGCGAATCACTTCTTGCCTTGCCTTGGGAAATTATAAGATTGCTATATGTCTACATTTATATGAATTTTTACATTTTATGAAATGATTTATACTTGGCAAACTATATGTTATGTCAAACTTCCCCATCAGAATGGGTGCTGGGTGTATAAGGAATGCTATGTGTCCTGTGATAGTATTTTTCTTATGTCTCTGTATGACGCACAGGACCGTAGGGATTCTTCTAGTCAGCGAGATCTTTGAGTGGAAATACAAATAATAAAAATAAAAATCTGGCTCGCGAGGTGTTGGAAGAAGGCATTGCCTTTTATTCATAGTACTGCAGAGCAACAACAGGACACTTGATGGTCACTTTGATAAGAAAAAATGTTAGAAATTTTCATGAATATGTGCAGTTATGAAAGATAACTCAGAGATCTGAAGCTGTTTTTCTCTCTGTTTCCATGATAAAATAAAGACATCACAGAGAGTCCATTACAGTTCATTAAAAAAATCTTCCTATTAACACTAAGGGATTTTGGATTGTAAACCTTTGATTGTACTTGCTACAAACTGTAATGAGTTGCTTAGTGCCTTTTGGAATAGTTTCTGTAACAACTAAACTTTTTAGGCCTTTGTATGAGGCCTGCACATATTTTTCTATTGTCACATCATCACACTGTTCCTTAATCAACCATACAACTTTATGCTGGATTTCCTTGTGTTCTATACAGGCTCAGTTTGCTGTCATTGCAATTTTAGCAGCTGTGTATTATAGGCTGAGGCTAAAATTAGACAGTATGTCTCCTCTTTGCTTTAATGAGAGATGCTGGGCTCGTGTCTAGAGTGAAATGATGAAAAGGCTTGGCTGTAGTCCAGCATGCCTGTAGTCCTCCCTGGGCCTCATTGTGTAGTGATGCACATGTGACTGCTGCTTCAGGTGGTATCATTTTCACAGGAGGAAATCCAAGGCCAGAACAGACATCTGGCCATCAAGTATAGCATAAAGATAATTGAATCAATCACAAAGTGATGTAATGAAATGGGGTAATTGACCCATCTCATAGTGTGAAAGTGATATTCACTTATGAACGGTTCTCATTGGTGTATGTAGTTGATGTGTGGCCTTTGTGAGTTAAAGAAATGAAATAAAAGAATGTACAGATTAGTTATTCTGAACAATGGTTTCTGGGGTAAAATGAACCCATCATTGGAAATAACCTACCTGAGGCAGAAGTAAAGTTGGGTGGGGTTTTTTTTTCTGACATATTCACAGAATTCTAGCTGGTTATTGAGTCTTGAATTACAGAACATACGTTGCTTTGTTTCTATCCTGTTATGTACATTTTTAGGTAACCTTTGGCCACTGTACTGTGCACTGAATTAAGAAAGTTTTTTGGAAATCATCAGTAAGGCTGAAATACAAACCATCAGGAAAAAAGGAATGCTCATGCACAAGTACTCTGTCCCTTACAGTAAAAGAGCTTGTGGAAAAGATTATTTTTCTTTCAAAACTTTTTTGTTATTATCTTTGACCAGTTTATATGCAGATAATTGAAATCTTTTATTACGGCTGACTTGTTATGCTTAGTTGCCTCTCTATTTTCACTGGAACAGTGTACTTTTTTTGATCAGTTTAGGAAAACTGACCACTGCAACTTGCACGTGGAGTATTTCAGAGGTAGCTAAGATATGGTTAAACAAAAACATCATGTCTCCAAGAATGTGTACTAAAGGACATGTCTTTAAAGGCATAGTGTGCCTATGCAACATTCCGCCATTTTTTGTCCTTATGCCGTTCTCCTGTTGCTCTTGTTTGCTCACACAAATGCAAATGTGTCCTTTGGTTTGGCCTTTTGGTGGATTTCTTGTGAATATTCACAAAGTTGTCCCTTATCTGCCTCATTAAAATTCTCCTCTTTTGTTGTGTATGTGAAAATACTGATATTCTTTGCCATCTTGTGTTGGCATCACTGGTTAGCCTACTACTCATACCCGTCTTCTTGGAACCATGTTGGTAATTTTTCTGGTCTTAAGGAGATGGAAGAACTTCATCAAGCACCTGGCTTGAAAATTCTTATCATGGGCAAGGAGTGTTAAGTCCTTTCAAGCTCTGTTGTATTAAACTCCAGACTTCTCAATATGTGGCATAACAATATAAATAGTAATAACAAAGTCTCTTTCTACGTTTGTGTACACATATGTACAGTTGATATGCTTAAATATCTCAAAGGGGTTCCTGTTTCCTAATTGTGCTCCACTAAAAGTTAGTTGTCTTAAGTACATCCTCAAAATTGTCAGTGACAAAGACCTGAGAGGAATCCACCACATCTGTTTTAGACATAGATCTTGGAATGATACTTCAATTCTTTCAGGAGATATGTCACTCTTTCCTTTGACATTATAAAGAACCCAGACTGGCTTAGACTTAGCATGTAAGTTTTTGGATAGCTCAAGTTAGTTAATCCCTGCCTTGCTCTAGAAATTGTATTGATGCCATTCGGAAGTTGGCTGATAGCTCCTTGAAAATATGTGCCAAACATCTTTTCATAGGAACAATGTAAAGCCTATCGCAATTCCAAAGATTAATTACTACCATAAATATGCCATCTGGGAAATGCACCAATTGATTTTTAATGTCAATTTCTTCTTAATGTGATTCTAAAGGGCCAAGGCATATTACTTGCCACAGAGACTGCTTTTAGTTTCAGTCCTGAATACTGGCCACAGACCGTTGAGATTACAAAACCCACGCATATGGCACCAGCATATCCATAGATAGGGCCGGACCTTCAGCTGATGTACAGAAACAGAATGCTATTGAAACAAAGAGAAAAATTAAGTTCATCCCATCTTGTGGATTTGCCTCTTCATCATCTCTTAACTCATCTCATTCCATCAAAATACCTTGTTTCTCAGTTAAATGACTTTAACTTTGGACTTCATGTTAGCTCTAACAGGTTAGGGCTCTAAATGGTTATCACCCATAAACGGGACATTTCTCCTGTACCACTATTATTATAGTGGATGGCTTTCTAAAGACATATGTAAATTCATAAACAGATTTTAGCCTAATAGAAAAAACAGTTAAATGCCACAGACATTCCTCATAAAACTCGTGGTATATATTTCTTGGCAATCACCATGCATTTCTTCTTGCAAAATAAAATTTGTGGGACTATTAAACTTAGGGAGAAAATAAGAGCATTTGGAGGACCTCTCTATGCCTTAAAAGAGTCTAATGGGTGTTCTTCTGGTGTTAGTGCTCAGGATCTCTTTCACTGTCACTCTGAATACAACAGTGTCATCTCTCTTAATAAAAAAAAAATATGATTTTTGGAACCTTGAATTTATAGCCAGCACCTCACTGAGAAAAGTGGTAGATTTGCAGTTAACTGAAGTAGTTAGCAGCTCTGTACTGCCACTTGCAGAGGGCGGCTCAAGCAGGTGGCACAATTAGCAGCTGAAAACAAAAGTACTCTCCTTTGCTATTTTCTTCTACCCCTTGGTTCCAATCCTACTCTAAATTGAATAGATTCTCTACTGTCTTCCTTATTTGGAAGAACATACTTTTGGCAAGAATGGACTTTTGAAGCTTCTTCGAGAGCCTGAATATTCTTATGTCTTTAAAATATATGTGTACTTCAGTTATAAACAGTGCTTAGAATCATGCCCAGCAGGTTAGTCTTCCTATACGTGCTGATGCTTACCATTTACGTTACATTTCTCGAGGTTTATGTTTATTGCAGATCCAATATTTATTCTTGCAATTTGCATATCTCTGTGATAATTTATATAAAAACCTGTTGGTTTTGTTTGGTGTTTGGTGTTTTTTTTTGTTTTGAGTTATTTTGTTATTTGCTTGATTTTTTTAAAAAATGTCTATAAAATCTTTCTTCATAGAGTTCATTAGGACAAACAATTGTGCATTAGGAGTTAACTTAAATTCATTAATTTGATTCTCCTTCAGAATTAATTTGGTTTTCTGCTGTCAGATGCCTGTGTGTGGCTCCAGTCGAGTACCAACAGTAAAATTATGGAAGACATTCTGTAGCCACATAAGGTAGTATTACTCATGAATCAGACAATAGATAGAAATGGCTTTGCAATCCAGAAAAGTGTTTTCCCAGAACGGTATCTTTTTCTTTAGGTTGGCTTCCTTTTCGGTCTAAAAAGAGTTTTTATGGCACTTTAGTGAAGAGGAAGAGAAATGTAGGAGCTGATACATTTTAACTCTGGAAGTTTCAGGTAGAAGTACATTTCTGACAGAATTAAGTTGCTAGAAAAATACGCATTTGGAGACAGTTGAGGTATGATGGAAGATTTATGGAGACTTTTAACAAGTGGGTTAAATCGAGTGGTATGTTTATGCATATACTATTTTTGTGGCTATTTTTCTCATGCATGCAATTTTTTAACTCAGTGTTTTCTCTTTTTCTCTGCAAGCTGAGTGTTGCTGTGTGCATTGGATTTTTGGCTGCCTGGAGCCCTTATGCCATCATTGCCATGTGGGCAGCTTTTGGATCAATAGATAAGATTCCTCCGTTAGCCTTTGCTGTGCCAGCTGTCTTTGCAAAGTCCTCCACACTCTACAACCCAGTTATCTATCTCCTCCTGAAGCCCAATTTCCGAAAGGCCATTGCCAAGGATTTCACAGTTATTCAACAGTTCTGCATCAGGAGTTGTTTTTGTGTTAAGGCACCACAGAACTACAGATCAACTTTGAACGCCAGCCTGCGAACATTTAAGGGCAAAAATGAATCCAGCTGTAATTCTCTGCCAATTGTGGAAGAATGTTCTTATTTCCCTCGTGAAAAGAGAGGTGACGCTTTCGAATGCTTTCAAAGCTATCCAAAATGCTGCCGGGAGAGGCTAGGCGCTATGGAATGCCCTCTTCAAGAAACTGTGTCCTTGGAGAGCAACCTCCAAGCAAAAGTAAGACAGGCCAGTAAGAAGTCAGTGAAGGTGGTTGTGCGGGGAGAAAAAAGCACTGAAACTGATACCTTGGAAATCACCTTGGAAGCAGTACCTGTGCATCATACATTTACAGACCCCTAGAGCTGCTTCCATGAAGCCCCTCTGACAGTACTATTGTCATACTGGATTTATGAATGTAACTTTTTCTAAAGAGTCCTTCTACTACCCCATTTTCTGGACTATTTTACTGTCTTTTCTCGTACTCTTTGATGGGACATGTGCTACAGCATGGATGTGCTATAAATTCTGTGTGACTCTGCCATGCCAACTTAAGTGTGTTGTGCTAACTGTGTTCACATCATGCACTGTCAGCCAATTCCTCTCTGCATTTCCTGACATCCATTTACTCCATTTTCAAGTGAATACACTAACCATTGGGAGGTTTTCCATAAATTGTTATTACCTTTTCTAGACTATGTACATTTTATATTCTGTCTGTTCAAAAGAAATAATTCAATGTAGAGTTTTAAAAGGACAATCTCATGCTGGTTTATTTGTTATAGCAACTGAAAAGATAAACGCTACCTAAAATGCCTCTTTTCCAAGAAGCAATACTGAATGACGGCATATGTTCCATTTGCTGGGAGATACAGGTGATTTTATCCCTTGCTTTGAGATGAACAGGCAGGTTCTGACCTCGTTTCACATGAATGAAATCAAGATATTTCAGTTAATTCAAGATAGTATGTAACTTTTGTGTACCTTTTGGTGTAATTGTAGAACTTGCCCTATTCCCAGTTTCCTGTATAGGATCATGGAATTAGGAGGGTCAAGACCTGGTCCAGAAATACCAAAAGGGGCAAGAATCTCTGCTGGTGCAAACCACTGAACCCTGTGAAAACTACCCCACTTGAAGATCCCAATCCTCCAGGAATTATTGAATTTGGCTTACAAGGACAATGCTGCAGAGTAAGAATAGGCACAGCTCTTTCCCTTGTTCTTGGGCTCCTTTTTGTTCCCTTGGAAGAGGAAGGAAAAGAAAATGAAGGGGTGTTGGAGAAAGTGCTTTTGAAATGGTTGCTTCTACTGGTTAGGGAGGATTTGGTTGAACTGCTGTTCTGTTTCAAGGCTTGACAGCAAGAAGCACCATATCCTCTGCTGCTGCTGTGAGAGCCAAGGGCATGCTGGAAGTGCCAGGCTCTCATTTCGGCCAGGCTACAGCCAAAATTACCATAGCTTTGTTATGAAAAGTGATTACAGCTTTGTTTTCTAGCTGGGATTACTTTGGACGATAAGGTAGTTAGTCCTTCCCCCAAGGACTTTGCTGTCTGCAGAGCCAGTTCATCCTCCGCTCCCCAGGAGACACTACCAAAGCCTCATATACCTGTATCTTTATGATGACAATGATTCATCAGCAATACATTTTGCTGCTGTTTCTGTGGTGACATGAAGAAAACGTACCTGATTGTAAAAGGGCAGCTGCGTTAAACTCTATTAAAGTCTCCAATTAGCTACTTAAGGGATTTTCAGTTGCCATAAAGTGCATTTGGCATATTTACTTGGGACATAGAGTTTTCTGTCCCTGTTTTAAACTGCCCTCATCACCCCCACCCCCCCCAAGCCTCCTTTTATCCTCAATGTTTTTGTATATGAACAATCATTAATATACTTTTTATTGGATTTCCGTGATGCATATATGTTTAAAATACATGACCTAATGAAGAGTACAAAACATTTACGGGGCATTACACAAAAGAAACCCTCCCCAAGGTCAAAAATACTGTGTCTCTTCAGCAACTCCAAAAAAGCAATCAGAAAAGGCAGCTGGACTTTGAATGCTCAGAAAGTCCTTTCAGTGCATGTTTCTTCCAAGACTTCCCAAGACACACGGGTCAGCAGCACAGCACAAACAGGAACCTAGTTCTGCGGGGCTGCAGTTACTGCGACCGCTGCCTCTGGCTTCAGATGAGGTGGGATCAGGCTTTGAGGACCTTTAGGCAATGCCGACCTTTTCAGATGGTGAATCAGTGAAAAACAGGAGTGGAAGCGATGTTCAGAGGTCATCTGGTCCTTCCCGCTCAAAGTCCCATTGACGTCAATACACGAAGCTGAGTACGTGAATAAATCTCTGGAGGACTCACTGACCAAGGCGTATGTTTGGGGGTTTTAACTAGCATATCATTGCAAAGCCTAAAAATGTCATGCTATCAAAAGACAAAAAATTATAATCTGCACTGTGTGGAGGGGCTGCGTGCCCAGCTTCTATACAGATGTTTGAAATCCCAGCCATAACATGCAGCTCTTTAAAACGATCAGAAAAATGTTGGGCATTTTTGTGCCGTGACTGCTCTTTGAGCTGTGCTGCTTGTTAGCTACATGGTGAGACAATAACATGAGCTATTAGTCTAAACCATGAATACCATTTTTCTAAGAGATCTACATAGGGATGTTAGGAAAGTAAGAAAGTTTGGAATCTCCATGCCTGGATTTATAGTCACTTTCAATTTAGCATTCTCTATAGCGGAAGCCAAGGCTGACACGCTAGATGCTACTTTTATTTTTTTTTACTGGAAGATATGTGAACGTATATTTACACAATGGCCTTTTGTTAATGTGAAGAAAAAACCCATCGTATCTTTGTAGGTCCCCTCAAATTGGCATTGGAGTATCTGAACCTGGCTGTTAACTCTGAGTATAAAGTAAAACATTTACGTAGAAGGTGACATTAAACTTTGCGTATAAAATGTAATGTTTTAAAAATTGCTTTAGAATCCGTGCCAACTCCTTTTATAAGTTAATGGGAGGAACATTGTGCCTTTGCAGAGAATTCCCCGTATATTAGACACTAAGAATGACAGTGCACTCAGACTATGTTCCCACTATGTGGGGGGGAACATTTTCCCTCTTGTGCGAAAAGCTTTCTGTAGCAACCACAGTCTCCAAAAAACTTTTCAAAACTTCCAGGTTTTGGATTTTCCCATCTGTTGTTCATCAGGGTTAGTCATAAGTTACCACTAGTAAGCATATGAATAAATCAAAAGCCATTGACTGCGGGAGCTCTTTATTATCAGGCATTAAGGTCTGATGAAAGAGTCAAAGGATTATTGGTATTAAAAAAATAATTAAACCAAATATTTGTTTTTAAAGATAAAACAATAAAACTTATTCCCACCTGACAAATGAACATATATTTTTTGTTGCTAACGATGTATTTAAATACACTGAATACAGCATTTATGGTGTCAATGGCAGAAATGGTAAGGCAAACCAATGAGGTTTCTGGCGTAGCACAACATGGAAGACGTGGCGTGCCCTGCCTGCCTGCTATGCTTTTTGCAGGGGAAACAGTGTTTTTCTAAAACTCAGCTGCTCACTGATCTAAGCCTGCTCCTGACCAGAGGGGAGTGCAAGTCATTCCCACCTGGCGGGAGGGTTGGTGATGCAGATCGGCACAGCTTATATGCTAACAGATAACTTGATTTCATTGCACACACATAGCTTAGCAAAGATCTGGTGCCCAAAGTATAAAACAAAATCCCTTTCTGTTTGGACTGAAGGGAAGAAGGGGCTCAGATGGCTGAGCTGAGGAGAGCAGGGCAGAGCTGGTGACTCTGGGCTGGGGACAGTTAATCCTTGGGCCAGAACAACAGGAACCAGAAGTGTGTGTCAACACAGCACCCTTATTCCCCCTCTGCATTTATCTCTTGCATTCATTTATGGGTTTGTCTTACAGACGGTGGAAGTTTTGGGGTGGGAAATGCTTTCTGCTCTGCATGGAAAGTTTTTCAAACCAGGTGAGAGACACCATGTCCTTTCTTAATGCCACAGGAGGGCTGAGTATCTTGCCTGGAGGCAGTCTGGAGAGGCTCGTGCTGCTCTTGGCTTTGCTCTTTATCACAAAATCACAGAATGGTAGGGATTGGAAGGGACCTTCAGAGATCATCTACTCCAACTCCCCTGCCGAAGCAGGGTCATCTAGAGTAGGTTGCACAGGAATGCATCCAGGTGGGTTTTGAATATCTCCAGTGTGGGAGACTCCACAACCTCTCTGGGCAGCCTGTTCCACTGCTCTGCCACCCTCAAAGTAAAGACACTTTTCCTTATGTTGAGATGGAATCTCCTGTCTTCCAGTTTGTGCCCATTGCCCCTTGTCCTGTTGCTGGACACCACTGAAAAGAGTCTGGCTGCATCCTCTTGACATCCACCTTCTAGATATTTATAAGCATTGATGAGATACCTTCTCTGTCTTCTCATCTCCAAGCTAAACAGACCCAGGTGTTTCAGCCTTTCCTTATAGCAGAGGTGCTCCATTCCCTTGATCATCTTTATAGCCCTCCGCTGGGCTCTCTCCAGTAGTTCCTTATCTTTCTTGAACTGGGAAGCCCAGAACTGGACACAGCACTCCAGATGGGGCCTCACCAGGGCAGAGTAGAGGGAGAGAATGACCTCCCTCGACCTGCTGGCCATGCTCTTTACAGTGGATACCATTGGCCTTCTTGGACACAAGGGCACATTTCTGGCTCATGGTCAACTTGTTGTCCACCAGGACTCCCAGGTCCCTCTGCAGAGCTGCTCTTCAGCAGGTCAGCCCCTAACCTATACCAGTGCATGGGGTTATTCCTCCCTGGGTGCAGGACCCTACACTCGCCCTTGTTAAATTTCATTAGGTTCCTCTCTGCCCAACTCTCTAGCCCACTCTGGACAGGCAGTGTGTGCTATGGGCAGTTGGTATAACATATTCTGGGAGCATTATGCTTACTGTTTATGCTATTTCATGTGCTGGGCAATGGTGTCCTTGCAGTGGAAACAGAGTCTATCCAAGGTTGTAGAAAGCAAGTGAACTAGCTGGCTATATCACATCTCAGCCAGAAGAGCTGGAAATAACTCTTCTTAACTTTTCTGCCACCTTCTTGCTCCTCCTGCGGCAGTTTTCCTCCCTTACACTGAGTCCTTTCCTGCTGTGCTCTCTCCTTCCTCTCCGCCCTGCTGTCTGTCTTCCCTCAGTTTTCTATTCCTTTTCCAGATCTATCTTTCTCTCCCCACTCCCTGGCACTCAGAGCACCCCTGGGGAGCTCTGCAGCAGGCACCTGGCACTCTCATTACACCCAACAGGGTAGTAAAAAGCTGTGAACTACCCAGTTTCTGTGTCAAACCTTTGTGATTGATGGCTTTTGCTTTTTCAATCGTTATCGAAACGGAGTTGATCTGTGGAGGCCAGAAGAACACACTATATGTTTCTTCTTCTTTTTTTTTTTTCTTGATGACCGTCTGGCTTTATTTTAGCAAGGTACCATGAAAGCTTTTCTCTAGCACACCTGCCAAGATGACATGCTCTTGCAATGGGTTTGGAAGGGAGTCTGGGAAATCCCCATTATTTTTTTCCCTTTAGAAAAAAATACTATCTGTAGAGAGAAGTAGTCAAGGCATTACTGCAGGACCTGCTTCTCATGCAGTGGTTCCTCTGTAAGACAAATATGCCTTTTCCTAGAGTCGGACTTTTAAGAGAACTCAGTGATGTTCTTCCTGTCACTCACATTATAGGTAAAGGACATCTGGAAAAAAAAGTCAAGAACAGAGGGTCTTTGGACAGAAAAGCCATGATTGGCATGCCACAAAGTTTAGTGCCCCTAAGAAGGAGAGAAATAGACTGCATACAATCTTACTATAAGGAAGCAGGAGCTGTAGTTTGGACCAGTTCTGTGTGTTCAGGCAGTGCAAGCAGTGCAACAAAAAGACAGAAGGGCACTTCACCCACCAAAAAGAAAAAGACTTTAATGTGTGGGATATGTTTTTCAGTGACTTGCAAAATGCGAACTGTGAGATAGGTGAGAGCATAGAAGCATAGAACGGTTTTGGGTGTGGGGGGGAAAACACTGCTGGAAATGTCAAAACTGTTCAATACAGCAATTTTGCAGTGAAAGGCTTTGATTTTCTCAGTGTGGAATCATAAGGGTGTTTTGGTACCATTCAGAAGGTGTCAAACCAGACCAACCCTTTGTCTTTGAGGGATGCCTGACCACCACGGGCACCTGGGAGGGTGGTGGGGGTAGCTGCATGGTGGCCCTGCCATTCAGCGGCCCACAGCCCACACCACACCTTGGGGGGCTGGCAGGGGAAGGGTTCAAACTGCAGGACCGCTCCTCCGTAGGACACCTCACAGGCCCAGAGACCACAGCTAGCCATAACCCTCCCTGGCTAGCTGAAGGATGACCCAGTGCAACACATAGGTAAGACCCATGGAGACCATCAGTCCCCTGGAGATTTAGAGGGGATGCTTCTCTGCTGGAGAACCACTCCTCTGCTGGCACACCAGCCTCGAAGAGAAGCAGGCAGCTGCCCAGGCCAGCAGAGCTGAAGAGCCAGCCAGCAATCCTAGCTTTTCCCCGGTCCATGGGCTTAGTGCAGTGAATATATTTTGTTCCAGATGTAAAATATCTGGGACCAATCCTGTCCTTCTTGCACTGTGGTGATTGCATCGTTATTGCCAATTACACTTTGCAGTTACTCATGGATTTTAATCTTATTGTTTTATGAACTGCAACTAATTAATCCTCTCATTCCTCTCAGCTTAACAGACACTATTGAGAATCGTCTGCATTTTTGTTTCAGATGAAGGACCACATCAAAGATTTCAGGAGACTTGTCAGTGTAATTAGAGGAGTCAAGGTGCTGGAAATTGGTCTCCCATCACTTGGATTCCGGGAACAGCTCTGGCTACACATCTGTTATTTGGAGGAGTCACACCGTAAAATTAATAGCTGTGAGGTGAAATGAGGATGAGTCTTGTTGCCTTTTGTTTGATGTGTCTCACTTTCTGAAGAGGGTCAGGGCCAACCTATTCCATTGACAGAGAGACACTGGCAGATACTGTCTGCCAGTCAGTTGTTGAGATTTAGTTCAGAGAGACTGGCAGGAGTCGTCCTGAGTGCTGAAACATTTTCCTTTTCAATTATCTTATTCCTCTGCTATGACACTCTGCTTCCTATCAGGCTTCATGCCGAGACAAAGTTGTTGCTGAATGGTGATTACTGCTGTTTGGGGAAAATTACATTTTTTTCTACAGGAAATTTTTCCAATTCTACATGCATGAACACAGACAGCTTCTCTATGGACTGTGGTCACAGTCAGTGTACTCTCTGATGTAAAGAATTGTACAACAGAAATTATTATGCTGGTTTAAAATACTAGCTAAGTCTGCAGCTTAAAAAGCCTTTTCATTTAATTCACTGTTCAGTCCATGGTTCTCCCACTGCAGCTCACCACAGCTGGGTTTTAAACAGCTTTCTACGTCAGACCAACACCAAATGGCCCCAAACCTGGGGAGGGGGGGTTCGTTCAATGTGCCCTTGCTGCACCTCCAGCAGAGAGGCAGAGCCAGGAAGCTGGAAGACCAAAAAAAAATATTTAAACATCTTGTAGGGAAAGTTTGGTCCAGGCCCAAGGTATCAGGAAGCATTCTGCACGCCTTGAGGTAGGTGACATATCTCAGCTCATTTCTCCTCTCAAAATACTTTATTCTTTTCAGTTTTTAACTGTGTGGGATTAAGTTCCATTCCCAATAACAAGTGGATTTTCTCGTAGTCCTGAGTCAGGATATCTGTGGTAGCAAAACCACATGACAGTTTTGTCATGCAGGTCTTTGTTCAGTTTTCTTGAAGCAGTGACACTGCAATGTCTGCTCTGAATGTGGATTTTCTGGGTGAATTTCACCCGCCTTGCCGGCTGGCCGCTTTGTGAGACGGAGGGAATCCTGCAGCAGCTTTATGCTCCCAGGGTGCCCGCACCACAGCACTGCCTGCTCAGCAGATCAAAATAAACAGCGCTCCCAGCTAAACACAATTTGACCTGGCCAACGAAACCAAGGTGTTAACCAAACCCTAAGGCAGAGTGATTTCTCAGAAGGTACCCCATTAGGTCCTATTTTCTTTTCAGCCTGGTCCCTGTCCAGCCCAGCTGAATGGGAGTGGGTGTTGTTCTGCTTCTTTCAATTATCAGCTCCCTACCTACATCTCTGGTCTTGCTCTTGTGACTCGCTCTGTGCTGGCAGATTGCTGTGTTGGCCCAAATGCATTCGTTGGTGCCAGATTTCTGGTATCAGTATTCAATGGATTCAGCTAAAAAAAGAAAAACAGAACTGAGATAAAGGAAAGATATTCTCACTGTACAGACTGTACCGTCTGACATAGGACAGAGTCATTACAACTCATGTTACGAAACTGTTATTTCCCTTTGTTGTAACACTGTGCATCTTCGAATGTTTCCAGTGAATGTTTCCATAGTGAATATAATTATCACCTCATTTAGAAAACCTACAATATATGAGGGTGGTGACAGCTGGTTAGAAAGGTGAAGCAAAATGTAGAGCTGCTGAGTGATCTATGTAATACACCAAAAAAAAGACTGAAAAAAAGGAAAACCATTTTAGTTATGTATTCACTATTTATTTAGTCTTAAAAAACAAAAGAACATATTTTTTTCCCGGGGAATTCCTTTGGAAATAGGACTCACTATTCAGTGTGAGTTAGAGAAGTGAAGAAAATGTCTTTTCTTTCAGCATGGATGAAGAATTTAAAATCTCCATCCTGTTAGGCGGGCTGTCATGTATAAAGGAAGAATATGTAAGATCCACAAGGAGATCAACAGGAATTTTGTCTTGGCAAGGACTGCAGACTCTGCCTAAGCTGAGGACAAAACCCCTCTGCCTTTATGGTCTGCCACAAAAGCTTGATTCAACCCTTGTCTTTGTTAAATCTTTGACAATGTATTTCTGATTTGAAAGCCTGGGGGGTTTACGTGCCTAGCAAATCCCAATACTTACATGCTGGGAAGACGAGAAGACTTGGCTAGTTCATTTCAGTGGTAGAGAGGAGCGTGTCCTCATTCACCTCCCAAGTCTTACGGAGTGCAAATGAGGACTACAGTATAGTTATCTGCACCTTGGTGCCTGTACATTTATCCTGCCTCTGAGACATGTTCCTGAATTGTTTACCTCTGCGTGGAGTGACTATTTCAGGCTGCTACATTAAATAAGGGTGGATCCGCTGTGCAGTTCTTAGGTATGTGAATAGATGTTATGTAAGGGGTAACTTAATTTACTCTGGATATTTTGAAGGTTATCATAGAATCATAGAATGGTTTAGGTTGGAAGGGACCTTAAAGATAATCTAGTTCCAAACCCTGCCATCGGCAGGGACACCTTCCACTAGACCAGGTTGCTCAAAGTCTCGTCCATCCTGGTCTTGAACCCTTCCAGGGATGGGGCACCCACAACTTCCCTGGGTAATTTGTTCCAGTGCCTCACCACTCTCAGAGTAAAAACTTTTTTCCTACTATCTATTGTAAATCTACCCTCCTCTGGTTTGAAGCCATTACTCCTCGTCCTATCACTACATGCCCTTATAAAAATGTCCATCATAAGACCATTGGAGACTTAATCACCCACATAGTTTAGACCTCTGCAGAACCATATTGTCCACATCATTCTGCCTATCACAAATTTTAATTGAGGGTTATAGTGCGGGGAATCCAAAGAGGCTGAATTGTATTATTAGCAATGTTAATTATTTTTGTTTCCACTAGACTGCAAAGGATATGTTGACGTTTTAGAAGCGAAGAAAGAGAAGGCACCTTTTTGTCTATTATGCTGTGCTGACTTCAGGCCATCGTAATTCCCCTGGCAGTAAAGTAGGGTGGAAGAGAGGGCTCAGAGGTGTGCATTTTCACCAACCCACCACAGTCCTTTAGTCTGGTACACAGGAATGGTGCAAGGCTCTGGCATCAGGATGTGCTTCGCACAGGAAGGGAGGGATGCCTTTTCGCCCCTCTGACTGTACTGATCCTCCTTAGTTTGGAGAGAGCCTGCAGCATCTTGGCAGCTTGTCTGAATTATGTTGGTTGTCTCTGCCCCTTGCAGGACTCCTGGGCACTTGAAGATATGCTTGAGTTGGCCATGCTTTGAAGCAACTAAATTATTTTGAAAACCTAGGGCCCACCTTCCAAAACTAATGTCTTCAGCCATGTTTTTTATTGAAATATGGAAGCTAAAAAATTGGAAGTTTTCAGTTTCTACTTGTCTGACCTTCTCCCTTTGCCTGCCCTTCTAAAATGGAGAAGAGAAGAAAGACAAATGTATAGAAACAGAAAAGGAAAACAATAATCAAAACCTTAAGTATTTTCTAACACAGAAATTTTAATAAAAAAAATTGTATATGATGTTGTCAACAAGAAAACATAATTTTCAAAATTTTAAGTTTTTTAGAAGTTAGGAAATTTTTCCTTTGACATTTTATGCAGCTTTACAAAGGACATATTGCATAAATGAACTCCAGAGACTTTTTTCCACATCCCATGAGCCCAATGCCAGAGAGGAATTATAGTAATCCCATACACAGTATAGCTTGTGCGATGTAGGACTAAAAATTCTCCAGTAATTTCTGTAGCATGGAAGTATATTTACACCATGCTCTGAAAAAACATGTTTGCATAAGTCTCTCCTTGGGAAAGCTGGTGGTCTCCCTCTGCCATTGCAGTGTGCCCTGAAGTACAACATTTTAATTGTTCTTGGAGTAAATAAAAATAACTACAAGTATCTACAACAAACATCGCTCTCAAAATGCTTTGTAATCATGCTGAATTCTACTAGCAGGTCCTAAATTAATATAATAATAAAAATACAGTTTAAAGTTCTTATTGAAAAATTCACTATCTGTGTGAAATTGTTCAAAGAACATACAGATATTTGCATCTTCTGGGAAAACTTAACAGAGGGAGATGGAATAAAAATGTATGCAGCCTGAGGTGATGTGGTAGGATGCTGCATGCACTGTAAAAGGTGGAGTACTGAAGTCTGCTGAAACCACAGCTGTTGAACCTCTTCTGTGGCATGGACAACACGTAACTCCACTCTCTTACTTATTTGTAACCCTAATTGGGAAACAACTTGTGCTGGGTGACTTTGATCTCTCTTAAACCTTGTACTGAAGATTATCACTTGGAAATTATGGAATGGTTTTACTAGTACAAAATTCAGCATTGATGGTATAACTTTGTCTGCCCCAGCAACACTTCGTGTACTGATACTACTGTAGAAGGAAATTGCCTTTAGCATAGATACAGCCTCTGGCTTGAGGTCTAGTGAGTACCTCTGCTACTCGTTGGTAGCAGCCTTGGGCGTGCAAAGGATCACAACATTCTGTCAGATCCATCTGCCATCTGCCTGGATTTCTTTGATGGTTACTCACAGAAACGCCTGTGGCAGAGCTTGCAGGTGGCCAGCCTGAGTGGTTCTGGGAGCATGCAGACTGCCTGGTACCCCACTACTGGTGCACCCTAATGCAACAGCAAATGGTCCAACATGCAGCATTTTGCATGGTCTATGAGACACCATGCATCCAGGTTTGCCTTATGCCTTGCTCAAAAGGCAATATGGGCATTCCCAGGACACTAAGCTCTTTGCAAAGTGTAATTTTCCCAATACCCTGTTAAATGTGGAAGTTAGAAACTAATAGATGTCCAAACTACTTTGTACGTTTAACATATTGAACACTAGATGTTCTCAAGTAGTGAAAAAGAACCTCCTCTGACACTGTTTTTTCACTGTTAGGTAAATATAAATCTAGGCTAGAGCACTGGGGGAAGGTTGGAGAGGGGAATTGCAGACAGCTCCCCTGATTCCCTCACAGGATAAATCCCTCATTCCTGTAAGAGTGTTAAGAGGAAAATAACAGGGCCCTTTGAGATGCCTCTACACACACTGGGAAATGAAACTAAAATGAAACGTCGATACTCGATCACAGAGAGGTGGCACAATCAATCTGCAGGATTATTGCCATGAAAACATGATGGTCTTTGGGGAAGGAATGCCAGAAAAATAAGAGAGATCTGTGCTCTATGTCAAGATTGAAAATGTCTGCTTTGTGTCTCAGAAAGAAAAGGCATTGAATGAAGGTAAATGGAAAATGAACATGTATGAGGTTGGGGTAAGAAACTGGCTACAAATCAGCTATTTGGAAAGAGGTGGAAGGTTTTTGATTTGGTTTGAGCCCACAAACCTGCAGCACTAAATGAATTAAAGGACTTAAGCATTATGTATTTTTAAAAGGCAGAAGGACTATAGCTTTCTGGTTTTTTTAGGCAGCTGAGCTTTGATCACTGGAAGATTCTGCTCAAGTTATTAAGCTTGATTTGTAAGATGATAAAATGGGTTTATTGAGAACAGAACATAATAA
Source organism: Pluvialis apricaria (assembly GCA_017639485.1). Lineage (NCBI taxonomy): Eukaryota > Metazoa > Chordata > Aves > Charadriiformes > Charadriidae > Pluvialis > Pluvialis apricaria. The sequence goes on along the minus strand of CM030008.1, from coordinate 121,973,401 downwards.
AACAGTCTAATTTCCTGACAAGATGTCTGGCCTGGCGAGTTAGAAAAATGTGACTGACGGACTCCGACTTGACCTATTAGAGTTTTTGTCAGTGTCTTCCATGACATTCTTAAAAGGAGGCATTCTTAAAAGCAGGCAATATATATAAACAAGCTAGTCACCAAAACTTACAATCACTGTATGGAAGAATATAGTTCTCTAAGAGAAATAGTGAATTTGTGTCAAATTGGGAAGATATTTCAAACATGGAAAGACCTGTCAAAATATTTTGACATTTTGAGTCTTTTCATACCAAGGTTGTACACTAGTTATGGATGACATGGTGTTGGGAAAGTTATCAGCCCTGTGGATGTGTTAACTGAGTTTGTGACTCCTCTGAAGTCTGAAAAAAGAGTAAGTTGGTATCATGCCACCAGTAGATGTTCTTCCCCAGTTAAATTGTGTCTTTCTCTTTATAAAATATGTGTATTACAGTTTTAAAACATCACAATTAAATCTAGAGGCTACTAATTAATTTCTATAGTCAAACTTGTAGGTTTTTTTTCCCCAGAGAATGAAACACACATTCTTTGATATCCACTAAAACTTACTTTATCCAAAAGGTCAGTGGCCATGAATAAAGTCTCCAGTCCAGGACATTTGCATATCAATCCATCTGGACTGAGTTTTGTCCTAATTGCTTTTGGCTAATTGTTCTACTTTTTTGCTTATGGTCAATGTTCCCTTTCAGCATGATTTTAATGGACTGCTCTTCAAATGAAGAGCTATTTCATATGGGGTTTCTGATTTTTTTTATCAAACCACTTTCCATTTAAATATATTATTGAGACCATGAAAACAACCTATCTACCTATTTAGCATTCTGCTAGGTAGTTTGAAACAGCTCGTAGCTTGATACTTAACATTAATATGTAAAAGGCCTACAGATGGCTTATTCAAGAACAGATATTAATATCAGAGATGAATAGTGAAAGAGTGAAAGATGGAGCAAGTAGGACGTTAATTTCCCTTCATGGTGGTTTTCCAAAAAGCATTCCCAATAACTGTGTAATTCTCAGTGAAATAAAATTGCTCATTTTTCCTGGAGTTGGGGACTAGAAAATTAGGAGGGCTTCAGGTCCAAGGCAGTTCAAATGGTTGGTTTACCTGGAAATAAAAAATCAGAAAGCTTCCAGTCTCTCAGCAATTCATTACCCTGCCAAGTACATTGGCAGGAAAGAAGGTGGAGTATGAAAGATGTCTGGAAAGCACTTTTTCACTGGTAACCTGCCTGACTTTTAACCTTGAAGTTAATTGAAGTTGACAGCCCTCCATAAGGTACTTTGATTTAAAAAATATACAGCTGTAGAATATCTAATTGGAATTTTTAATAAGAGTGGTAGCTGGCAAGGAACATAGGGAGTCATCTCATTTCCTTTGGGTCCGTTGCACTATGCCTTTGTCTGAGACTTCTGATGTACAAGCTGCAATGAATAGAGAATCAGTTCATCTTAAAGTCCCATTGCCCTTTTCCAGAGGTGAGAGGATCTAGGACTCAGATTCTACCACACGCATAATAAGCAGATATAGTACAGAGATAACAGTTTAAAAAATCAGGTGTAAAAGTGAGCCTTTCCCAGGCAGGGGAATTCTCAGCCTAAATATAGTTGCAATTTTTTCTTTCCCTTGTCCCGTATGAATTTTGCAGAATTGATTAAAAGTGGGTGGTTGGGTATTGCCTAGTTCTTCCTCTGTACCAGAACTTTTAATCTGAGAAGGATAACAAAATCTACCATAGTACCGCGGTGGCTGGTGTAAGAAAATAGGAGACAGAAAGTTCTCTGGGGCAAGGCAGACTTTATTTTCTATGTACTGCCCATGGATTAACAAAGTCAAAACATTTGAGTGCTGAAGAGGAAAGGAATTGTTCAGGTTGATTCAAGGCAGGGCATTTTACATGAAAAGAGATTTTACTAAGCCGCCTTGAAACACTCCTAACAGTGAGGTTGAGCGGCTTAGCAGAAATGCAATGGAGGAAAACAGGCAGTTCTTTGCATGAATCTTTCCTAACTAATCAGAATACTTGCAAGTAAACTGGACGATTACATGTGGAAAGCTTGGCTAGGTAAGATTTTATTCAACTATAGCAAGCTAAAACAGACGAGAAAAGTGTAAGCAGCTATCTTTCCTCTCCCTCTCACCTCAGAGTTTTTATGAGGCTGAGGGGTCAGAGAAAGGGCAGTTTGGTACACTACTACTTCCCAGACTCCAATTTCTCTCATCTAACTAACAGATTAAAAAGGATGGTGGTGTTTTGTGTGAAAGCTTATTTTCTTACTGTTTTTTCCATTCTCTTTTTCCATCTGATTCCTTAAAAGATTAAAAAAACCATCAAACCACCCCTCAAGATCTATTCTGTGTAACAGATTCTGTATGTTAGCTCAGGTTTAAAGTACATGCAAAAGGATTTGCCAAGCTTGCACAAACTCACCTTTGCATTAATGCAGAGCACCTTCCAGCTTTAAAATGTGACTGTTCCATTACACGACTAGACTGGGCATGACCAAGGACGCTCAATAATCTCACAGTTTTTACCATTTCCTCACTCTGTTCTTCACATTTCTTATTAGATTTAAGGTATCAACTTCCAGGGCTGTCTTTCCCATCATTCTTTGATGACTGGGCTGCTAGTTTTGCCCCAGAATAAACATATTCCTGGCTTGAAATAACAGGCCTCTTTCCCTAGCGTTAATAAATGACAGTTGTATTTGTCAGTCAGGGCAAATTATTTCTGTCAGCACCCAAACACTGCTGTATTTGTATGGCTCTGTCACTTCTCAGTATTTCACCATGTATATTCTCTACAAAGATTGCCTCCATTTTATTGCATTTAAACAGTCCTTGGTGGATACTTGTAGCGTAACATTTGGACAAGTGTCAAGTTTGAGAATCTATCAAAAGACATACTTTTAATCAAGAACTTTAAAATCTGCCTAGCTACAGGGACGCATCTGCGGGTAGGTGTTGTGATGGAGTACACGTGCCTGGGACCGAGGGACATATTCTTTGATTTTACTGCCATACCATTTATCACGCGATGTATCATATTGAGTGGCACTGACTTCTCAGAGTTACAGCAAAACACTGCCACCTACTCCTCACTTGTCAGTGTTGTTTGTCATTCACACTGAAGGCAAACAAGGTCTTTTTTGTCTCTTTAAAACTTGAAATTGCTTAAAAATGTTCAAAAGAATTTGTAGGGCAAAGCCAACTGAGGAATCATTTGGGAGACATCAGTCTCTAATCAAGTACAAGGCTTCGCAGAGCCTCTGGAATATGACTTCACTGTAATATAAAAAAATATGTTTGTATTTGCAAAATGGAGTAATTAGGACTGATTTCCCCAGTGCTCTGTAGCCTATAAACACAGTAACACATTTTGCACAGTCGAATTCATAAAGATTCAAGTCTGAGAGTGGCTTCTGGAGGCAGGGACATCGGCTCTCATAACAACAATCCCCCAGAGAGCCTTGGAGGCTTCTTCAGGCTGAGGGAAATGAGCAGCGAGAGGAAGGGCTGCTGGCACAGACAAGTGGTGTCTGAGACAGGATGGGGGTGTCCTTTCACAAAACAGGAACCCAACATCTCAGGCAGTCTTGTGGGTGTTTAGTGCATCACAAGAAGTGTGGTAATAAGGTATTTTCCTTACAGCATTAGCAGCAGTTTAAGGGCTCTGATGTAATGAGCACTGTCAGACTTCACTGTGCTGCTCTGAGATGTTATTCTCCCTACCTGGAGGGAACTTCTGGCAAAGGTGTGGGGAAGGTGCACTGAAATGAGCTCCAGTGGGAAGTCTTGGACAAACCTACTGAAGGCAGTGATTACGGTAAGCACGATTTCAGCCTTGGCAGAAGAAATACCTAAGGTCCTCTTGCCTTGAAGCCCTGGCTACATCTCTTAGTAATGGCTAACAGCTTGGCCCAATCTGGCTACTTAGCCTGGGGAGTATTTAGGCAACTGTAGTTGTATTAAATTCTCCAGTGTTTCTTTCTTCTAGTTTTATATTCAAATGGTACTGGTTTTGTAGGTAACGTTGGCAAGGAGCAAGGAGGGAAGAACACCACTTAAGAACGGCACTTCTGATTGATTGCTATTTTGGAACAAGGAACATGAGAAAATTGCATGGCTGCAGGCCTGGTTCATCTGCCTGAAGCTTGAGTGGGGTCAGCAATGGACTCCAGATGTCTAACGCACACACTCGTCTGCTAAGGATGGAAATCTGCATGCCAGCTTTACAAAAGGATGTTTTCTCAAAGAAATCTGAACAGTGAAGTCCTAAGCCCAGCCTTTCTTTTCCTTTCTTTAGAAAGATTTTAGTCACCTTAACAGACAGGTGCAATAATGCAGTAATAATACAATAAATCGGAGAATAACGTAGGGACCCTGACTGGGCTAGACATAAGCTTTTGTGTATGTGAGCAAATATATATTTCTGAGAATGAAGATGCATATGGGTGTTCAGATACCTGAAAGCATGCTGAAAATGCTTTCCTGACTCTTGGATGTATTCACTATTTGCTGTGTGCCTTTACATTTGAAATATCAAGTCAGGAGATTTTAATTCTGGTATTTTTAAAATGAAATTAATTTATTGATTCAGAACAGCAGCGAGGAGAAGAAGGAAATAGATGTGGGAGAGAAGATACACAGGAAGAATGCATTGTTAGGTCCACATCTTCATGTACCAATGTGAAGTATCTCTTGTCTGATGGTGAGTTTGATGCTTTAAAGCTGAAGAGTGGATGAAGTATTTGAGATCTGTGTGTATCCACTATGTGTGACATAGCTGTTTCATGATTATGTCACCGTATCATACTAGTGAGCCAATTTTTATGATGTGTTGACGTTAATAATCCTGCCTGCCAGCACCAATATACTGTGACTAAGCCTCCAACCAAACTCCTAGAGCAAGCACCCATGCATGTAATGACTTCCTACAATGTCAGTCATCCTGAAACAAAGAGTCTATCCAACAATCATTCAGGTGGAAGCTGGCAGAGATGATAGGCTGAGATACACTCTTCAAACTTGCAGAGACACAACTGCAATCTTAGTTTCAGTTAAAGGTGACAGAATGATCCGTAATGCTTTGCTGCTTACCAATAGCGTTAGTCTGTTCAAAAGCACACTTCAAGCAAATAAAGTTAGTCCAGCCAGAATGTCCCAGTGTTGCTGCTGTACAATGTCTGTAATTACACAGAGCTCCTAATGACCCATGCTTGAGCCACAGAAGATCTTGGGAGACATTTCTCTGGGGCATACTGTGCTGTCTTAAGCAGCAAACCTACCTGGGACATTCATCAAATGCTATAGTGACTGATTCAGAAAGCGGAGCAGGTGTAGAAACTATGCTGCCTTATTTCATTTTACTGCATGAAATTCAGGTCAGAAAAAAATAGTGGGTTATTTCCACACCAGTGCATGCTCACTTCCACAGCTTCATGGAAAATGGTAGCTACAAAAGCCAACAGTCTGGTACTTCTTCCTTTCTCCATACCTCAGAGTTTGATTTCACATTGAATACTAGAAAAGTTATAGGAAACTAGCAAGTGTTGATATACAAAATCTTTGAGTGCCAGAAACTCTATCAAGAATGCCAGAGCACAGTAGGGAAGTATTTCCACTGAATTAAATTAGTTGGAAATAAAATGTATGATCAGAATCATACCTAACACCCTCTGATAACTCAAGAAAAGCCTACGGTAGCAATATGATTAAAGAGGTGATGGGAAAATCGAGTGACAAAATTTGTTGCTACTGAAATTTTAAAATTAGATGGAATTTAATCAGTCTTTCATTGAATGAAAGGTGATGAATTACATATTCTGCTTAATTGTTTGTATTAGAAACAATTACAAGTCAGGAGAGATGTTATCTGCTTTGTCCTTCAGCAATGATAAACTTTTTCTTAAGCAATTCCAAAAACTAACCAGTCTCTTTGGCACTCAGTAACTTGCTTTGTGATGTTGTCAAGGTACTCTTGGCACATCAGTTTCAGTATTTTATAATGTGTTGACCTTTCTCTTCGAGGAAGATGAAATCACATTTTTCTTCTTCTCTATAACAACTTTTTTCAGAATATACAGTACTTGCAAGGTGTTTGACCGGGGACCAACTGTTTCCTCTGTGCTCATTTGGTCTTTACCTAAAATGAGGGGGAACCAGCTGCTACAGAAATACAGATCCATAATGATAACGCATTTTTTTTTATTTTCTTTAATGCTATGAAGATTCATGGTAGATCCTTTTAAACTGAAGCAGTGTTACAGGAGCCGAGTGTCTGGGCTCAGTTCCAGCAGCTTAGACTCTAACTCCCTGCTAATGCTGCTCAGCTGGTAAAACTAGTTATTACTGTGCTCTGTTCTAGTGAGTGGCACCGGATTAAATATTCGTTAGAAACTCAGTGGTATCTTTACAGCTTTGCCAAGCTGAGAGACTGCAGGGTGGAATGAGCCTGCTCTGCCTGCAGACTGTACTACAAGGCTGCAAGCCAGCCCTAATCCATAATGCAAGTGGCTGTGATACCCTGGTATGGAGTCTGAGCTGCTAATGCCATGCAGGGGTTGTAACGTCAGGCTGGGCGCTGTACTACCACCACGGGTTTGTTCATCCTAGAGAAAAGAAAACTAAGGAGAGGTGGTTTTAAGTGCAGTCTTCAGTGACCTAAGGAGGCGTTATAGTGAAGACAGACTCTTCTTGGAAGTATAAAATGAAAGGACAAGGGGCAATGAGCGCACATTGTAGCAAGGCGCCAAGGAAATTCCAGTTGGGCATGAGGAAAAAATTCTTCATCGTTAAAGGGGTTTAGCACTGCAAGAGGTTGACCAGAAGGTCCTTGGAATCTCAGCCCTTGGAGACTTTCAAAGCTAGACTGGGCAAGGTGTTAGCAGCTGCTCCAACTTCAAAGCTGGCCCTGTTTGAAACAGGAGGTTGGACTACAGGACGCCAGAGATCTCTTCCAATCTCAACAGCTCAGTGGGAAGGGGGCACATCCTACAGATCCTGATGTTACACGTGTCCCCCCTTCCTCTGTCTCCCTCTGACACACTGATTTTATGTAAAAATACATTTTTCAGCATTGCAGGATTTAATTTAGAAATTCTTTTGTAATGGTAAATTACTTCTTAAGGGTTGTAACAGTATGAGTGCAAAATGCCCTAATCTTAGGGTCCTTAATCCTCAGTGAAACAAATTTGGCAGGAAAAAAATGTTCATGACCCTCCTGTTATGCCATAGAATTTTGATCTTATCAGCAAAATAATAAACGGAGTTGCTCTGCTGCATATAGGGCATAGAAGGACAGCTGAAGCAGATACTAGAATAATTCTCTTTCAGCTCATCAAAGGAGAGAGAGTGTTTCATAGCAGGTCTTCCTCTTCTCACAATGCTAATTGTTGTTTTGGCATTAGGCTCCCTTTCCAGAAAAATAACTGGTTTTCCTGGCTACAATCTAGATGAGGAGTTCAGCCCCACAGCTGGGAGGTTTTTCTCTTTCCCTGGTAAGACTTGATGTTTTGTTCCTCTTACTCTGTTTGTTATACAGCATCACTCTGCAGAGCATCCTATCTTGCTCTGGTATTTAATTTGCCTTAAGATCACAAAAGCAGTAGGGAAGTGACTGGTAATATGAACTGGAAGACTGTCATTGTCTTTGTAGACCTGAAAGACAATAGTTATGAAAGGGTGAGGACCATCAGAGATGTTGTTTTGCTTTATCCAGAGTGTTCCAGAGAATGGTGCTCATCTTAAAAGATGTCTGAACCAGTCTTCACAGGTTATTCTGTTTTGAAACAAAAAGCATCCATAACTTAACTTTTAAAATAACTCTGGATTGCATGTCGTGTAACCCCAGAACTACCGAAAAATAATCTCATAAATGCAGAGCAAACAAGCCACACAAAGGAGGTAAATAAAGTCAAGATTTTGAGAAGTGTTGTATTAGCACTGAGAGAAGTCCTAGGATTTTTTTTTGTTTATATTTTTGCTAGTTTTTTATTTTTCTTCATGGGTTCAACATTGGAAACAAAAACATTATGGACTGTTTCTATTCTCCTGTGAGCCTTTATGTGCACTTTTTATACATACAACAGCAGTTGACCAAAATGAAGACAGAGGCCCATTACCTATCCTGTGGAGAAACCTGCTGATGTGGTGTTGATATGGAAACCCTCTCACCTTTCCAACACACGTCAGAAAATGAAGGACTTAAGGGGAGGAAAATAAATCTGTTGTTTTGGTTTTTTTTTTTAAGCTGATCGAGGTCAAGGAGAGGTATGTGGTTAAAAATCTCTTGACAGTCTGTGACTTTGTATTGCAACAACTGTCTGTAAGTAAAATGGGGACAATAATTTTATGACATAAAAATACAGTGAAATTGAATACATTTACAGTCATGTTCTTTCATGATTTTGGGATGAGGGACAGAAATCTATCACTCAAAAATAACACAGTCCTAATTTCCAGTGGCTAAGGCATGCTGATACACATGGAGTAAAACTACATATGTATAGGCATATACCCAAGGGAAGAGATGTAAACAGGGACGACCAAGTATAATGGGGGCTTCTTTTTTACTAGCCAAATTAATATTTAGCTGGTAGAAGACATTGGTCTTATCTAGAGCCAGTGAAATTAATGGTGAGACTTCAGTTGACTTCAGACAGATTTGGATGCAGACCCATATGTTCTGTGATTCATATATCATACGAATTATGTTGGGTTTTGGCACTTTTACCTCCACACACCTGACATTAAAACTGTACTTTGATCTCCAGTCTTCTTTGATTTATACTAGTTACACATCTGTATCATATTAAGACTGAACTAGCATAGCACTTGTGTTCCTCAAAGACTCTGCAATCCAAAAGTGGTGAAGAACATGCTTTTTACCCAATGTTTGGTCCTAGAGAGCTTTCAGAATGGCAGCAAAATTGCTGATAAGTGTAATGTTGATCTTGAAATCCTAAACACAGTATGTACAAACCATCCACCTTTTCATCTTTAGGAAGACGTGTCTATCTGTATTTCTGCAGTGCAGCAGTACTTGGTTTTCAACTCCTTCACTGACATCTTTGGGTACTGCCTCTAGTATTAGAGCACAGGTTGGTAATGAAGGTAAATCCTTGATGGTGTCCTTTTCAGTGCACAAATCCACGTTTTCCTATAAACATAGGTATTTTTTTTTTAAGTCTCATTTGGGCTTGACTTTTCTGCCTCTGCCTTCATTGATCTACTGTGAAAATACTTCGTTCCTTTCTCCTTTCTTTGGATTTTTTTTCCATATGTCTCTTCCTGTGCTCTTCATTTGTTTAATTTACAACAAGCTGGTTGATGATACCATAGAAAATAGTGCCCGTATGTGTACTGAAAAGTTGCACCTGCCCCCGAGAATTTTCAAAACTTGCGTGAAATGATAGCAGAAAAGGAGGACAAATTGGTTTTATATTAAGCCCATACCTTTGGAAAGTTCTTATCCTATACAGAGGCCACTATTTGTGAATGATTTTTGGCTGTAATAATCCCTCTTGCTAGGTGTGTGACTCCATTACCTGAAAGACGGATTTTATATAAATGTGTAGAAAAACCTTATGGTTGAAAGCCCTTGCTAGGAAGTTTTGTTGTAGAGCTTGTGTACCTCCATGTGTGACTGGACTGGTACTTTCCCTGTATCTGGCCTGAATGGTCAACACTTAAACCAAAATTACCTTTCTCTGGCAGGTTAATCTTGCCTGAAATGACCTGCAATACTTTCTTATCCTAGACTCACATCAGTACAGATTTCAGATTATAGTCCAGTGTTATATATTCTTCTTCTAAGTATATCACTATCTATGATTACATTTCAATCAGAATAAAGCATCTCGCTCCTTAATACTGTGCTCGTTATTTACACACATGTTAACTCTTATTGAGGCTATTGGCAATTAATTAGCTAGGTGATTCAAGATGAATTGTTCATTTAATATTTTACATTTTTTTCATATATTTAATAACCTGTTCCCTTCAAGAAAAAGCACCAATATTTGTTTCATTCTAAACTATATAGGCAGCTGATAACCAAAGACCAGTACTACCAACATGAGTGCCAAATTGCAACAAATTTTGTTTTGATTGCTACAACATAGACATTTACTGTCAATTTTTGTATTGTATATATCATAATTTATGTGACTGAAGTTACTGTATAAATAAAGTTTCTCTGTTTGAGGCTCAAAACACATAGTTTATTCACCTGACCAGACTTTTGAAAGATCTGAGGTATTTCTGTGGATTTTTTCCAAACTTCTGCTATTATCTTCATACGGCTGGATTAATATATATACACACATATATGTGCATGCTTGCTTGTGTGCATATATGCACAAATGTATACACAAAAATACACACACACCTCTATATACATATATTTGGATAGTGGCTATCTAACCAGATCAAGTTTTCTTTCAGAAACATCCCCTTTATGACCCTTTGTTAATATACCTAACACATGTTAACGTTTAGGAGCAGTTCCTCTTGTTAGTTAATGAGGTGAAGTGGACGATAAAGATGCTTTCTAGTTTCCCATGTAATTAATTTATTTAGAAATTTTATACATGGTCATTAAAGTTCCTGAGATCCTGAATTTTCAATGTCTATGTAAAAGGGAATGACATTTTTAGTTCCTTTCTGCTCCATATATACATATGGACACTGAAACAGATGTAGATATAAACATATGCTCCATCCCTCTCTGGTCTTGTGGAACAAGTTTTAACCAGCAGTTGTAATGAGCTTCAGGAAACCTCTTTTCTTTTCAGATCTGTCTCCACTGTCGCACTTGTTTTCACAGAATCACAGAATGGTCAGGGTTGGAAGGGACCTCTGGAAATCATCTAGTCCAACCCCCCTGCCACAGCAGGGTCACCTACAGCAGTTGCACAGGACGGCGTCCAGGCGGGTTTTGAATGTCTCCAGTGTGGGAGACTCCACAACCTCTCTGGGCAGCCTGTTCCAGTGCTCTGCCACCCTCAGAGTAAAGAAGTTCCTCCTCATGTTAAGATGGTTTTCTCCAAACATTATTTACATTGACTAGTAAGTATTCTTTTCTTTCTGTGCCCCTTTGTACTTGCCATTGTTATGTGCAAATATGTTGGTACTGTAGTGCAGAAACTGTGGCCTACATCAACACACATATCAAAAAGAACTGGAGATCCCAGTGGAAGTTGGTTGTAAGGCAAAGAAATAGAGTTGCAAATTTCTGCCCTTTATATTTAATCTTCCAGTAAATCTTTTAATCTTAATTCAATTTAATGAAGAAAGTTTTGATTTTGTTTGTAGGCAACACTGATGTGCTTTGCGTAATGCAAATTTGTGCAGCTAGCTCCAAGAACTTGAGTCTGCTGGAATGACCACACTGTACAGTGCCATATGAAGATAATATCACAGGTTCTAAGAGGCTATATTTAGGCTAATTAGCTCATGATTGTACTGCTTAAGCTGCAAAACATGCTTCCAGCTTTAACCATTACTCTGCTGGTGATCTTTGCCTTGTGCTACATTATGCACATTTTCTGCACGCATGCTCAGATGGAAAGCAAACGGTCAAAAAGTTGCATCTTGTCCAAAGGATCACCACTGAAAATTGCCTCACTATGTTTACCTTTGGTCAATAAGGCTCAAACCACAAATCAGAATGTCTTTCAGTTTCATCCAAAGCCAAGGATTAGTTTGATTCTGCTGTTTAGTTATCAACAAGATATAGAGGCCTTTTATCCAGAACTCTGTTATATTAAAATGAACTAACTCATTAAGATCTCAAATGGACCTTATCCAAAGGTCAGTATGAATATTTACATTGATTTCAGTGGACTATACACAAAGTCAGCCAAGAAACATTTATCTAATAGTCTTATGAGTCTTCCTCATCTGAAATAGCCTTCTTTTTCCTACCAGCTTAGCTGATCACTATCAGTAAAATGTCAGACATGGGCCACAATAAAGCCAACTGGAACACAGACACATTAATTTCTAGCTAAGTAGTGTCTTTTTCCCATGTCTTTTCATGCAAATTGTTTTCACTTTTAGATGGTTACAATTTACAGTGCATATTTTATAAATTGCATTAAATGCTGTTTGGTGGATTTACTGTCTCTGGAGGTGTTTAAAAAAAAGGTAGATGTGGTACTTAGGGACATGGTTTAGAAGTGGGTTTTGTCGGGTTAGGTTAATGGTTGGACTTGATCTTAAAGGTCCCTTCCAACTTCAGCAATTCTATGATTCTATGATTCTATGGTTTGTCTGGCAAGAAATCTAGTTCATTTACATAAGGAGAGGGTGGAAGGAAGTAGTTATGAAAGGGAAATGAAGAGAGGTAGCAGCAGACCCCAGTGATAATAAAATTTGGATATGTGTGTGTATGAGTTCCTATTCCTCCATAAAACACGAATCACAATCTGTAGTGGTAAGCTGAAATTCCCAGAGAAGTAATAAAGACCTACACTCAGTTTATTACAGTTCTCGTGAAAGAATTCATTGTTTTCCTAGGCTGGGCTCTTGGAGTTGGTTTGGATCTGTTCCAAGCGAGTGTCTTGCCTCTATGCTCCTGAGTGGCTTATGTCCCTACCTAGTGTTTGTACCATGCTACTGCATGACATATTACATTAAGCAAGAGATGAATTTTAAAATCTGCATCTTTCAGTGAGCTTTTGTGACTTTTACATGTACTTTTTAATGTGACAGGCTTAGAACTAAGCCCCCTAGGTCTGTGTGGATGTAAGATTAATACAAAGTAATCTCACAAGCACATTTTTAAAGGACTTTGAGACACTTCATTTTACAGGCATTATGTTGTATTGAACTGTAATTGTGGAAGGTGAAGACAAAAACACCAAATGTCTGCCTTCTCGTATCCACAGTGGGATGCAAGCTATTAGCTGTAGTAAATAGGTTTTCTCAGAATGCTCTAAGAGAACTGAAGAAGTCACTGTTCCTCACTCTCAGCTCTTTCTTTGGTTACCACAGCCTGAGGTGACAGAAGAGAGCATGTCCAGAACTCTGGTTCCCCAGTGTTTTAGCACAGACCATTTACTGCAAAGCTCAGCCCCCCCTTCCAGCATATTAATGTACACATCCTTCCTTGCTGCTCCGGTTTGGAAGCAGAAGGAGTAACTTCACACAGAGGAAGGAGACTGCAATTCCTCCATTTGTATTAAGTAAAGTTTGTGGAGATCTTAAATGCCCTTTTCACACTTAAGGTGCACACTGATATCAAGTTAGACCAGGAAGACAGCAGCGCTCCTCACTTCACTTTAGCCATCACCCCAAATCTTGTCTGCTGGATTCCTTCAGTCAGGGACGTCAGTGACCAGTAGGGCTTCCTTCTTTGCATTGCACCCTGTGGAGCCAAAACAATATTGATGTGTGTTGTAGCTAAGACTGTTGCACCACCACAGCTGTCAAATCTGAATTCAGTGCACATCCCTTTTCTCAGGAGCTCTTCTTTTCTCAATAAACAAGAGATAAGTGGAGCACAACTGTACTCCAGAAAGCACTGACCAGATGGTTTGCAGTTGATCTTGTCAATTCTACGCATCAAAAAATAAACTTAATTTCTCAGTGTAATGTTGGCTGTTGGTGCTTACGTTGATCAAGCTCATTGTGGAAAGTCTGTTTCTGAGTCCTGAGCAATTAGCTAACTGAAAAGACCAGCAGCTTGGAAAAGAAAAAAACAAAATCAAAACCAACCAACCCTCCCCCCCCCCCCCCCCCCCCCCCCCCCAAAAAAAAACACCCACACTCCAGACAACCCCAAGAGAATGTTTTACTTCTCCCTACACTGGTACCATTTTTCAGTAGGTTGAATAGCATTGTACCTTGACTGGAGATGCAACCAAAGTAGAGATACTGCACCATTTTATACGTGTTTCTTGTAAAGTCCGGCTGAATACATAGGTGGATGCAGAGAGGGAAGATGGGCTAGATCCCTTTTTTCTAAATTGAATGTGACAGATACCTGCTCAAAACGGAAACTAGTTTAAACCACAGAAAAACTAGAGAAATTACTGGGGCAAACAGCACCTGGACTGCAGGGAGACACTATTCTCCCTTGCCGTAGGAGAAGTTCTTTAATGCAACTCAGGTGAATGGTCTTCCAAGTTTTTGACAGTGATCAGGAGCAGATACTTTGACAAAACTATAGCAGGACAAGTATATACTTCTGCTTTTCCACACCTACTTTCAGTGATCTTTCTCTAAGGCACTTCCTAAGCCACAGTTTGGATTTATATCAGAGAGTTTCACAACTCTTGATGGACTCTTCATCCATGATTTTGTCCAGTCCCTCTGTGAACCTTCATGCTGGGTCAGCAGAAGCTACATCCTGCAGTAGGGAATCTTACAGGTAAAAATAATTTCTTTTGGTTTGTTTTAAATCCATTACCCCAAAAAATGAGCTTCTGTAGTAAGCTCATGTTTCAAAAAATTAACTTGGTTGCAAAAAGAGATTCTGCATTGAGGGTATTTCATAACTGTCTCCTATGCAGGGAGAGGTTTTGGTTTTCCTAAATGAGTCCCTGGACTTATCTGGGAAGGCAAACCTTAAGTTTCTTATTAAAACAACAATACCAGACATTTCCACTATTCTTTAATATCAGCAGTTCCACGGCAGAGTTTTACACAACTTAATGCATTCTCTTAACACGTGCTGAGATTTTAACTGTTTCTAGTTAGTCTACAGTGGTTTCTGGGATGAGTAGAACAATCATACTAGTCCCAGATCACTTACACACATGAGAAATGCTTGAATTCCGCAGTATTTGGCTGAATAGCAGTTAGTCTTAATTGACTTTCTGTTGACAGAAGGTGTATCAATTCTTTACACTTTCAATTCTTTCATCAAAATAGGTACCAAACTCTTTCTGTTCTTCTCAAGCGGGATCGTCCTCCAGGGGAAATGCTAGGGAAATAATTTCAGATTTTTTTTCAACTTTCATGTCATAGTAGGAAAAAATTGCATGGGGAAAAGATCCTCATATGTGATAAGAAGAGAAAGATTCCTCTGAAGAGTCAGGGGGGTAATAAACTCCCAGTGACACTTAAGGCTAACTTCTGATAGAATAAAACGTTTCTTTTTTTTTTATTTTTTAGATTCATGCCTTTTTCTTTTCTCCTCCCCTTGCTTCCTCTAGTTCACCCATTTTTCTTCTTTCTTACATATCATCCTCACTTTTGCTGTTTTCACATGGTTCATTTCCCATGTTTCTTTTTTTTTCCCTGCCTTTTCACTAACTTTTTTTTTACCAGAAGCAGAGTTGTTGATGACTAGATATCTTCTTATCCAAGAAATGCACTTATTGATTGCTCTAAGCAGTTGAATGCCTGCTGTAACAGACTGAGATGGAGACCATGACTCTTAAAAAAATTTCAGCACGTCTTTGAGTATTTGAGGTCACCTTTCGACACAAACATTTAAACTAATATTCTTTTACTTGGCTCTGTATCCTTTTACGGCTGCAACACATTCACAATGCAAGAATCAATGTCGTGACATCTTATGGCTGGCTAATGCCAGGCCAATGCTTGTACGTACTGCTTTTCTTCTGACTTTCAAGCATAATAAAAATGCTTGCATTATAACTCACCTCAGTGAAGTAATTATGTGTAATTGCATAATTACCCATTACAGCTGTTTGACTTACTGGCACTTATA
Source organism: Pluvialis apricaria (assembly GCA_017639485.1). NCBI lineage: Eukaryota > Metazoa > Chordata > Aves > Charadriiformes > Charadriidae > Pluvialis > Pluvialis apricaria. The sequence goes on along the minus strand of CM030008.1, from coordinate 121,957,677 downwards.
CTAATTAAACTAATGTGATGCACAATCACAAGTTAATTTAAAACAAGGAAACCACAGAACAATCCCTCTTGAGGCTGTCTACACAGGCAATGATACTGAGGTTGAACAGAAAGTGAAATGTTGATCCTACATCTTTTCTTGAACGTATTACACAGTTTACTTTGGACAGTTGACAAGATACAGAATGAAATAATAAACTGAGAAATAATCCTAAACAAAACAAAATACAAGGCTCTGGAGTGAAAATAAACTTTCTTGCTCAAGAACACTTGCCACACTCTGGCTAGGAGGAAGTACAATTTCTTGCAGAAAAATAATCATACATTTGTTTATTATAAATATCTCTCAGTGGTGGCCAAAGCTAAACTTGGATTTAGCTCAGAACCCGCTGGTATGTTTTATGTTCCTGTAGATTAAAATTCCATATTTGAGTCTTGTGCTCAGTCAACTATTCTGATACGCAAATGACTTTAATGGATTGAATTTTTGCTTATACAGTGAACACCCAAATCATATGGACAGGAATAAGATTCAGAATACAAACTTAAATACAGAAAACTAAAGGATTAACATAATGAATAGCAAACAGAATACTGTCTTTAAATCTATGTTTTTGGAGACATTCATAATCCTACAATGACTTTACTGAAAAGAATGTGCCACTTAGTTTTGATTTAAAAAGCACAATATATGTACTTACCTTCTTCATTTGAGAATTGGTCTATGCATTTCTTCAAAGAAAACCATCAAAAGCGACTCTTGCTACAACAGATGAGCAAAACCTTCATTCTGTTTTCCCCCTCAGTCTTTGCATACTATTGAATTTTATGTCTATAAATAGAGGCTGTGGTTGGTGTGATGCATTTTACTCGTAACAGGGATAAGCAGACAAGCACGTCTGCCATGTGCTCTGAAAATCTGAAAAACTTTCCTGTAGTGAACTATTTTGAAAGTCTAAATCTTACTCTAAGGAGGAAAGCTTTTCTGAGTTCCTACAGACTTCTGCCTTCTGGGTTTGGATCTGGTGTACATTATCACTGCATACGTTTAGGAAGCACGTTGCCTGCATAGAACACATTTCTTTTGAGAAACTTTTTCAAGAGAAACAGAAGCACTTGACTTCCTCAGGGAAGTCATTGCTACGACCTGTAGCAATATTGTCTGCTCCTTACAAGCAACAGTTCAAACAGTTCACTTAAAAAGTAAAAATATATATATATGTCCTTCAGGCCGGAAATGCTTATGCAAACTGAGAGATGCTTAGAGAAGGTGCCAGCCACAAGAAAGAGGAGGCACCGACTATTTTATGAGTCTTATTTTATCTTGAGTTATGCTTTTTTATATCTTACAGCTTCTTTGCACAAAATTAACAGATAAGCACCAGAGGGTCTAGTAATCTATTAAGGTATTACAAACGTGCAGAAAAACCCTAGAACTTAGAACCTACAACACTTCTCCCAAAGTTTTACCCATTCTCCAAATTTTCTTTCACAGACACTCTTTCTGAGGGGTAATTTGAGGTCTTCTGCTACATTTGTGTGCCTCAGGTGACCAGAAGGTTTTAATCCATCTTTCGGTGAAAGAAAGCAAGTATTTTTATAGACCACTTCAATCTTCTGTTTAAAGCTGAGAAATTGTAAGATGCATACCAATGTTTTTTAACAGTTAACTGACTAATGCTCTAATGACAAGACTTTTTATTAGATAGATGCTGATAGTGAAGATATTGGTTTTTTTTTTCAGTTTCTTTGAAAAATGAATAGAAATAGTCCTGATTGATAGCATCACAATTTAAGGCTGCTAAGATAGCAAAAGGAGGCAGCACTCCTGACTTCTCAGAAAGAGATAATCAGAAAATGCGAATCGCAAAATCATTCTGCCTTATACAACAAAAGAAACCAGAGGAGCATGTATCGAAATGTTTCAATGAATTTGGATGAGTCAATATTTTTCTTTCAGTTTCCGTGATGAGGTGTGTGGATATTACATGTGTTCTGTAACAGTTGTTCTTTGCAGATGATGAACAGAGAGATGGCTATTAATATATATATAAATTTGTTACTCTGTGTTTCCACTAAGGAGACTCTTCAAAAAGTTACCCAGAAAGCTGTTTTATTTAGCAGAAAGACAAGGGTTCATCCTGCAGTGAGCAGATAAGATTGTTCTAGTTTAGTGCATGAGATGATTGCTTAGAAATCATTTAGACATCAGCATTTTTTCTCCTCAGATCCAGGTTTTCCACTGCCAAAGTAACTGACTTGATTAGATTTATCCACAAAATTCTAGAATTTTTAAAATGCTATTTCATAAACTATTATACAAGCCTGGATTTCAAATATCTTGAACTGGATTTTAAACAATGACAGCATAGAGGTTTTAAAAAAATTCTACTATAGCTGGGAATCAGTGAGATGTTAATCACTGGCACGTTCTCCTTGAAAAGTAATATTTCTGCAGAAAAGAAAAAAAATCTCAACCCAAAGTGCTGGTATGATGCATCAAATACTGCAATTTATCTTTTTTCTTTTTTTAACAGCGCTGAATTTTTCAACTCAGGAAAGGCAGCTGTGAGGTCTTCTAGTAGAAGGCTAGTAAAAGTGGTACACTAAGGAGAAAACATCTGATTGTAAACTTTAAAAAAAATAATTTACACAATTCTATGTGGCAACTTTTGGGGTTTTGATTTGGCCTTTAGAAATTAACCAGCTTTTGCTAGAGGCCTTTAGATTCAACAAATAGCTGGGATGTTCTTAATGCTTTTTAAATTAAACATGGGAATCTACAGATACTGATCCTAAACTGTTATCCAGCTTCATTGCATTGAATTATTGCTGCCATAACAGACTGTGTTCACCCCAGTTTATGGTACACATGTACTATTATAAATATTTGAACTCCTATTATCCCAGCTTTTGAAATAGAGAACCCATATTAATCCTTGCTGGCATCACAGTCTGCTGGGGCATATTAAAAGAGGCTCAGATACTAGTTCTGGCATTGTTGGGGGATCTAACCACAGCAAAAGTAGCTTATAGTTACTGACTGTACAGAGCCACTCTAGACTGCACTGCACCGTTTTCTTATAGCTGAAGGCTGGATCTGTGAATCAACTTACAAAGACTACCTTAAAAAGCTCCCCAAGAACATGATTTCAGCTGCTTCCATGCTAGGAAATCTTCTAGAGATTGAAAGACCTGCTTCCCTTATGCAATGACCTCTTCATCTTGATGTTGAGGATGTAGCTCAGAGAGTTCACAAAGGGAATCATCATCTTGGTCTTCCCATCCATGACAGAGCAGAGGAGAAAACTGCTTTAAACCTAGAAGCTGCTCGAGGATGAAAAGAAGAGCTGCATACAAAGGATGAGAGGATTTCCCTGGTCAAAGGGTTTCTTTTGCTGCAAATCTTCTCTTACTTTAGTATTTAAACACCATATGGGGCCCTAACCAGCTTCTGTACTGATGTACATTCACTCACATTTTTGTCTGAATACATGACCATGAGAAGCGTGGAAGAAAAGTTTCCACCAGCTTTGAGAAACTAACTCTCCTGAAAGAGCCCCGTGTTTGCTTCACACAATGTTATCAGCTTGGATTCACCTCAGCTTGGCCACACTGAATCAGCAATTGCTGATTCCTAGGCAACTGCCAACTTCCAGTCCCTCCGTTAATTTGGGTTATTTTATGCTGTGTGCAATTCTTGCATTAGGAAAAGATAAGCAAATCTCAGAAGATTAAAGATATCAAAGAGCTGTCCCAATGGCATATGTTTGTCCCTAATTATCGCCCTCTTGCTGTATCATTATTGCAAACAAGTTAGTGCAGCCTAGGGAACAATTAATGTTCTCTTGAGAAAATACTGACACCCAAAACCACTATATCCCAGCCAAACCTGAAGCAAGAACAACAAAATGTGTGAGTTTTCTGCAAAGCTCTTACAGCTCACAGCAGGTTTTGCATAAAGAAGCTCCAGAGCTGGCACAGCTGGGTTTTATAACTCCTCTTTTTACCAGTCCTTGATGAATAAACTCTGATTTCAACTATGCAGTGCATTTTCCAGACCACGAGGCAAAGGCTAGTACATTTCAAGTTATAGTTGCTCCCTTACATGCAGTTAAGTTTAACAGTACATGTTGTAATGAAATAATTAGCACTAAAGCATTAATTTATTCACATTAAAGCCCTTATTAGCAATTAATTCCCATATAAACTAGGAATTTCCTTCTTGTCATTAAATTTCACTTTACTGGTGTCTTTTTATATTTTTCCTTAAATGATGTGGAAAACATAGTTTTAATGGGACTATAATTAGCCATCCTTACATGGCTTGAATTTTGTCATACATACTGAGAATGAATATGTGCTATGGATGTGTAACTCTGTACAGTTGGACCGACACAGAAATCTTTTTTGCTTGAGAAACTAATAACCACTGTCTTTTTAAAATCACCTCATCTTTCTTTATCTGAGTGACAGATTTACTTCTCACAGCACTTCATTATGCATACAATGTTTAAGCATGAGAATCATTCCATTAAAGTCATTACCTAAATTAGCACGTGCTTAAGTGTTTGTCTTAATGCAATTTTAATTAGGAGAGTGGTACATACAAGAGCTAGGTGACAGATGTAGTTTTCCTTGCTGTGAGTTCCTCATTTCTTCCACAACATCTCCACACTAAGGACAGGGCTTTGAATTGGCCTACAAATGTTAAAAAAGTCTGATATTGCATGGGTGTAATTACAGTACCAAGACTCCCACAGTGAGGTTACTCTCCTGGTTGGCATCGTACCTATCAGACAGGGAGAGGATGTAAATTAACCTACTTTTCCTTTTTCTGATGTGAAACTCCTGAAATTTCCAAATTTCTTGGAAATTAAATACCATTAAGTGTTCCAGAGTAAATTCCTTTTAGACCTATCACCTTTAGATTTTAGACAGACCTGAATATACAGGATAACATTCTGGTTTCCTTACAAATAGTAGGAGATAGGCCCATGACTCCAAAATGGCCAGGATCTCACCTGTACTACACACAATCCTGTTCAAACTGCAAGACTTCTGTGCTTGAATATTTTTAGTCTCTTGAAAATAGATTTCAGTAGTAGCACATAAAAAATTGAAATTAGTCTACCGTTTTAGTTCTCTCTGTAGAAGAAAATCACTTAAAGAATAAGAAAAGCATGACTTTTCACTTTTTTATACATGACGTTATATCAATTGGAATCATAAAAATAGCTTTTCTCATATTTGCAGATGTGTTATGAGCATGTGCTTTTTATGGGGTTCTATAGCAGGTATGGATTTTTTGTGGCTAAATGTTTCTGAGGGGACCTGCTCCTGAAGTTTTAATATATTACCAAACATAATCTTCCTCGTGAAAATGTCTTCAAGCTCCAGATGTCATGTGCGCCTATTGGCAAGCGCTTCTTTTGTTATGCCCACCAACTGTAACAGGCTTATTTGTGGATTAGCTGTGTCTCAGCTGTAAAATTAATTCAGGAGCACAGCCTGCTGTTCCAAACAAAATCGCAACAGAAGGAAATGTTGTTTCCATGAGTTTGTCTATTAAAGATTTGTATAATTGGTTAATGCTGTTTTGTCTTTTTGTTTTTTGGAGACAATTAATCAATACTTTGTCATGTGTAACTTTTATTTTCTACTTTCAGTACATTGCGATATACAAACGGCAAAGTCAGATGATCGTGTCCTCTAGTGCTCAAGGAACCAGAGAGCCCTAATTAACTGATCTTATTGTGGTAGCAGTTTTAGCAATTAATTTTGAGCTACAGACCCATGAACCAAAGCCTTCAGTTTTCAGCTTTCTGGATTTTTAAAAATTTAAATCAGTTTTTGCAGAATAAATGTATATTTTTCACTCTTTTCCCACTCTCAGTGAAATAGAAGACAAATGGCTCAATGCCTAACGCGCGGCGGTTGTGCCCAGGTGCTGCGGGCTCGGTTCCTTCCTCAGCCTTTCTGCCTGACTGTAACGAGACCCCACAAGATGTGGGTAGATAGTTGAGACTTCCTTTATGGATGGCTTCTTAATGCACAAGAGATGACTTTTTGGACACAGCGAGTCTGCCCCCAGTTTGTCAGGTATTGCTCTTACCTGGAAAAGGGCAGTTCTCTGCCGAAGGCGGTGAGGGGCCTTTCAGCTGTTACTCACTGGGGAAGTACCCTGAGCCAATTTCAGTGCAAAATCCAAGAGACGAGGTTAAAGCACTATCAGCTAACACACTGAGCAATTTGGTGCTCTGTGGACACCACCAGGCTGAAGCAACCTGTTGTAGCCGCAGTGTTGGTGGCCTGTTCTGTCTGGAAGGAGATGCTGCCAGTCAGCCGGTGTGCACGCAGAGGTTCACCTTCAGCTGGGTGAGATCGGGCTTCTCAGCTGCACAGCACAAGGTGGTGGCAGGCAGCTCATGCTTTCCTCCGGCTGAAGCGGTGGAAAGGCACACTTCTAAAATAAACAGGGCTGACTTCTGTCTCTGTTGTCAGAGCCACTTTAGTGCAGAGTAATAGCAGCTGAAGTCTTTAGATGGCTGTCGTGGTTTCAGTTGGGATAGAGTTAACTTTTTTATTGCAGTCGGTACGGTGCTATGTTTTGGATTGGGGATGAGAAATACTTTTGATTTTGCACTGGTGTTTTTGGTTGTTGCCAGGCAGCCAAGGCCTTTTCTGCTCCTCGCACCACCCCGCCAGCGAGTAGGCTGGGGGTGCACAAAAAGCTGGGAGGGGACACAGCCAGGACAGCTGACCCCAACTGGCCAAAGGGATATTCCACACCATGTGACGTCATGCTCAGTATACAAAGCTGGGGGAAGAAGGAAGGGGGCGACAATCAGAATTATGGCGTTTGTCTTCCCAAGTAACCATTACGTGTGATGGAGCCCTGCTTTCCTGGAGATGGCCGAACACCTGCCTGCCCACGGGAAGCACTGGATGAATTCCTTGTTTTGCTTTGCTTGTGCAAACAGCTTTTGCTTTACCCATTAAGCCGTCCTTATCTCAGTCCATGAGTTTTCTCACTTTTACTCTTCCGATTCTCTCCCCAACCCAACCCAGGGGAGTAAGCAAGCGGCTGCGTGGTTCTAATTGCTGGCTGGGTTAAACCACGACAGCGGCTAAAGAGTACCTCTGGGTCGACTGCTTCCTTCCTTTCCCTTTTGCCAGTGGTCAAATGAATTTCTCATACAAGTTTCTAGGAAAATAGAAGAAAAGTGTTTTGCAAAGGAAAGTAGATACACTATGAAGGCTCTTCCTTTCTATTTGTTATGATAGGGATCATTTTTACATACACAAGCCAAATTTATTATACTTGGTTTTAGATGTACTTCCCCAGTTATCAGGTAAGTTTTCCTTTGCCCAGTTAACAAGTGATCTATTTTTTCCTATGATTCTTCCTCCATTTGCCATATAGACTGTACTAGGACAGAGGCCCTGTACCAGCACACTCCTGGAGTGAATGTCACCATCTAATTACTGCCCTGTTGTGATGTGACAAGGTCCTTCCTAGCATATTGGGTCTTTGGCTTAAGCTGAAAACCCAATTTTATTTTTGGAAAAGCTGCTCACACTTTTAACCGATCCAGCCTGACATCTGTTACGGCTGCATAACCTTGAATGGTAATCTTAGCTCCACCAGGAATAATCTACATTGCTTTTTCCTGTTGTTCTATGAAAAGGAAAAGCCAATGCATAACTATTTTATGCCTTCTTTCACTGAGTTGCTACAAATAATCACTGAAAAGTGAGTAGGTGAACTTCTAGACTGCCTTCCAGAACCAGCTCACATAAAGTATGGAATTGTAGAAGGAAAGGCAGGAGAGAAGGCATATAGACGGTATGTTTAGGGGGCATATCCATGTGGTGGAGCTGAGGAGGTGGAGCATAATTATACAGAGAGACAGGGGACACTCAAAGCTCCTTGCATGAGGAATAAGTTGAGGGATGACACAGAAGATTGGAGGAAGTGGGAGATAAGGGACTTCCAGTAGGATGCAAAGGGGTGGAATTAGCCGCAGTGCTTAGTTTATTACAAATGCAACAAAAAGTGCACGGCTGTTCAGGTGATAATTTAATGGAAGGTAGCCACTTAATGAAAAAATTTTCATGGTGTAGCCAAAGTATGAGCTAAAATTCCTCCCTGTCCTTGGTATTTCCCTCTTAGATGGCACATTTTTCAGTCTCCTCATGTTCAGCAAAGGTGCATTTACCACTGTGAATCAACAAAGTGAAGACATAATCTGATACTCAAGTGAGCCCAAATCCCTTGGGCTGCAGCAATTATATAATGTTCATTGGCAGCAGGGCTCAAGGTAATTTAACAACAGCACAGGGTACTCTGAGGTGAGTTATTAGAACCAGCCATCTTTTCATGTGCTCATTAATTACAAGTAACAATCATTTTTGGCAATTATACATGTAACCCAAGAGACTGACTGGGTCTCAGATGCACAGAAGGAAGATCAAAAGTCCTAAAGCTTTCACATACAGGCACTTACATACACTTTATGTGAAATAAACCAGTTAAACCTGAATTACACTTCCTCAAGTCCTGGCTCAAATCTTTAAACCACCTTGGACAAATAAACTTTACTTTATCTGACTAGCATTGACAACATGGGAAATTCTTGCCTACGGTAATGGCTCGAATTTCTCTTCTCTGTATGAGGATTCTGGTGACATGGTTACATCTGCCAGGAGTGGGGGGAAATATCACTTCTTTCTACAGTGCTCAAACTGGGTGGAGTTGGCTAAATCCTAGACTTATATCAGCTAGCCAGCAAAATAATGCCATTATCCGCTGTGCTTATAGCAGGGCCTAGCTGTTTGTAGACCTTGGAGAGGTAGAAGAGCTAAATGGGTGAAAAATCTTTTTTTCTAAAAATATTGCATCTCCCCAACACAACTATGCTGGTACAGCTACACCAGAAGCATCTCTGTAACATGGATGTAAAAATGGCTCAAAGCAGATAAATCTAATTACATTGAACAATGCCATGTGCACATCAGAATTTCATTTAACCCCTCAGTTAGCTTTAACTATGTGTAGATGGAAAGAAAAAAATTTTGTAGTCTTCTACAATTGCTAGATAAAGCCCTGAATTACACTAACAGGGAGTTTCTCTTCCAAAAAAGAATAAAGCTTTTGTCTGCCAGTTGGTCATGAATATTTCTTGAAATGATGATCGTCTTTTTAAATAGCTCCACACTGATGGACTCTGTAAATTCACCGTGCGATATTTCTGAGATACTTTCTATAAATTGCTGAGATTGAAGTGTCCAGGGTATAATAATTTTGCTGCCCACATTAAATTGCCAAAGAGTGACAAATAAAAACGTTAAACTGCGCAACAATTCCACTATCTTTCAATGGAAAATTATGTAATTCATCTCTGATTCCTGTTTAGCTTCTGATAACTGCTGTTAGGAGGATAATTTAATCCCAAGAATTTTTCAATAAGATTATGAATGTTGTATCAAAGAGAAGCTGTGTTTTAAGAAAATAATTTAAGACAGTTAACTTTGCTGATTTCATACCACGTCACTGCGAGTCATTCAGGTTAGGACAATGGCTCTGTACTGTTTCATTGAAAGGTTGGGAGAAAAAAACATTTCACTGTATCTCAAAGACTTATTTTTCTTCTCTGTAGTTTCTGCTTTCAGACTTTCTGTTCCTTTGTCCCCTTTACAAACAGCATAAGAGACATTTTTATGTAATGGAACCTTATTTCTGTAACTTCCAGTTACAACCCTGAAATACTTTGGTGGTTCAACTAAGACAATTTCATGAAGAACTGGTCATGGGCTATTCCTGGCCAGTCTGTTTTCTGGCATACACTACAAAAATCATAATAAGAGTTTTAAGATCAACTCCTGCTTCCCCTCTGATTTACACAAAGGACTGTTCCAGATGGTATGGAGATGCCTCCTTCCAGAAAGGCTGGGTCCCACGTCAAGAAGGCAAAATTCAGAATATACCTTCCAGATGTGCAGCAGGATCATACATTACTGTCATGCTGTTTTAGGAAATGCAGCGCCTACCTCACTTCCACCAGAGGAAATCCGTGGAAGTGAAGATGAGAGAAAACCTCATACTCCATTTTCAATCACTAGAAGCAACCTCTAACACTATGCGGGTAGTCTAGGAGAACTCTGTGTCTCACAATATTTGGAAATAGAAATTCTTTAAATGAAGAATTAGCTGCATGCATGAATAAGGTCTTTGCACCTCTCTGGTTTGAGGCAAATCTGTCAGTGATATCTACCAGTGATCTACTGTCAACAGTAAATTTGTGTTAATTTCTATTGTAAAAATAACGAAGTACAAGTTTTGAGTTTCTACATAAAATATGAATAGGCTAGAAGTTCACCTTCCCTCACTGCAACAGTATTTTCCCCTTCCCCTCCTTTATCATGTGTCAACAATATCCTGTCAACAATATAATTCTCATGGGAAAGGAGTGGTTGAACAAATTAAGAACTGGATAGAAATGCAAAGCTTTTAGGTTGCCGCCATGACTTCCATTAAAAAAATTTTAAGTAACTTTCATCGTATAAATTGTTCTGCAGCAAACTAACTTCATGGACCTTCTAGGTAGCTGTAAATCATCAGGTGTCACACTTTAGGTCTGAATTGTTTTATAAAAAAGTGTTTATGTGTTTAAATTATCAATTTAAAACTTGCACTGATTCAGAGATTCCATATAAACTAGTATAAGCTTCATTACCTTTATTAAGCATTCTTTTTAATTGCTTCGGTCATCAGTTGATACAAAATGTGTTCACTTGTAGAACATTATTCAATATAATATCTTAGAAATTAATTGCATAGGCATAATTATTTACGAGACTCTACCCATAGTTTAACATTTTTGACGCTCTTTCCTGCTACAGTAGTCCATGGATTACCAGGAGGAAGATTTAATCTGTCATAAGATTGTCCAGGATCAAAATAAGAACAGAGAAGCAAGCTCTCAATGTATGAATTTTTTACTGCGCTTAGTTCAGTTCACTTCTTTTGGTGCATGTGAGAAGCTCTGTTTTCTCTAGACAAAATTGAATTTTAGAAACATTTTTTACATTAAAGTTTTCTCTAAAAGTCTTTTTTTCTCCACATTTTCTGTGGACACCTGTTCCCTGCTTGATCTGTGTCAGACAGAGCCTTGACTGCCCTCCACTGTTCTTTGCTTTCCCATGCTACTCCCCACTTCTCTCCTGAAGAGCTTCTAGGAGCTCCGCCTAGGTTACCCCAGTCAAAACCAGCTGGGTTTATTGAGAATTCTTTCATTGATTAGTTGACTTAAAGTAACTGATTTTAATCATCATGGAATAGGGATTCACACATTTTCTTCTACTAAATGGCGAGTAGGGGATAATTTCCAGTAAAGAGCCCTGAACAAACAAGGGTGGGGATTTCTTCAGGGAATACATCAGCTACTGATCTATAAAGACAATATCAAGGAGTATGCAGGAGCTAAAGCTTTTCAACAGGAGGAAAACTTGAGGAATTTAATGACTGCAATATTGAATAGATCTAGCTGGAAAATAGCCATCTTGTACCACGGGGACTTCAAAGGGAAATGAATGAGGGTTGAATGTAAGAGGAAGAAGAAGCAGAAAAAAATAAAGGTTGTAACAATGGGCTGACCTTGTCTCTGTCTTCATCCTCTTCAATCTTGAATCTGGGTTCACACTGACCTACTGCTGTTGGGTGTGTGTTTTAGGCCATCACACTCACATCAAAACACCAACAAACAGAGGAAGAACCCTAGGGATCACTGAGCAAAAGAAGGCAGCAAGACGACAATCCTCCTCCAGTGACTTAAAACTCCAGAATTCCCTGCTATTATGCCCCTGGCAGTGCCAAATCCTCCTCCACTGCAGAACGATGGCACCATGTAATGATGTTTAATTCCTCTGATATGCATAATTTGAAAAGAGATTGAATTATTATTTCTACAAAAAAAATTGTTAGAGGTTTTTTTCCTGTGACTACTCACTAAAGTAGCATAATGGGCACCAAAGTTGCATAATATTGCTCTTGTGCTTTGCTGGGATGGCTGATATAATGAAATAATAATGCATGATGGATAATAATAGTAGATTTTCAGTATGAATTTTCAGACTATGTTCAAACATGCTAGAATTTATGAAATCTTTCAAAATTTTGTTAACTCACAGTGGCTGATTATTTAATGAGACTCAGCAGACAACTCAATGTAATGTATGAATTGCTTTTGCTATTAATCACTCGGCTCCAACAATTTTATAGAATTTTTTTTTTGTCAGAACATTGGAACACTGAATTAGCTGCAGCTGCAGTGAATAGAGATTGCAGTAGAGTAAGCATTTAGCTTTAAATGGAAATTCAAAAGACAGGTAGGTAGCACTTATGGTAGAAAAATGCATAATTTCAAAGAAATTATTTGGTGTGTTAGAATGACATCTAGTGACTAGTTCAGGTTCTAATGCTGAGTTATAAAAATAGAAACAAAAAAACTACTTTAATCTTCTGATTTTCTTTGCTGCCCCCTAATGAAAGACATAAATATAAAGAACTACAAACCATACCCAGAGACAACAAAACTTGAAAGAAAATCAAGTTAAATGAGGATTAAAGGCAAACAGTACATTAAGGGGAAAAAGCAATAAGATACTTCATGTTTCTGAGGCTCTGGAAATTCAGAACTAGGACTGCATCCCACTCATCAATATGAATTTATTGTTCAGGAAATAATCTATCATTTCTCTTTTAAATGGAATATACTCAAGGAAAAATTTTGTTACAAGTCCCTTAAAATAGGTTCCTGATCATGAATGGAAATTCACCTATGTTGTGAAATGGCAGTTTGAGAGAGGCCCAAAGCCTCCCTTTCGAATGGTAATCAGCCGTCCGCTTCTATTCAACACAATCATTCTACTGGCTCGCAGAGCACGGTGCAGCAGGGAAGGAGTTCACAAGGTATCTCACGCATGTTTAACATTAACAGGAGAAAGTTTATATTTGGTCAATGCTAACGAGATGAAAACATATTTTTTTTCCGTGTCTAATACTGGAGACAGAGCTGCAAGCTCTTGAGAATGGAAATTTGAGAGAGAAATGGGATGGTAGAGAGATAAAAAGTCATTTCTGTCTCTAAAAGTGGAGACAAAAGGTTATATTTAACCCAATTGAGGATTCAAATATTTTCATAAAGTATATAATGTCATACAAGGCTGAAAAATATTGAACTGTGCTTTTCTCACTGAAAACTTCAAGCACATTCATTACATTAAAGTTTTTTTCTGATCACGTTTCTTCCTCTGAAAACACACCAGACCAGTGTTCCTAAATAAGGAGAATGCTTCCTTTATAGGACAGGACACCTGCACAGAGCCAAAGACTATTCTCCTGACGCTCAGCTTCATTTCAAAAGAAAAGCTGACTCTCTAATTGCAGCGTGTAAAAGCAAACTGTGAGAATACAACCAACATGCAATCATTACACGTACATCTGCCTGAATTTGTAGAGAATGAAACAATAATGGTGAGGTACAAATGTCAGTCACGACACTCTAAAGATCACTGTTAAGTATTTTAGTGTTCATTAAAGCATGGGGAAAAGAATATGTGAGGGAGGTGGCATTTTCTGATACCTATGCATGGAGTACTTGCACCATAGTGAAAGTGTCTTAGGGATAAACTTATAAGGCATAGGAAAATATGCAGAAGTTACAACACTCTGAGGATTGGTTTTGTATTCCCCAGGCAGTGTTGTACTGTCCCTCAAACTTTAAAGCAATCAAGCATACAGCTACACCAGATTATTTCACAAATGCTAAGACTGAAATGCAAGTGACCTGATGGGGCTATGACAGTTTTAGATGTAGTACTTTGCCCTCAAATTGGTAATCTCTGTGGCATTTAGAGTTTACATGGGATCTTTCTTAGTAGGTAAAATATGTTTTCTGCTCTGAATCTCCCAAGGTTTTTGATAATGTATCATTACTCTTGCCCTACGATAATTCTCACTTAATCTCTTGTTATTTAACATGTAGAGATATTACCAATAACTAAAGTGGCACTAGTATTGGCACTCCTGTGCCCAGCCTTGTTGACCAAGACTACCATCACTGTCTTGTCTGCTCAGCACTTTCTAGTTAGATTTATCTAAGAACACTTAGTGAAACCTAGCTGTATAAAATCCTTGGAGAAGCATTCAGTTTCTGAATCCCATTTTGTTTCAAGACCCGAGCTACTTGGCACTGGAAAGGCTTGGATGCTTTGGGGCATCCTCAGGAAAACTCAGTTAAGTATCTAGTGACCTTCATGGTGCAAACTTTGTTATCTAGGGACTTCATGTGCTTCTAGGGTTAGGCTACACGAGTGGAGATTCTAAACAAGGGTTTACACCCTGATATGGCTACTAGGACCATTTGATATTAAGTTCCCTTGGCAGATCTAACCCTCACTCTATCTATGCCTCAGATCCCCATCTGCAGGGCAGAGGGAGTTGTAAAATGCAGGGATAATGAGGATAAATATATTCAATATCATTATACACTTGCATACAGCAAGGCTGGAGAGCCAATATGTGCTTCAGACAAAAGGCATTCTGCATAGTCAGTGCACACAAAACTTTTTTTCACCCTTATTCATTTCCTAAGTGACAGCAATGAACACTGTAATGTATGAGAGACAAAGAATTTACAAATGAATAGGCAGGAACAGAGAAAATGAGATGTGAACTGGAAGCCTGGAAGGAATATATTGGGATTGTCTGTATTTTAATGTTTGGTTTGATTCACTTTGTGTGGGCATTGCTTACAAGAGAACCAGTCACAGAAAAGGTCAGAAAATGTCAGTGTCAGATAGCATGGGTGTGATCTGACAGGCTTTCAGAGAAAAAATAGTGTTCTGTGTTAAGGGTGAGGGCAGGAAAACCCTTAAATTTTCAGTAAAAACATCCTGGGATAGGTTTCTGTTCTGCAGACCTAAAACTGAACTTTGTTGAAGCAGGTATGGAAACTGTTTCCCACAGCATATTAAAACCTGATGACACAGATACTGACAGGGAATCAAGAGTTTTCTTAATGCTCTTTTTAATGCTTACTACACACTGATTACCAAATATTTTTTTTCTATAGAAGCCCAATTTGTCTACCTAAATTCTAAAATGTGTGTTCAGCTGCATATTTGCATGCACTGGCTGGCTTCTGTAGGGGTTTCATTTGGATAACAAACCACAAAGAAACGATATAGAGTAAGACTTTGAAAACATAGAGGCAAAATGACACCAAGCTGAAACTGAGGATGCCGCTTTGCTCATTTACCTAGTTGCAGGAAAGGCTGGCCCTTCGGCTCACCGCAGTGCTCAGCATTGCACTGATAACCAACCCGACATTGTATCACACTCCATTTTACAGTACAAAATGTTTTCAATAAAAGTTAAATTTGGAAATATATATATGATCATGTGTATATATACAATCAGTATAAAGTCTTTTGTGGAATTAGTCTCTGGCCAATCACCATCTATGGTAATTGCAGTGACAAAAAATGCCCTATGTTGTTACTGTTTCTGGAACAATGCCATGAGGTTTTCTGGTTGCTTATCTAACCCTTTTCTGAAGTATAAACAAGAGCACATGAAGCAGCTCTCATAAACATGCAAACCTTACTTCCAAGCCACCTGACACTTCCAGATTTCTTAACTTACTCCCAAAAAGCGAGCCTCATCACACTGGCTCATGGAAGTTGGACCCGATGATCCTTATGGGTCCCTTCCAAGTTGAGGGATTCTATGATTCTATGGTGATAAACCATGGGTTTTTTTACCCAATTTGAATCATGTGATGAGGTCATCAGAACGTGATGAGGGAACACCTGTGACACAGGTGACACTAGGGAGTGTGCCAAGACCCCTTTGAGTGCAAATCTTTCCTACAATATGTTGGCTGCACCTATCGCCCACCTACTAACAGAGCAAAGAGCTCTTTCCTCTCGAAGGCAGGGCTGTTCAGGGACATCACCGCTCTGCCGCATTCTGCTCCGTGTGAGCAGCAGAGGGGCTGCAGCCCCGCACCGTGCTGCAGCGCAACGCCTGAAGGTGCACACATGGGGCTGGGGGTGAAAAAATGTAAGAACATAGGCAGAGCAGCGGATCTCTCTTCAAGGTGGTGAAGCCTGACAAGTCTTTGGCAGCCAGAGAGAACTGACTGTATTTCAGTCATGATCCCTTCTTCAGGAAACTATGCAATTAATACATGTTTAAAAAAAAGATTCTGATACTTACGTAACTTTAGAATCATTAAGGAAAATAGCCCATGAGACACTGTCCTCTGAGTCACGTTTCCACATGTAAGTAGTTACTTCTCATGGGCTATTTTCCTTAATGATTCTAAATTTGCCAGCTTTGGGTTTTATGTTTATTTGTTTCTTTGTTTTCCTCGGACAGACCCAAATCACCGAGTTACTGAGATCTGCAGAAAACAGAATATATCCAGAAGGTTCACGTTAATAAATACTAAGCTGACAGTGTAGTGCTGGCGTGACGGGTGGGGCTTTGCTCTCTGCAGTGCCCCGCTGGAATCAGCTAGACTCTGTGTGGGCGTATAAAGCTCAAATTAGGGGCTTTGACTGCCACAAAGAGCAAGTGAGTGAGTGGGTTTGTCTGAGTTACCTCCAGATAGTATTTATTTGGTGAGTATTTATTTCCTTTATCCAGAATCTGGATTAGGTAAACCTAATATCCAAAAACTTTTCTGGCAGTTTAGGTCAAGCACTCTTTTATTGTATATTTTGATCTTCTTGCACTGCTTGGTAAGTTTTTTTTAAAGCTGAAAGGAAATTAATGGCCTGAACCATTTTTATTCACTGACCGTGGACAATGCTTATTGCAAGAACATTACACTAAAGTAAAAGATTGCTAATATCCTGGGCTTATCATATATATTAAAGACATTTACATATTTTTCATCTTTTTAAAAGGAGAACAAGATCATTTCCATACCGCCACAGTACTGCCAAGCTATTCTGCTTGACAGGCAGGCAAGCTGCCTAGCTGCAGTTGTCTTAAATCATGACTTCCCATTTTCTTAACTCAGGTGGGAGCCATTTGAAAACTTTCACAGAAGTTAGCAATAGCAAAGCCTGTAATAAGCATCACATGCTAAGCTGTACAGGGTGTTCAGCATCTTGAACAGTTTGAAGCAATTAATGTGTGACTTTCTAGTTTCCATGTCGAGTAAAAATACCAAGATTGAATCTTCTTAGAAAACATCTGTCTTTATGAACTTCAGCCAGCATATATGCAGATTTGTCAATTAACTATAGGTATACTCTAATCAGACCCTACACAGAACAGCTCCCTGAGATTCCTCTTGTTTTCAGCTCTTGAGCCATGCCAAAGTGCAGTTTTAGACAGATTTTCTATAATTCAGGGTTCCTCAGTGTGTTTATACCCGAGTGCATAACAAATGCACAGAGGAAGTTTAGTTTCTGTCCTCTTTTTTCTCCTTCAATCTGCCCAGCTATAATGCTGTGGCATTTCTTAACTGAAATACAGATGGAGAACACGTCACTCTCCATGAATAGCGTTCATATCTCCATATCTCCATATCCATATCGTATATTTTTAAGTCCGACTGGTTTTATTGAAAAATAGTAGGGTCCAAAGTGACTGGAAAGTGAACATGTTTTTTTCCAGTGTAATGACTAAGAGCAATCCTTGTGCAAGATTGCAGCATTTAGATGTAATCAAGATCAGTGAGCCAACCACTTGAAGACAATCATGGAAGCTGGCGGGCTTCCCTTTAACCTCATAATGGAATTAGCTCTTGTACTGCCTTTGACTGGTGATGGGCACCAAATGAGAAAACTTCAGCTGAGAAGTACTCTATCATCTCTTGTGTACTATGGATGTAACGGAGATAAAGCTAGATCCCTCTGCTTTGGTAAGTGGGATGAACTGTTTTGAATGTGATGTTTTTGCTTTCCCTGGCAAAGAGGAATATGCAATTACTAAAACAAGCAACACCTTGCACAACTGTCTGTTTTTAATAGTTGTGCAATTCCTATTTAAACCAAGTAACACTATTACTGCTGTCTCATACCTACCTTGCCGTGTTATGGAGAATTAGAAGACATTTCCCTGCAGAGCATAAGCAGGAGCACAGCTGCTGCTCACTCTCTGCCCTAATGGAGAGGGAATGAAGGGAAGATGCATTCTTCTTTCATTTGAAATCGGGAGTAATTCCACAGAAATTAATGGCGCTCCCCGGCACAAGATGAATGTGAAAGAAGAGCCTGGCCCAGAGGTTATAAATTAAGTGCAAGTGAAATTCAGAGAGAGAGATTTGTGCAGTAAGAAGCTATATAAAAATAAAATGTATTCTACTCGACTGGCTGAGAACAAAAATGAATCAAAATATTAATGAACACTGCAGACTAAGAAATAACTTCTGCTTCAGTGCCTCTTTCTGTCGCTCCTTCTTCTGCTCGTTTCACACTGGTTGAGGTTATTGACAAAGCTAACTGATATGATCTTCTTCATGCAAGTGATTAAGAAAACCCCTTCCGACATAAATTATAATACCCCTGAACCTGGAAGGAAAGAATGTACTAAATACTTATTTAAAATAAACTCTGAATTACGAATCTAACTCATTAAAAAGAAACCACAACATTCTAATTAAATGTGTGGGTCTTTTTGTTTTGGCAAATTCCTACGGTAATTTCAGGTGATGCTGTAATTGTATTGTTGTGGTGTATGCCAGATACTGTACTCCACTAATAACCAGCACTCATCTCAGCCTGATGGGAATAAGGAGGCATAAAAGACTGTGAATCAGTGCTTCTAAAAATAGCCCCAGCCACCCCCTTCCTCCTCAACAAAAATATAAAAAGTTGAAAAGGACGAGGCTGATGAGAACAAAAAAGTAGCTGAATGGAGAAAAGGGGCATTTGCAAAAAAACCACTTTTTCTACAAAGTGATTCTTTCTTGCCTGCCCTGAAATAAGTGTCCTGTGCTGATTTAATTGCTGAAGCGGTGCTGAGATGGTAAGAGAAATCGTATAAACCTAGAAAGATACAGAAAATCAGACAGCTTCTTTAGCTGGAACTGATTTTTACCGAAAACTTTCTCTGCAGTGAACTGCTGCTATCTTCTAACAGAAAAAAACTGAGGAATGGCTCATGTTTCAATCGCATATTTGTAGTTGAAGTTCATCTTTTGTCCCTGTACACTACTATTGTGGGTTGATTCCCATAGGATATACTGCTCCTCTGAAATGAGCTGACTGACTGTTCATGGGAATGGTACACTCAAGAGACACTGAAGTTTTAAGTTCCCTATAAACAGATGTGCATATATAATTACCTTTAAGAGCTTTCACTGTGTCACCGTCTTAAAATACGTGATCTACCCTTTGCAAGACAAAAAACTTTAATTATTTCCTGTTTTATTTAAAGCCTACGGTTGATTAGTCTTTCACGTGAACTGATTTTCTTCTTCATAACACATGAGCATATGCTTCTTCATAGAGCAATCAACTTGTGCAATACTTCCACTTCGCTGTGTCTGTGGCCTAATTGCTCACTGGTTACAGACCGAAGCGAAGCGCGCTATTGCGCAAGCAGGGTAGCAGAACCTGGTTGCCTTTCCAAAGTCAGCTGAAAGGGACTTTGCTGCAGAGGTTAAATATATCCACTTCACTCAGCGGAGGTGGGGGGGTTATTACTTCTCTGTAGTTCCTCTTGCTGATTTACACTCGGAAATGAGAAAAAGTAGGAATATATCTTTTTACAGTACCTAATTTTATGCTTGTTTCAGCAGTTTTGAAAAAACACTCAAGCAAGCATATTAAACAGAAGCTAATTTTCCTAATATCCCAGTTGTGTAACCAATGCGGCATCTTTATTATGTGCAATAACTTTGTAAAAATGTTTTGAAGTCCTAGCTGACAAGGTCCTTTATGAGTAATGTTTAATCTTCTTAGCAGGCAGAATGATTTTCTGTTCTGCCTGAATTTACAGAAAGGGTAACCGAATTAAACACACGTGATCGAGGAATGGTATTGCTGGTCTTCTCAGAGTTCTCACGGATGGTTAGAGAAAAGTTATCCGATCCCTTTCATTTTTGGGAATGCTAGTGTTATATTTTCATTACAGAATTAACCTGGATAATTGGCTTGACTGAGTGAGAAACAGGTTTACGACCTCAGTGATCTTCTGAACTATTCACAAATTTACCCACCCTGTTGTTTGAGGCAATATTGGGGTGCCACAACCTGGAGGAGTGTATTGTATTGTTTTGGAGGACTGTTGGCTCTGCACAAACTCTCCACCTTCAGAACAAGCACCACTCAAAACTATAAATCTGGGGAACCCTGGTAGTCTAAATCAGGAGCTTTTCAGTGCCCAGTAGCCAAGTTATGGTCAATGCATGAGCAACGTCCCAAATTAACTTCCTAGACAAGAAAGATACTAATACATTTGGCGCTATGCCTTAAAATCGCAGAAGGATTTTCTTAATTACTGGAATTGTTCTGTGCCACTGAAACATTAATTGCATCTTCCATTTTCATATAATAACCAGTGTTTGTGCTCTTCGTTAACTTGGCCATCAAAGTTTATGTGCCAATTTACAGTCTTCTCTACTATACCCATTTGGTTATACTTTTCAGAAGTGCTGGGGCTTAGGTTAAGCATTGCGCCCTAACTACCTGTCATTAACTTCATTTAACAACAAAAGTCCACAGAAAGTGCTGCTAGTTCCAATGCCACGCTTCAAATATTTTCCTGGAATTCACCTGCCAATGACCATATCCACAGCTTTTCACCATCCTTTTCGCATTTGACCATACAGTTTATCCGCTTTTAAATCAACAGATTACCTGTGTCCTCTTTGCAGCTGAAATAAACTCATCCTTGTCAAACCCAAGCACACAGCAACTTTTCCAGAAAAAATGGTCTCATCTTTCAGAGAAATATAACAAATATGTGAAAAGTAGGGGATTAATTTGTAATACTGCTGATTTTACATTTAAATAACTCAGATGCAACATGGAATAATCAAATCCAGAAATAAATTAACAGATAACAAAATTATTTGTATTTTAAGAATTTCCTTCAATTTAGTTGGGGGTGGGGGGGAGCACAACCATTTATTTGAAAAATGTACATAAGCATTGAGAATGATCTACTTCATCAGCAGACAGCACTTTTAAAATTGAAAAAAAAGAAGAATGAACTTATGCTTGGTCTATTTTTTGAATATTTGTGTATACTTTTTAGTTCTGCTCTGATTTTTCTATCTATAAAATAGGAATAATATTCCTTTGTCTGGTTTTCAGACGTTGACAATTGTATTTTATTCATGACATGACTTTGCTGAAAAAAAATTGGGAGATTTTCCTCCCTCTGAATGGTGCAGAAAGAATTTTTTAAAAAAATCAAACGATAGACATGAGAAAACACAGTAGAGTATTTTATCTTATTTTTTAAAGAGAAAAGGGAAGTCTAGAATATCTGGGATCTGATGAACTTTCTTTTTACATTTGAAGGCAGCAGTAAGGTCCTTCCTATTAAACAAAAAAATTCTTCAATGCAAATTCTGTTTCTTCATTGCTTATGAAAATGACTATTGCAATGAGATTTCAATTTCTGTTTGATAATAATGTAATTAATACGATAAGCCTGAGAAATCTGTCTTTTACCTCCTTAACACTATGAAGTAGAAAAAAACAGACTTGAAGATTTGGGGCTAATCTAGTGAATTTAACCACTTGCTTAGTGTATGCAGTATCTCCAGCTACTTACTTGATCTTTACTAGAAACAAATATACATGTGGGTGGATGCATAAGCATATTTTAATGCATTGGTATATAAATGACAAAGAGACTAAATGTTCCAAAAGTCTCATAAGAATCCATGGAGCTAGGATTAGCAACATGATTCTAATAAATATTGATAAGAGAGAATTTTTTGGTCAGCTTACAAGGCAACCTACATCATTCCTTTGTAATTCAATTCAAACAGCCTCCTCTCCTACTGTCTTAATATATTAGAATATTTCAAAGGACTCTAGTCTTCCAAAGTGTGTATCTGAGATTTTTAAAGAAAAAGTCAGGCATATGTCTTATTAATATTTTTTTTAATCCTGCAAGTTTTAATGATGACGTACCCATCCAAATTTTCAGGTCCGTTGTCTGTCATTGGAGTTTATAGTTAATTTTTAGGCTGGCTTATTACTAAGAACATCACCTTTCTGGTTCATTTTAAAAAGCTGGCAATTCTGTTCTTGCCAATGTAATTAAAATGAGTTACCTAGGCTACAAGGGTTCATTAATATGTGAAACCTAGATGACATTTTGTGTTGGGTCATTAACAACTGGTGCTTGCTGCAAATAACTCCCATAAAGTGCTTTTAGAGTGTCTTTTATGCTTTAGTCACCTTGTAGTCCATTAAAGAGCGTCTTGAGGTTATGAAGTGTGACCTGTGACCATGAATTCAATGTTCTTTCACAGGATGTCTGCAACGTGAAATTGAAATGCAACAAAATACATGTGGCAAATAAAACACACTTTTAGAAATGGTACTGCAGTATGCTAATGGTAGGTGAGAAAGGCCAACCGAAAGCAGTCGATAGAGATGATGGGATCAGAAGATAAGGCCATGAAAGAAAACCCTCATTCTATTGATAGGACTGCCCTAGAAGGAACTTCAGTCAACATACAGCCGTTCTCAACTACTACACATACAATTCATTTTGGCTGATTTGAATTTTCTTTCATCCTTGCCTCAGTATTTCCAAAGGGTCTGATGTTCCCTGGCCATCTATTAGAAAAGTCTAAAAATGACAGATGTAAAAATCCTGAACTCTGAAGATGGGACTGTCTAGGCTTTACAGTGAGTAGAAAAACAGAGTGAGAAAAAAACCCCAAACATTTCCTGAAGGCTATTTATCTCATTTTAAGTTAGATACTTAAAGTATTCCAGAATTCTAAAGCCAGAAATGTGAAACTTCATTGCCTTGTTCATGGAAGAGGCAAATAACCTAGGTATGATTTACATTTATGCAAGGTGAGTGAAAATAATCTTTAATTTAAATACTTCTCTCTGTCTTTCCTTTTGACCTACATGACATAAGGTAACAGAGTCAGACTGCTCTCTCCTTCAGCTCTCTTGTCAGCTCTCCAGTAACCAAGAGATTTTTTTCTATATTTTCGCTGGTTATGTACTATTCAGCTAATATTTTAATGTAAGAACCCAGTCTAGTTCCATAGGTTGAAAAATGGATGTCATATTTATCCTGATGCTTTGCAGAAACACGCTGTATTTATCTCTGCTGGGAACTACAGCAGTATATGCACAATGATTCTATTTAAGAATCCACCCTCCTTTTGCCATACCGTATCTTTTTTTTTTCCCTTTTTCTTCTTATTACATGTTCTTTCTCTATCACAGGTCTCTTTCTTTCTCACCGGGAAGCATTCTGTAATAAAGATGATCAATCTTGCCCCTTCCCTCTTCTTATTTTTAAAGGCTATTCCCTTCTATTCAGACACCATGACATTTTATTGTTTTATGAACCGAGGCAACAGCAAATAGTGACCCTTGCTAAAGGATAGACTTCTGTTTGTCTTCTATAATCTGTTGTATAGGCTGATGGATCTTTGGCTAACTGGAACTGTGGCACTTTACAGCAGCTAAGAGAGTGTCGAGTCTGATTTCTGGTTTCCTGTCAGAAAAGCTAATGCCGTATGTCTAAGAAATGTCCCAAAATACAATGTTTGCAGAAAATCATTCAACACTTACTATATAATTTAGGAAATGACAGCTAAACATCATCCAATAAAACATTTAGAAATATAAGTTAATACCATGGCTTTCCATCTGAAGATCTCCATGTGCATTATAGCAATGCCATGATGTCCACTTTGCAGGCCAGAAGCGAGCAGCCTGCAAAAGGAGCCTATGAAGGCTGAACTACCCACCAAAGGATTAACTAATTACCCTACAATTAGTGTCTGAGAAACAGATCTAGAGCTTTGTTGGATTATGAAGATGTGACAGCTGTAACTCAGAGTTTGATGTGCACTTTCACAGCACTTCATGCTTGCTCATGATAAATGCAAGTCCAGATTTCAGTTTTTTCCAGAAAAAAACACCCACTGTTGCGTAATGGTTGGAATTTATTGTAATAAAATAACATAATTGTAATCAAATAACAGGTTTGCAGTGAAATCATTAAAGGGAAATCCTTAAGCTCTTACTAGTTCTGCAATTTTTTGTGAACAAGAATTCTGGAATAACTTTTAAAAGTGCTAACCTTGCTGAGTTCACTGCCACAGATAAGACTGCATTCCTGGAAGGAACAAATTGATTGAGTAGTAGGATTTAAAAAGAAAAAAAATACCTGAGATCTGTGTTTTTGTTTCTTCCCCTTTCACATGTGCCTTCTTAATGACTGGAATGTAATCTTATCAGAGAAGAAAAAAACCTAATCTGAGAGACTGTGATTTTTATAGACATTTCAGCCACCATTGGAGACCTGAAGTCTGTCCATTATAAGGGCAATGGACTAAATGAACACTCACTGTGACCTAACTGGTCTTGCAGCAACAAAGATTGTTTCCAGGAAAAAGACAAATTAGAAATGCAAAGCATTTGCAGGAGAAAATCTGCTGTCTTGCTAGTTCCTACCATTGAAATGTCTGAAGCTATCTGTCCTTTTCTTGCCTGGACAGGCCATCTGGAACCGAATAAATGGGACTTGAATCACCAGCAAGGCTGATATGCTCAATTTGTATCCTGATAAGAAAATCTGAATGCGTTACTAGCGAAACTCGAGAGCTGACAGTTCCAAAACTGATAAAAAAGCCTTTATTACTGCTTTATTTCAGTGACAAACATCTCTACTTTTCATTTGCCCATTAGTGCAGTGTAGGGCTGATTTTATAGATATCTGTATCAGTATATAGCAGTTTTTATAGCAAGAGATACTTGAATAAAGGTTTGTAAGCATGATCATGACTAACGAACAAGCAGGAGGTGGGGAGAAGGGGTAAAGGGGAGGAAGGTGCTAATATGCCAGTGGCCCTTTCCTGTCTGTGGTGAGAGATGATCCATTTGTTTGTGATGCTGGTAGGGCATACCACCTTACAGCACGCTAGTCTAACCATAGACCCTAAGCACAAACAAAATCATACTATCAAACAAGTCAGTAGATCCTCCTGAAGTCAAGTGTAGGCATTTAAAAGCTACTTATCTATATTGTGTAGATTTTCTGTATTCTGTATTCAGAATACAGAATACATTTCTGTATTCACATATGGAAAGTTCCTATGTTATTTTATGAAAGTTTGGAAAACTAACCACAATTATGTATGAAAAGTTATTGCACTTCCTCAGCCTAAGCCAAAAGATGATTGTAAGCTCAGCAGCTTAGCTGAGTAAGGGTGGAACAGAATGGATGCCTAGATGCTATGGGTACTTCCATCCTATTTTTGTGTGTGACCTTCAGCAAGGTGATGGGGCAGACCTCCAAGCCTACAGGAAAGAGGAGCCAGAGGGCAGTCAAACTGCTGTATGTGAATGAATAAAGCAGGCCCAAACATCTTTTTTTGCCCAGGAGACAAAAGGAGAGAATTGGAAGTGGAGAGGGACAAACTCTTCTGTGACAGGAACTTGGAAGGTTTTCCTCTTCTGATCCCCATTCTTCAGGAAAAGGAGATGCCACCTTCCTTTCTCTTCTGCCTCATCCTAACTTCAACATGCATACTCATGTATAGACTCGAAAGAAGGAGCAGTGTCTAGACACAAAGGTGACCCAAGAGCAAGGGGGAGATCATGAATCTGAGCTTTGGCACCCGAAGCGATTTCTGAACAATAAAATGCACTGACCTCGCTGTTTTTTCTCAGCTGCACAGAGCAGAGAGCAGGACCAGGCAAGAGCAGTCGTGTGCCTTAGCTTAGACTTCCCGTGCAGTCCTACTTAGCGCTTTGCATTTGCTGGGGCTAAGAATGCACAGGTATTCCATTACTGTAAGCCCTCCTAATGTCCAGCCAGTTGCAAAATCAGCTGTGTGGATTGTAAGTCTGAGCCTTAGATATAGCTCCTCTTTTTAAGCCGTTCTTTTATGAGCAACCTCATCGTTTGAAGTTATTACCTTTTATATTGTTTCATGTGTGTGCTGAACATAATGGTTCGATCTGAACTGTAACCTTTAATCTCCATTATATTCAGTAAAGCTACAATAATTATAGCTTTGGGTAACAGATCCTTAGTTGCTGATCCTTTCAAATAAAAGCACTTAAAAATGAACATGGAACTGATCTAATCAGAAGTCACAGCATGGCTTAGGGATTCCAAGACCATAAATAATGCTGGGTAATAAATTTGCAAGTTATTTAGCCCTGCTTCAAAATGTAAGACTTCATCCTTACTGTTCTGCTCCGGGGGCAGGTTGTCTGATAACTTCCACGGAAAGTTTGGCTCTCTGTATTCCATATCTGTGTGGCGCAACAGTGTGGCTCCTGCATGTTTGAAAGAACTTTGCTACTATACCAAAAGCAGTAAATAGTTCACAAATTCAGGCTCAGAGCTAGAATGTTATTTTACCATGTTCTGTTAACAGAGTGTTTATTTTCTTGTTTAATCTGCTGTGATTATTTATACTGCAAAATGTTTGAATGTCCATAATGGTTGGGATTCATTTAGCTCACTGTGCTGTCCCAGAGACGTGGACTATGTCGAGAAAGAGGGTGGATACATTTGCTTCTCCATGACACAGAAACTCCTCAGCTTGTGTGGTCAGCAGGTTGGGGGTTACTGGAACCAGAAATTCAGACAGAACCATCGAGTCCATCAGTAATTATTAAATGTATCTCCTCTGAGTTTGACTAATTTTTCTCAAACCATATTAACATTTGCCCCCTAAAAGTCCCTGTGGCAGTGAGCTGTAAAATTTAATTTTGCATTGAATGAAAATATACTTCTTTTTGTATGCTTTAAACTTGCAGCCTGGGCATGTAATTGGAGGATTCCCAGTTTCTGTGTTTGGAGGAAAAAAAAAAAAGGATAATCATTCACTAATTACCTTGTTCTAGCTGTTTGATTTGAAACTGAAGTGTCCTACCCATTTAGTTTCTTTTGTATGAAAGCCACCCACAGCTCTCCCCGTCTTTTTTCACTTTTCCTTGTACCCTTTTAAATTTTACTTTTTGGAGGTGCGATGATCAGAACTGCAACCATGAATTCATCCATTGAAAAAGAGAAGTTTTTTATACAACACTTAAAAAAACACTTTTCCTACTTAATTCCTGATCTGTCAGTGAAACCTGTGTGGACACAGACATCACAAAGTTGCTACAGGACTGCGACAGTATATTTTCTGGATATTTTCATCTCCACCTTTCTTGCAAATCCCCTATGCATCTAGGATAATGAGAACAGACCTGGAAATTCGATAGTTTAGTGTCACCTCTTAAAGCATTTGGGTCATTCAAACTCTTTCTAGACTTAGCTGAACATAAGGAGCCCTAAAATCTTCAGCTAAGGATTTTGAACTAAGCCACACCGAATACTGGAATAACTAAAATGAACATATGATTTTCAGGAAATTAAAGCTAGAAAGTATTTTCTGTTGTACCACAAATTTATAAACTACTAATTTTATTTTGTGTTACAGGACTATTTATTTTCAAATGCTTCTTTTGTTCACATATTTCTTTGCAAACTTCTGTATTTACTGAAACACCAATACAGGAAGAAGAAACAGGAAATGAAGAAAACAAATAAAGATCGTGGAAGAAAGTAAGGCAATTAAAAAACAATCAGTGAAAGCGCAAATATCAGAGCAAGTACACTGAAAAACACCTAAGTAACAAAACTAGGATGAAAAAAAAGGGAAAAAAAAATAATTAGAAACTTAACTAACAGAGCACATAGATGTTTGGTAACTGTCAGTATTGCTTTGTTGCTGTGTATAGTTTCTCCAATAAAGTTTTTCCTGTGACTTTTTGTTTGCTTTCCACATAAGTTAAGTTGCACTTTTTTTCCCTTGGAGAATTGAATTGGAAACTTTTATTTAGGCAATCAGCTGGAAACTATGGTGAGGGTACCCAGTGATATGAAAAGGACAGCTGCAGAAAACCTCATGACAAAGAGAGGAAGAAAGTGCTAACTCCAAAGTAAATCAAATGCCCGTGTTTTCCTAAGTACAATAGAAAAAAATGGCAGAACAAAAGGATGTTAGTCTTCCAAAATTGTACATGGTAACTTAATTAGGTAATCTCTGCTTTCCTGTGCTAAGTCCTATTCTCTATGATCACTCAAACTCCGAATTCTCTTCAGAGAGGTGTCTTAGCCATGGAAACTAGATGGTAAATAAGCTAGAGAGAACATTTACATTCATGTGTGGAAGGTATTATGAAGGAAAAAACCTTCTGTCCCTATCACAAAACTTATTTTCCAGATTGTCTGTATCTGATTGCATGTGTACTTGGTGCCATGTCACTAATCCTCAATTTAAATATAATTTCAAACCCATTCTTTGGTCTGTTTGGTTCTCTCCAAAAATGTTCTCAAATGCAGAACATGTTTCCCTTGTATCCTTTCATTTTCTCTTCTTCCCAGTTTATATTTAAATGCTTGCAATGTCATTCAACCAAAAGATCTTGGGGAAAAACTGTAGACGCTTGCCCAGAAAATGTTCAGATTAAAGAATTTCTCTAAGACACTGTTCTTTCTTTAGTTTTTTTTTTTTTTTAATCTTTATTCCTAAATAAATTTAACTATATTTAAGACCTGACTGTTGTTGGTTATATTTGAGAATGCAAAAAATAATTTCATAACCACAGCTCATAAGAATTTAATATTTCTTACTGCTTTTATCATGGGAACTCGGAAAAATTCATCTTACTGATCTTTCCAAGTTTTCCCTCATGAAAATCTCTCTGAGCAACAATACACAATTACAGCATCTAATCAGTTTTTGGCAGACTGATTTCCACAGCAGTTTTTGGTTGTTCTTATTAAGCATATGGAGCTCCGTGAACTTCATTTTTGTCATTGTGTTTCAGATCGAGATAAATTACCAGCTTTGAGAAGCAGATGAAAAGACTTATATTTTTGCAAGTTGTAGACAAGCGTGTGTGTGTGTGTATAAGTACCTATCACGGAAGCACCAGATTCTGAAAGTAGGACAGACATAAATTCTTGATGTAGGGTTTATTTTCATTTTTCATTTATACAGACTGTAGGACAATCCTAGGGTTCTCTTCTGTGACTGGAACTTTTAGGCACCGTTGCAACACCAGTAATAAATGATGGGAGTGGATAGCTATCCTCAGACTGCCTCAGAGTTGTGTAGGATACTTGTTGTTTTCTCACTGTAGGGAGCCTTGGAGACCCTCAGATAGTAGTACAGTCCTAGATCAGCTGTCAGGTTGCTGTAGGTTATGCCAAAGGCTATTTCAGCCTTTTTTAGCCTTATTTCTTGTGACTGATGGCCTGGACGCTGGAAAGGAGGTCTCATGGCACCACACAGCAGATCACCACTAATCTATAAGCAGTCAGACATACTTAGAAATGTACTGCAAGGAAAGTTACCACAGAACCAAGGAGTTTTAGCTAACTCTAACAAAGGTAAGCTAGAATTCAAAATCTATTTTAAATCTAGACCTACATATGATTAAAAAAACAAACAAACAAACAAACCTTCCAGTTTGGTATTCTTACTGTGTCTGGAACATTCACTGGAATTTGTAACTATTTGTAGGATTTCAAAGAGTGGGTGTTTGTTGTATCAGGTATAATATATATAGTATCCTTTCTTCCCAGAATGTCTCACTTCCCCTTGGAGTAACTGCAATACTGTTATAATCTTTAATCTTTTTGCCAAACATACTTTTACTATCAGTTCTTGAAACACTGAGAGGTTGGCACATGCTCGGTGGGGGCAGAATCTTTAGAATTTCACTTGTTCTAAGAAATCAGCTGCATTTTTTCACATGCTTACTATTTGGCAACATTTGGGAAGATGTTCATGCCCATGACTGAGCAAACAGATAGTGTAAAAGGCCATTATTTCTCTTTCAAAATACAGATAATTTAAATTATGACCAAATGATCTTGCTGTTTTTCTCTTGGGGAGCAAGAGAGGTGAAGAGTTTGGTGGATTTTTGCTTTCTGTTTTTTCTATATAGAGATTTTTTTCCTAGGTTTGGGAAAAGTTCAACGGAGGAAAGACACCAAATTTTTTATCCTAACAAATTAATAGTTACTTAAATTAGAAGAAAATAAACAGAGATTTTGTAGTGGGAAGTATAAGCAACAACAATTATGGTCAGCATCACCATCTCTACACAACTGTTGGTACATGACCCTCTGCGTAAATGAGATCGTATTCTTGAAAATACATTTATTAATTTTTAGCACTTCCTTTTTGCGTAGCATAACCAGACAAGTAGCAAGATGACATTTTAGGAAAACTTTAGACTCTTACTATTTAGGTTTGAAGTACACCAAAGAGTTCTTCTGAGGACAGTAGCATTGCTTCAGCTCTTAAGAAGGTTCAAACTCTTTGAACACCATCTCACAAACTAAATAAAGCTGGTGTTGAGAACTGAACAAAGCAGTGGAATTGCACCAACTCTAACCTTTGCTAAAGTTATCTGTGACTTGTGCAATTTCTAAATGAGACCGTGATAGAAAGCTTAATCAGAAAACATCTGTCTTCTAAGACGTAAGACTCTCCTCTTTCTGAAGTCAGTTTAACAAATTCTGATTGCTTTTTCCCTAATTGCAGTAGAAATAGTGGGACCAGATTGTTTCTATTTATATATGCAAAGGAATTGCATCTCTGAGGATAAGATTTTAGCCATGAAAAACAAAGCAAAGCAAAAGCCTCAAGCCTTCCACAAAATCTTCTATTAATTTATTTCACCACTGAAGCGATTACCAGCCAAACTGCATGATTTAGTATTGTACTCTGATTTTTAAGACTTGAATGACATCTTTAAAAGTGAGGTTAGGGAAGCAGTCCAAGAGCGTAAGCTTAGCCTGCAGTCTGCTCTTAGGATTTCTTAGTCACACTCCTTTTTCAGAAATATTTTAAGGAACAGCTATTACTCCAAATGTAGCAAATAGAGGTTTCAGGCTAATTCTGATGTCAGTAATTCAGGCCATATAAATTCTGATTTCTTTAAAAACAGTATTTGATGTTAGTTAGTGGTGATTATGTCTACTTTTGCATTTATTTTTCGCACGTATTTCACAGTGAAATAACTCCCTTGATACTCAAATAGTAAACCTAATGTTTTATCAATCTCTCTTCATACTGCACTTTTACAGCAATAAAAATATTTTTTACTGGCACATTATCCTTGCTACGTAGATTTCAAACAACCACGCATGCACTATTTTAAAGGAATCCGTACATGATCTAATGCAAGATACTGTCTTTTCCACATAAGATGCTTACAATGCAATGGCATAGCAAATAGTTATATCCATGACACGGAAAAATTTAGAAATTGCCTAATCTCAAGACTATAATCCTTATTAAATTCACGCTTTTTAAGGTACATGACAGCACTGGTTTAGACAATGAGTGTTTTCTCACAGTAATGATTGACTATTTGTGATTTTGGATATCTCATGTACCTCTGATAACACAGAGAATAATCACACAGCCTAGTTAACTGAGGCTCCTCATGCCAACAGTAGAGTCTGTAAAATGTAGATGAGGCACTTCTTTCTCTTGGTTAATTGTGTAAGAAAGCCTAAAGTTTTGTGACGGATTATCCCCTCTGTCTAATTGCATAGGTCTCTTTACTCTCTTTAACTAATATCAATAATGGACTGCACAAGAACATGTGTTCTGTGGCTCTGATCCATGGGGGAAAAGGCGAGAGGCATACTCAGCCACAGAGTTTGCTGATGTGTAATGATGATAAGGTTTTTTTTGATCATATGATACTCTGAAATGTCAGTCCCTTGCTCCTACTGGTGTTGGTATGAGACTCATCTGTAAATCCAAAGGTGACAATTAATTCTTTTATTTACTGTGTCTTCCTTCATTCGTCCCTTTCAGTACTGCAGAAGCTTGTTAGTGATAAAAACTACTAACTGCTCTGAACTGGCTCTGAGAAATTGACTGAACAGCAGTGCTTTATCATTGGAAAGATAAGATAGTTAAGACTTCCTTCTTATGATAGATTTCATCAAAGTATAGAAATGGCAAAAGTTCCAGAGCACCGAACTCCAACCCTGCAGAAGAAAGGGTCTGCAAACACTCTTGTTCTCTAGTGCAATGGATGCACACAGACAGACAGACAGACAGACATATGCCTGTTCCTGAAATCCTGCAATTGCCAAATTGCTGCCTAGTGTCGGTTTGATACTCACCTGAAATAAGGTATATAAGTATTGAAATCCTCTGAAATGGCGTTCTGAACTTCAGACACATTTTCCACGAAAAGTTTCACTTAAACTAGTATGTTCCAGTATTTTGGCTTCGATGAACTGGCCTTCTGCTGGCAGAAAATTCTTGACAAATTCTTAAATAGGAATATTTTAACTTCATTTGTTGAGTTTAAAACTTAGGCCCCCGTAACTACATGCTATATTTTCTTTTGTAAAATATTGATATGGCATATAATAGTTTATCATATATTCCTCTTGACTTTATTAAACTGGGTGTTACAACTTGGCTGAGGAGTTTTGCATCTTTTATAGTTCTTAGTAAAATGGATATAAAATGGCTATTAAATTATTTCAATGGAAGTAGCTTTCCAACATTTAACATTAAAATTTCAAAAGCAATGGTCCCCTCCGAAATATTTTTTTTCTGATTTTTGTTTTAACTGTTACTGAGAGCAATTACTTTATTTTGGGTTATCTGCAGTGTTAAAACAGTACGAGATCCTAGGGTGAGCCTCTTTATGGAAACTAACAGCTTTCCTCCCTCTTCTGTACGTTGCATGGGTTAGCTCTAGAACGGGCACTGCTTGTGATCTACAGGTTCAAGGTTAGCATTAGGAAAAGGTGCCTTTCATTCCATGGACGTAATCTTTCCTAAAGTAGTAATTGAGGCTTTTTATAAGAAATGGCATCTGGATCTACTTTGAACCAAAATAAGCACTATGGGCTGGAAAACTTAAATATGAGTGAAATATGAACCTAGTTGTTATCTGTTAACTTAATTGAAGACAAAAGAGTATGACTTTGCAAAATGTCACAGCCTGAAAAACATGGGAGAAATGCTGGAAGCAAAGAATGCAAGACCTTGCCTAACGTTTCTTTTTTCATTCCATCCGTGAAACAAAACAGATTCACAGCCCTTCTTGTTGGATATTACTCTTTTATGATAGCAGCTAGAACACACTTACAAACTTATTTCTGAATGTAGAACTCACAGACTGCAGTTATTAAAAGTAAGTTTCAGGTCCAAAGTTGTACTACCAGCAAGATCCCAAACATTCTCAAAATACTTCCAATTTGACGTTTGGTTTAATAATGGGATTATAACCGCTGTAATGAGGTTAGGTAACGTGACCCAAAACTTAAGTACATTACTCTAGTTCTCTGAAGGACACTAACTTTCCATGCTAAATTACAGTCTAGATCACCCTGACACAACTTGATTTAATCTTTAATCATAATTAATCTTTATCTTAATCTTGAAAAATCCTAATCTTTAAAAATCTTAATCAGACTGTGCATTTTCTTGGAATTGTTAGGCCTTTTCTCGTGCTTCTTACCCTGAGCTTTTTAACTCAAGGCACTTTAACTCCTTGTCGACCTTCCAAAAAGGATTACATATCAACTATTGTATGGGATCCTGAAATGCTGCTGCCCTGTATAACAAAGTGTTATTGATAAAAATCAAGCTGCTAAATCCAAGTAAATGAAAAACCAAAGGTACTTATGAATAATACCAACAAAGTAACTGCTACAGGTAGGATTAATAATGAAACCACATTATGCTCATTTATCTATTTTCATTACTATAATTTAGGAAAACAGAAAAGGCAAGGAAGAAAACCGAAGCAGTGATGGCAAAAGTTTTAAGAAGCCAAGCCACGGGGAACACTTCATGGAATTCCCCGTGGTGAGGAGAAAGCTGATCATGTACTTTTTGCCTGTGTCTCAGGGGGTTGCTTGGAACCAAGGGAGGTTTGTGGCTTGGCTGCAGTTCACCAGGCTTGTTTGGGGAATAGGTGTTGTGAGCGGGAGAGAGTTCTTGCAGAAAGAGTGTGAAAGAACTGTTCCGCTTGATGGGCTATTAACTACCGGCTACACAAGGCAGCTGGGCTGACCCGGCTGAGAGTGAAGACAACGTGACAGTCAGCAACCAGAGAGCAAATAAACGCGACTGCATTGGAATTTAAAGGCAGGGTGTAGGGAAGACACAATGATGTCGGTGTTAATGATTAAACTTGCAGAAACAAAGAAGACAATGCAAAAGTTGCAACATTTATGTGGTACTTCAGTACTTTATTGTTGACAAAAAGTGTTTTCAACAGATAAATGACAAGAAAATTTGTGACAGAGTCACGCAATCTTTCTGCCTGAACAATACAGAATATGGAGGCAGCCAGGTAAAACCTGGCAATGTGTACAGGAGTATTAATTGGAGGAAGGAGAGACTCGAGAAAGATCGTTACACAGAAGAGAAAAACCAGACAGTTAAACAATAGTTTACTACACCCAATTCAAAGACTGGGTGTAAGCAATAAGAGATAACATAAACATGCAGCCGTGAATGACCTGGAGAACAAAATGTGAGATTTTAAATTAGTATTTCAGACTGTAAAACTGGATGGTATGTGGACAGTACATTCATACATGTATTGTTTTAACCCTCAACTCTAACAAATGATTTAAGCAGAATGCCACCTTCTGCCTGCTTGGGCAGTGGAACCTCTGACACAGCTTCAGTGACACTTGTGTCAGGCTCAGGTTCTACACTCTGTGACTACAGTAGCTTAAGATATTTTTGCTTCCCTCAAGATCTTCTGGCATTCCTTCCTGTTGTCTCACAGCACCCTATGCTCACAACTATAAAGCCACAATGGTTTGGGGGTGTCACTCTTTCAAATGGATGAAAAATCATGAAACCTTTCCCTCTTGCCCTATCCAAAAAAGTGCTGTTACTTTTCTCCAACAGATCATAGAAAGGTTTGGTTGGAAGGGACCTTAAAGACCACCTAGTTCCAATCTCCCTGCCATGGCCAGGGATACCTCCCAGCAGACCAGGTTGCTCAAAGCCCCATCCAACCTGACCTTGAACACCTCCAGGGATGGGGCATCCACAACTTCTCTGGGCAACCTGTTCCAGTGCCCTGATTTTGTTAACAGAACATCATCATGCACAATTGTGCCAATACAACATAGGAAGCATGTTCGTTTAGTTTCATGCATGTACATCTTATAGCAGCACTTGCTGGACTTGAAATATATGGCCTTTGGAACGACTGACAGATGTGTTGATTATTGTAGCTTTGGAGACGTTAATGGTTTTGCAGCTGTTGCTCTGGTGAGATCTTGTTTGATGTCGTGTTTCCTGATCCATAGAAAATTAGCTTTTGGATGGTTAGATTTAAAACAGGAATGAGGAGGAAGTTTTTTTTTGAACTATCATCTTCTTCCAGAGTAAGCTACAATTTTTTAAGAACTTTTCTGCACAAATTCCATTGCAGGATGAAACACAGCAAAGAGCAATATATACTTAACGGAATTTCCTTTTCTTACAATAATAAGTAAATAGCAATATTGTGACTTATTCAAAGAAGTGATCTACTTATTGTGCAGTGATATTTTACTGAAGAAAGTAATATTTAAAGAAGATGGAGGATGTTTAAAGTATTCTTTTCAGAGCATATACCTAGGCCTAGTTGTCTACCACAACTGTGTGTGAGTCATGCTGCTGCTCCTGCAGCGTCCTGCTGCTGGAAATTCAATTAAATGTGACACATCTATCTTCTGAAATTCCATTTTGATATTCTTCCACAAATATCTCTATATATTTAAGATATTATTCCATGGGTTTTCTCATGCTTATCACAATAGCATTTAAAGTCTTACAAAAGTGCACCTAACAGTCTAAGCAATAAAAACAAAATTAATACTGTTGAGCTGAAGACACGGCACTTGCTTTTAGTGATGTGTACAGCATCACCTAATGTTCCTCTACACAAAAGCTGGGGCCAGTCTTAAGATTTCATGTACTATGGATCATGCTCTTGCCCCTGATAAGATTCTGCAAGTTGTCGTTGTATTGATTTTCTAATGTCCTCCTCTATTTTTACAGCATAAATAAAATCTAAAATCATATCAAAACCATTAATAAAAGTGGAATACCAGAGAAGCATGTGTCAATTAATACTCAGTTATTACAGTTAATACAGTAAATCAATAGCTTTAATATGTAAAAATAAAGCAGTAATAACACTGCATCACATATAAAATAAATTTTACTTTAATGTAAGATAGTAACAAGACATAAAGATACAGTACCTTTTTACTTCATAAACCCAAGTTCATGTCCATAGGGACCCTCTATATTACAGTCAGCTGAAGCTTCAAATTTAAGCCATATATGTATATAGTGGTTCAATGTTGTATTTTTATAGCTAGTTTTACACTCTGCTCAATAAAATAAATGACACACATCAAGTTACATAGCCACTACTGGCAATTCAGAAACACTTTTGTGACAAAATGCATCACCCAGTCTATCCACTTATCTGATACCCATTGCAATAACATCCATCAAAACATTACTGACAAATCTCTATTTCAGAGCTGAAGGTGCAGAATTTCTCTCTCTCCTGTGGAAATCCTTACTGGGAAATTCTTATGTCTATGCTCTGCACCAAAGTGACAACAGGAAATACCATGATGTGCTATAGATAGTTACTGTGTGTGCTGTATTCTACTGTACATAGAAATATTCCTGTTCAACATCTAGCAAGATTGGAGGATAGAATAAGCTCTTTTTGACTGTTTAGGTAAGAGGTCTTTTAAGTTAGCCTGTGGTTTTGTTATTACTATCACTTATTTGCATCACTACTTCACTGATGAACCAATAATTTTGTTTACCTAGCTCTGACACTTACATGTCAACTGACTTAGGCTTTTTACATTTATGATACAAAAATACTGCTATGGAAGCCTGCAGAGTGTTTGGAAGCTGTTTGCCTGTGACTGAAGTGAAGGAAGTGATAACATCATCCCCTCAGCCTAGAGGATAAACTCTGCTTGACCATGAGCTGTGCTGGATGAACACAGTAATTTGTCTCGATTATTACTGAAATAAAATGAAGTTATCAATAATGCTTATTGCATAAAACCCATAGTGGTAGTATAGTGACTGAGACGAAATTGTTTCTGGGGAAGGGGGGCAGGAGTGAGCAATTCTGTATCTTCATTCTTTTTACCCTATGTCTGAACGAACTCAACACACGCTAACGACACAGACCTGGGTTCTTATGCAGCTGGACCCTGCTGCCATCTCAGGTGTGCTCAGGCGCGTCCTGGCCAGCGGCCAGCCCCTTGGCACGCACCTTCCCATCGGTGACAGCATTCTGCGGAGTGAACGGAGAGATCACTGACTTGACCGGATCACCTAGCAACTTGTAGGAGCCAAGGTTAGTTGCTAAAGCAAGGAAGAATAGCTACGTGGCGTTGAAGCTTGTATTACCGACTTTTAAAATACGTTTTTCATGCAATGGGCTTGCAAGCAAACTGCCAACGGAGCGTGGAGATCATCACGTACGAACTCAGTAAATTTGAAAGGGCAAGGGCAGCCAACTCTTCAGGAAATGTTTTCTAATCTGCCCGGTGGAGAGCTGTTGGGTCTGCGAGCCCTGGCTCCCGTTTCCAACCGTCGTGCACTGAAGTGAGAGATAACGCCTGTGGCTGCGCTTGGCAGAGGTGCAGTCCCGCCTGCGAAGTGGAAGACAAGGCGGGCGGCGGCACCACCGCTGGAAAGCGGGCACGGCCGGGGCTGCCCGAGCTCCCGAGAGGCCCGGCGGTGCCGCCACCGGCGGGACCCGGCCCTTCTCCCCGCCGCGTCCCGCAAAAGGCCGAAGTGGCGCGGCATGGGAAAGGTATCCCCCCTCCTGACAGCCGGGCACGACGGCAGCGACCGGAGCGAGGGTCGCCCGTTTCTCTCCCCTCACCCCCCGCCTCTCCCCAACGGCTCTTCCCGCCCCGCCCTCACGTGAGGGGACCCCGCCGGACCCCGGACCCCCCCGCCCCGCCCTGCTGATACAAACGCTCCTCCAACGCGCCAGCCAATCGGGAGAGCGGGCTCGCTTCTCTCTGGCTTCCCATTGGTCCGCGGGGCAGGGCGGCACCGCCGGCGTTTCCCCCCCGCCGCCGGAGCGAGCGCGCGCGCGCGCCCGTCAGCCCGCCCGCCGCAGTTCTGCAGTCCGCCGCCGCCGGGGCTCGCGCACGCTCCAACCGCCGCAGTGTCCGCGTCTCGGCGGGGCGGGGCGGGGCTGTGCCGGGCCGCGCGGCTGCAGCGCGCTCCCCGCCGGTGCGGGAGGAGGAGGAGGAGGAGGAGGGAGGTGGGAGCGGCGCGGCGGGGCTGGGCTGGGCGCGGAGGTGACTGGCCGCCGGCAGCGGGGATGCTGCTGCTGCCGCCGCTACCGCCGCCGCCGCCGCTGCTTGTGAGGGGGCAGCAGGCGGGAGAGCGGGCGGCCGCGGCGCCCGGCGGCATGAGCAGCGGCGGGAACGTTGCCCGAGCCCCGCGGCAGCGCTAGGGGGTGGTGGGGGGGTGGGGATCCTCCCCGCTCCGGCCGCCACCTGCGAGCCGCGGCGGCGGGTTCAGCCCGCCCGGAGGCGCAGCGCGAAGGCAGGCGGGCCCCTCCGGCCGCCCGCGAGGGGGGCAGCCGGGCCGGCCACAAAGCGCCGCCGCCCCTGCCGGCCGCCACCGGCCCCGCCGGCTGCCGGGGAGGCGGCGGGACGGAGGGAGGGAGGGAGGGAGGGGGGGCGAGCGGAGCCTCCTCGTCACCTTCTCGCTGCCCGATCCATGGGAGGAGCGGGCCGCCTCCCTCTGGGAAGCGCCGCCGCGGCTCGCCGGGATTGAGCGGAGCGGAGCGGCCGGCCGCCGGCGCGGAGGGGAGGATGCCACTGCTCCGGAAGGTGCTGCGGATCTCCAATCGCTCCATGCTCGCCTTCATCTTCTTTTTCTCCTTCTCCTCCTCCTGCCTCTACTTCATCTATGTGGCCCCCGGGATCGGTGAGTCGGGAGCCGCCCCCTCGGGGGTGGGGGTGGGGTAGCGCTGAGGTGAGGGCGGGGGTGGGCGCCGCGGCCCCGGGGTGGGGGGGGGGCGGTGGGCGCTGCGGGGCGGCCGCGGCGGTGCGCACCCGCCTTCCCCCCACCCCGGTCTGTCACGGCGGGGAGGGCACGGGCGAGGGCCCTCTCGGGTGCCGAGGGAGGGTCGGGGCGGCTGACGAGGGGCGGCGGTAACGTGTGTTAATCTCGCATCTCTGTTCTCTTGGCTTCAAATGCTCTAGAAGATTCATCTGCCGTCGCGAGGTAGGTGAACGCTGTTCTTGCTTCCCAGGCCGGAAAAGTGAGGCAAAAAAAGCAGCTCACCGTTTCATCGTGTTGTGAATTAATGGTAGAAACCAGGAAAGAACTGCAAAACTGTCTGCTGGAGTCGCTTGAATCTTTCAGATCGTCAGTAATTGCATTAATAATAAAGCACGTCTGAACAGAAATTAAGATCCGATTTGAATATTTGTCATTGACGTCTGTCAGTGGGATCTCTTTTCACAGGTTTTACAGTTTGTTTACTTCTACTTCTGAAAGAATCACGGGAAACAGACCATTGCTTTAAGAGAAGCTACATCATATACCTGTGCAAGTGTGGGTCAGGCAAAAATAGTGCTGTTTTCCTTAGTTTGCTCTTCAGCTGTTTCTGGGAGGCCGTTGGGCTTTTTCTCACTGGATGGTCCTTTCAGAACTGGTTTAGCCTTAGCCCTGAGCTGAGGCAAGCCATATCCGATGTGGTGCTCTGTGGTGTTTCACTCTGTTGCGTGTCTGTTGGCTAGGCAATGTTTTCCTTTTTTTTCCAGGGAACACTGTCACTTTCTCCTGCACTTCTCCTTGCTTATCAAGTGCTGCCTAAATACCTGTAAAACCATCCTGCTGTTTGTCCTCAGTGCTTAGAACTCCTTTATGCAGTCATTACTACAAAATGTCCATGTTGATTGGACCACTAAATCTGCAGGAATTGTTTCTCGTTGACTGGTGTCTTTATGCTGTTTGGCTTCCTCTTGTTCACAACCTTCTATTTAGCTTGCAAACCCTTTCAAGGTTTTTTCCTTCTTCTCCCATACTTACAGCACTTCATACAATATTGATGTACCTGTCAATTGTTATTGCAGTTCAAATAAATACAAAATAATATCAGGGAGTATATTGTGAGTTGGAGTTCTTGAGTGTTTTGTCTGTCAGTGTTTCCCTGCTGAAAGGAATGTAATTTAATCTTGCAAGTGAGAGAATGATGCTATGAGGGTCCATTTAGACATCTTAGTTCTATGAGACACTAGTGCAATATCAGAGTAGACTTTAATTACAAGCAGTTGGTGGATGATTTGGGAAGCAAAGTGCAGTTTCCACATCTTTAAGTGAAACTACTAATGTCTTAATGTATGCAGCTGGAGTTTTACTTAATTATTTAAATGTTTCTTCTTCAGTAGGTATCTTCTAAGAAGTACATCCTCATCTTACTGAACAAGGCTTATGTAGTACCTTATTCAGAATCAGAGCCTCTAGTGCTGCCATTTTTCTTTCCTGACTTCATCTTGCTGCTCAGCTATCGGGGTTTACATGTCTGTTTGGTTTCCTTTGTACCAGGAGTGAAACGAAATCAACAGTATGCATCAAAAGTATTCTTGCGGTAGGTTATTTAGGTCTGATCAGGGGAAAAAATTACACTTAAACTGGTCTCTCTTGCTATCTCGGATGTATATACTGCAGTTATCCCTTTCAAGCTGTGGATTAACGATACAAAAATTCTCAGTAGTTGCACGAGTTTGTAAGATGACAGCTCTTCCTGGCTGTTACTGTTCAATGGAGTGCTGCCCTAACTGTGTGCAGTTGTGTTGTGAACTCATCTAGCTTAAACAAATCAAAACCCTACAATATTGGCGTTGTTCATTGTGGCATTTCTTGGATCCAGTTCGAAATGCTGCCATGCTATGGTGGTCTTACTGGGGGAGGGAATATAGCAAATGGTAAAGAAAAGGGCAATAGGAAAGGTTTATGCTGGTAATCTAAGCCTGTCAGCTTGCAGATGTGATGCTGATTTCCCAGGAGTTTGCTCCTGGAAATGTTATTGTAGAGAATGGAGAGAAAGTCAAATATCTTGAAACCAATGGGCATCCTGGACGTGTTCTTAGGGAAAATGTCAGTTGTAAGAATGGAAGATTTTCAAAAAACCCAGTAACACCCCGCAAGTTTATAGGCAGATGATTCATTTAATAATCCTATACCGTATGCTCATACCGTTTGCATATTGCAGTAGAATAGAATATTTCAGTATGCTTGCTCCTTTCCACTGAGTGTGATGACATAGGTATATCTAAGTCAAAGCTGATTGTGAGTGTGGAGAGGAGGAGAGTTTAAGATTACTTATGGAAGTGCAGCCATGTTATCTGTTAGCGGCTTTTCATGAAATATATTCTGCAGTTGTCATAAGTGGTTGGCATATGTCATAATATATGTGTACAGGTATGTTTTAGTGAAGATATTTTGGTTCATCAGAATGCTTGCTTCCTCAACAAGCTACAAGGCGCAGTGGCAGACAGGAGGAAAGTTCTAATTGTGTTGTAGGGAACTGGAGCTGCTCCCTGGCTGGTTTCTCTTCCTGATGGTCGGAGGAACTGAAAAGAGAGCGAGAAGTTGGGCTCCTAAATGTTTTATGGAGAAGCAGTGTACTGGATGGTGGGAGGGGGAAAAATAAGTGGGTTATGTAGCAGAACAGCTTCCGGAGATGTCAAAGCTGAATGAAAATTTGAATTCTTATCAGCTAATAGAGTGGAATTCCCTCCTAGCAAGCAGTTCATGGCTTATCAAAGGGAGCAGATGTCTGCACAAGTAAGCCCTTAGCACTGGGAGAATTCTCAAAGAGGTCATTATCACATTCCCTCTGTCCTTCACGCTAATTTGAAAATGGTTACTGCATTTTTTTAGTGAAATTGCAGATTTTGTGACAAATGGAGCTTGGGTCAATTTGGAATCCTGACAATGTATTTAGATGGGTACATCTTAATTACTTATTTTAAAGTCTTCAATTATTTCTGTCTAATATTTAAATGTTTTTATTTGCACAATAATTACTTGTATATCACTTTTTTTTAGAGGCTGTGCAGAATGTTATTTTTTTGGGAAATAGAAACTTCTGTTATCCCATCTATTTCAGAATATAAGGAGAGGAAAAGCATTTAAATTTCAGGTTTTCAGACACTGTTCTGTGTTTTGAGACGAAGGCATTATAATATTCCACATAATATAAAAATATAGGGTTTGTATGGTTGAGAAGAATTCATATACTGTGCTGGGGTTGTTCATGTGCCTCCTTTCCCTTCTTCTGTGAGAACAGAAGATGGCATGAGGTAGAGATGGCTGCAGCCCTGCCTCAGCACCCCGGTGGTCTTTTGATAGTCAGAAGAGCTCAAACACAGAAACAGATGTCTTCTCTAATCAGCAGTTAGAAATCAATTTTACTGGTTTTCATTTTCCCTGTTTAATTGAGTGGA
The DNA here is from genome assembly GCA_017639485.1 of Pluvialis apricaria. Taxonomy (NCBI): domain Eukaryota; kingdom Metazoa; phylum Chordata; class Aves; order Charadriiformes; family Charadriidae; genus Pluvialis; species Pluvialis apricaria. The sequence goes on along the minus strand of CM030008.1, from coordinate 121,914,897 downwards.
TGCTTTGAATCAAAACCTAGAGGGATAGGATAGCAAGGTAAAATGGTAGAAAACATTTTAAATGCTTAAAAATCTCATTTAAATGTTTAAATGATACTTCTATGTGATAGTCTTAAATATTTGATGGAAGCAGATAGCAGGTGCTGCTTCTCAAGAAAGACCGCTTTTCTGACAGTACTTCATCTGATGCTCCTTCTCTGTTACGTGAAAAGATACAAACTGCAGCTGTTGGTTTTGAATTAGCAAATGAAGGTGGTCTGTGATTCTGAAACGTCACTGGAAGTTAGAAATATCCATGTATACTGCAGTTACAGACTGAAGAAGTTAGCTGAGAGCAAGAGTCTTTGGCATCAATACGTTCTTTTTCAGTGTTGCAGATAACAGTACTAATAAAAGGGACTTGAATAGTCAATGTCTGGTGCTGACAGCTATTCAGAACACATATTTAGGTTCAAGTTTACGTCATGGAAAAGGTCCAAAGATGAGGAGAATATGACAAAGTAGCAAGGCAGTGGTGACCAAGAGAGAGCGTTTGCTGATACTATTTTACTGCCAAGCCAATCTGAGTATTGCCAGAGAATTTTTTTCTTTGCTTTTCCTATTTTCTATCAGTATCATAATGAAATCACATTGGACAACATAACTGATCTCAGAAAATTATTCCTTACTCATTTCTGGGTTATTCCTTTCTGTCTGACTCCAGCAGAGAACCTTTACCAGATTGGGTGGAAGGGTACCTTAGAGCTCTCAATATTTTAGTCAATTGCAGTCTAACTTGGCCAGCTTGGACATCATGACCTTTGTTGTTCTCGTAAGAAGTAGTTACGGAACAGTGCAGTGATCAAGGAAGATGCAGTCTGTCTTTGACATCAGTAACTAGAAATCCTGAACAGTGGAATGAGATTGAGGAGGAAAAAAACAGCTACTTTTTCGTCTTTTGTGATCTTCTGCTTCTCTTACTAAAACTTTACTACTTCTCTGGCAATCCCAACCAAAGGGCAGCTCTGCAGGCTAGGTGCAACTTGGAAATATCTCCATTGGTTTTAGCTCACAATTTGATGTCAATCTATTTCCTATTCTGTTATTAGAAAATAATTTTCCTAATAGGAAAAGGTGATACCACTCCTTTTTGAACTTGTGCAGAAATGGAGGAAAGAGCTGAAATAGCTATCCACAAGATAAATGGTTGCCGGTGCTTCCAGTTGCCGAGCCCATAGATGTGGGCACAGTCTTTGTGGTAATACTCTTTGTTCCTGGCATCTGTGGTAGTCGTGGTATTCCTAAAGACTTGCTGTTTGATCATAGAAAAGTTTAGATTGGCAAGGACCTCTGGAAGTCATCTGATCCAGCCTCCTGCTGAAAGCAGATCTTACTAGATCGGATTGCTCAGGGCCACATCCAGTTGAGTTTTGAATAACTCCAGGGATGGGAGTTCTGCAGTCCCTCTGGGGAACCTTTTAAAGTGTTTGACAACTGTGAGAAAATAGTAATTTCCCATCTTGTACCTTGTGTTCATTGCCTTGTGTCTTTTCTCTGTGTATCTCCAAGTGTTCCATTTCATCTTCTCTATACAATTCTACTACATAGTTGAAGACGGCAAAAAAAAAAAAAATCATCCTTCCCTTAGTAATTTCCACTTAAGACCGAACAAACTAATTTCTTTCAGTTTCTACTCATACATCATATGCTCTATCTTGGAAGCTTTCCTCTGGGCTTCCTCTGGTATGTTAATGTCTGTCTCTTGCTGGGATCTCCAAACTGGACACAGTACCCGGAATATGGTTTCACAAATTGCTGAATAGAGAATAGTTGATCTTGTCGATATGCTGGTTATGCTGCTGCTAATACAGGGCAACATACTCTTGACCGTGTTTACCACAACGATACACGGATGAAAATACCTTGTTTGAGGGTCTTGTAATAGAGCGTGTGTCTTCAAGCCAGTAGCTCAAGGGCTGCACTAAAATAGGAATAATACAGCTAGCCTGTTTAAAACAAAACAAGGCCTTTGTTACTCTGCTTCTTTGATGCTGTGTGGAAGTATCACCTGATAAGACTGATGGGTTTTGCAGAATGCAGTAGATGTTCATGTTCTTTTGCTGCTATTGCCTTCTTTTTCTCCTTTCTAAGGAATTGTTCTCATGGGTTTCTTACAAGTTCTTTGAATGAAACTTGTCTGCCCCTTTCTTTCATAATTTCTGCAGGGAAATGTCTTTACTACAGACATGGTTGTTGTTTGGGATCTATTTTCAGCTATATTCCTTTATTAAGGTTCAACTGTTATTAAAGGCTTAATTTGAAGGCAGTGTTGTTTTTCATGCTTGCAGTGCAGCTTTTCACTTCAGTTCCACCAATTACAACCAAACCCTTTAAAGAGAAACATTTTAATCAACTTCCTGATGAATAGTGTCTTCCCTTTAAGTTCCTTGGCATTCTGACTAATGGCTGGAGCTCATTACAAGCTCCGGCAGTTTCATGGGTAAGTTTTGTGCCTTATTCTGGAAGGTGCAAAGATTTTTCCATGATGTTGGCCCAGCAGTCATTCCTAGCACCTGATGCTGAATAAATTATTGTAGTTCAGTCATTCATTACTGTATTTCACTTTTACCAGCAGATAAACTTTGACTATACATGCATATTTCTTTCTGAATCAGGTGTTTTGCATCTTTGTCTGATAGTTTTCCTAAAGGCCTTAGGTATACTTAGTTATTAGTTGGGGAACTTGCCTGCATAAGATTTCATGGAGTACTCATTTTGTGGTCTTTGCTCTTAGTCAGAAAAGGGAAAAAAATACAGGCACTTATGGTGCACAGCTAAGTTCACATGGACAAAGTAATTATGAGACCTCAGGTGAAATGAGTTTGCACTTAAGCCAGCCAGTTATTTAAATGTGGTGTTCTCATCCACTGAGGAGGAGAAACTGTATGCCCTGCAAGTATTTATTTGAGCTGTGATGCTTCACTGACATGGCTCGGTCTTTAACCATTTCCACATCTGTCTGTGGTGAAAGATAGCTTATCTACTGGCTTTTCATTACTAGGACTGTTTCTACAAGTGACTGTCTCTGCTTGTCTTTCTACAGCTCTTAGTCTGTTTTGGGTAATCATTTGTATTCAAATGATGCAATGGTGTTATGGAGAGCAGCATGCAATGGTTGTGCATCACGTGGGATCCAGTGCTAGATTTGTGTGAATACAGTGCAGAGATTGGTTTCAGGGCTTTCATATATTAAAGATGTCTTTTTGCAAGGTATGCCAAATGGTCAGTTTACTTTCTTAAATTTGCAGTTGTCCTTCTTTACCTTTGCAGTATTGTGTGTGTATTCTTTTTTAAAAGTTTAATTTATGATGATACCTGGGAATATTTGATTTACAGATACTAGTTTTCTATTTCTTTCAATAACTGAACTTGTTAAAACAAAATTCTGGAAGAATTGATGAAACTTTGGCTTAAAATGTCGCTATAAGACCATTTAATTGTGGGTGTCCAGAGTCGTCCTGTCTAGAACAGTCTTCATTGTACAAATGTCTTAATGAAATTTAATTAAATATTTTAAAGTTGGAGTTGAAATTTTGCTAAAATAGTAGAAATTTAAAGAAAAAAGAATGAGTAAAAATATTTACTTTCCCAATTGAATCTGCCTTGGGTAAAGGAAAAAACCAAACTAAGTAAACATAAGTTGCATTTTTAGTGGTTATAGCAATGCTGTCTTTTAAACTTCTGTAGGATACTGTTTCAGAATGGGCTATTGCATTATTTCTAACTTGCTATATAATCAACTAATAGCCCTGAGATTGGAGGATAGAGTAGTATAAAATATGTTAGAAATTGTACTGAACATTGTGTCATGCATGATGCTTAAAAATACTGCTAGAGAAAGAAATTTTGATTTTTGTTTTAATTTTTTTTTCTTCACCAATAAATGAAGATCTGACGAATGAGATTTCCCCTTTTACTGGCTCCAGTAGACAGTGAACTGACAATTATTGAGTCCTTTAGACTTTCAGTTAGAGGACTTATCTTTGTGGCAGTGATATACATTGTCTGGAGTATTGAAAAACACCACCTCTAAAAACAATTTTGAAGACTCTGTGTTCTAGCTGGTAGATATTCATCCATGTGCACCATATGAATGATCCCTATTAACCTCCAGAAACATCTGTAGTTGTTGGTATTTTCAGTGGGTAGAGGTGATCTTTATCTTTCTAATATATTTTCCATACAAGGAGGTATACATGTGCAGACTCAAATGCAGTATCACTGTACCCATGAATTAAGTTTGTATTTATTGTTAAATCACAAATAGTGCAAAACTCAATTATTCAACAACAAATCAAGTAAAAAAAAAAAAGTTTCAAGACAGTATTTTTTTCTTTTTTCTGGTTGTTGCATATGTTTTAGAAACAACTTCTGATCAACAACAAATGTGTAACAATAAATAAAATCCTGTGGAAGTTGAGCACTTACCATAGGATTTGGATATGTTTTCTGTAGATTTCAGTTTGTGACTAGGAACCAGTTTATAGTAGTCTTAAATTACTTTGGGTATTGTCCTTCGCTGCAAAACTGTGTAATGAATCTGTTTTACAGACTAAAGTCCCTATCCTGTAGTTCTGGAAAATATTACTACCTCCTAAAATCGTGACTGTGATGTTTTAGAAGCAATCTTCAGCTGAGCTCTGCTTACTGTATGTTCAGATTAGTTTCTAGAATTTAGTCTTTAACACTTTTGTGTTAATTTGCCATGCGTGAACTCTGCCAATAATGTATTTATAACTCTCCTATTGCTGAGAATAATATCATATAACCTTGAGATGGAGAAGAGATCCATGTGGGACTCGTTCTAGAAACGTCCCTGTGAGATGATTCCCCATTTACAATTAATAGTGGAGAACTTTCTGTTAACCCATTCGAATCCATGTCAATGTTTATGCAGTGTGTTGGATGTGCTTTTCAGAAGTCCTGTGAAAGCAGGTGTTGACTAGCAGATGCGTAACTTTAGGGGCAATGATCATTTGGCAAGACCTATTTTCTGCAAAGCTGTGTTTATTGCATTTGAATTTTACAGTGTCCTTGGATTCTCTATGAAGTACTTCCTATCTGAGCTTTTCAGTATTTTTTCTTTTTTTTCTTATAAAGTTGCTAGAGCTGCTCTGATGATGATCTTGCTTTTTAAGTGTGTGTGGGGTGAAGTTTTTTTGCTAATTGCTTTGAAAGTGTTCTTGATTTAAGGCTTTTTTCCTGTGTGTTTTTGGTTTTGGGTTTGGGGTTTTTTTTGTATGATAAAAGCTGCATTTTTAAATGAAATTTGTGATCTCCAAGTCTGTTCATATTTTCTTCTTTGGCATTTCAGAAATCATAGTTTGTAACTTCACTAATGCTTTTCTGACTATCTTGTTAAAATAATTACAGTTCGAACTTCCTGCTGTGCTTCAGAATGTTAGTCATTGATCTGGTTTTAAATTTAGTTGTTCTGCTGTATACTTTACTACATTGATTGCTTCTAAGTGCATGGCACATTGTTTAGGCTTTGGTGTATGTGTACAGCATGATCAATTACTCAGTTTCTATATAAAACTGAGTTTTGTACTTTTTCTGTGAAGCTGAGGGATGATAAACTAATGCATTGTTGTGAAGAAGTTTTAATTTTTGGTGTGCTACTGGAAGGAGTTTGATGGAGAGAGATCTGTAAATGGGACTTTTTCCTTTAAAAAAGGTGTATATAGTCATTGGGTGAATATTTAAATAACAGGAAGCTACCTGAGGTAAAACATTGAGCCATTTTTACAGATATTTTTAAGAAGTAATGCATCCGCCCCCCAGTGGTCTTGTTTTCAGTTTAAAACATAAAACTATTAATAACTAGTGATCTGTAAAAATTGGGGACAAAAAAAATTACCCATCTGGTATTTTTGACATCTCCTCTGAAACGCAGGATGATCCCTTTAATGCCCCAATGTGTTTTATCAGAATGGGTTTTAACTAATGCACTGAAACCAGGACTTTTGATAACTGACATGTAGCTGTGTGTCCATGATTGCCGATATAGATCTGGATCAATTGCTACTGAAAATTTCCTCTGAATTAGGTACGAGCTCATGCTCACATTACAGTTGCTTTAGATGAAACATTTAGTATGGTATTTATTCCAAGGTGTCCTATATGGGTGTGTTGTTTTGTATCCTGCACTGCATTTCCCATTTGCTTACCTTGTACACTGTGTGACAGTCTGGATTCTGTATGTTTCTTGAATCAGAAGTGCTGTTTCATACTTACTGTGGACCATGTACAGTGAAATAAGGAGAATATGAGTAAAATTGGTTCTAGGTGGTTACTTTTTTAGATGTTTTCTTTGGTTAAATTTGAAATTTTGCCTTTGTGGTTTGTGCATTATGTTGCACTACGACAAGAATGATGGTTGGTACAAACGCAGAAAGACAATAGTGGAAAAAAATTGCAGAATAGTTGAGATTGGACAGGACCTAGTCTTCTTTTTGTCACTGATATACTTACAGAAAACCTTCTTCTTGTCTTTGACATTGCTGACCAGATTCGATTCCATTTGGGCTTTAGCTTTCCTAACTGCATCCCTGGATGCTCGGACAGTGTTTCTGTATTACTCCCACATTACCTGTCCGTGCTTCCACCTTCTGTATGCTTCCATTTTGTGTTTTGAGTTTGGTTAGGAGCTCTTTGTTCATTCGTGCAGTCTTCCTGGCATTTTTGCCTGACTTCATATTCATTGAGATGGAGATCCCTTGAGCTTGGACGAGGTGATCCTTGAATATTTTCCAGCTTTCTTGCCCCCCCTCTTCCTTCAAGGGCCTTATCCCATGGGGACTCTTGAGAGCAGATCTTTGAAGAGGCTAAAGCCTGCTCTCTTGAAGTCCAGGGTTGCGAGCTTGCTTTTCCTTCTTCCTGCCCCTAGGATCCTGAACTTCACCATCTCATGGTCGCTGCAGCCAAGGCTGCCTTTGACCTTCACATCCCTGATAAACTGCTCCTTTTAATGTGTATGAGGTCCATCAGAGCACCTCTTCTCATTGGCTTCTCTATCACTTGTGTCAGGAAGTTACTATCAACGCACTCCAGGAACCTCCTGGACTGCTTTTATCTGGCTGTGTTGTCCTTCCAACAGATATTGGCATGGTTGAAGTCCCCCATGAAGACCGGTCCCTGTGAATGTGAGACTGTTTTCATATCTGTCTGTAGAGGGCATGATCCACTTGTTCTTCCTGGTCAGGTGGACTGTAGCAGACACCCACTATAGTGTCACCTTTAATCCTAACCCATAAACTACCAGCTCTTCCATCCTCAGGCAGAGCTCCATGAGCTCCAGCTGCTCTCTCACATAAAGGGTAACTCCTCCTCTTTGTCTTCCGTTCTTGTCCTCCCTAAGCAGCCTGTATCCCTCTGTTGAAACATGTTCACGACAGCATAGGTAAGGTTGGTGGAAACCCGTGCCAAGCTCAGGAAGGTGACCAGTATCAAAAGTACCAATGACAGCTGAAAAGAGGATTGCTGTAGAAGTCTTCAAACTCTAGCCCTGTGTATTTTGCTTTCAGTCTTCCGTCACCACACTAGCAGGAGAGATGTATTTCTCTGTTATGCTTCTGGTTATTGTGGATTATCTTGAATGCTTTGTTGCTATTGCTGCTGGCTGATGTGACGTGAACTATGCTCTTTTTCACAGGTCTTTGCCCACAAAGATGAGATTTTTTTTTTGCCAGTAGATGAGATTTATTTTTAGGACTAAATTAATATCTTTAACTTTTGCCTGATGCTTTTAGCTTCTGAAGTAATTAATTGGCTACTCAAGCATCTGCTGCTACCTAAGCAGCTGTTGAATGGCAGTGGAATAAACTGGTGAGGTCTGTACTCCTTGTAACTATGATTGTGCTGGAGACCCAGGTGGCTGAGACAAAGAGTGCACAGAAAGGATGATCTCTCATTGTGTTTATGTATTTGGGTAGAGCTGTAGGGTGAGTTGACAAGCAGATCAGCCAGGAAGAGGAGGTGTTGGATTGGGGTGGACTACGAGAATAGCTTGATGAAAACATGGCAGGTCTGGATCTTCCTGTTGTAAAAACAGCTCTTGAATACTTAGACCAAGGTGGCAGCAGACTTTGCCTGGTTGTTTTTTTAATTGTCTTTTCATGATGCCTGCTTTTGAAAGAAATGTCTTTTCTAGCTTTGTCTCTCACAAAGGTCTGGTGTGTTTGTTCTAATTTTTGTCCTCTTGACAGCTAGTCACGTTGACCAGGAGTGAGAATTACTCGCCTTGCATACTACCTGACATATTCATAGCCTATCTTTTAGGTGATAATAGTTCTTGTTTTAATAAGCAGTTCTTTGAAAGCCAGGAGGCCGCCTCCGTTCATTCTTTTAAAAGCAAAAACATTATTGTAGAGTTTGCAAATAATATTCCTTAAAAAATAATGTTGGTATTTGTTTCTCTGTGGGTGTCCATAGTATTGTTTGCTAATGTGGTGGAATTAGTCACTGTATTTTCCTCTGGAAATGCCGCAGTCCTTCATAAACAGTTCTCTGTAGCCTCTTTGTGTTGGGCTGTAAGAAAATATCAACTGACCTGGAGTTATTTGTGTCATGCTCCTGGTGCTGGGTCATCTGATGAAGTGGAGTTCCTGGGATAATTTTCTAACTTTCTTTAATCTCTTTAGGACAGATTAAGATTAATCTGTAGTTTTTCTGTTATGTTTGGTTCTTTCCTGCAAAGTCTCAGAGCATTTTTTGGTTAGGATGCTTGCTAGTTACAGCGAGCCAAGTATCTGCCAGACAAATGGGTGCTTAACATAGGTGAAGTGACAGATGATCCCTTTGATCTTTGTTGCTACCCAGAGTAAAAACTGTTCTGCAAAGGGAATTTGTCCTTCCTTTTGCTTTGTTTTTTGAGGTCTGTGAGTCCTGGATAGACATTTGCTTACTCGGACATAAATGCAGCTTCTTTTCCAACTCACTCTCTTCTGTTTAGGACAAAGAATTGTCTTGAGGTCAGATTTGGGACTTTGAGCACAAGGCTGAGACAGAGGAATATTTCATGCTGTTGTTATTAGTCGCTTAATTACTCAAATGTTGATTTACTCACCCTTGATGCCTATAATAAATATTTCACATATAATTATCAAGAGTTAATACTTTGAGATTGGCAGTGATTTGTAGCAGTTGTATTATGAAACAGCTGTTGGGGGTGAATGAATGCAATACATTTTGACTGAAAGTTGTGTTAACTAATGAGTAAAAAGGTGGACTATTCTATGGGACTAAAAGATTTTTCTAGACATTTTTTTGTCCTACATTTCTATGATGTATATGTAAATGTGTATGAGGAATGTATCTACATATGAAAACCTTTTTATTGGTAAATTCAGTTGTTTCTTGGCACTGTCAGTTGTTTTTTGTAAGTTAAAGAGAAATGAAAGTGTCATATAAAGTGTGTATTGACATTTTATAATTTTGGGTTTTTTATATAGACCTGTGGTTATGAATCCATTTTATTCTTGTGCTTTGTTGCTGTTAGGTTTTACTCTTTGTGGATCTTCATCTTGAAGGATTAATGTTCATTAACCATGGATTCAGACGTAACAAATATTGAACACATTATAAATGATTCTTAGAGTAATTTGGAAATACCTTATTTTAATTCAAATTCAAAATTGCTTTTTGTTTTGGCAGCAAACACGTATCTCTTTATGGTGCAAGCTCGTGGTATAATGTTGAGAGAAAATGTAAAAACAATAGGACACATGATCAGATTATACACTAACAAAAATACTACACTGAATGGCACAGGTAAGAGTATTTCTTATTTAATTTCATTTTTAAGAAAGCTTTATGAAAAAAAAAACCAAACCAAACATACTAAACCTTAATCACTTAGCTTAATTATTGAAACCTAGACCCAAGTCATCCTTCTCTGTAACTGGAGTGAAGGCCAAATAGTTACTATTTATCAGTTTACTTTAGTTGGAAATATTTGTCATAGCTGTAACAAAGATATCTTAATTTAATTATTGTTCCTTTAGTGTCGTAAAATGTTTTTCTTTAATCATGCTGCTAGGAATTTGTTACTTACAAAGTTAATGCTTTCACCTGCATGATGGTATGTTATAAATTCAGTGGACAATATAGGTTTTTACAAAAATCAATTCCTCTTTTTAAGATTATCCTGAAGGAAACAATTCTAGTGACTGTGTTGCTCAAACAACAATGTATCTTCCAGAAAACTTCACTTACTCTCCTTACCAGGCTTGTCCAGAGAAGCTGCCTTACATGAGTAAGTTTTAAACTCACCTCAATGTTTATCTAGTAAATTGGATTGTACTTAAAACAAAATACAATTATTTTAATATAAAATATAATTATAAGGAGTCCAAACATACAGCAAAAAATAATGAATAAAATATATGAATAGACAATAATGCTTAGCAGAATTTTGCCTCTAACTATTGTGTTACTGAAACTTTTGGCCTCTTTACTAATCACCTAATATGTTTTAAATTTTATTTACAAATATTTTACTTTCTGCAAACTAAAAGTTTGTATTAATGTGGAGGAATACTCCAACTGTATATAAAGTATCCATTCAGAGTTGCGTATTTTGAGGAATAGTTAAAAAAATCCTTTTTGGAAATGGTATTCACAGAATCGCAGAATGGTCAGGGTTGGAAGGGACCTCTGGAGATCATCTAGTCCAACCCCCCTGCCACAGCAGGGTCACCTACAGCACATTGCACAGGACGGCATCCAGGCGGGTTTTGAATGTCTCCAGAGTGGGAGACTCCACAACCTCTCTGGGCAGCCTGTACCACTGCTCTGCCATCCTCAGAGTAAAGAAGTTCTTCCTCATGTTAAGATGGAACTTCCTATGTTCAGGTTTGTGCCCATTACGTCTTGTCCTATCACTGGGCACCACTGAAAAAAGACTGGTCCCATCCTCCTGGCACCCTCCCTTTAAGTATTTATAAGCATTGATAAGATCCCCTCTCAGTCTTCTCTTCTTCAGACTAAAAAGCCCCAAGTCCCTGAGCCTTTCCTCATGAGAAAGATGCTCCAATCCCCTAATCATCTTTGTAGCCCTTTGCTGGACCCTCTCCAGCAGTTCCTTGTCCTTCTTGAACTGGGGAGCCCAGAACTGGACACAGTACTCCAGATGCGGCCTCACCAGGGCAGAGTAGAGGGGGAGGATGACCTCCCTCGACCTGCTGGCCACACTCTTCTTGATGCACCGCAGGATGCCATTGGCCTTCTTGGCCACCAGGGCACATTGCTGGCTCATGGTCATCCTGTTGTCCACCAGGACTCCCAGGTCCCTTTCCACAGAGCTGCTTTCCAGCAGGTCAGCGTATTCCTAATACAAAGATTCATGAGTCAAAAAGTAGTTCTCAAATCTTCATCAGCTAATTGCAGTTACCTCAATACATAGGAAACTGAATAAGATGGTGTAGTGAAGTGAGAATTGCTGGAGGTAAGAAAGTGCTAAAGCCCTGTCATAATGAGGAAGCAATACTTACATAGCAAGGGAAAAGTTGTGATCCTCAGGAAATTTTAAAATTAAGCTTTCAAGCTCAGATGTTTAAGATCGCAAGCTATTAAGTAGAACTTGATTTGGTAACCCTAACTTTATTTAAGCCTAGAATCTAAACTTCTAATTATTTTGTTTGAAAGTGTTTAGTTGCAGAGGAGTATTGTGTAGAAGTAAGAAACTGAGTTGAGTACTTTAGCACTGTTGCTGTTTTGGTTTGCTGTTTTTTTTTTTTTTAATAAAACCTGTCCAGCTGTCCAAAGTAGCAGTGTCCCAGCGTATGTAGAAGGTCTTATAAGCAGCTATTGCACAGTTAAAGCAGTTACACAGACTGAGTTTGGAAGAGTTCCTTGATGTAATTCAGTGTCCTTAACCTGATTTAATAGTGTGGCTGAAAGGCTGTTGGCATCACTTTTTTTTATCTTCTTTCTGTAGACAAAGTATAGCTTTGGTAACAGCCTTAAAAATTCTTCTTAAGAGCTGTAAATTTTAATGTGAATTCCCCTCTCTTGCAAAGCTACATTTTTTCAGATTCAGACAAAATTCTGGGCATTGTTTGCTCTCCTTTGGCTTTTAGAGAAAGCAATCCTTAAAGACCAAGAAGTGTTAGGTAGGAGACCAGTTTTGAACATAAAAAGAGAAGAGGCAGATCACTCCTGGTGGCTACTGCTTTACCTTGACCTTCACCACTGATTGTTTGCTATTAGTGATAGTTCATATATTTAACCTTTATAAAACTGCTATCCCTTGGCTAAAACAGTTCCTTCTTAGAAACCGCTGTTGAATTTTTAGCTTTTTTCTCTATGTTAGGAATTATTAGATTGTCAGAGTTGCTGTAGGAAGCAAGGGATGATTAAGTATAAATGGGGTTTTTTTGTGCTCTGCATTTGGAAGAAATCATAACTTGAGTCAGTAATCCATGGAATTACTTCTTTTTTTAGTAAATGTTTTGTAGACAGACAATATTTTTGAGCGAGGAACTAAATAGTAGCATTAGTATAGCTCTCAAAACTAATTAGTTAAATTGCAATGTCTCATTTGGTGTCAGAATGTACCAACTAGAGAAGAATAATCAACTGTCTGTAGATAAGTGTTAAATATGTTACTAGAAGTTACTTCATTAGTATCTGGCAGTATCTATTATGCTAATGTGTTTATTTTACTTGCTATATTTAAAATCAAACAAGTAAACTACTGATTGTAAGAGAGAAAACTTGTAATAGTTTCTGAAGACGTTTATGACACCTTTGGGAATTCTGACCTCTTGTCTTTTAGATTAACACCCAATTTAAGCTGTGGGCTGTCATTCAGCATGAGCAAGTAATTAAGTATTTAATATAGCAGTTCAGATCCATATCATACCAAACAAGCTTGCTGGCTGCCAAACTGAATTGCTGAACATTTTTTCTTCAAAGAAAAATAGTGGATTTTACTAGGCTAATCTAGATTCCATTATAACTTCTTTTTTTAATCCTAACAGAGAAGTTTATCCAGTGAAGAGTTCAGTAACAGTGCTTGTTATCTTTCTTCTCAATTACTCCCAATTCTAAACTTTGTCTCTTATATTGTAAAGATACAGACATATAGCCAAAAGTATAAATCAGTTGCCGTTTCTTATGAACTTAAATTATGTAGAAAACTGTCTTAAGCCAAGTAGCAATTAGCCACGGCGTGATTATATCCTTATTTCAATCTCTTTCCCTCAAGAAATAGGGTTTGATTTTCAAAATCATGTGGATGTTCTTTTCTGTAATATTGCACATGTCAACAAATAAAACTAAATTATTCTAATAGTAAATATTTTAGCTGCTTTGGGAAATAAAAAGTTCAAAAAATGTCACCTCTGGATAACCAGAGAAACAAGAATGATGATTACGCTGATTGAAAAATGCGTATACATTAGTATTTTTAATGTAACTTTCAAGGGATCAGGCAGTTAAATTCAGCTAGATTAGTTCAAAGCTGTATTGGCTTCTGCTACCTGTTCTACTTGTGTATTAGTCTGTGGTCCAGGAGTGGGGGCATGAGGGGAGTTAGACGGTACTAAGGTACCTTAGTAGGTCAGCCTACTTATAGCATATTAGCTTAAATCATTGATGCAGATTTGTTTGCACTGACACGTACTTAGAATTGCCAGAGTAGGGATGCATTCTACTCTGCCGTTCTTGCTGTCAGCCTCGTTGGCTATATGTAATTCTACCAGAATTTCTCTATAGGTCTCCTATTGCTGCTGTCTTTTCCATCTTTTTTGTTAGTAGTCTCTTTGTACTTACTCTGTCCTGCTGAATTTCATAGAGAAATAGTTCACTGGACAAGTTACTGTTCAGCGAAGAGATGTATGTCTCACCCTTTGGTTTTCATGTATACCTTTTTAATAACCATCTCTGTTTTTAATTATAATCTAAATAAAACTTCTTTGAAGATTATTTTATGCAATGAAATGTTGTAGGTTATCCTGAGATACCCAGGGAAGGAAGCTTCTCGAATCATGTATATTTTGACCTGCTTAATAGTCTAAGGTTGTTATAAAAATCAGCTACTCTTCTTTACGTCAGTTTGCCAAATTTGTATCGTGGAAGGAGAGTGGTAAAATTATGTTTTGTCCCAACTACACATGTTCTTAAAATAGGACCAACTAGTGCCTTTTATGTGTGATACAGTCTTTCAGGTTATAACCCACTGTTTGAGTACTGCTGTGCTAATTCGTAAGCAAGACACATCTACTTCAAGATAGAAAGCAGTGCAAAAGAGTATTAATCAGCATAATTTTAATATGACTTGAGAGTTAAATAGAAAGCAGATCTGTTTTTTCAGTTATATCAAATAAAGTCCTCATATTAAGAATTTTTTTAGCAGTCTACCCAAGTCACTTCATGGTTTGTCTAAGAATTGGTACTTAATGAGCTATAAGAAATATCCAGATCTTCTAGTCTGGTCACTGCAATACACTGGGGTTGAATACACGTAAACAATTTAAAACAGATATCAGAAAAATATATGTTGTATTTAAACACAAAAAAACAGTCATCACTGGGTAAAGTTCTACTGTCTCCAGAAGTAGTACATTCTAGTATTCCATCAACTGAATAGTTAAGCTTTTCCTAATACTCAACCTTATACTCGACCTGCGTTTACTTTTTTCTTTTTTTTCCCTCCTGCAAGTTAGTTGGATTTCTCCTTGCCCTTATCGATGCTTGGGAAAAAGAGTTGGTTGCCATCTACATACCAAATTATTCTGTCTTGGAAAAGACTGTTTTTGTCAGTCTTTTACTTTGTAGATAAAACAGTACTTTCAGCTTTTCTAGACTATATAGTTTCTAGAGCTCTTTTCATTCTTGATTTTTTTTTTTTTTTGTACTGTAGACTTTCTCTAATTTGATTTCCTTTTGAAGCATCATAACCAGCTAAACCGCTGGTTACAAAACGAACTAGTAATTACCTTCTCAGTCTTTGATATAACAGCTGTTAGTGTATTCCAGAATGAGGTTTGCCATTTTTGTGCAATTGCATTGCAGTTTATTGTCTCATATTAATAGGCAATCCATTATAAACCATCAAAATATCTTTCTGCATACTGCAGCATAGCCAGGTATTTCCTGTTTTGTGTTTGCTTCATTTCTCCTTCAGTAACAATCTGTACTCTTAATTAATTTCAGTCTGTTGATTTCAGTATGTATCTGATTTGTTGAAATTATTATGTTTTCTGATTCTATTCCTCAAAATGCTTTCTGCTTCCTCAGCTTTCTTTTTTTGCAAGTTGTATAAATATGTTGTGTTGCAGCATGCTAGACAGTAATGGAAGTAGTGAATACTAAGTTCAGATATTTACTGAGGTGCCTTCTGCCCCCCACCAATGACAGGGAAATACTGCTGATTTCTATTCACACATCTCCTGTGTGCTTTTGATAGTACCAATATTTCAGGGTTTAGTATAGCTACTTTTTAAACAGCCTGGAGGAAATTTCATCATGTCCCATCAAGTTAGAAGAACCTGCCTTACAGAAACACTGTTTTACCATTCCTTCTTTTTTTTTTTTAATTTATTTTTTTATTGTTTAAACTCCGTAAGCATCTGATCGCATCTAAACTTTTCTCAGAAGACTAAGGCACCTGAGTCTTTTGCATCATATGTTGTTTGCTTCCTTTTCTGGTGTAGTAATTGACCTTTATTTATCTTTATTTTCCTGTTAGATTCTATAAATAAACTGGAAGGTTCTTGTTCCTTCTCTGTCTCTTGGTAGTTGAAATTGATTTAGTGATTTATTTATCTTTTTTAAAATTTAATTTCTAGACATTTATACTCTTTATACTGGTCCTTTGTTGATTGCCCTTGTTTCTACTTTTTATAAGATCTTGTTTTCAGGTTATTGAAGAGTTTAATATACAACCGTAATGACCATCTAAGCTTCTCTTATTTTTTTATTTATTTTTTTAAAGCTCTGTAGGATTAGCTTGTTCTAGTATACATTTATACAGTCTTTTTTCAGCGACTGCCAGGTTTCCTTTTTCTTCTAAAATAAATAAGTAAATGTGAGTTTGTTTAAATTTGGTCTTAAAAGATCTTCTCTTTCTGGTACTGTTCCTGATCCTTTTTTCCTATCATTTTCCTTTTCTTTTGTAAAGTTACCTTATACATTTACAAGTAGTTCTACATTTAATCATATCCAAAACTAAAATAACTCTTGCAGTATATTCTGCCTTCTTCTGGAAACAATAGATACTCCCAGCATGCTCCAAAAACTTCAATCTTTCCAAAAGATTTCAATAGCTAGTCAATTCAGCGTTACAACATGAAGCAATCTTTTGGACACAAATACGATCTTTTGGGTATGGGCACAGAGGAGAAAATGGGAGGGATTTTTTTCATTGACTTTAAAATTCCAACCCTCACCAAAAGACTTAAATTCTTAGAGAAAAAAAGGTGGCATATTTTATAGTGTGTGTCAGTTATTGCAAGATTTTTATTTGATGATCTAGTACAGTAACTGCTGAACAACAACTTGAGCTTCTGGTAGAAGTGTTACACTATTCTTCTCCCCAAATTTTCTTGACCCCTTGTACTTCTGGTTTTGAGGGTAGAGTATTTACTATTAATCATTATTTCCAGTTTAGAAATTTATACACATGCATAAGCTTATGACAGGCAAGTTTTTAGCTATTAACTAAGTGTAAATATTTTCTCATAATAAGTACTAACCTGATTTTTTTGCTACCATATTGTGGTCTTTATTCAACATCTTGCTGAATTCCACTCTAATTAGTAGCCATTTGTGAATGCTTTTGCCATTAGGCTAATTAGTTTTATCAGAGGTAATTCCCAAATCCAGCCCCTTGCTATAAATTGACTTGATGCAGACAGTGGTGAATTATTGGATGAAGGCTGTACATGAAATGTGTGTAATTTTCTAGAATGTAAATTGGGGAATTTTCTTGAGTGTAGTGATGATGCATTTTCTTTTTTTGTGGAAGTGCAGGTAGGAAGACACACCGAATTTGAGTTATCAGTTCAGTAGTAGAGACAATGCGGGATTGTCAACAGTGGCACTTGAAATGAAAGATGACTAATTCTCTGGAATAGATACAAAATTCAAATGGCTGCTTTATCTGTGTCCTCTGAAATGAGTATTTTGCTCATAGCATTTATTGAAGAAATGTGTAATGAAGAAATGAAATACAGAAATTCTTTCTGTAAAAACTGACTATTAAGAGGCTAGTATAAATTGTTTATTTTTTATCTATAGGTAGTGTAAATACAAATTTCTGATGTTATTTGCCTATGATATACCTTGCAATGTTAGATCTGTTGTCTTAATTGAAATTAAGAAATACAATTTTTTTCCATGTATTTAGGAGGCCTTATCGATGTCAATATGAGTGAAATTAGTTTTGATGAAATTCAGCGACTGTTTTCAAAAGACTTAGACATTAAACCAGGAGGACACTGGAAACCAAAAGACTGTAAGCCACGATGGAAGGTGAGATGCTGCTTTTCTGCTTTTTTTTTTCCTGCTGGTGTAAAAGAACAGTTTACCATTGCAAGCACTCGGTCTTTTACTGCTATATATTTTATATAATATGTAGTATGTTATAGTATATGTATTATGGTATCTGTGTTCAAGAAGAGACTAAAGCTTGAAGAAAAACTTGAAATGGATTGTCAAGAGCTTCTAAAGGTTCATTAACTGTTGCTACTAAACATTTTATCATATGTCTGCAAACTTGTCCTCTGTGTGTGTTGCTTAAAGTAGAATTAGAAGCAAGTGAACATAAAAGGAAAATCTTACTTATATTTTACTGAGGTTTTTTTTTCTTTTTTTAATATTTTGAGCAAAATTGCAACACACTTTCCTACCAGGAATGAGAGTGTAAAACACCGAGCCAATTTAAATGTAAAAGTTGAAAAGCCTGTATAATCCTTGGGAGACTTGATATGTATTGAAACATTAAAATTTAAAAATGCTAATATAATAGCTTAATATATATAATTTTTTGAAGGTGGCGATACTTATTCCTTTTCGGAATCGCCATGAGCATCTTCCAATTTTTTTCCGCCATCTGATACCAATGTTGCAGAAGCAGCGGCTGGAATTTGCCTTCTATGTTGTCGAACAGGTAACAGCATTTACTTAAAGTCACCCTTCAAGATTCTTTACTTAAAGGGGATTTGATATTCTTGTCAAGATTTGGATGATTCCAGAATTTAAAAATTGTTACTCTGCTGTTCTAATCCTTTGAATGAAAAAGGAAAGTTCAGCTCCATTCCGCAGTTTAAGCAGTGGCCAGATACATAGAATCATAGAATCATAGAATAAGTGAGGTTGGAAGGGACCATTAAGATCATCAAGTCCAACCGTTAACCTACCCTGATTTAAAAACACCCACTTCTAAACCATGTCCCTAAGCACCTCATCTACCCTTTTCTTAAACACCTCCAGGGATGGTGAATCCACCACCTCTCTGGGCAGCCCATTCCAATGTTTAATAACCCTTTGAGTGAAAAAATGCTTCCTAATATCCAATCTAAACCTGCCCTGACATAACTTGAACCCGTTTCCTCTTGTCCTATCACTTGCCACGTGGGAGAAGAGGTCAGCCCCCATCTCTCTAAAACCTCCCTTCAGGTAGTTGTAGAGGGTGATAAGGTCACCCCTCAGCCTCCTCTTCTCCAGGCTAAACAACCCCAGTTCCCTCAGTCGTTCCTCATAAGGCTTGTCCTCCAGACCCCTCACCAGCCTGGTAGCCCTTCTCTGGACACGCTCCAGCACCTCAATGTCCTTCTTGTAGTGAGGGGCCCAAAACTGAACACAGTACTCGAGGTGAGGCCTCACCAGTGCCGAGTACAGGGGGATGATTACTTCCCTACTCCGGCTCACTACACTATTCCTGATGCAGGCCAGGATGGTGTTGGCCTTCTTGGCTGCCTGGGCACACTGCTGGCTCATATGGGCTGATATTTTATAAGTGATGACACAGCCTCTTTGAATCTGTTGTCTTTCTAAGTTTTCAAGGAAAAAAAAAAAGGTTTTATGTGTAAAAATTGGAAATGATCGTTTACAGAAGGCCATTTTACAGCACATACTCACTGAAATCCAGTTGAAGACAATAGTATTAAAGTGTGCACTATCCAGTTAATATATTTGGAATATAACGGAGACATTAATAATATGAAATTACCAACTAGTACCTTGGCTAGGGGTCTCCTCAGAAACAGAGGAATGGATATGGAAGAAAAAACCACTTTTCTGCAAGTTCAACACAGTTTCTGCAAGCCACAGTCAAGGAATGAAGCAGTTCAGATGGGTAGCTTAAGGAATTTGCACGGTTGTTGACTGTAATAGATGGCTAGATCCCTAAACAAATTACAGGACTCATTTTTCGTGGTTTATGTAATGCAATATTTTCAGGTGACAAAGTGAAAAGTTTGCAGAAAATAAAAGTTCCTCTAAATTGTTATTTTAAAAAAAGCATGCAGGATGCATTTGCTATATCAAAAGGTCTTATGTTGTCTTGTTTGTTCAAAACAGACATGAGGATATTTAAATTGTACTAGAAATAAAAATTATTTGAATCTGACTTTATTAAAGTTTCTAAGAAACTGGAAGTAAGTTCTAATATAAGGTTAATTATAAATATGTAACCAAGTTGTAGCCATTTTCACAGCATCAAAAGTTTTTCAGTAGTTGACTGTTTTAACAAGAAACAAACAATATTTCCTTCTTGGTTTGTGTCAGTATTTCTTTAACTCATAACATCATCCTGCATTAATCCAAACCAATCACATTTTGATACTTCAGAGTTACTAGTGCTGTAAGTTGCTAATGCTTTTAAGTTTTGTGTAAGAGGGGAGAACACCTAGACTTTTTAAATAACAAACTACAGTTGATGTAGTTGGTGCTAACTATAGAGGTATTAGCTAGAGGAATAACAGACATCATTGTCAATGCTTTTTTTTTTTGAGTGGTAGAGGATGTATTTCTCATAATATTGAAATTTTGTCTTTTTCTTTTTCATTCTTACAATGTCTCCTTTGTTTTCTGTTTGAAGACAGGTACACAACCTTTTAATCGTGCAATGCTCTTTAATGTTGGCTTCAAAGAGGCTATGAAGGATGCTATCTGGGACTGCATAATATTTCATGATGTGGATCACTTACCTGAAAATGACCGAAATTATTATGGATGTGGAGAAATGCCACGCCATTTTGCAGCAAAGCTTGACAAATACATGTACATGTAAGTATTGAGCTTTATTCATGTTGTTTATTAAAGACCCAGAAAGATTCTTAAAGCGTGCATGAATTTTGTGACAGTATATACGGTAGGTGAAACCAATAAAACAGCTTCCTACCATGCTATTTACATAAATGAATATCTAGTTATTTAAAGGAAGATTTAAATTTAGTGTCTACATTTGATATGTTGCTAATTTGAAGATATTATTTATAATTTTCAGTGTTGAACTTGTTGCAGTGAGGTTGATCTCCAAAAAAAAAAAAAGATGGCTATGTGTGTCGAGGGGGGGGAAAACTTACCTTACTTATTAGAAATCTTTTTGGGCTACATAAGCCTTTGGGGTGGCTGTTAACAAAGATAAGCAGATTATTTGCAGCAAAATACCACAGGAAAAAATGTCTTAATTTTCTCATAAACGTACAAATTATTTCTGCTTTGTACTGCTTTTTAAGCAGATTTTCTTCCTGCTAGACCATTTCCTATCTTGTATTCAGTCTCTATTGAAATTTGATGAATGTAATGGGTCCTGCAGTTTTGTTACCTCCTTTTCTTCTGCCTTTTTACATTAATGAAGTTTCACTTGCTTTTTAACACATTTATCTCATGACACTCTTCTAATCACGTCACATAAAGCTTTACCTTATTGCTTGCTACGTGTATGTATTTGCCATCCTGAAAATTTATTTGTGAAGTTGATCAACTTGATAACCTGGTCAACCTGACAGATCAAAAGCAATGCATTGAGAACATGACTGTGTGTTTGGACTTCAGGTTGTTGGCCGATTAGCAGTGAAGCCTTTAAAGATTTTATATGTATTTAAAAATGTGTAAATAAACACATAAATATATAAGAGATTTCATGTCTTTCTATGTATTTATAAAATACTTCATATGTTTATACATACATTTATGAAATTTATAAAATGTCTAATGTATAAATAAATACATGTTTATAAAATATAACAATACATATTTCTGTATATATATACAAAGAAGTGCATGTGCACCACACACACATACATATGAATGAAAAACTCAAACAGTTCCATAAACTGTCATACCCTAATTGTTTTTATTTTTGGTTGATGGGTTGCTTTTGAGTTGTTGGTAGTTTTCTGTTGATTTTTAGGGGGGTAGGGTGGCTTTTTGGGGGGGGGGGGGGGCGGTTAGAACACCTCTTATTTCAGTTAATATTGAAAGGGCTATGTAGTAACACCCTTCCCCAAGGGCTATTAAGATTTGGTTGAATCCTGTGTTTCCACAGAGATCAGAAATTACGTGATTGTGTATTTCTTTTTCTTTCTTCTTGCATTCTGGAGTTATTTGTCCTTCAGTATGGCAATTGTGTCCTAAGCAATGGTAAATCTTTTTGTAGATAGTTCTAACTCCTTGAAGGTTCCAGATTTGGAAGCATCTCCTGAGAGATGCGTTCAATGACTTTCATTTTGAAATTGTGTGCTGTTTCTGAAAGAGGAACACACTTTACTGTAGCAGCTTCTGGGTTAAGGACGCAAGTCAATATTGGTGGAAATAAATATAGATACTTAAAAATATGTATATACATTTTTAGATTGACAAAGCGTTTTGAGAGCTGGAAATCACATTGCTTAGGCCTTAGTATGTTATGGTATGCAGCTATAGTGGCTGTTTGTGTTGGCCAGCTGCTTATTACTTAATAATGTGTTATTAATTACTGTATGCTTAATGCAAAAAAGCCTATAGATACTTTTCATTCAAAAGTTAAGCTTCTAAAAACTGGAAAATTGTTTTTTGAATAAGCATGTATTTCACTGTGGTTGAATATGTACTGTTAAACTGTTCCTCTCAAGTTTTAACAGTTCTGTAGAATATAGTAATGAATTAAAATTACTCAATTGATGCATTACTGATTTGTAATTTTTTCAGTTGATTAGAGTTTTCTTTCAGTTGAATAGTGTCAAAATAAAATAGCTTGAGTGCCTCACTTTACACTTCAGCTTTGGGTCTAAATCAGTCCTCTGAAATATGTGATAGACTTTTGTTTCATGTGGTGATACTAATTTGAGGTACAGTCCAAGAGTACTTTTTATGCAAATCAGACACTACTGCAAGCATTTTATTCAACTCCTGTGTATGTTACTTAACGCCAGCGATCTGTGAACCAGTTTCCCTTAGAGAATACATTCAGCATCTGTTTATGTCCTTAGTTTGGGGTGGTTCTTGTGGTTTTTTTTGAAAGGTATTGTTCAAAGAGGGGGCTACCTATCTAAGTTCATCTAATAATATAAAATTTATCTTTTGTTTTCAGTCTTCCATACAATGAGTTCTTTGGTGGTGTAAGTGGCCTGACAGTGGAACAATTCAAGAAGATCAATGGGTTTCCAAATGCCTTTTGGGGATGGGGTGGAGAAGATGATGATCTTTGGAACAGGCGAGTTGTTCAGTGGTTATGTCTTTCTCGTTGTTCTGTGGTATCCACCCCTTGGAGAGCAATTAGGTGTTTTTTTCTTTCATTTGTTACCTTTTTTGTTATTATTATTTTGTTTTAAAGAAAAAATTCTAACATTTCTAAAGAGTTAACTTTAGAAATATCAGAACGTACGGTTTGAAGGGATAAGTATGATGTTATTTTTATATTGGCCTGGCAACAGTTAACAGGTTTCTAAGAGATCTTGTAACAAATAATGGATATGACAACAGATAATGGTTTTAAGCGTCTGTTCTCATTCCTTCTAGTCTTCTGTGCGTTGCTTTTTGATTTTTTTTTATGTCTGTCCTGCTGCTAGCATTATGAAATACCATCCCACAGATGTGTAAAGTAAACATGAGTTTAAGTAACTTTCATATCTTAGGAGCAGTGTTTGAGAGAGAGGTTAATTTGTGACTGTATTGGCAGTCACAAATTGAACAATGGACAACAGCACTCACTGTATTACCAGCTGCTCACAGTAAACAACTGTAACGTTCCAGTTGAGCTGTTGAAACAAAGTGTCTGCATGAGTTTATATATAAAGAGATATATTTTAAATGAAGAGTGTGTAGGTTTTTATTCTTTCTCCTTACTATTGTCATATTTTCATGCTGTTGCACTTTAAGAACAAAGCAGGATATACTAAATACGAAATTACTGTTATTTCACACTTTATTGTTTTTGCCAGCTTTTTTAATTGTCGGGTTAGGAGTGTTTGGGTTTTTTTAGGGAGAGGATGTCAGTGAATGCAAAGACTTATCTTTTAAAGATTTTGATGTGTATTGTTCACTTTTGCTGTAACTTGTAAAAACATCTTTTTAATACTCTTCATACAAATCTTTATGCTTTATACTGCAGGGTTCACTATGCTGGATACAATGTAACAAGACCAGAGGGAGATTTGGGGAAGTACAAGTCCATTCCTCATCATCACAGAGGTGAAGTCCAATTCTTAGGACGGTAAGAAAAACAGAGAACTAACTGTTCAAATACTAGAGCTAAAGATGTAAATTTTTTTTCTTACACACATGCAAATCTTCCACACATACAAATAAGCAGTCAGTGCTTATCAGTGTTACTCTCTCTTTAGTGCTAAAGTTTGCATTTTCTTAAACACATTATATTTGGTGTTCGTGTATTTCTTATTTAACCATGAGGGAGGCTGAATTTGTGTGTCAGAAGATATTGTTATCATAACCTTTGATGCAGAATGTTATTCTTTCTTAATACTTGGGCATTAGTGCTGATAAGGCTCCATTAGTTGGTTAATTTGGATATCCTACAAAAGGAAGCAGTACAACTAGGGGAAATGACTCCTGTGTGATAACAGACTTTAAGACTCCTCGAGGATTGGTTTCTTCCATTATATTTCAGTCTTTTCTGAGATACAGGTCATCTCACTTCCTGCTTACATTAACGTGAACTTTTTCTTTCGGGGTTCCTTTCTTTTGCTACAAAGATGCAAAACACTTAAACTGGTCAGTAGGTTTTGGCTGCCATAGATTGGAATAACAACTAGAATGCAGCAAAACACATAAAAAATAGAATGTGAAATGTAAAATGAAGGATTTATGGTATGTGTTATCAGATAATTAGAAATACTGCTCACTTCTGTTATCAATGGGTGTCTGTCTGGGAACATCTGTATTTAAAAATTATGAATAAAGCAGACAGTAGACACGTACAGTAGACATGAGTAAATATGTGATACAAAACTAAAATGTATACATTGGTAATCTGGGGGAGGGGAACTGGTGTTTTAATCACCTCAAATTTAGATGTTTGCAAATGCAGTAGTCTCAAGAAGGAAAGGAAAAACAATTCAGACATTTCAATGTATAATGAACAGTGAAGGTTCTTCTCTGAGCTCCATATTGAATTTTATAGCAAAAGAACATGCAGGAATTGAATGTTCTTTAAAAAACAGTTTAGTTTGGGACTATATGAGTAAACATATTAAATGCCTTTTTTGTTATTTAGTCTTAATATTAACTTGTGTACGTGAACATAAAATCTAAGTATATTAAAAAAATTAAAGTGGCTCGCTTTTAAAGCTTAGGTAGGTAATTCATTAATTTCAAAGGGCTGAGAGGTAGTTTCAGAATTTAAAGCATATTTCGAAATGAAATGACGGTCACAGTATCGTGTCTAACATCAATTGAACTGTTTCCTGCAATTTTTTCTCATGTTTTCTTCTTCCAACTCCCTCTGCAGATATAAACTTCTGAGGTATTCCAGAGAGCGTCAGTATATTGATGGGTTGAACAATTTAATATATACTCCTAAAATACTTGTCAGTAAATTGTATAAAAATATAACTGTTAATCTCATACCAGAACTTGCTCCTGTTAGAGACTATTGATGGAAGTGGAATGACAAGCTACCCTACCAGAATAAACTTTTAACACTGGAAGCTACTAATAGACACTGTAAAACAAAACCAAACCAACAAACAACAGCTTAGAATTAGAGATTATTGACCATTTGATGATGCATATTTGAGATGAGAAGTGATTGTATGTACCATGCATTTTGTTCTGAAAGAAAAGCCAGCAGCTACCACTCAGATGTTTACAGCATGAGACTACTGTTCAAGCCTTCATTCTTCATATTCTCTATCTTAACCACCCGCTGAATAAATGGCAGAAAACAGACGTGTAGCTTCTCTGGAAGTAGGGGCAGAGGCCTCTTCTTCCAGGGTTTTTTTTTATACTAAACCACCCCCCCTTGTATTTAAATGAATGCTTTTGTTTCTTTTTAAAATGTGTTTTGTAAATACGTGATGTAAATTAATGTGTGTACATTGCTTTTAAATTGCTCAATATTTTATGCTTCAGTATGTATTTGAGTGTGTTCTTGTTTGAATTCTATAGGAATGTTTTTATTAGCATGACAGAACAAGTGTAAAATGTAAGTATGCTTAAAAAAAAGGTTATACCTTAGGTGAAATGAAGGAAATATTAATTGTTGGCCAGCTATGACTGTAAACTGTTATACTAGTTTTGAGCTCTAGGCCTTCTGCGTATCTATATAGAAGAATCAATTTCATATAAGAACTTGCTACAAAGAAAGCTTTTAATTTTATTTATTGCCAGCAAAATTCTATGATACCCTGCCTGCCATCTAAATCCTATTTATATGCATATTGCATGTGTATTATGGAAAATCTTGCAGTTGTTGCGTATTATGATCTACAGGAACTCTAACTGTTTCCAAGTGTGCCACTAGTGTCAATGTCAGGGATTTTAATGCCTAAAACAATGTGTCTGGGTGCGTACAGTATTTTGGTATTGTTCTTTTTTTAAAAAAACAAACTAGTAAACAGCACTTTTATTCCTCCAAAATCAGAAGAGCCAAAAATGTGTCTTCATTGGAAGAATATTAAAGTTAGATTTTTAAGAAAATAATAAAACATAGTTCTAATGCTTGCAGTGTGGGATTTTCAGAACCATGGTGTTGGTCAGACTGTTCCGCTGCTGATGGCATAAGCGGAACTGAAAGCAGGCCAATCCCAAGTGCTTTTTAAAATTCCACTCATAATATATTAATCAATATAGCTATTTAAGGGCCTATTCTGGTAGAGTGCTGAGTGCTTCTATGATGCACTAAGTATCCTCAAGTCGATGACTTTCAATGAGATTGAGGTTGCGCAGTCCCACTAAGGATTGGTCCTGTCTGTTTCTCTATTTTTGTGGTGTTATATGTATGAGTAACTAGCCTCTTTCCTTGGCTTATAACGAAAAACATATCTTCTTATTTTCTGTTTGCCTGTAATGTTATGCTACCTAAAAGTATCCCACTGCTAAGCGTTACTATCTCTTCCTGATTTTTTTTTTTTTTTTTCTTACACTCCTTCTAATACTAAGGAAAAGGACCAGATCATTTATTTTCGATGTTAATGCAAAGATATTGACCAAGATCTACTAAACTGTTTTGTTCGTCACAGTTGCTCAACTCTTTAGGAACCAAAGACTGACTCCTGCTCCCATGAAGAATGGAAAGCAGTAAATAATAAGGATTGTTTATCCATAGAGTGTTCTGTAAGAGTGTTGACAAAGAATACTAACTTTAACTCATTACTATGTGTTGGTTTCCTGAACTGCTGCCACAGATGGTGTGGTGCTTTGTATATCTGAGTTTGTTTGCCATAAACGTCTTCTGTTTCTTTGACATCCCAGTAGCAAATTTTGCCCTTAGCCGTTCTTCAGTAAAGTTATGAGCTTAGTTATAGATATTCCAAATATTTAGTAGAAATGTAATGATTTAATTTAAGTAGTTCAGAACAATTGTAAGGGGTATTTTAAACTGTACTGGAATTACCTTAAAATCTACCAGTTAGGCTAATATGTTTTAGGAATGACGTAATGCAATGAAAATAACAAAAAGTGAGCATAAAGTGAACAAAACATCCTTCAAAAGCATGCTTAAGTGGCTTGATCACCTCCTGATATATTTTTCTATAACTGAGTGTATAGAATATTCTGAAGCATATGGATAAAGGGGAGATAATCAATATTCTGTACAATTATATCTTCAAAATAAAGTTAGTCTTATTTCATAACAGACTAATACAATTCTTTAAGAACCGTTGAATAAATTTTTAAATCCCTGATGTAATTTTGAAGTGGTTTCTGGTTTTCAGTACTAGTTCACCTACAATTTAACACCTATGATTATGAAACATCCTTTGGTACTGTACTGTTTTCTGAAGCATGCTTTTGTGCCCTTTTGTTAGGCATTCTGTGAAATTAATGTGCAATTTAAAAAAATTCTAATGCGTATATATACATACATATATACGTTCTATATTACACATATGCTGTGTCTGAACTAATATAACTTTACAGCTCTAAGTGATTAATCATGTATGGTCTTAGAAAAATGTGATTTAAGCCAGTATGTGAATGGATTATGATATATAGCTGAGTTCTTAAAAAGTTTACATTTTGGTGCCCCAAAGTGATGGATGTTAAATTATGAATTATTAACCAACACTCTTCTCTAAATACCTTTTATGGCTTTGTTGTGAAGTTTTAAAAGTTGCCATCTTAAATTACATCAAAATAGTGTTTGTATACTACCTGCTTGAACTCAGTACTACTCTGTAGTGAATTTCAACATAGACAGTGCCTTCAAGCAAAATAAATGCGATGCAGAACTAAGAGTTGTGCATGTTCCTTTTGGTATTTTCATGATTCTTGTAAAATTTAGAGAGAAGCCAATCCCATTGGCTTTTGCATTGCTGACAAGGCAAATTAAGGATGACTTCTCTTCAAGGGGTTAACATGGAGGGAGAAGAAAAAGGGAGTATTTTACAAGATTCTGAAGGTCTTGAGAATTAACAAGTAAAAACATTACAGAAATATTAAGAGTGGAATCTGGCTGATATGCTATGATACTTTTAAGCCCATTTGCTGTATTTCAAGTTTAAGTAGGAGAGTATAAAATACAAAATCCATTTTGCAATAGACAGTATATTGAAAAGCAAGTGCAAAATGTCCTTTTTCTCGGATCTTGCCAGTCTATTTTTCTATTATTATGTTTACTAATGACTGTGTTGTAGTGGGTTACTAATGAGACAGTTATTTTAAAATATTAAAAGGATCCAATGCGTATCACCAAGAGGAAGTGTACTTAAGATTATTTTATTTGTAGAGGTATGTAAGATAGGCTTAATGAAAAATGCACTGAAACAAATGCTGGGAATTTCCTGTGTACTATCATAATTTTGGGTTTTTTTTGTTGTTCATGAAAATGTTTGTACTTTTTTATCATTGTCTTTTATGAAATATAATGTTCTAAAGATTGTGTTGGTTTGTTTATTCTGAGGTTCTGTGGAGAACATATTGTCTTTGTGTTTTGTTTATAGAGAAAGTGCTCGTTTTTTCTAGTGCTCAGTTCCTCGAAGTAACAACAAAAGGAAGGGAAACCTGGCCAGCAAATAAATCGGGTTAGGCTGTGATGGGATCGAGCCTTAGGCTAACAAACAATTTTCCCTTTATTACTATCTATATGCTTTCAGCTTTTGGTTTTATTAGTCTAAATGACTCAACAGTTTTGCGTACTTTTCCAAGGTAGGGTTGCTATTCTGTTGAATTTCCTAATAGCTCTTCTCTATGCTTATTCTGTTTAGGAGTAATCTTCCTTATATATGGATTACAAGAATGGGAAGTAGAATGATTCATCTGTATTTCTGCTGGCATTAAATAGGGAGCTGGTTTTCTCAGAAAACATCAGTTATCCTTCTTATTTTTCTTTGTATCTTACCTCTAACCATCAGATGCTTTTGTAATTACTGTATGCTAGTACTTTTGGGGAGTACTTCAACTGGTGACAAAGGTATTTGCAGAATTTTGTGAAAATACACAAATAAACTTCAAGTATGTTTGATGAATATACTTTTCGACAACACTGGACATGGACTCTCCTTGAAAGTGTTACCAGTTATAATATATTAGAAAGAAGGCATTTTAAGTATGTGTAGCATCCTTAAATGCTCTTCTACCTTGCTGTTACTTTTAAGATGCTTTTGCTTTATATCTTAAAAATCAGAATTGGGAGGTGAGTTTATCTGATGATTATGTGGGGCCTTGGGTAGTTAGTCCCATGTGACGTCATTTATTGTGGGCTTCAGTAATAAAGTATAGATGGTGGGAGGTGGATTGCATTTCCTGTGTGCTTACTTTTCATGAAATGCCTTTCAGATGTGTTTTGTTCGCTTCCTTTGCAAGAAGGAATGTAGTCTATTACGTTCATGGAAGACACTGGTTTATTCTCAGAATCCCAGTAATGGAGTTTCAATGCATTTTTTTCTAAGCTTAATGTGTTTTTTCAAACCCTAAACTTTTATTCAGAAGAGCAATACAGAATACAGAAACACAGAATACTTTATTCAGAAGAGTATTTGAAAACAAAGTCAACACACATTCTTCCTAAAGTTAACAAAATGAATAAGTGACTGTTACTGTTAGTGATTTACTATGAAATCTAAAGCTGTTGATACAGTCAGAAACTTAAGTTCTTATCATTTATGGAAACACATCTAAATGTTCATGATTAATTTCAGCTTCTATTCCACTGGCTCACTAACAACTGCTGTAGTTGAGTAAGAAAAGGGACTGAGGAGAACAGCAATGGAGTAATGTCGATAACCAGCGTCATTAGCTGTGAACACCACCTGGAAAAAGAAAAAACAAATACAAGAAAATTAGAAGTGATCTCTAGATATGAGCCTAGATGGGAACCACTGATAAAATTTTAAATGTAAATGACATGTATGCTGTGCTGGTGCTCACTGATCTGTCACAGTCTAACCAACAACTCATACAGGACTTCTGCTGCTACTGAAAGCTCATATGATAGGGCTGATGCTGTGGAGGGGAAGGGGACAGCCACCAAGGAATCCCAAACCCTGCAGCTGACCTCAGTAGCTGGTTTGGACCACCTTCATCTAACCAGTTTATCTGTCCCATGCAAAGTAAAAAGGCCTGTTACACTTTTTTTCTGTTGTAAACTGAAGGTCCAAGCATCCAGAACACAGTTCATACTTCCATTGACTTTAAAAATCTAAATTATGAACTTTGTCTGCAGCCATACAAATACTAGATCCAAAAGGCAGAAAAATCCTGTTCCCAAGAAACTTGACAGAGTACTCCACCTGTTGTTCTCCCTCGGGTGTCTAGAAATAGTTGCAGAAAGAATCACAGGCTTAAGTAGAGGTAGGACAGAAACCCTCTTTGTAAGTAATGTGTGCAGGAGCTTAGTGAGAGTTAACAGGGAAGCTAGTCACTAGGTTCTCTCATGAGTGTGTTGTTACAAAGCTTTGAGACTGTGGGTTTAAAGTGTTAATGTGAAAATATTTTAAAGTGAAAAGAAAGTTCAAAACGTGCGGTTAGTAATAGAAGCCTAGATATATAAAGTATCTGTATTCTTTGCAACTGAAGTACAGGAGAAAAGGAATACTCACATCAGCATGGTGATGGAAGGGATTCAAGCCCAGTCTCTTCCAGTACGAGGCTGTGTCAAGCTCAATCTTGTATACCCCTGCTACAAACTGTTCTTTAGTTGTGAGCTCATGGAATTCTCCATTGTCGTTGGTTTGTCTGTGTGATGGCAGAAGAATGCACTTTTATATTTTGGTTAAAAGCCTGAGAAAAATGCAGTTCTTAGCAATTGAACTTGAGCAATGTTGTGTAGCTTAAGTAATATGATGAATACTTCTATTGATCTGGAATGGCTTACGTCCATCTGTATTATGGATGCTTCAGAGCTTATCTTGGCCTTTGCTAGTTCCACAATCGCCACAGCAGATGGCTGCCTGCCATGTCACTACTCTGCATGGTTTGGGGCTGAGCCAGAAGCTGGCATTATTGTTCATAGACTCTTGGCAGAGTCTTGGAGTTAATTAAATGAACTCACTCAGAGGGAGAACTTCACCACTGCTGTAAGCAATGTGGGAGCTCTATGATGCACTTACTGTGCAAGTAAGTAGGGTCAATTTTCTTGATTTTTCCATAGTTTTATTATTTATTTAAATGCATTGAGTTGTTTTGTCAGTATGTGTATTTCTTGCAGTCGGCTATCTGAAATTTGAGAGCTGCTATTTGAAATGGTGGTAGGTCAGCCAACAGTGTAGCCTGTGGAATTCTCCCTGTTGTCTGTATTGATCAGTTGGTTTTCCATCCTCAACAAACAGATGGTTTTGTTTGATTTGAAGATGCTATCAGTGTTCCCTGAGGCCATAGTACTGACTTGAAACTATAGACCTTTGAACGCCAACCAATGTGGGGCTCCAGAACCAATATTGAATGCTGCCTCTCAGACATGTCTGTTGGATGAGACCTATTTATGTGAAATAAGTTACTCAATACTAGGTTTTTGATTGGGTAGGTTCTCCGCAGCTAACACTGCTGCTAGTGCCTGGTTTTAGCAGTCACATACCACTGTTTTGTGTTTCAGCTGCCAAGTCTTTTTCTGAACATATTTTATTCAAATTGCACACAGAGAAAAATAAAGAATTGAAGGGTTTTTTATGTCATTGTCCAGTGCATTACTTAGAATTTGTGCTTTAATATAGCTTAGAACTATGAAGTCATAGAACACCACTTGTATCTTACAAAATACTCTGTAGTCAGTTATCAGATATTTTTTTATCTGTTCAAATGTGTCTTTTTTTGTCATAGATTGATCATTGTTAGATAACTGTTCATTTCGCTAATAAGCTTTCTCAGCTAAAACCAAACATATCTTTAACTGAGAACAGTTATTTCAGAATCTCTTGTTATCATTCAATTATTTACAAATTAGCAAGGCTGGAGAGGTTGATTTAGTATTATCATGACTTTTGCATACCTCATCTTAAGGTTACTATGTTCTTTGTTTCAAATGTTAAATTATATTTTTAAGGCTTCAGTCAACATCTAGCTGTTCAGCTGAGTATCTTTTATATAAAGCCTCTAAGATCAGATTTGAAGATGAGTAAACTGAACACCCTCTTAATGGAAAATTTCACACATTCCCAGTGACAGAATATGTGTGAAGCTATCTTTTCACTTAAGGGGCAATTCAAGTAGGACAAGGTGAATAGATTGTTCTTCCCCACCTTGTACAAATACGTGTGGCCTTCACTGTAGCTATATTTTTCAAGGAGACATACGAG
Organism: Pluvialis apricaria; assembly: GCA_017639485.1. NCBI lineage: Eukaryota > Metazoa > Chordata > Aves > Charadriiformes > Charadriidae > Pluvialis > Pluvialis apricaria. The sequence goes on along the minus strand of CM030008.1, from coordinate 121,882,516 downwards.
AGCACTGTTGCTTCTGCTGGCCCACTGCTCTACGACACCAAAGAGCCACTTACGTACAGTTTCTCATGGACTTTCTAGAAATGCGTCTGAGTCTGGGATCCCACTATTGAAATTCCTGCACTGTGCCAGCTTTAGCCCTTATGAGCCCTATCTCACTTTTTTTAGGTAGAAGAGACTGTTAACAGACCTGGAAAGGTCTCAGGTGAGACTTCGCAACTATCTTGAGGAGATAAGTGTGGAAGTGGGATGTTGCTTGTTGAGTAAAGAATGTTCAATCTCTGTACCCCCTAAGAATTTTTTCAACTTCATTTCAGATTATACTTCAAGTAAAAATTGGGTTTGAGTTTTTGAAGTGTTAAGATATACTAAAATTGAGGGCAGTATCAAAATAAGTAACCTACATTTGAAATTCTACAATTATATTTTTTAAAAGACATGGCAGCATTTAAATATCTGGGAGATTTTTTTTTTTTTTTTAAGATGTAACTGCTTCTCTGTGGGGGAGGAAGTGAGAAAGCTTTATCCCCGAATTTTCTCTTTTTGGCTGATTCCATTTTCTTGATGCAAAGAAGGCTATCAGTTATGATGTGGTATATGTTCAAAACAGGTTCTTGTTTTCTTTTTAAGGCTGTAGTGTTGTATGAAATGAAAATCCAGTTAGAAAGAAGGAAAACAGCCAATAAAGGGAGGATTCTCAACCAGAATCTTAGTTTCAAACAAACTAAAAGGGTCTTTCTGATTCTTCTGGTAACAATACAGCAGTTCATTAGTGGGTACTAAAAGGTAATACAATCCTTTGTAATGAAATTGAAGAGAAGCGATGATTGAATTAAAGGATAGTTTCACATATTTTCTTGTGCTCACAGTAATTATAAAGCATTATAAAACCATTTTGGTAGTTGAAATTGTAGTACAGTTAAAAGACAGTCTGCAGCAAATTCATTCAATAGTATGTTATATTTCCTCTGAGTAAGAAGAGACATGCTTGTTAGAGAATGTGAAACTGTTTTCAACTATTTGGCCTCTTCCCATTGCCTTTCCCTTCTTTCACTTATTATTTTGATATGACTTACTTTGAATTTAACAGTTGCCAAGATCCATCTGCAGCTTCTTTATATAACTTAACTGGAACATTTTGAGCTGGACTTCCTCGGACTGAATCCAGAATTTTTATAAAAAGAGGATGCTTGGAGTCAGCAGAGTCCTTCAGGTAGGAAGAGAGAATTTTTGTGTTGTAAGAAAGGCAAGCAATTGTGCGTAATGAAGCAGTAAGGAACATTAGATCTACACAATATACCATATTTTCCTCAATGAGATCACTGTGTACTGAAGAAATAGAGCCTGAAATTTTCTGGGGGCTGGGTACAGTGGAACTGGGGAGGAAGATGTTGGGAGGAGGGTAGCCATGTGCGCTGGGGGAGGCACTGTGGCTGTGTATGAGAACCCATTTCTGTTTTCTCTTTGGCACGGCTTACCTACACATCATCTCCAGCATGAAGTTGTAACAGAATTGTGACCTCAACAGGAAATAATTAAATCATCAAAGGTAGTAGGAATGTTTAAAAATCTGGCAACTCTTCCTCTGTATTTTGAAGTGGCAATTCGAGCACAGCTTTTTGGATTTGAGAGCCTCTGATGTCTTGTTGCTGTAGAGTTATCTTAATTCTGCTGTAAACTTGATGAGCACCACATGGGGACTCTCTCCTAATACCATATTGGATCAGATTTGTCAGCCCTTGGCAGCTGTGCAGAGATAGAAGAGGGAAACCTTCCTTCAAGGGTGAGATGGCTGTAGTTTCACTCCCAACATTTTCATCACAAGCAATGGTTATGCCCTGATATTTTACCTATTCAAAGGTAGAGTTGAATCAGGGCTTTGACCTTCCATTACCTAATTCTGTAGGTGAAAAGTGAGACAATAGACCTTTGTGGAAAGTGCTAATCAGGGATGATCTCAAAATAGCAATCATTGATCTCCATTTAATCATTGCATAATGAATTGTGATGGAGATATTAAAAACTAAGAGCCATCTCTTACATCCCTTCTTACAGCCTGTGACGTGCTGAACCATCCCATCAGCCAGGAACCCTGTCCTGTGTCAGACCAGTGTGTCTGTACTGTCTGTACCTGACTCTCCAGGCTCCCTTTCTGGAATGCACAGGCTCCTCACTACCGTTTCTTTTGAGACATTGACGAGGGACGCTCTAGTGCCACCACCTATTTTCCTGGCTTTTACACCCTGGGAGCTCAATGAAAGTCTGCTTCCTCACAAAGGTTGGTCAGGTATTCGTTTTCCCACAGATCAGAGCTTGACTGGAAGAATGAGTAGAGAGGAAGAGAGAGAGAAGTCTGTCCTAGGTTCTAGGAGAATTTCAGGCTGAAGCATCTGTGCCTCTAGCTCGCTTTGCTGGAATAAATGAGGCCTCTGGAAATGCTGGGATCTTGGCTTTGGCTCTGTTCTTTCTTTGCTTGCATCAATGAGTGTTGAGATCCCACCTTGCTTGCATGGGGTAGAGCTGTAGTGAGTAGAGCAGTAAGGGAGAGGACTACAGAAGGCCTTTCTTCAGCATGGATCTCACGACAGGATATGAAACCCCTTGCAACAGGAGCTTGTTCATTGTGTTATAAGGGCTGTTCGTTACTTTTCAACAGGCCCAAGGCTTTTGTGTAGGGAATATGATATTTTTTTCCTTTCTTCTCTTACATTGTTTTTCACATAGTTGCTGAGTCTAATGACAAGTGCTGCTTCTCTAACCATAAAGCCCTCTCACTAATCGCTAGAGAAGGAGAGAGAAGGACCAGAAAAAGAGCAGAAGGAGACAACTAGTCAATACATATGATAAAATCAAAATAATTGCAATAAAATGTAATATTGTCTTTTTCATTTACACTAATTAAAGTATAAAAAAAAAAAAGCTGTGACTACATCAGTATGAAGGACCTTAATCCTGAGACACTTACCGGTGGTGCAGCTTCGGAGAAAAATGCCAGGCCAGCTAAGAAAACAAGAAATACTGAATGAAAAGCCATTTTGCCTACCACTAGGAAGTCTCAGTGTCAGCAAGCAGAAACTAGTGGGATCTGTGATTTTTATATCAAGGCCTCTAAAATGAGGCTACTTATCAGAAAACCCATATGACTTTCAACATGCCAATTCACACTATTTACTTAGTAAACAATGAGAAAATAAGTAACCCATACAAACATGAACCTTGTCTGCAAAAATAAGTCTCTTCTATCGTTGCCTGTGGAAATATTGTGAATATTGCCTAGCTCAACTGCTATGATCTGTTTCTTGGAAACAATGGCTGTTCTGTTTTATTTGTCTCTTTTTGTTGAAGAATGGTGCTGGATAGATCTCATAGTTGAGATATATTGAGTTGAGTATACATAGTTGAGAAATGCAAATTTGTTGTCAACTCAGGAATTTCAGTATTAGAATTTTGCTGTGGTTGTAGCTTGGCTTAATTGACTCACCCATGTTTATGTGTTATGAGATGTCTCTGTGGTGGCCTCACCCCCACCTCTAATAAAAGGTAAGTGGATAATGTGTGGGCTATCTAGTTATCTTATGCATTCCCCTGGACGAAAAAGATGTTACTTTTGGCTTCCAGCACGATAACTATATACCTACATATCCATTTCTGGAGCACAGTTAAACAGTGTTTTAAGTCCTGTCACTTCACTTGTGCCTTAGGTTCAGTACAAGCTCAGGACTTTCCCTGTACAACTGCAAGTCAGCCCCCACCAGAAGCATCTGCTTCATTTTAGGGAAATGTTATTTCTTGAAATGAAAATTTTGTCTTTTTGATCTTCGGTTAGACACCTGTGTGTGCACCCTCTTACTAGGTTTATCCTGTCCTCAGGTAGATGACTACATGCAGAGCAGTTTTTTGTTTTGTTTTTAATGACTACACTTGTATGAGCGTACTTACGTCCAGGTTCGAGGACTAGGCATACCCCACTGCAAATCAAACTTGCCAGTTTTCAAGCTCTAGGAGTAGCAAGATCCCACAAAATCTGCATGCTTTAAGATGGGTGCTGTTGTTGAACTATTTGAACTGCTTACAAGAGTTGTGTAACCACGGTAGTGTCCAGAAATCAGGGAAAAAAGTAACCAAATAGTGATACATTAAAGGCAAGCTTTTGTAACTTGTGAATTCTCTTGGTATGCAGTCATCCCAGCAGGCTCTGGGTGTAGAGATAAACTCCAAGGTCAGTGGCAGATGAGTGCTGGTGGTTTCTGAATGGCATGATTTCAGTTAACAGTCTCTGTAGTTTCTCTAATCCCTTTAAACAACAACTTCTCTGCTTCAGGATATTTTAAATACAATAGGCTGTCAGGCTGCAGAAATCACTGCTAAAGCCCTCAAACTCCTTGGTCAGTTTATCAACAACATTATTTGAATCGTAGTCACTCTACAGCATACCTTTTCCTATTTCTAAAAATATGAAGAGACTATTAAGATGGTGTTTCTATTTTAGGACTTTTTTTAATAATGGCTAGAGATTTGACTTATTAGAGATTTAATTGGAATGCATCTGAATACAGTAGCCAACTGGGTTAAAGATCGAAGTCATTAAAAATAGTGCTAATTGAAATTGCTTTAGAACTTCCAAGACTGATTGAGCAGCAAACTTTTTTCTTGAAGCCACAAAGTGTTGAGGTTTACCTGAAGTTTTAAGGAAGGGTGCACAGATTTTAACTCTTTCAGCTCTCTGGATATATATATATATATATTTCAAAAATCTTCCTGCATTTTTTGTTCTGCTGCTAGGTATTCAGAACTTCTCCTATTTATCCTGTGACCTAATTGATAGTGGGACAGTCTCTTCTGTGTGTAAACTGTAAGTAGCATGGATGACTTTCTTATTTTTGAGTGCAGGTGTTTAGTCAATTTTTTAAGGTAGCACAACTCTATAACTTTCTCATTTTGAGCCAATGCATTTTTTAAGGTAATGGAGGAAAATAATAGAACTAAACAAAGTGTTAATTTGCTTCCATATGCCATGCATGGCTTCCCGATGTCCTTTGCACTTGAACATCATGGCACCTTAGAACACAATAAAACTTCACCAGTAGAATCAAAACTATTTTAAAGAAGTAACATTTTATTGACTTGTCTGAAGTTTGCCAGGTTACAAAATGGAAAAAAAACCCAACCAACTAATGTAGCAAAAAGTTATGCATTAGCAGTAGGAAAAACCTTCCTCCTAAAAGCCTATGATAGTTCTAGAGGAGGAGGGTGCTTGTGTAATGACAGTACGAGTTTATTCCTGGGGATCACTGACAACAGCAGTGGTTGAATAAGAGAAAGGACTGAGGAGAGCGGCAATGGTATAGTGGCGGTGACCAGAATCATTAGCAGTGAACACCACCTGGAAAAGAGAAAACTTATGATCACAATGAACAACGTACAATTGAAGCTACCTTATTAAGAATCAGGAAGCGCGCTCCATATTCTCTACAAACTACTTTGCTAGTTCTGTCCAATCAATGATTTTACCCTTCTGAAGGGTAGTGCTCCCCGTTTCTTTGTGATGCTCACTGAAAACTGAGAAATTTGTGAGGTTTGGACCCAGGTCCACGAAGAGACCCGGCTGTGGTGAAGCTACATGGACCTACCTAGCACCTGAGTCAGGCATGCGTATTTCTAGTCTGTGGTGTGGAATGGGAGGATGAAGGGGAGGTATCTCAAACAACCAATAAGAAAGACAGAGAGGTGAAATCCCATCTAGTGAACTTAAACACAGCCTCTGTGTGAGGCGTCCAAGCAAGGTAGGCAGTTGAAGCCGAAAGCTGCTTTCTGTACTTCAGTGCCTCACTCTGTTTTTTTAACACAGGTGGTGATGGGTCAGTTCTTTTGTTAAGAACTGAGTGGCTAGGCTTGCCAAAACAGGGAGAGACCCTTGTCCTAAGATAATTCAAATTTGCTGCTCTCTAAATCAGTCCCTAGAACTTGGGACACCCAGTTACCGGGAAAGTGTCATCACCTGGGTTAAGCCCCCACTTTCTTTGGCTCTCTTTAGCCTAATATTTGATCTATTTCCTTAACCATGACGTACTTTCTACAGGAGGACTAGAGAGTTCACTCCTACATCCTGGTCCTGCCAAAGTCTAAGCTGCTGGGACGTGAGGAATGTAGGCTTCAGTTACCTTGTACACAGACAGTCATTGAACTCTGCCCACTTCCCAGGCTAATTTGTTGACCTGTAGGCTATTACATCAAAGTAAAGCATCCTCAACAGCCTAGTTGGAACAGTCTCAACCAGATGCTTTCAAGTACCTTTTGAGATGAGGCCCTCTGTAGGCCCAGGTCTCAGCAACTTTTAGACTTCTAAATGGTTAGGGAACATTTTTTTAGGATTGTTTATTTGACCTAAATGATCCAAGCCACACCTCAGACTTTTAGGGACCTGGGCCTGAGTCATTTGTTTTAGTCTTCCACAAAGCTTCATAGAGTTGCGGTTTAAAACATTCTACAATGCAACCTGTAGCTATTCCAGACCACTTAATTTGGGGAAACTTAAATTTAATGGCAGATTAACCCTGAAGAATTCAAACAAAATTTTTGGAAGTGCTAAGTAAATGTGATTGATAGAATTGATCACACAATAAACCTGTGTGGGGCTGAGACCAAAGGGAGGCACAAGACATGATTATATTGCTGACCTGTTTATGAAATTCAGATATTGAAACAACCTACTCTTCCTTTCCCACTGTGATTATTTCTTTATGTTTTTATGCCTTTTTTTTCTATTGCATATTTCAGTACTGAGCAATATTAAAAAACAAAACATAACAAAAACACATCAGAAAGACTTATTTTATCCTGTAATTACAGGTCATACTAGAATTCATGGATTTCCAGGGGACTGATATGAAGGAAATTCATATTAAAGATACTAATTCAGATTAAAGAAGAGCTCATTTCCTATAAAATGAGGTTTTTCAAATCCCTGTGTTCCTTCAGCAATGATAAAAGCAGTCTTTTTTTTTTCTTGTTTGTTTTTTAAACACTATGTGCTTTTGAATAATGTAGCTCTTTTTGAACAAAGGTCCCTTCTGCTCTGAATGGGTGAATGGGCACAGCTCCACTTTGGAAGAGCTGTGGCAATATTTGCAGGGAAGTTGGCTACTTCCTTTGGCTTAGCCAAAGGCTATACCCTGCCTTTATTTACCCAATCTTTTGTGGCAGTGAACCGTTTCACCAAATTGTGCTGCTCTTTCAGTATTAATGCACTGTATTTGTTCTTTCCAGCTGATGGCACTACACAGTGTATAGTTTATTAGGTATATTTGCAAATACTTACATCAGCATATTCATGGAATGGGGAAAGGCCAAGTCCCTTCCAGTATGAGCTGGTGTCAAACTCAACCCTATATATTCCTTCTACAAACTGTTCTTCTGTTGTAAGCTCATGGATCTCCCCATACTCTGTGGTTTTCCTGTAATGGTAAAATATCTACATAAATATTTTATACTGCCATTTAGATGCTAAACAGAAACAGTCAATGTGGAATATTTAATAGCAGAGGTGCTGCACAGCCTGCACTGGATGGTTTCTAATCACTTGAAATAATTTCCTCCTCCTATGTAGTGTATGTTTCCATATTGCAGATCATGTCCTTGCTACCAACTCATCCATGTACGTCACAAGTAAAAGCTGGCTGGCTTTTTTTGGTCATTTCTGTTGCCACAGCAGGGATTATAGTTAAGGCCCCTCTTTTAATATGATATTTAACTTGTACCAAGTGCCCTCTGGAACTAAATGTTAGTGGCTTAGGAAAAGGATTGTCATGATGAAAGGCAAGGTGCCAAATCTCAAATTATAATTAAAGAGAGAAGGGAGATTTTAGTGGAAAATAATTTCTCTCCTTATTAGCACATAGGTTTTACATCTATACATTGATCCATTTTTATGTGACTCTGAGTGGTAGTGTCTTGGAGTAGCAATTTAGGATTACAAGATTTTATTAATTTGAATTAACAGTGCCTTTGTCAAAGAGCAGGCACCTTTTCCACTGGGTGCTATGTAAATGAGCAATAGGAATTCCCAGCTCAGAGAGATTATGTACTCAGGTTGTAAAAAACAAACAAAAAAAACCAACAAACCCCAACAAAAAAAAAACAACAACAAAAAAACCCCACACTATGGGTGAATGAAGTCCAGAAGCAAGAAGGAAATATAGCTGGCATTGCAACCTATTTGTTTGAAATCAAGCAAGGTTTGTACGACAGCATAATTACATACTTAGCTCCTAAACCCCATTTATCACTTTTCCCTCCTTTTATTTTTTTTAAGCATTTTTTTTTTTCTGCTGAAAATATTTGTATGATATTTATAGTACTTCATAGCCACATGATATAGTTGAAGGAAAAATGAAGAAAGCCTTGACTTGAAGAACTCGTGGCACTTGCCTGTCTTATGGCAAGGAGTAGCTGTCTTGGCAGAAAACAGAAAAGCTTGAGGAGGAAGAGAGGGAGGGGAGAAAGCAGTGACATGGTGCTTATCAGAGACAGAATCAGTTAGAATCATAGAGTGATTAGAGTTGGAAGGGACCTTAAAGATCATCTAGATCCAACACCCTCTGCCGTAAGCAAGGACATCTCCCACTAGACCTGGTTGCTCAAAGCTCCATCCAGCCTGGCCTTGAACAGGCCTTGTGCTATTGCAGCTTTTCTTTCACAGCCTCTGCCCCCTCCTTCCTCTTATTTGTCATCTTTGGTTAATGGTGGTGAATCAAAAAATTCTGAATGACAGAGCTTTTGCTTAAGTTAAGAAGTAACAGGATTGAGAACCCCATGCTAATTTTCAGGTTTTCTTATATTTCAACTTTAGCACTTTGAAGACTGACAGAAGTCTCACTGGTCCAATATAAATGAAATCAATATCAACTGTATTCAGGATAGACCAAATTTGCAGAGAATCCAAGCCCTGTTTGACACATGGCTCTTTCTTAGGCAATTGGTGAAGTGTACGCATCTGTTTTCTTTTGATTTAGTTAGTACTTCCTGGCTTAACCTGTATTGCCTATAAACGGCAATAGGTAAAAGGACAAAGAATTCATTGGCGAGTGTCCTTGAAACCGTGAAACAGAATTGCTGAGATTCTGCAGAAGTGTTTAGAGCGCAAGTTAGCAGTTCACATAAATCTGCTTATAAGTTAGATAGTCTAGACACAAACCAATTAAAAAGAAAAATGGTGCCTGCCTCAAAATATTTGTTGAGGTAAACTAAGTTTTAATTTTAAAAAAGTGTGGATGTAGCTTGGATGTTGCTTTCCATAATTGGTTGACACAGAGTTGTAGATGTTAACCATCCGGAACAGTTGGGAAACTGGAAACAAGAGCTCACTTGAAGACTCTCGCCTGTTACCAGGAGTTAATGGCACTTTCTTAATTTTAGTTAAGTGACAGCCATTCAACGCAAGTGGTCTCACAAGCAAACCCTTCAGTATTACTGGAGCACTTGGGTAGGATTAGCACAAAGCAGAGGATGCCCTGCATTCAGCCCTGGTAGCAAAATGCTACAAGTGATTCCTTCTGAACAGCGCTTGTATTTCTGTTGTAGTTGGGGAATAAATCTAGTACAGTTGTTTATTCCTAATAGGATGTGGACTGCTAGCATCTGCTGTAAGATGGACAGTTAAGTTAAAAAAGCTGTGCTTTTCCAGCAAAAAATCTGCAAACCACTGGTTAAGTTACTACGGCTCCAGCCTAGACTGCAGTCCTGATCCTCTCTTTCACTGTCTGGACCTTAGCTGTATATTGTGACCAGGTTAAATCTACACTGTCTGTGTAATGACATTAATGAACTCTTGGGACACATACTGCACTGAGATAAACTCTGCCCTCAGATGCAGACTGCTGAGGCAATAGCTCGGGAACACAAATTATTATTTTGGAGTTTCTTTAAAGAGGGTGGGGGCAATCACTTCAAATATGCTGAAGTAGAGGTTTTTATTATTATTTATTTATTTACAACCTAGATCATATGAGATCTCTGGTGAATGCAACTTTTGAACTATGTGATAAGACCTAGATTTCCAAAAACATGTGAGGAGTGAAAAGGTCAAAGCTAGTCATGGAAGGAGCTCATGAAGAACCCAAATGACATGCTTCCCAGGTCTCTGCCCTAAGGCCTTCCTCAGAATGTGTCTTGGCTCCAGTTATCTCTGGATATTTTTGGCTAGACTAATTTTGAAACAAGCCTCAATAAAGTCAGTTGTTGCTATGCTAACTTCCTCCCTGCCTTTTAAATACTATCACTGCAAATTCAGTAGTTGCTAGGTGTGGTTGCCTAATTCCCTAAAATGTGTTAGCAAAGTAAAAACAAAAAAAGAGGTACAAAAATAACTTTTGTAGAAATTTGTACAAAATTAACTTTTCCATGTGCATCTGCTAGGTACTATAACTTAAAAATATTATTAATCTGACAGGAGTAGTTACAGATTGTGTTCCTTGTTTGCATTCAGATTTTCATCTTGTTTAACACAGAGAAACTCTGGTTTTCCCAAACAAAAAAAGTTGCAACCACATGTGAAAAAATAGTTCAAATGAGTGTCATCAGGTGCAGTCAATGGTATCGCTGAAAGCAGCCTTGGTTAAGATGCAAGTCAAGGGAAAGGTCAAAAATTTTACCTGCAAGAAAAGTGGTGGTTTAATGTTCCTTAACTGCCTTCCCCCAGCAAAATGCTTCTCACTTGCCTGAGGTTAATCCTCTCAATTTATATTTAAGAAGTGATTTGATTTTCGCAGCGGTGTACTGACCTAAGTGTCAGCAGAACTTGGCTAAGAACTGTGGCTTTGTCTCCTTGGGCTTTCTGGGAGCAGCATTGCAAACTGAACAAGAAAACGCTGTTATGCCCCAAAAGTGAGGGTATTTAACACTGATGTTACATTTATCTTGTTCCTCTGTAAATTCTATTTTATATTACATGTCCAAAAGCAGAAACATTTGAAATAATCTGGGCTTCCTAATAATGGCAGAAATCCTCACTAAGGACAAGACATTATTGTCTCCACTTCCCTTGAAAAGATGTCATTTTCTTATGGGGTTTCTCTGTTAAAGTATATAAATCCATTCCAAGAGTCATTTGTTTCTAGATTAACACTCAGCACTTGGGAGTGGAGGTGTTTGTTTCTTCTGCAATCTCCTAACCTTTCTTGTTCCTTTTCAATGGGGGAAAAGTATTTTTTGTTTTGAGTTTTATAAAAAGAAACTCTTCAGATGGAGAGAAAGGTGTCCCTCTCCTTATAGTCAGCTTCTCTGTTTCTTTCTGCAGCTTTTATGTAAATCATGCTATAAAAATGCTAGTCAAAGACATTTGGATGCTCTGGTGGCTCCTGTCCATAGGTGTGCTTGACATTCTGTGCTTGAATATTCTGCTGTTACTAGAGATTTCCCTTGACTTATTTAAAAATCTGATTTAATGAGTTGTTACAATGAAACTTAAAGACCTGAATACCTCAGCTATTTGAATGTTAGTAAACTGTATTCCCGTTACCCATACTTTCCCCACAGACCAAAGATAATAGTATTATTACCTGCCCCTTAGTGATATTCTGAGGATGCCTTGTAAGTACTAAGCTGTCATTCTAGCAAAAGCCATGCAGATCTATAGAAATGACCACAAAAAATGCTGAGATTGTGCTTCTGTGTTGTGTGTTACAATGAGACTCTAAAACTTTGTGGTCAAGGAGTTTTTTCCAACCAGCACATTTGTTTCACAGGAGAAGGCTAACACGCTTATTATTTACATGCGTACAGACAAAGCTTACAGAGAGGATTTTGTGTGTGACTCCTGCAAATAAAGCTTTATATCCATTGCATATGAAGACAGTAGGTTAGTCTGGATTACCTACAAAATTCTGGTAAATAGGCTTTTAATTTTTTTTTCTTTTTATAGAAAGGAAATATAATATTGATGCTAGGAGAAAAAATATTTATTAAACCTATTCCTTTACAAAGATAAGATAAGCATCTCAACATGTTTTTGCAATTAACAGGTATTTTGGTTATGGTTAAGTTCCACGTGAATCTGTTGGCTTTTAGACCTGAATTCATGTACTGTTAACAGTGACAGTGTGACAGATGTACTAGAGAACATACTGCTTTTTTGATCAGAGCTCCATTCCCTTTACTTCTCAAGTGTTTGCCCGAGGCACCTTGAAAATGGCTCCATAAGACCACGTAACTTACCCGGTAGCAAAGTCCTGCCAGCTTCCATCTGCAGCCTTTTTAAAGACTTTAACAGCTACGTTAGCTGCAGGACTTCCTCTGACTGCATCCAGCACTTTCACCATGAGAGGGCATTTGGAATCAACAGAGCCATGGGAGACCTTGGGGAAAGCAGGAGAGGTTGAATAGGAGCTGTTCATCAGCTCTGCAAAAGCCTTCTTTCAAAGAAAAGATGGTTTCTTATTGCAGAATTAATGCTGACTTAAAAGCGAGTTCTTTGCCAAATGGTATTCAAAGCTAGTTCTCAAGCATCTATTTCTTAAAGCAGAGTATCCTAGAGCTTTATACTGATCACTTTATTACACACACACACACAGAGACTGCTAGATAAATATTTAGAGTTGCATATGGCCCTGGGAAAATGTTATAAAGTATACCTTTTTAATGAGGTCACAAATAAGAAAATAGTAAATTATCTTTTTTATTATTATTTATTTTATTGTTTAAATTATTATTAATTATTATGCAGGCAGAGTAAATTAGCCTAGGAAGCCAACAAATAAATACCTATTACATCCCTAGGGCTCAAAGAATATTTGTTTCTTAAGCTTATTACACTATAAGGAATACTTAGTGATAGTTGAAAAATTTACTGCTTTATAGAAGCACTTGTTTGGTGAAGAAGGTAAAGCTACCTCTATATTGAAGATATGGGATGTGAGTCATGAACTGACAGAAACAGACAGAAATAAAAGGTCACACCTCCTAGATCTCTGACCCTTCCTTAATATCCTAAAATAGATGGGTAAATGGCAAAAAAAGAAGTTTTAAGAATTCTGAAGAAGCTTCTTAAAAAACAGTGGTAAAATAACACTCCAGCAAAGCCTAATGGTTACAGAATTTCGTGGATGAGGAGGATGCTAGTCATCTAGAAAATCTATCTTATCATTCTTGTAATGATTGAGTTTGAATAAAAAGAGACTCACCAGTGGTGCAGCTTCGGAGAAAAATACCAGTCCAGCTAAGAAAACAAAGAGCACAGAGTGAAAGGCCATTCTGCTTGCTGTTAGTGAGCCTTGGTGCCAGCAGCTAAGAGCTGAGAGCATTTGGGATTTTATACCCAATCCTACAACAAAACAGGCTGCTTATTGGGTGCCCATATGACTCCAAATCTGCTGATTCTGATTATTTGCTTAGTAAACAGTCCAATCCTAGACTCAGTCCATGAATAGCGCTGCCATTGCAGTCAATGGAAGGACTGCAGGATCACTAGAGCAAAGAGAATAAGTAACGGACACAAACATGACCCTTGCCTGGGGAGATTAGACTCGTAGAAAGCCCTCCACAAAATAATGTAAATGACCTTTGTTTGCCCAGAAATCCAACCAGTTCTAGGAGATCTTCTTTACCTTGCCCTCAGGTTGTGCATGATAATGCCCCAATGCTTTCTCTGTGCCTGCTCCATGTTTCTTCTCAATGTATTCAATGCTTTCTGAAGACCAGTTCCCACATATAGATGCAGACTCAGTATATGGGTGATGGAGTTTGTTCATTGTCTGGCTCAAGCAGTGGTAATGGTCCATGCTGGGAGACAGATTCCCAAGCAGTTCCCCTGCTTGTTGGGAAGGAGCAATGTTTCTTTTTGAAACCTAATTTAGATAGGATGATAGATTTAGATAGATGACAACATCTGCCTCTCACCGGAAGTTCCTAAGGATTCATCTCACCTAATCTTCAGGTAGACATTGAGGTTTCCTCTTGTCACTGGGAAAAGACCTGGAGAGATCTGTTCCTTTGGGAAGATAACAGTCTCAGAAAAGTGAAATGAGTCCTCTCTTGCTCCGCATACCCCAGAAGGAGCCAAGGCAACTAGCATAAACTGGTAGCTTATGTTAACATCTAGCTAATGTTCTAGTTGCCAAACTCTTATTATACTGGAAATATTATTGTTATGCTCTGAAATGTACATTTAGGTAAGAGGTTTTTCAGGGGTGGACTCATCTCCAACCTATGTTGGAAGAGGGACAATGTCAACTGGGGGAGTAGGCATGGTGAAGATGGGTGTCTCCAGCTGCATCATGTAAATATTGTCCACACTCTACCCTGTGCTAGTTGAGAGACAAAGAAACAGCCCTGTTTGGCATTTCCTTCTCCCCATGTCCTAAACAACCCTGAGTCTACACTTCTGTTCTCAGGAGCTGGCATACTTAGTTTTTACTGATTTCATGGTATTCTAACAAAAAGCAATTTTACCTCTTAACTTGAATAGGATTATGATGAAGGTCTTAGAGAGAAGTCATGGACGCTATTCTCCAGTGGTTTTCATGCCTTCAGGCTGCTTTATGCAGTCGTTCTCTTTGGGCAAAGTTGGTTTTTGAAAAAAATCTATATTACAGTAATCTCCTGAACTGGAATCAAAGTGCCCTTTGTACTTACAGCAAAGCAGGCTGATAGGTAGGTAGCATTCTACGCTCGCTTTGCATACACATAAAAGTCAATGCAAGGTGCCCAGCGGTAGCAAATCATGCTGCAGTCTAGTGCTTGGGGGTTGTATTCAGATCTTGGAAAGGTAAATACTGCTCTTAGATCTGTGCATCGACACTTTACTTCATTATTTTGCTCTCATTGTTTGCAAGTATTTCTTGGAAGCAGTATTGCATTGTATGTTAGGAAGAGAAATTATCTGTATTCTAGTACAAGTAGACGGTCCTGTCATTTGCTATCAGTTGTTCTGCAAGGAAATAATGCCGAGGAGTAATGCCTGCATGTGAAATTGCTCTTCTATGGGAGAATGACTTCAAAAAATAATTATTTTTCCTAGGTTTTGCTGCAAGGTAGATGTTTCTGAAAAATCAGGTCTACAGGGATAGTACATTTCAGCTGTCCATATTCTCTATTTTACTTTCCTCTTTTATAACATTGATGTTCTGGCAGCTGGTTTTTAAAGTGAATAAGGAGCATGGAAGATGAGGGTTTTTTTCTTGTCCTTCATTTGCTGTTTTTTTCAACTCTTGCTATCCCATACATAGCCTAGATAGGGATCTTTTGACTATTAGCAGGGTCACCATTTTGAAGGGAAATTAGACTTTGTGTGTTTGTGAATCTCCACACATTTTGCAAATAAATAGATTATTTCTGTAAGTCCTAAGATATGAATGGACTCAGTGAGAAGGTTAAAAAAAAAAAAAGTCTTTATTACTTCTCCAATCTGGAAAGCTATGGAGCATGTAGAATTTATACAAAATTTATTAAAATCCTATGTGAACCTAATTTAAAACTACTATAGTCTAGTGAAACCAATGCTAGGTAGATCTTCCTCCTTCCATTGTCAGCCTCAACCTGTTTGCACAATATGCCAATGCTTTCTGTAAAATGTATGGGAGGGCCCAGGAATTTGGAGTAGCTGGCTGGGAAGAATGATTCTCCCTTGGAGAAGAATCAAAACATGTGATTGTGGGGAGGGGGGAAAGGGAGAAGGAGGTTGGGTAACTGCTGAGAATCCAAGTGCTGATTGACTGTTGTCTGTCTATT
Organism: Pluvialis apricaria; assembly: GCA_017639485.1. Taxonomy (NCBI): domain Eukaryota; kingdom Metazoa; phylum Chordata; class Aves; order Charadriiformes; family Charadriidae; genus Pluvialis; species Pluvialis apricaria. The sequence continues at coordinate 121,866,799 of CM030008.1, read as the reverse complement.
TTTGTTAAACCTTTTCTGTGCAACGCGAGTCTGAAGCTTATAAACTGAATAACTTGTCCCAGAGGATAAAAAAAAATATGGGAAAGTGAAATGGCAAGAGGCTGAGCACTGAGGAGTAAGTAGGCCTTCTGAAGGAGTAGAGAAGCTGCCATGAAGAGCAGGAAACAGGGCAGGTCCCAGAGACTGCCAGCAGGATACACGCCACAAGGAAAGCGGCGCAACACATAGCCTTAGCACAGAGCAATGGTGTAAAAGCCCTGCTATAAGAAAACAGTGAACAGAGTCACTGGAAACTCCTCAGAAAGAGATATTTAGGAATCTAGGTATGGAAGAAATATCAGGGTTACACAGCTAATACAGAGATAGCATAAGGCTATTTGGGGGCTAGGGGACACACAAAACCCAGAAGAAGGGGTGATGACCCAGCATACAGGGTGATTAGGGGGCTGGAGAAGAGAACGGCAAAAAGTCCCTGGTGTGCACAGTGACCTCAGTCTTATGGAAGCCAAGAAGTATGAGACCCCCAGTTATGGAAAAATTTAGATAATCCTCAAATATGTAAATGCTTTAAGGCTTATCTGAATTCCGAATCAGTTAAAGTTCATCTCTAAAGAATTAGAATTAATACCTATTTTTAATGAAAGCATGTTCCCTGCTTGGAAGCATTACAGTGTTCAGGTCAAGAACAAACATGTCCCACTAATACTCTTGTTTATGTCAAGGATTTTTCCAACCGCCCTCCAGTATTTTCCTCTCTCTTCCATGCAGCCTCGCACACTTATGCTTGTTTTACACAGATAAACTCTTTATTCTCTGCTGTATTCCCTTCTATTTGATTTTATTTAGAAATCCAACTGCTTCTACATGACAAAATGCTCAGGCAAGCTGGAATATCTGACTTTGACCATAAAAACTTGTAAGCTTCTCCTGTGACACTGGAGTGAAAGGGCCTGATAGATGGTAAACCATTCAGTAATCCAGATAGATTTCCCTAGCACTTTCCAAAGAATTAATGCATTCCTGAGCTCTGAAAAAGTCCTTTCTATAGTATAGAGACCTGAATGTGACACCTTCTTTCACTTTCCTGGAGTAACATTCCATAGGGATTTATAGGAAAAGACCTGAGATTTACCTCTCAAAGACGTTTGCCTGAATTTTCTGAACTAGAGTCAAGAACTCTGAGTTTTACTACAGGTGTCTGCCACTGAGATGCTGTGGCAGAGCTTTGGCACATCAGAGAGTGCTCAATGCAGTAACTGCTGAAAGCAGCGAGAGATTTTCCATTGATCTCACTACTTGCTAATTATGTAACATTTCCCCTCTCTGCAAAGCCAGGGATAATACTTTTCTAATTAAAAAATGTGCTCAGGGAGGTTCATGTTTGAGCTTGAATTTCAATTTTTAAAGAATTGCATTAAAGAGTAATGGCATTTCAGGTGTGTGTGGTGTGTGCATGTTTGTCAGCCTGCTGCCCACTTTGGTTTTCTATGAGGAGTATGTTTGTATTTAGAGTTTTAATGATCGTTTTCAAATTTCTTTGTTCATAGGACTAACACTGGCTGTTTTAATGGGAAGCGAAGAAACATTACTGATCTTAAACAGAAAAATAAGAAAATCATCCTTATCTTGTATCCTATATCAAATCCAGTTAATTTGAAAAGGAGGAAGTGTAAACTGTTAACAAACAATTCAGAAGACAGATGGGTTGGGTTGGGCTTCAGGTATAAAAATCACAGTTTTTGATCATTTCAAGGTTATGTCTGAGGAGCATCCTGGGACATAGCCCAAAGTCCAAAAAAAGAAACATCTAAACAGATGATTGTTGCTTTGGGGCATTTGTAATGTATGAACTCATCTGGCACCTGCTCATCTCAGCAGGCTTTTGCTCTGAAGTGTTTAAACTCCAAGGTCACTGGGCACTGATCACTACGAGGCATTACTTCATTAGCTACCCCTATAGGCCCTGTGATCCCTCTAAACCAAACTTCTCTTCTTCAACTTTAATATGTATTCATGTCTACATACTAATCCATCAGTCTAGACAAGTGATTGCAAAAAAAAAAAACCCAAAATCAATGTATACCCAAAGCTAACTGAATAACCTGGTGCCAGCCCTGATGCTTTAACCTTTCCTATAGCTGAAAGATGCTTGGAGCTTGCCATGAGATCGATGTTTTTAAAGGTCAATTTCTTTGTTAGCAAAATGATTAGATGGTTTAGGTAATAAATTTATTTTTTGTCTCCTTCTTACAGTAAGGGGTACACAGTAAATCTACAACATCATGCAAATGTTTCTGATAGCAAAAAACATTAACAGAGGCCACTATTTTCATATGGTCCTGGCTGGGCTCTTTTGGGAGTGTATGACATTTTTTAAGGGAATCTCCATAAATTCTCCATTTATTCTCAGTGGACTGCAGATGTCAAATGAATAATTAGATCAGCCATGGCAATGAAAATCTTCCCCTAGATATTATGACCATTAGAAAAATTCTGTAGGGTTAAATTATAATCTTTTCCTAAGTTATATATATATTTGCTAAAGCTATTGCAGCTATGTACTTTGCTCAGCATCTTGCTGTTCAAGATTGTAAAATGCTGAGTCTAAGGCACTTCATTCTGGTACCAGAATACAAATAGGTGTGTGGAAATGCCTGTTTTTCCAGCATGCAGGGCCACCTGGGTAGTCTCTTCAAGAGCTTCTTCAAATTTGCACAGGGCCGAATTAGCCATTGGTTAATGGCTAATCATCCTATAATGTCATTTAAATTACTCAATTCTTTCTTTAGTGGAGATCAATATACAGAGATCACCATGTGGACTCATCTGGATGCGGCTCGGATGTGAACTGTCGCTGGAGTGCCTGTGAGTGCCTTTATGCTCTGCCGTGTGTCCTGGGCTGCCCAGCCCCTATACCCCTCCTGCCCATCTGCCCCACCTCGGAGTAAGATCCCCATCTGCCCTGGAATAAAATCCACTGGGCATACCGTTGAGTGGGAAGCTACCAAGTTACAGTGACAGTCACGCATCTATGCCTTTCTTCTTATCAATTGAACCAGTGCCCGCTTCCTGCCAAAAGCTCGGAGGAAATGCTGTACTAATCATTTCATCTCATAAACAATGTTCCTATATCTACCACGGCCTTCGCTGAACTTTTGCATCAGCTTCCAGGTACATTTACCAGTGTCACGGGTCTGGCAACAACAAACATGTACCACATGAAAATGGATCTGAGAGGAAACAACCTTGTATCTTTTGAGAGACAGAAAGAAAACGGTATCTCAAAACGGCAGGAACGGGGCAGATTATGACCCTTATGTACAATACAGTAATAACACCTGGACTTACTTTTTTTTGTCTTTTTGCTCTTCCTCAGCTTTTAAGAACAAGAATAAAGCGTACTACATTTCAAGGAGAAAAACTGTTGAAGAAAGACTAGACACTTCTGTGTTGCGGAGCCGGCAAACAGTGTGATGCATAAGCAGAAAGAAAGAGTTAATAGCTATTGTAGACCAGCCGCTGCTCTTAGACTAACTTACCTGAGCCAAAAGCTGTTGCTGGTTATACTTGTAGTGGATGCGAAAGCTAACTCTGTGAGCATACTATAAATGTGGTGAAATGTGGTGGAGGCATACTATAAAAAGTATGAGTAGCTGTGAGATTCCTAGTGCTTCTTACCACACTGCCAGTAAATCGAGCTAGTTTTGTACTACCTGGGACAAAAAAATCATATGTACGCTTTGAAATGCTGTGGGCAGCATGAGCCTGCAGGGGAGTAACTGGCAGTTGTGACTTCTTATATTGTAAGGGCAAATCTAGCTTGTCTACGTTTTCACAAATGCAAATGCACAAACTCTCCAGTATGTGTTCTGTATGAAGTGCTGTCCACTTTACATAATTGCAAACACAGATCGCAGCACAAAAATAAAATATATAGTGGCTGAGGCTCTGTGTATGGCCTTTGTGCCGCTGTTCTAGATCTACAATCACAGTTGTTATAAAATCTGCTTTTTGCAGTTGGGGTATGCATTTTACTCCTGCTCTGTGTCTGTGTCTGTTCTTCCTGAAGAGTGTACAGCTTCTCTTTCTTGGTCTGCATAGTATATCGGCCCACCACATACCATTGCTGAGAAACTGTTCAGTCACAGGACTGTTCAGGAGTTCTTCTGCACCCAGGGATGCTTTATCAATAACAATAATGAAGCAGAGGTCTGCTGTGTGTTTAGGTCAAACTCAAGCAGAACAACAGCCACCTTGTCCAGCAGACCCTCTGTGTGTCATGCAGTACATAGTGTCCAGGGATGGAACAGCAGCTGGCGTGCAGCAGCCAGTCGGATCTCTGCTATAGTTAGGAAAAGAGACGTATACCTGTACTCAAGCCAGAGAGGCAGGAAGTTTGAGTTCCTGACTCCAACAGCTTGTTTTACAAACCTGGAGTCCACCTGGTGATTTTAAATATGTAAAAAACCACCGTGCAAGTGGAGTGATCCATGGTGCTGGATGAGCATGGGGCTATCTTGGGAAATTATTCCCACTGCCCACCGTCATGGGATGTGGACGTCTCAAGCAACCTCCTACGAAGGGTCATTTTCCTTGCTCGCAGCAATTCAAGTTACTAGCAGAGCTGTCCACTCTTGCTGCATGTTTGTCCACTAAATGCTATATATCAGTGATTTAACTTCAACGTAAACCCACAGGTTTTTCATATTCAGGCAATTAGTCTAAACCCTTCTCCTTGCTTGGCTCCAAAATCTATAAATTCTATAATGCAGATTATGCTGTAGAACCTACCAGTGAAGCGTGCCTAACTTGTGTTTGGCCTTTTGGGACATTTTTTCCGTCAGAGGTCAAGGTTGGGTTTGTGTTTTTTTTTAAATTGCTGAGGAGATTCAGTGTTGCTTGGCTAAATTACTCCAAGAAAATCTGGAGTCCTTACAGTATGAACTGTGACTGTTGTATTGGCCTTTCTAACAGCAGCTCTCAGACCACAGCTCAGGGACCTCTCCTGCTCCTCATCGCCCCAGCATTCGTGCAGAGCTGATCTGGTGGCCAAATGAGGCCTCTTGCCCAAAGGCATCTGCCAGGCAGTGCCCTCCCTGTTTGTGGGGCAGCACTACGGTCCCTTCACTACTACACAAATCAGTGCACAGCACCCCACATCTTCCTGAAACTGCATCTCAGCCCATAATATTGGAGCCACTGGAAACCAGCTTAGGGAAATATGTACTGGTAAACTGAATTTGTTTAATCCTCTTCATCTATGTGATTTTTCCCTCTAAGCGTGTTTCAAAGGAATTTTAATCCCCTTTCATGTGGGCCAGAAAAGGCACCGAGGCTAGAAACTTGTCCGCACCTAGCAAAATAGTTACCATGCTTTATGTTTGCATACTGCATTAACTAACTCTCAAGTGTGGCCAAATAGACAAGTCCTTGGATACCTCAAAATGCTTCAAAATGTCAGATCAAAATCCTTATCCACCTCTGCTAGTTAGCATTCTCCCCCAACAGAGGACGAAAACTTATGCACTCCAGATGATTTTCTTTATTCTGCTTTCCCTCATGCAATCTAAAAGATTTCCTCTGTCCTCAGTGTTAGACTTCTCTACACTGTCAGGTACTACTTTGTACTGATGATTTCCCATGAGCTTGACATTGTTAGCTACTGGGCTCCTGGTGACCGGGAAAAAGTGAATTTTAGCTTTTTCTTTAAAGATGATACTCAGCAAGCGCTTTAGTCTTTGAAAAATGATGAAAGAAGCCTCGCCTGAGATGGACAAAACCAGCAAATAACTCCAGCCCATGACTATTATCTGGTGAATATTTGACTATAGACAAAATTGTAGATCTTTTATTAGTACCAGCTTGATGAGTCTATTGAAGTTCTTCCACAAAGTACAAAGAGTCACATAAAAAGATGAACACATGCTAATTTTGCTCCTTCTTTCTACCATTATGTGAGGAAGGCTGCAAATAGCAGGGAAAGTGTGTAATTGCTAGTCACACTCCTTTCTGTTGAGCAATTTGTCTTTTTTTTTTTTAAACCCAGGGTTGGCATGCAGAAGTCAGGAAAAACTCAGTGCATGAAAGCACTGGGCTATACATGGCTTAGACTTCCCCCCCCCCCCCCCCCCACTGCCTGAAGTGGCACACACAACTGCAGGCTGCATACACACAACTGGCTTGTGGATGGTGGGTTTATTTCCTGCAGAGGTCCTTAAGTACTCTAGTAACATCTACCAACACAGGTGTAATTGTTTTGAGAAATAACTCTTCGGGCTCTTTTGAAAGCCAGAATTTCCCTGGCTGTTCCTCCCACCCAACAACCCCAAAAGTGGAGGTAGCAGAGCGCCTTATTCTGCTCTTCCCATTCACCTGCCTGTCAGCTCCTTCCCGAGGGGACCCTGTCCTGTGGCAGGAGGGCACCCAGCAGTTGTGGAGCTCTGCGGCCCCCTTGGCCAGACCCGTGCCACTGCCGTTAGTTTGGCCTGGGAGTAAACAGCTCCAGCAACCTGGAGCAGTGTTGTGTTGTGTCATGGTACGAAGCGACGCTGTTAAACAGGGTTCATGGGTCTGGCATAGGCAGGTCTTGGCTGCTCAGTTTCAGAGCAAAACATGACTGTAAAAATGAAAAAAAAAAAAAAGCCATGTCCTTGACTGAAGATAAACAAACCCAGCAAAACAAAGTTAATCCTTTTAAAATGTAAATATTAAATTAAACTTTCATTTTAACAGCACCCTTGGGTCTGTTGGCCTTTGGCTGGAATACCTCCCCTCTCTCCTCTACTGCTGGGCAGCACCGCTGGGATGGGAGCCCATCCCTTCCGCAGTACTGGGAACAAGTTGCTCAAGGTGGGAGGAAGCTGTCGATGCTGGAGTCTTGTCCCTGAGGATCACAACACATGCGAAGAAAAAGGAATCCGAGCTGGACTATGGGGGAGAATCTGCTGATGGTTTGAATGGCAAGCACGGTGTGCAGTCTTACCAGCCGCTCCAAGATGCGGCTGAGCCTGGCCATCAAGCAGCTTATAGCATGCCTTTTAACTGCCTCTCTGTCCCCAGATTCATAGCAACATTGCAAAAGATGATAACTTGTCTGGCTGCTTTAGTTAAAAAGCACAGGACAAGCAAAAAAGGTAAGAAGAAGAAGAAGAAGAAGAAGGAGGAAAAAAAGGTAAGAAGGAGATGGAAAAAAGAGGCTGAGATGTAAAGAGTGTGGTGGTAGGCACCTAAATCCAACATTTCTTGTGATGTTCATGAAAATAGCTGAACCTTGGAGAGGGCTGAGGGAGGCTGGCACTCTGTCCGGTGCACAGTGTCTCTCAAAGATAGGATGATGAGGGCCAGTGGCTCTGGGTAGGCATGGTTACAGTAGGATAACACCCTACTGCACCACTTCTGAGCATCTCTGTGACATTGTGGATCCCCAAAATTGTGTGATAACTGTTGCTTGTATCCACCAGTTAGGGGTAATTTCCATTGCAGCAGTTTTGGCCCACCGCTACCTTCTTCCACATTCCTCCTGTTTACAACATATGATCTTAATGCAGTCTGTGAATGTATTTGTTTGGATTAATCCTGTGTTTCTGTGAGTAAAGTTTGCTAATTCTTATAAACAATTTTATTTGCCCAGCTGAGCTGAACTTTGGGCAACTTGAAATTCAGGTGTCTGCATAATAGTGCTGAAAGGCACAATATAGCCAGTACCTGGAAAAACTGTTGTGCCTGCCCAGACAGGGACCTTGTCTCCTCTCAGCTCAGCAAAAAGAGGAATTTTAAGTCAACCTGGCTTTCCATCCTCAGTTTGTAATTCTGTTGCTAAGTGGCAACGAAAGAAGATTATCGGATCACAGATTAACAGAAACCTCTATTCAGTGCTCTTGTGTAATTATACATTTCAGTTACTTATTTGAGAACTGATTTTTAGCTGCTGTACTCCTACCCCACCCTCACCCCTCCATAGATCTGTTATCCTCGGGGGCTGGTCAGGATCCCCAGGGAACCACTGGCCCTTCCTTTCCACCCTCAGCCTCTGGGCCCTGGGGTGGCTCTGCCTACTGGGGTACCCCAAAGGTCTCTGCTCTTAGAAGGGTAACAGAAACTAAAGTCCTTCTCTAGTCCTTCTGAATGGTTTATTTTTGGAGAAAGCGGGAATGAGTGTCTAAAACAGTTTAGAGAGTTCAGATCTTTCAGAGGTCACCCATTTGCTTCCTTCACTGAGAAATTCCCCTTTTCTATTTCTCTTTTCCCAGCCAACGGGGTTCCACTCTCTCAAGCAAAAGTGGTCAAGCAGCTTCAGAAAGCAGAAGAAGAATTAAACCTGAGTGGCCAAGGTAATTATTAAGTGTTAAGGGTGAACCTCTGGCAGAAATTGCTTAGAGTGGGGTTTGAGAGGGAACCAGTGAAAAGGGCACGGAAAAACAAGGAAACAGCACAGCTGGCTGGTGTCAGTGATGCAGACAGAAAGGGAGTCTGGGAAGGAGATGTAATTTGTCAGCTGGGAGGAGGGGATGCTCATGGACAGCACGTGCATTCACAGAAGCATGAGGAGCAAAGGCATCCTCATGTAGGAAAGCAGCTTACATTGTTTTAAGTAGAAAAGCTGCACCAAGAAGAACCACCCGAGGAAGAGGAGACAGAAGAAGGGCAGAGCTGCGCAAGGACCCATCCCTGGGACTGAGGGGGAGGAAGGAATGCAAACCGAGCATTTAATAAGAGCAGGGAAGGGGAGGAGAAAAACTGCCTGGCTAAAATGGGAGTAAAGGTAGGAGTGGCATGAAGGGATGGTGAGAAACAAGAACTGCAGAAACAACAGAATGGAAAGATATGTGAAGGGAGAGAGGTAAACAAAAGGATACGCTTTCAGGATTAGAGATGTGATGGACACAGACTGTCATGCAAGTAAAACACAGAAACAGAAAGTAGCAATGTATAGAAAAGCAATTCTGTGGGCAGTTCAATACACCTGCTTTCCAGGGGACTGGTATTTTCAATGTCTTTTATGCTCGAGTGTCCCAGGGAATCAGTAATATAAGAAAAAACAAGGCTGAAATAATATTTTCTGGGGCAGTCCCTGTGTTTCAAACTGTAGCTTACATTAAACAAGTGCTGCCCATGTGCTTACTCAAGGCTGTGTGTTTGATGGACATCCTGCTTTATGGAGCACCTTGCAAAGGAGACATTGGGGATTTCTTTTGGTGTCAAGTTTTAGAAGGCATGAATACACACTGTCCTTTTTTTCCAAAGAGCTTGTGTAATTCTCCTGTCTACCTCTCTGCCTTAGCTTTGCATGTGATTTCTCTTTGGAGGTAGCTGTGCTGTTTTCGAACAGGACACTGTGTTTGCTAAGACAGGTTTTAGCTCAGCAGCCACACCAGAGTAGCTAGTGACTAGACTAGTGGGTCCAAAAATGGGACTCCTCTTTCTGGGATGTGCTAATTCAGCTGATCAAACACAAGGCAAACATTCACTTTGCAGTTCCTACCCCAGAACAGATTTTTCCCATGTATGTTATAGGTCTCCTTCAGACTCAAAGAGGAGAATCGGTTTTGATTTCTCTTCATCCTTAGCAGAAAGCTGCAGGATGTGTTTGCTGCCCTTGCAGCTCTTTTGTTTTGGCACAGCACACAATATCGGTGATGAGGAAAGAAGGTTGCTCCCTTTCTTTCCTTCCCATCTGAGTCCATTCGGACCTCCAGCTCTGAGACATAGGTGTTTGGGATTTCAGTCTGAAAGGGTAGCATCAACTTCATCACGGCAGTGCCCAGGGACCGCTCCAGAAGTAGGGGCCTGGGAGAGCTTGCAACGCGGAGGTGGTGGAAAGCAGAGAAGTGAGCAGGCAGAGGGACCAGTGTGTACTTCTGAGCAGTGATATGCACAGCCTCTGCTTTTGACTGCTGCCCCCATGAGCAGTCTACTTTTGGAAAAAAAAAAAAGTTTTGCCTAAGATCAGGTACTTCATCTGAAGTAATTCTGGAAGGATGAAAAATACCCTTCAAAAATAGAGAGCACACTCTTTTCACTCCTACAGACATCCTACCATCTTTGTGATTAGTCATTTGCAGTCTAAACTCCACCTTTGACCAGAGTTGTCTAAAACTAAATTCCTTGCACCCATACAAATTAGTGACTAGGACCATCACAGGCTCACTATTTGTCAGAATATCCGTTTATGACAGGGTGACTAATTTGTCCCTGACCTCATAATTATGTACATTTCCCTTTATGACTGCCATGATTAACAAAGCGACTCCCATTAGAATTACACTTGCCTCTCACCCCAGGCTGAGCTCTGCTCAGAAGGAAAAGGAATGCTGGACTTGCTCGTGATGCCCTTGCCTAGATGCTGAGGAAAATACCCAGTGAACCCTGAAGAAGCAAATGTAATAGAGCCCTCATGGCAAATAGGGTCTGGTCTTGACCCTGGGTTGAGTCTAGTCTCCTCCTATCACTCTTCCAGCGGAGTAGGATGGAAAGGACGGACCACGAAAAGCAGCTTTCTGTGAAAAACCTACAAAGCAAGGAGAGAGAAAAGGGGTGAAAAATGTAGTGTTGCATAACACATAAGAAGACTGTTCGCTTTCTGAGGGAGGGAACCTCCTGTGCTGCTTTGTGTAATTTTGTGCTCTGTTCCCGTCTTAATTTTTGCTGTTAAAAAAAAATACATCCATAATAGGTCTTTTTTTCTAAAGGTGTCAGTGATTGGTTTTTCCCTTTGAGCTAGGGTGACAGTCATGCAGAAATCATCACACAGTGAATTGGGATGCTGGGATGTCTTTTCTTTTTCCCTCGCTGTAGCTTGACTGATCACCTGTATAAGCCCAGAACATGGGTAGAGCTGCCTCAGGTTAAAACCATGCAAAGTTGAGAGGAAGAAGAGAGAATGAAAGGCGGATGGAGAGGTGCTGCTAGAGACTTTGCTCCGGCATTACTTGATGAATAACACCAATAAGGAAACTTACTGCTCTCCCAGGGCACCTTTTGTTAGCCGCAGTTCAATTAATCAGGTTGAGTATCTTTTGATTACAGAAAGTGTTAAAACTTCGAAAGAAAAATGCCATAACTGCTTACTGAGGGATTTATCCTTTGAGAACAGGAAAGTGTTGGTATCTTGCCAGGGTACATCTTATTTAAGAGATCGATGACAAAGCTGAGAAATCATTGTTCTTTGGAAGGGATTTGTTACCTACATGAAACACCAGAAAAAAAGAGCCTGTATTGCAGTCCGGGACCTTGTTCTTTATTCCCACGCGCTTTACTGAGCACAACTGGTTACATTACCTCCCTACATGTGCGACCCCGCTACGCTTTTCCGCTTCCGACCTCAACAGGGCAAATAACAAAAGTTAGCTGACCTCAGTTGTTATAGCAATAAGTACAAGCAAGAGCCTCTCCGCGTACCATTCCTTGGCATCAGCTATAAACACAGGTCTTATCACTCTGAGAGCGAACAGTTTTCTGCGCAATATGCTGTTAATTTCAGTAGTCAGAAGCGGCTTAGCTAAAAAGTAAAGTTACTGAACAGAAAATTGGTTCTGTTTTACCTCAAACCAGGACAAATGCCAATAAATATTTTCTTTCTAACTGAACGAAAAATCTTTCAGATGCGATGACGCTGGAAAAGCCTCGCTGGCCGTCCCTCCGTGCTGCTGGGAGTGAAGGCGTTTTTGCCAGCGGCTCTGCTGCCCATCCCTTGCAGGGACCTCTGTAACGCCGCGTTTTCGGGTACCGCCGTGTCACCCGGCTCACACCCCCGGCTTGGCTGAGCCTCTCTCAGCATCCCTAATGTCACTGGGGAGTGTTGCGCGCCGAGTGGCAGGCGACACGCGTGATCGCAGGCTGCCACCTGGTGGCCTCAGGCACCCGCATGTCTCCATCTCCCACCACTGGTTTTTTTACTACCAGCTCCGGGAAAAAATCCCTTTTTTCCCAGGCGGTGGGGCGGGAGGCGCCGGGGCTGCTGCCCGCCCCGTCGGGCAGGGAAGAGGGTGTCCTTCTTTCCCGTACAGAAGGAAAGATTTAATGGTTCTGCTTCAAGAAATGCGTTACAGCCTTGGTCCCTCTAGGGAAGTAGCTGGTCATGCGTTGGTAGTAAAGATGATAAACCAATTCTTGTCTCGACACCAGGGGAAAGGCCTGCCGTTCCTCTCTCGCTGTGATTCAGAAGCTTATCTGTTGTGGCAGACAGACCCCACCATAAAAAAAATTGAAAAATCATTCTGTCACCAAGGTAAACACAGAGAAAAAAAAATGCTGAAGGCAGATTTCCCTTTCCTTTGAAAGCCTGGATTGCTTTCCTAATGCTCCGCAAAGAATGCACTCAGATAGGTCAGATATTGTCAAATGCCAACTCTGCTAAACAAAAAAGCATCGCGTCCGCTGGACGAGTAGGCAGCACAGCGGAGTATTTCGATTCCTGTTGATCCCTTAATCCGGCTACAGAGCACAGCAAGAAAAGGTAGATGTGGGAGAGAAACAAAAAGGGGTTATCTGAGGGGCAGGGCTTTTCAAAGGAGGCTCTCTCTGAAATGAACCCTGGTGGTACTAACTGCTAATTTATTTGTGGTACAAATTCCTTCCAGTGCAGCAAACATTCCTCACAGATTATTTCTCTCTAACACACAGCAGCTAATTTTGTAAGCTCAGACTGAGCGGTACATTCGGCACATTCTCTTCCAGAAACAATTTTTAAAATAACAGCTTCTCTCCTTCTTCCATGCCATCACATATTGTGTCACATTGTCCTTTTCTGCTAATCCCAAACTTCAGCTGATGCAATAAATCAGCTTTCAGGAGCCTAAAATCATGTTTACAGCAGAACCGCACTGCTCTGGAGCTTTCTACCTCAAATTATTTTCTTGCTCCTCACACCAGATCACATAAAGAATGTTTCTATTCCATTCATGTGCTTCAAAAGTATTGTTCTTTTTGTTTTACCGTAGGGCAGGATACTCCTTCTCAGTGAAAAACTTCTATAGGAGAGCTCAAAAATAAGTAAAGACACTGTGGGACAGCACCATGTTCTGCCCTTCCTTTTGGATTTTGCACTGTGGGTGTAGTGTCCCGGCTGTGTCCCCTCCCAGCTTCTTGCCCACCCCCAGCCTACTCGCTGGCCGGGCAATGTGAGAAGCAGAAAAGGCCTTGATGCTGTGCAAGCACTGCTCAGCAATAACTAATGCATCCCTGTGTTACATCAACACTGGTTTGGTCACAAATCCGAAACATAGCACCATAGGAGCTACTATGAAGAAAATTAACTCTATCCCAGCCAAAACCAGTGCAGTGGGATGCCAGACTGCACTAGAAGTTACCAGTGGGATTTGTGGGAAGGGGATCACAATGAAATGGTGAGATCTTTCATAAATTATACACTGAAATAGCTCTTACAGGTGGCTTAGTGGGGACCTTGAATGCTAAGGATTGTTTAGCAGAACATTTGCTTAAATATCTCCTTTAAAAGACTTACTTAATCTTGAGCAGCTAACTATATGTCTATACCGACCTGGCTTAATTTATGAGTCCAATTTTATTGTGGTTGCTTTCCCAGCTCCTAACACTGTGTTATGCTCAACAGGTGCAAGATACTTATGTCTTCTTTTAATTTTAAACCAATTTGCAGGAATTTTCTTGGATTTGAAAGGATGCAAAGACAAAAGGAAGGCGTGAGGATTTAAAGGCGGCTAAGTTGTTTTTTTTCCAACTGTATGTTTCAAAAAAATTTGATTCTGAATGTCTCACAAGTATTTTGAACTAATCTTATGAAGTAACATGAGCAGAGTGAGCCAGAAAATTTAGCAGAATTTATAATGATGGTTGCCACGACTCAAGTTGCGAGGGAAATTTTTGTGTAAGACCTGTGTTCAGTTCCATCCTATCCTCCCTTTCCTTGATGAGAACATCCAAACTAACAGATTCAAGGATGCTGTAAGGTCACTCTGCTTGGACTTGTTTCACACAGTATAAAATATTTAAGTGCTCGTTAATTCAAAGAATAAGGGCATGAGAATGATCCTCCACCCCTTGTTCAGGACATGTCCTTGAGATCTGCTCCAGCTGTTTACTCGCTGTAGTCTGGGCTTCACCTACCCCAGCTGACAGCCATTTATCTAAAGCGCAGGGAGTTCAACTACTAATTCCACTATCCCCACTCATTAGGGTGGTATTTAACCTGGAAAAGGGTATTTCAGGCATTTAGGAGGCAACCACAATTTTACCCATCTGACACCAAATCTAATTTGTTTGTTTGCTTTAAGAGATGCCTGAAAAACCTCACACAGAACTCTGAATGGGTATGGTTTGGTTTGTTTGTGTTAGGGAAAAATATTTTATTCCAGTGAGGCAGAGCGTAGGGAGGAGGAACAGCCCCTCTCCAAGTTCCCAGGACTATGGAAAATTAAACATTTTTATGGATGTGTATTTCAGCTCTCCCACCTCTTGCTTACAGGAAGAAAGCAAAGGCAGGACTGATGACAAAGCAGCTTTTCTTTATCAGATTATTATTTTTGACAGTACCTCTCTGGGGTCTTAATTCAAAAGGAGTGTGAGAGGATGTCTCTCTTTCCTGCTGATGCAAAAGTCAAGCTTGCTGGCTACAGGACAAAAGTGCTGGGTGTATCACAGGATGCTAAATGGCAAAGCGGTGAGCACCCCTGCACACCAAGCAAGTCTCACCCTGCCAGCACTAGCTGTGTGGTCACATGTGCCTTACATTAGGCGCAATGCATCATCTAGGAGAAGTGATTTGGCTCCATCTAAGAGCTGATGTCCTAAGTACATAATTCCTTCTACTTGGAAGATCTGCTTTATTTTTCTTTTCAAGAAAGGAGTAATTGGTAATGCTTGCAGATTAAAAAAAAATAAAATCTGCCTTACATTTGAGAGTTTTTCACAAGGGGAAAAAATAGAGGGAAGCGAGGCAAGCGTCATCTTGACCAGCGTGGGTGGTAGGAGAAGGCAGCGAAGGCAACCAGCCAGGTTGGAGGTCACCCAGGGAGGCTATCTCAGCCCTGCCCCTGGTACCCAGCCCAGGGCAGCGCTGCAGCCCATGACCTCCTGCTGCCCAGAGCCGCGGCACAGCCACCGAGCTACTCCCAGCAGTTCAGTGTCTGCCACCATCCTGTGTCCCACAGCTGCTCCCGGATACCCCATCCCCAGCCGGAGAAGGGTAGCTGGCGGTCTCAGGAGGCTGGACTCCAGGCCTGAGGGAGACCCGTCTGGTGGTATCAGCACTGTCCTCTTTCACTCCTGCACTCCCCCAGGGCTTAAACTTTAGCCATGCTGCAAAGATCTTGGATAATCATTAGCCAGGGAATCAACAGTTTGTTGCTTAATCACTGGGAGGTGGTATCTCATCTCTGAGTTTTATTTGCTAGAGATAACAGATCTAAGAGGAGTACTCTGATGAAACGTTTGAATCGTAGGTCAGAAACCAGCTTGGAGCTGAGGCAGGAGGGCTATAAACCCTCCCGCCCCCAGCGCCCGGCAGAACAAACTGTTTGCCATGCAGTTTTCCCCCAGTGCGTCTGCAGCACCTTCTGGTTCAGCTGAAGACACTTTCTGTTATGTATTTCAAGGCAATGGGTTTCACGGTGATTTTAAAACCAGTGCTATCACTTTGTGTGCATATTTCAGTAACTAAAAGAAAATAATGAAGTAACTAGAGGGAACATCTGCACAGTGTGAATCCCTCTCTCCCTGGGCTTCCCTGGCTAATACAACGTAATGATGGAAGTTTCCCTCACCATTTGGTACGTCAAAAAAATTGCTTAGTATTAAATAAATATGGCTCCTACCTTCATGCCCCCTTTCATTACAGCCTCAGTGGCTCCATGAATGCGGAGCTGTAAAAATGAGGATGACACCCCCCCGCCACCCCTGCTGCCCCATGCAGCAGGGGAAGAGGTACCCAGCCTTGCTCTGCCGCCCAATTACATCTGCAGCTTTGCCTACTTCGGTGTTTTTTCCAGCTGTGGAAATAAAGACATGGTGCGGTGAAGAGGGTGGCATGGGCCACTGGTACCAACTACCAGTACAACTTGTTTCATCCGTATCCTCTTGGACTGCCAAACCTGAGACCCTCCAGCACTCGGTACTGCTCAGGAAGTTGTCCTT
This sequence comes from Pluvialis apricaria, assembly GCA_017639485.1. Taxonomy (NCBI): domain Eukaryota; kingdom Metazoa; phylum Chordata; class Aves; order Charadriiformes; family Charadriidae; genus Pluvialis; species Pluvialis apricaria. The sequence continues at coordinate 121,850,692 of CM030008.1, read as the reverse complement.
CGTGGCAGGCAGCCAGCAGAGCCGTGGAAACGGCGATGCTCTGTGCGGCAGCACCTGAAGTTAAATAAAGTGCCTGTTTTTGGGAGAAGCTTTCAGCAACTGTTCTGCATAGGCTGTATTTCCATCTATGCCCCTCTTGGGGTGGCGGACCTGAGTTTGATTTTCAGCTGCCAGGGTGCTGTGCAGGAGACTTGACCACCTGCAGTGCCGGCTCCCGAGGTGAGGCCACCCGGAGAAACTGGGAGCTGGCGACTGCAACTGCTTTGTGAGGTTCAAGGGTCACAACCGCCACGTTTGCGCAGCAGTTTCTTGGCAGACACTCTCACCCAGAGGGTTGGGGCACTGGGCATGGCTTATCTGGCAATCAGGGCCCTGCCCCACATCAGTTTTTTTATTCAGTGATTGCTGTCTCTGCCAGGAGAGCAAAATGCCCTCTTTTTCCTCATCCAGTCACCTCCCTATCTACTGTCCTTTTGCCTCAGGTGACTGCTGTCCTGTTCTCCATTGACATTGAGCCTCTCCTGGATCATGCCAAGAGTCCTTCTAGTCCGGTGTCCCGTCATCAGCAGTCACCATAAGGGGACCCCTAGGAAAGAGGGTCTTCCTGCCAGGACTCTCAGCTATCAGCTTGTTCCAGAGCTGGAAGCCATTTCTGTGTATTCAGTAGCCCCCAATGGCTTGCTGTTCCATGCACTTGTACCTTGAATCTGCACAAACTCTGTCATTCACAGCAGCTTTTGTAACGGAGCGTGTGCTTCAGCTACAGGTATGGACTGTGGAGGCATAAGATGTGGTGCCCATTCCCACATGGAGCATCCTGGGCTGAGAGCTCAGTGGATTCATATCCCTCAAGGAACGGCCAAAAACCCTGAGTCCTTTGCCATGCTCTGCCCGCCACCACCCCCAGCAACGACACACGGCCCAGTGCCAGCCCCACCACTGGGCTCCAGCCAAGGTCAGGGTGGGCAGGGTTGCATGCTTGCAAGCTGCAGTCTTTTGGCCACCTCCCTTTGCCACCCTCTGGGCCAAAGCCTAAACAGACCCAGGTGGACAGGAGCCATTTCGCCTGCTGTGCCAACAAAGCCAGATCCCGTCCAGGGGCCTGCCCTGCAGCTCCGGGTGTGCTGGCAAATTTTTGCATGATACATTAAGCACTTCCAGGACCTCAGGCACTTATGGGCTGACCTTCCTAGCTCCTGGGCTTCAAGATGGGCTCACAGATGGCACCTGACTGGCACTCTAAGCCCTTGGGGGCCCTGTCCAGCCCAGCCTCACATCCTCACATGCAAAAGGAGTTTGACAATGATTTTTTGCATCCCTCCCCCTTTTCCCACTTTCCCCCCAAGCTGGTTCAGCTGGAGGAACACATTTGAAAGCCTGCACTGGTGCCAGGCAGAGGGCAGCTTTCCTACCCACAAGGCGGGAAGAACAGATGGTTGTCGCTGCCTTTTGAGCTCAAGGGGAGCTCAAAGGCCACCAGGAGGGAGAAGGGGCCAGTAGAGGAGACAGTCAGAGCCACTAGCTCTGCTACCACAGCGCAAGCAGAGGGAGTGATGCATTTTTGGGATGCCTCAGGGCCGTAAACACTTACCATCACTCTCCTGTGGAGAGCAGCTGATTTATTTAACTTTTTAAAAACTGATTTACTGCCGATAACCCCAACAAGCTTTAAGCCTTTGATGGTGGGCGATGGTCCAATTCCCAGGAAAGAATGGAGTCTGGAAGAGATCATCCTGTCTAGCAAAGTCTAGCCTGGCTCCAAGTATATGCCAAGGCACGATGAAGGAAATAATACTTTCTCATGGGCACTTGGGACAGGTGCTCCACTTGCTGTCCTGCTGGGGACAGCCACGTCCTTGTTGTGGCACACTGGTTCATACTTGTGGAGACCGATGTACTTAGCGAGGATTTGCAGGAAACATAAATCACAGAAGAACAGCATGGATACAGTCCCTGTCACACTGGTATTTCAGCAAAATTGTGCTGTTATTTTTAGATAAGAAAATTACAGACTTTGTTTTTACTTTTGAAGTCAGAATGAGGCATCTCTTGCAAAGATAAGTGTCTAGGGCTAGCCCTGTGTCAGGGTTATCTAGGGGTCGGATGCTAACCAGGCATTTCCATTACTTTGGGTCTGTACATTCCTCCCACCAGCCACCATTATTTGCAGAACACATCTCCGTTAGAAGCTACGTATTTAATCTGATCAATGTTCTGCCAGCAGTAGCACATGCTGATAGCATCTGAAGTCTTGGAACAAGACTAAGCCCGATAATGGAGATTCACGCCTAACGAATCTATTCAAATAAACTCTTTAGAGCACTAGCAAATCTGCGATAAAATTTATATATAAACAACGCACAGGGAAGTCAGGATTTCTCTGACGCAGTCCTGACTCATACATCCTCTTCTGGGTATCAGTTTTAACAACTATAAAACCGAGATGATATTTTATGCCCTGTGGTTTGTAATGTGCTCTGGATGTGTAAACTGATTAGAAGAGTGATTCAAAGCCTAGTAAATCTGTGGATAGGATGCTGTTGTCTTGCATCAAGTTCTTACTAAATTCAATGTGCTTAACCAGCAGGCAGAATTCACATTTTTTTCAGAATCCTTATGTTAGCAGGACACCAACTTTTATTACACCTGTATCTTTCAGATATTCCCCGAGGCTGTTTGGGAAATCCCAATCCTCATTCTATCTTTGAGCTTTTTATTTGCAGTAGGAAAGTCAGTGTTTTCACCAGGCTAGCTGTGAAGAATGAAGAATAAAAAAAATACAGTAGAGGTCTTTATTTTAAAGTTGCATAAAACCACAGAAATACTCCACTAAAAGGTCAGAAATAAGTTCACTCCCTCTTACTGCATGAAAAGGTGGTCACCACTTAAAACTGCATGCTTGCTTAAAAGTAAATACATGTACTTTAAAAATGAAATTAAAGAGATAAAAAAAACAACAGCTCCAAGCAAGCAAGTAGTTTGACTTGCTTGGAAGTACTCCTCCACTTAATGTAACGGCCCATCTGTCAAGATGCACCCCGTTGAGCACAGCCATAGTACCTACTTTTTATGTTTATGTTTTTGAATCAATTTTTACATCCTTATCACTCAAATCAAATATACTGAAAGCATGTCTCGTCAAAGGCAAAACATAGCAGTGGAAAACATCACACTGCAGCTGCAGGTAAACGCCAAGAGGGATGGAGACAACCAGAAAGCTCTGCAGGCGCATGGGCTTTGCATTCCCATATGGCCAACTTGCTGATAAACACAGTTATCAATACCTAACCTAAGACAATTCTTTCTACTCTGAAAAAACATGAGGAGTGTATGACATTTTTTCCTCTATAAAATTAACTTTAAAATAGTTCCAATTGCATACAAATAAATATTTACATATGCATATATACACGGCACCAAACAGTGCAGTACTGTTGTCTTCTTTTACCACAAAATTACTTTTCTTTCCATGAAATTTGTTAAGTAAGTGTTGCACAAGTACAGGGAGCTTTCTCTGGTCTTCTCAGAGCTAAGGAAAGCTGCCGTTATACAGCACCACCCGGGCCACCCGAGCTCTGGTACTGGAGCCAGCAGAACCTGACTCACACGCACCAGGCTGCATTTCTGTGCTTCTATCTGTGAGTTCACAGACAGAATTAAAATCACTTAGTTAACTGCGCTTGTAAATCAGATCCTACAGATGTCTAAGGGCCATAAACTTTGCTAGCAAAGCCACTGACTGAATCTCTGGCTCTAAAGTTAAGGTTTTGGCTGTTTCTCATACATTATTAAAGGACCAATTTGGAGCCAGTGAAAAATCTATACAATGCAAATGCTTACTTGTACATGTCAGCCTAGTCCCACACCAAGTAATGGAATTTTTACATCAAGGTACCAAAAAAATTGCAGTTCTCAGCTTTTTTGTTGCTTGCTCTCTTTAATCCCTGTGCTGATGTGCAAGTATTGATTGCTTAAGGTACAAATGCTGATAACCTGGAATTGTGACATCCCTCCAGGAGATCAACACCCCGCTGCCCTGAGGATGTACTGGCTTCGGTGGCTTGGGCTTCTCAGGCAGGAGAGATCTCTTATCAGTTCACCAAGGTGCAGAGATCTGCAGCTGCAGCTACAGCTCAGGAGGAGCTGCCCTGACCCGCAAAGTAATAGATGGCAAACACGCAATGAGAAATTGCATGAAGTACCCCCCTTAGGGGGGACTTCAGCAGATACACTAAACAGCAGTTCAAAAAACCGAACTTGTGCTATATATGCTACTATCCATCACTACATTTTAAATTTTTTTTCTGGTTTCCCATAATTATGCAGCTGTGGCTATGTGGTATTATTACACTAACTGAATAATAAAAAGCAATTACAAAAATAGCAAACAAGAAAAAAAAAAAATCTTTCCCACATCTTTCCACTTCAAAAGCATCGCTGCCAATGTTACATAACAACAGCAGATTTCCTTACTCGCTTCTTGGTAACCATCCTTATTTATACAAACTACCGCAAGCAAGTCCATGCCACTCTGAAAGCTCCAGCAAATTTTTGTTTCAAGAAAAAGCCTGAAGCGAGACGCAGGCAGATACAAGGGTGCCGGACACCGTCACCGCTGCAAGGGGCCAGGCTACGAGCGAGTGTACTGCACCGTGCTGTATTTGGTGACCCTGGAAGACTTGCTCAGCGTGGTGCTGGCAGGAGGCAGCCCCTCTAAGTTGGAGCCTGCCTGGTTAAGCAGGGAGTCTGTGATCAACACGTGCTCTTGCCTTCCTGAGCTGGCACCCGCCGCCTGTTCTGCTCTGCTCTGCATCCCCGAGGCTGTCACCACCCTTTCGTTCACCACCACATTGTGCCCCTCTGCTGAAGCGGGGACGCTGAGCGAGCCCTGCTCTGCTGCGGGCACAAGCACCCTCTCCCGCTCCCTCACCACGACGTACTGGGAGTCGGGGAGATCCTGAACCATCACGGCTCCTGCCCTGGTGCCCTCTGACTTCACCACCCTCTCTGTAACCACCACGTTACTTCCGTGTGGCAAATCGGGGATTTCCACCATACCCTGCAAGCTCGACGTGGGTGCCAGCACTCTCTCTGTTACCACTATGTTCTCCTTAAACTGGGGGTCTAGGAAGACAGTGGCCGAGTGGGCAGGAGTCCCCGCAGAGTAGGACGTTTCTGTCATGGTGAAATTGGTCTCTGCATGGGCTGTGGGAAGGGGCCGGGTGTTGTGCTGCCCAGAGCGGGATGCAAAAGTTGTTTCTGTGACCACCTCCTCAGACACGGTGTCTTCTACTGTGCCACCACCACCCGCATGCACCGGTGGGGTGGGCTGGAGGTGGCTGCCCGAGGCAAAGGCTTGTTCCGAGCTGGAAGCATTTTGCTGATCTAAGAACCGTGACTTTGTGTCATTAAGACCAGAACCTGATTCATTCCTGGAGCTACTGTCTTTCATGTTGATTTGTCTGCCTATGCATATTTCTGCTAGAGTCTTAAATTTGTCTCCTAAATCATCAAGAAAGTGGTCGTCAAGATCAGCCTCAATAAAGCTGCAGCAGCCAATGGAGCCATGGGGAGAGCCTGACTCTCCCTGGGAATAAACCAGGAGACAGTCGTTTGCAGCTTGGGCTTCATCTTCATCCGCAAAAGAGACAGCTTTCTACAGACAGAAAACAAAAAAACAAGCAAGAGTTCATTAATGTCAGGTCTAAACTTAATGAATCTGAAAATCAGGAATGCTTGGTCAAAAAGGTTAAAATAAGAATGTTTAACCCACAGAAACCATCAACCAAACCAGGGCAGTACCTAAAAGTGCTTTTTGCTTTTTTGAAGTTAGTCTGAACTTGACACTACACTTGATGATAAGCAAAATCTGATATGAAATTGAAAACCTTGGGTACTATCACCACCTGCGGGTACTCCTCTCAGGAACTGTGCCATTTGTGATACTGCTCCATCCTCACAAAGAGATTGCTTTTATTTTGGTTCAGTGAGTGACCTTCACCTGTAACTAGGTGTTTGTGGGAGAGTGCCAAAACCATGCCTGAGAGTAGCCTAACATTCAAACATACCTTTAACGAGTACATGCTGACATGTCATCACCTGCCATGGCCCTTTGCACTAGCATAGCCTGCAGGATCACACCCAAGGAGCCCAACAGCAAACAAAACACCAAGTTAAATGGCTTGGATGGGAACATAGTCCAGCATATAAATTTTTAGGCTCTACGCAGGCCACTTTGCAACAAGGAGGGCTCACAGCTTCTGACTTCCAGGGCCAGCTCAGTTTGAAAGCAATGTCTGCAATGGAGCTGCTGCCAGTGCTAGCACAAGTATCCATGTACATGCTTGCACCAGCTCCAGTTCCAGGAGTGAAGACAGACAAATCCTCTGGACCTGCTGAACCAGCTTTGCCTAATACAGTTGCTGGCTTGTGCTCAGAACCACTTTTGTGCCACATGTGAAGTTCTGGAGTGTATATTAGTGCAGGCATCTGGGTAATGTGGTATACATCCAGACACAAATTGACTCTATGTTTATCTGCATTTGATCCTGGAAGTAAGCACATTACCCGAGATGCTTCTCCAAAAATCAGCACACATCTGAAACTGTGGTTTGGTAACTTGTCTGGGCTGGTTTTGGTTTTTTTTCTTCTTCTTTTTTTTTTTTTTTCTTTCCTGTAGTCTAAGATAGCTTAGTCTCCCAGAAGTTGTAAAGGTTACTCTAGTACGACTTTACAAAGCACTCCTGCAGGACTTCAGCAGGCAGCTATGTTTAAAGTATGTCTTTAATATTAGGAAGCGCAAAGAGCGTAAGGAAAGTGGAATTGCTGCTGTTGCATCTGTTCACCTGGAAGACCAGTAGCTAGAGTACTCAGGAGACATACAAGCATCTTAAGCTCAAATCCTTCCCTGGCCTGAGGTGGTGGTTCGAAGTTACACAGCTCCCCCCCTGCAGAACCCTGTCATCAGCCAGCTGTAGGGTGTGAAGATGTTTTATTTGTACAGATGACGGACAATCCGTACATTCCCTGTCATATGGAAGTTAAACTTCCACTACAAGGAGCTCACCAGCCTAAGGACTAACGATGTGCATCATGCAAAGAGGAACAGTTGCAATGAGTAGGAATAGACTATTGGTCAATGGTTAGGTCACCACAAAAAAAAAAAACCAAAACCCCAGTCAGAAAGGGGATTGCAACATGTGCCTCATACACTTCTGATGAACAGCCAGGCTATTGGGCAAAGAGACAAATCCAGCACCGCTTACTTCATCAGCTACTTTGAAAATGCAGACCCACCCTCTACCGTTTTACATCTGTGGCTTATCTTTCAAAAACCTGCTCTATTATAGTTTGTAGAGGTGACTCATGATGAGTCATAGGTACCTCCCTACAGGCCAGTTTAATGTGCTTAAATCCCTGAGATTTATATCACACAGTGTTTCTCATGGCTTCTTCCTGGGCAAGGGGCGCCCTGGTTATTGCTGAATATTCTGGATCCCATTCCCAAGTACCTCCTTTGAGAGAAGGGTCTCCTTGTGGGAGACCTTCTAAGCACCCAGGGCTACAAGACTGAGTGTTGCCATGCTCTAAGTCCTACACGTGAGGACATCCTTAATGCCCCCAACTCCACATGCACACAACATTGGCCATTGTATCAGGATTGTTTATATATATACATATCTACTCATCTGTGTTTGTAATAACACGAACAGCATTTCAAGGTGCTAAGTGTAAATATCAAAATAGTGTTATTCGCGAGTCATATGCTTACATCATTGAAGTAGTCTCTTAAAAACTCTTCATTCATGGCTCCTGCTGCTCCCACTGCGACTCCTCCTCCAGCCACCACTGTCTTGCCTTCTACACCTGCCATGCCTCCAGCCACCCCAGCTGCCGCGGCTCCATATTCAACACGAGAAAGGAGATGTCTTTGCTCTTCCCATCTTTCCTTGGTCACAGTGTTGTGACACTCTCCTACACGAGAGGCAGAGCTGACTCCTCCTGCTGCAGTTTCCTCTCCACTCATTCCACAAATTCCTGCTGCTGTTGCTGCTCCACTGATTGCTCCTCTTGAGTTCTCCACTGCAGTGGATTGGATGATGCTTAGCACTGCCTACATAAATAACACAAATTACAATGTGACATGAAAGCTGCGCTGTCTAGCACATGGAACTCACCAAACCAGCAGCGGGGCTGGGTGGGACCTGGGAGTGTGCCATCTCATGACTTGTTCGAATTTGCACTTATACATGTTGCTGCACAGAGTAAAAGGCCTCCTGAAATGGGGTGCAGCGTCCACAACTGTGTTCCCAAGCAGCATCATGGAAATGCTTCTATAGATCATTGTTTCCTTGAAACTGAAAGGGTTGGGAGCCAAAATGGGGAAAAAAACACCACCAAAAAAAGGCTTCCAAAACTAGAGGGAGCTCAGCTGTTCCAAGACAGACTCTGCCCAGCTTTCCACAGGCACAAAGTGGGGGAGCGTGCACTCACTGCTGCCTCTGTGGTGTTGCCTGTCCCTTTCTTCTTTTCTAGCAGTCTGGCTTCCCTGTTAATTACCTTTTATCAAGAATTTGGTGTGAGCATTGGCCCCAAATCAAAGCCTTTTACCTTACTTCTGTTTCTTTGTTATTATGCAAAAGCACGCCAGTGTCATGCCCTTGTTTTTTGAAAACTGGGTTTTGTAGCATAACAAGAAAGGGCAAACTTCTCTTGGCATTCACTGTTCCCTCTACAGATTTGCACTTTTTTCTGCCCATTTTTTTTAAAGAATTTACTCTGTTTAAGCAGGCACAGGGAAGTAATTTAAAATGCAACCTGAAACTTTAAACTAGAAGCTAAGATTTATAATCTATTCTTTCGCTGCTTTACCATGCTCCCAAAAAGGTGCAGAACATTCCAGGCTTGCAAATGCAAATGATGCTTCACTCTTTACAGCATCAATGCTTTTCCCACACTCCTATCTCCTGCTCAGATACCATCAACATTTGCTTGATTGCTTTCCCCTTGCTTTGGGATTTAAACACCAAGGCTGGTGTTTCTATAGCTGCTGGTGGAATTCATCTTCCATGCATCCTTCACCGAACCTCACAGGGTTAATTTTAATTAATATTCATGTGCGGTTTCACAGCCCTGAAACATCAGGCCATAATGTGGAAGAGACGCCAAGCGCCAAACTGAACACTTGGATAAAAATCAAAGAGAAATGCTAATAGGGATACATGCCTTCTCCTCAGGAGCTGCCCCTTCGCTGTTCCACTGACGCAACATCGCTTCGCTGTAGTCCTGTATCACAGCAAATCCCTTCCCTCCCGAGCCGCAGGGACACAGCAGCAGTAACAGCGGAAGAACTACAGGGAAACACGAGTTTGCCATTAACTATGTGATGATTAGGGTCAAAGCATGCCAATTGCCAGTACCGAGGTCTGGTTAGCTCTCATACCGAAACATATCTTTAGTGAGCTAGTGATCAGTATGAGGGCTGATAACGACTGAATATACGTTCCCAAATATTCAAGGTATTTCCTGGAAACATATACCAGGATGGCTTCCTAGAGACTAAATTGACAATTAACCTGTTAGGGCCTCAATCCTGCAGATGATCATGCATGTATATAGCTATACTTCTATTGAAGATCTCATATACCACAACCAAGACCTAAATAGCACTATACAACCTCAGCATTTCTAACCCCTCCTGTTCCTTTACTATTAGATAACAACATGGTGTCACGTAAATTCCACCTGACCACTCCTGTGATGAGTCTAGAGCATTGCCTGGGGAACTCAAAACAATCCAGTTTCAGGAGCAGAGCGTATTCGAGTGGCATGAACTTTGTAGCTAGATTGCTACTAGTACAAGCAATAAACTATTGCCATTTTAAATGCAGCGCTGGCACACATGGCCATGCCCTGACTACAACCTTCTTCTCCTCTTATTTTTGAGCTTCTATTTTGTCTTAGCAAAGAACAATGTCACGTGCTGCTCAGAGCAAAGCACCAGACCTGGGTCTGCAGTGAGGAGAAGAGAATAGACACAGCACTGTGGTTTGAGTGGGAAGAGTCAGGGTTCACCCGGGGAGGTGTGGGAAACACCAAAAGGATTCCTTACTGCTTCCCCACCTGTTATTTACAGCACCATAAACAAATATTAAAGTTGTACAAATTAATTTTAAAATGCACGGCTTGAAATCCTTTGAGAGTGAAATGCTGATGTTACCAAAATTAGTTGGGGATTTGCCATGACTTCACACAGACTAGGAATTTACACAGAATATATCAAGATGATAAAGCCTGGGAGCCGGACTGTTTCATTCCTGATGGCTTGCAGACCATTCTTACAGTGCTTCTGAGATAATATGAAACAATTACTTACGCAGCAAAAGTAAAAACGCCAAGATGATTAGTGCAATTGCTCCTGGTCCCAGACTCACTGACTTATTGCCAATGACTTTATCTCTGCATATGCCATCATCCGCACATTTACAAACAGTCAGTTGCAGAGACTGTGCTTCAGCACAGCTGAACCCTTGGTAATCCTTTATTAGGATGCGAACTTCAGTTCTGCCCAGCTTCAGGTTTTGTGGTACCAGCTGTATACTGGTGCCTGAAGAAGCAGGAGGTTAAAGAAAAAGAAAAGACAAATAAGAAATGAGTGGAAAGTTGACTCCTGTAAACTAAGGGAAATAAAACATTCACAGCCTCCCAACAAGCCCCCTCCAGCTAAGTCCAGCCAATGCAATGGAATTAAGTTTAGCTAGCTGCTGCTACAGTGTATGTGCTTTTATTTTTATCAAGTTATTCACACTGCTAACAAAGCAGCCATGCTCATTTGCAGTCTCAGATAACTGCAGAGTTTCACACCAACAGAGACTTATCATGGAAGACAGCCCAACCACCTATATAGCATTAACCTTCATGTTATACAGATAGCTAAAGGCTGAATTCACAAAAAACCCCAGCTTCAGTCTTCAGGAGATTAACCTATTGTAGGCCACAGGCAGAGGCCAGAGCAGTATCACCTGCTCCTCTGGCCATGTCACGTCAAGGACACAACTAGGCAAGAGATGCCCAGGTGATGTTCGCAGTTGGGGAATGCCACTCTGCTTGGAAAAGCTGTGTTCCCTACAATTACTGCTAGTCTAGCTGCATGCAGGGTGAGGAAAGTTAAGAAGTCCTTGGTCCTAAACCTGGCCATTAGGATGACTCTCCTAATTGCTTTACAGTGTTACGCTGTAGGATTATGGAGGACAGGATAATGATTCTGAGAAGAAAAAAGTGTTTTCTGGTGCCTTCAATCTACCTGAGGCATTTCCTTCAAGCATTTCCCAGGCTTATATAAACAGAAATGTAAGAAGAAAATGCTCATCTCAGTTTGAAATACTCATTAAGATTATTTATGATTTCTGACCTATTTTTGTTCCTACCATGCTGGACAGCCTTATACAGGTTACACTGTATTTTCCCTTTTCAAGGCCTGCTGTGCAGACAGATTTATGTATGTATTTGTAAGTTAGAGCAACTGAAACCAGTAACACAACCGCATCTCCAAGCTCAGTTTTAACAAAAAGCATCCTCCATCACTGCAATGCTTTTCGTGGGAAAATGAGAATGGCTTGATCCCAGCATTACCCACGGAATTAGGACTAGAGGTAACAGGCACAAACTGGAGCACAGGAAGTTCCATCTTAACATGAGGAGGAACTTCTTTACTCTGAGGGTGGCAGAGCACTGGCACAGGCTGCCCAGAGAGGCTGTGGAGTCTCCCACACTGGAGACATTCAAAACCCGCCTGGACGCCGTCCTGTGCAATGTGCTGTAGGTGTCCCTGCTGTGGCAGGGGGGTTGGACTTAGATGATCTCCAGAGGTCCCTTCCAACCCTGACGATACTGTGATACTGTGAATCCTGGTCACCTCATATGGGTCATCAAGCTAGACAAAGATGGTCCAACTGAGTGAAGGTGACAGGCTCCAGAAGACATGACTGTGCTTTTATAGCCACTAGAGAGAAGGGAGCAGAACGTGAGTGATGTGCCTTCATGCCTGACTCCGTATACATGGGTTTTTTTGGTCTGGATGAGCCAAACTGTCAGTTTCACTGAAATTAACAAGTTACAACACTAGGACTCCAAAGAACTGAAAGTAATTAAAAATCTATTTTCTTACCATTTCTGGACGCAATCATCCATTGTTTTGCTGTTCCTTCTGGCTCATCAATGACAGTAAAGCTGAAGGGATCACTGTTTGGGTAATCATCCAAATCATTGGCTGTAACATAAACTAATTTTGCATCTGAACACACAGTCTGCACAGGGTTCACAATAACTGGGCAGTTATCATTCTCATCTCTAACTTGAATGACGACTGTGCCGGTGACCGTTTTCTTAGGAAAATCTAAGATTTTAAAATATGAAAAATTAGATTGATGTGAAAAGTGCAAAAATTTCATCTTAAAATAACAAAAAGTAACCTTAGTATTTTCCAAAACACCTACACCGCTGAAATAAGTCGAAAGAGCTCTCCCTGTAGCTTATGGGAGCAGTATTTCATTCCTAATGTTAATAAACATACTGACAAATTTCTTCTGAAAGCAAGCTGTTTTACTATTTTAACTAAAAAAAAAAAGTATTTCCTGTGTATGGTTACATGATAACATGCAGATTGTAAAAGAAGAATTGTAAATAGATACACAAGAAGTTCAGGGAGTCTTGTTTACTGTTCAAGAAAACTTAGGACTCTGAAGCCTGTCCATTAGCATACTGAGATACCAGCAATTTCCACCTTGACAAGGTATGCTCATCTCAGACTTGGTCTTTGCAAAACCTTTACAAAAAGTTTCTTCTAGTCAAAGAAGAGAAAGGGGCACCTTGGGAACCCATTCCAAGGTTCATCCTATTTCAATTAGTTGCCCATGTCTCTCCTCGAAATACACAGCCTATGGGAAACTGCACTGGGTGCCTAACTTCTAGGCAGTTAAAGATACGGAAGTTATACCAACTATAGTTGCAGAAAGGCAAACAAAACCCTAAAGAAACCAATCAGTGCACAGCCAAAACCCTCAACTTACCAGTAGTTACACCCAACATGGTGATAGTGTAGGTACCATTTACTACATAAGACGATTCGTAATCGAGATTTTTGGCAAGTCGAATTTCACCTGTGACTGAGTCTATTGTGATCCAGCCTGCTGTATCTCTTCCTTTCATGTACCTGATTAAAAATGCATATAAAGATGTACAGATTTATAATGAAGAAAGCAACCATTAGCGCAAAAAGCAGCTTGACAGTATGTTTAAACTTCGTTTAAAGCGGAGAACAAATCCCTAGGTCTGAGGTCTGACACTCCTGCCACTGCAATTGGTTTCACCTATAAACCTAGTATTATAAACCTACCCTGAATGTTGAAACATGCTTTATCCTCCACAGCCAGGACTTAGGGGTGGAGCGTTACACAAAGAAGATTCAGGGAGCTAAACTGGAGCAGGAGAGGGAGCTCTGCTGCCGGTTATCGTCCTCTTCCCCTCCACCCCTGCTCCCAGCAAAAGCTGGGCAGCAGCCACCCGGGACGGACAGTTTTACAGGCGTGGGGGAGAGAGGTCCACTGTTGGGTACGCACCTCTGCTCGTCTGCACCATTTGTAAAAGCCATGGTGGTGGATCAACAACATTTTAGCTGAAGAGCTATGATTCAAAAGCTAAACACACACATGCACATGCAGATTTATCTACTTTACACTCTTTCTGCCCAACTGCTAGAGGTTTCTGTATATTTTTTCCTCATGTTTCTGCAGACAATGAAGTTAGACAAGCAAATCTACTCTCAAAAGCAGACAGGCGTGACAAATAGCATGCAAGCATGGACAATTTCAGCACAAACACTCATGTCTCACCACATATGACTGAACAAGTAGGATTTGGAAGTCGGCTATTTTCTGCATAATAGAATATTGATGATGCTGATGTTGTTTTAGGTTTGAATTATGCGTATTAGAAAATGATTGCCTCTGAAATTATTTCAGTTCAGTATACACATTTTTACAGTAAGATGTGATTTCTGACATACTCAGTTATGATGGTTATAAAACGATTCTTACGTAATGCGCTCTGCTACTTTTCCAGTGTCTTCATCATAGGCTTGATACTGCCCAATAACCTGTTTTATCTGCAGCTTCTCACTTGCTTCAATAATTTTTGTGCCACCGGGGAACACAGGGCCTTCCCGCACATTAATCACATTAATTTTGATTGGAATTGTTTGTGCTTTATAACTGTGTTTAATTGACTTGTGGAACTCTGCTTTGTTTGTAACAACAATGCCCAAGTTTAGGCTTTGCATTTTTTCATAATCCAGTTCCTAGAGCAGTAAAAAAAAAAATTCACTCAGAATTTGACAAATCTGATATCTAGACAACATTCATACATTTAATATTTAAACAATACTATTTAAATAATACTGTAGCATCCTTATTTAAATAATAAGGATGCTACTGTGCAAAGAAGAACTGTTGGCTAACATGTTACTCTCAATACATTGCTTCAACTCTCTAAAAGCACATGAGGAAGATTACTCTTATTTTTAGTGGATGGCCCTATAGGTATGTCTTTATGTTACTGAATTTAAACTAATTTAAGGTAGGTGGTAACAAGTCCTACTCATATATTCTGTCTTTGCTTACACTGAACCAGTGCTCAATATTACTTGGCTCTTCCAATTTTATTTTTTTTTTTTAAAACCAATTCATTTCCTTAAGAATGCTTATCAATTTTTTTACAATTATCAGTTTTCAGATAAGGAAACCAGAGCAGAAAAAAAAGAAAAAAGGTACTTAGGGCACTATGCATCTTCAGTTACTGTGGACTAAAGGGGAGTAAAATTCGTAACATATGCATTTTAAATTATGGAAAATATTTTCATAATTTCAATTTACGGAAATTCATAAGACAGTCTGTAGCCTATGGCTCATGGAGTAGGTGCTGCCTGCAATGTTATCTGTGGCCACGAGAAACAAAGAAATTTAAACTGAGGCCAGCAAGGACAGCAAAAACACAGGAAAGTTTACAGCATATGTGTTAGCACTGTTGCCCGACGTCAAGGAAAGTTTGGGGACTTCCACCTCACTAGATATATTTGAGATCAGACAGCACATAAATGGCAAACCTGGACAAAATTATTATTTTGCATGGAATTATTGAATACACCAACAAAGAATACGCCAAAAGAGGAGTGTCCACCATGTAAATTTCCAGTTCACCTACTGACTGAATATAAATAATTTGTATGTCTACTTAAAGGGAACAAATTATTCTAATATTTAAAGAAGACTCTCTAAAGAATATACTAACCTTCACAAGAGTCAAAATTCCTTCATTTGTTTGGGTATCTGTTACTATACGAAAAAAGTTGCCTTCATTACCAGAAACAAATGTAAAGTTTGCCAGCCAGTTATCAGAAAACTCTTCATCTCTGTCAAATACTTTTATTCGCAGAATTTCCACATTTGCTCTGTTTTCTTCAATGCTTCCTTCAAACTGGAATTGAAAAAACACCTTCTTTAAAAAGATGTCATGATTTATCTCATTTCACCAGTGCCAGAAAGTTTGCACAACCTCGTATTAAGCAAAGGGATACTGGCAGGTGTAGGAACATGCCAAATATTGTGATAAATGTACTTACTGAACGACTTTCAACCACAGGCAGATTGTCATTGACATCCAAAATCTTGATTTCTACAGAACACGTTTCAGCATTCCCACCTAATTCACCACCACGGTCTTTTGCTTCCACCACCAAAGAATAGCTACTTTGTGTCTGCCATGAAAAGAAAAAAGTGTTTAAACCAAGAAAAAATTTTAGCCTTCACTCTATTATCTCTATTACATTTTTGGTAATCCCTCTTGTGGTCAAATATAACTCCTCTCTCCCTAGTAGTAAATCTCACATGCAACTACCTTGACAGGCTTTGCTGGAATAGAACTGAGGCTTTGAAAAGGATCTGGGACTTTTGCATCTTCCCCACAAAGAGTTAGACTGTACCTACAGGGCAAATGAAAAAACTTCAGTGGCCATAAACAGAGCCAGGACCAGTGACACCTGCGTGTCAGGACAGGGCTAGAGGCAGAGGTGTTGCCCTCAGCGGCAGAGCTAACATCCAGATCACCATCTGCTGGCTAGTGAAAATTCATGCAAGCACAGGTGAAGTTGCCAGTAATACGTGGCTTTCAATGCTGTTTCACAGCAGCACCCATCCTAACTCTTTGCACCGTGATTTGCATAGCAGCCTACAAATATCCAGCTGCAGTCAGCAGCTTTGCAGATGCTGATCTCTGTTGTCTTTGCCATATGTTCTCCAGCACAGAGAAATGACCCCTCACTTCACGTAACTGCTGCCCTGGCTGCATGGGAGGGCCAGTAAGCAACAGCTGGTGCTGTGCCAGAAAGGTGACAGGGGGAATACAACCTTGATCCCATCACATATTCCCCCCCAGTTCCTGAAAAACATCTATCAGCCAGACAAGGCTTTAATCCTAAGGGAGGTGAAGGAAAGCAAGAGGGCCAGCTCTTCAACCTGGCAGGAGGAGCTGAAGGTGACACAACAGGTATCAGAAGACCGCTGTTAACAGATTTAAAATGGGAGACTTTTTTTTACCTCTCTGTCAAGGTGTATTTTTGCTACTCGAACCTCGCCGGTATCCTTATTCATAGTGAATGCAGCACCAGGGCTTTGGGAAATTATCCTGAAAGCAATTTTGGAATTTAGGTTATTTGGCTCATCTGCATCTGTTGCATTTATCCTCATTACAATTGTACCTGGAAAAAAGCAAACAAAAATATAGTATGTTTACACTGCTATGCACTGCTAAGTATTTTTACTGCAATGTCACAGATTAAGAGACAGTTGTCAGATGCACTGCATAATTTTCTCATGCTCTTGCCTTTATTTATTTAATGAATAGAGCTGAAGAAGCATTCCTAAAATCCATGTAATACATGTTAAAAGTATATCCTCTAGCAAACAAAAAGACTGTATCAGCACATATGTAACTCGTAGAAGCCAATGCACCAGGATTACACAACAGGTTGAATTCTCACAAAAATTCTGTCAGAAAACTGTAGATACCATACAGAGAAGAAAGAAGTTGTTTCTGAACAACCAGCCGCATTTCCCAACAGCTTCACTCAAAATACATGGTGGTCCCCATGGTGTAACCCCTTATAACTCATGGCACACGATTTTGTCCTCTGGGAAAGGGTGTATCTGAGCGTCCAGTGTCCGAGTCTGAACATTAGCTGGAATTCAGGCAAAGAAGCAATGACCATGCGGCTGCTACTGACTTGAAAGAGAGCTGAGGGAACTCAATACCTCACTGAAGCGGATGGTCAATAAATTCTGTAAGAGGAATTATTCTCTGTTGCCTTTATGTGGCCGCTTTCCCTCCATCAAACCACACAACTTAGCCCTGAATAAAAATTTGCATTCATGTGTGGATAACCTGGCCTAAGCAAGGAAGAGAATGCATCCTTGTTCCTGCAGATATGCTGCTGCAGAGAGTACATTCACTTGCGCCCCTTGCATGTGTTGGGAAAAGCTAAATGAAAAAAACGATTTTAAAGATAAAGTTACCTGTTTCACTTAATTCTTCAATTGAACCAACAAAAAATTCATGTGAAAACACTGGAAAATTGTCATTTATGTCCACAATTTTAATTGGGAGGTCTATTGGCTCTTCCAGTTTTGCTCCAGTCTTATCTAGTGCATGACCTCTGAGCTGAAGTAACAGAGACAGAAACAATAAGCAAATACAATGAGTGAGTGTAATATATATAAAAACACATATGGAAAATAGAAATATATTTATGTAACAAAATGTAAGCATTATATAGGACATATAATATGCTTATAAATATACGCACAAATATAATACACAAATATCCAGAAACTCAATTAAAACTAATTGAAGCAAACACATTTGAACAAAATAAATAAAACATGGATAGCAGGGCACCTATAAGGTAAAAGTTACTATTCAACTTACAAGCAGCATTGGAGTCTTTTCTCTGTCAACGATTCCTGTTACGTTCAGGTCTCCAGTCTTTCCATTGATAACAAATAATCCGTAAGGGGGTTCTGTTACTCCTTGACCAGATATAGTATAAGTTACCACTACCCCTGTATCTTCAAGATCAGAATGTATCTAGCAGGAATACAACAGATTAAATAGCATTCAGTAAATAAAACTACATTTAAAAATGCTAAGAAAATATTTTTCCTATTTTTGTAATGAACAAGTAAAAATAATAGTAAACATATTTTCCTGCACTCCTTTGAGTGTGGAGATGTTGAGATGAATGCAGGAAGAGCTGCATGTTCTGTTTCCAGGGAGATGAGTAACATGATGGGCAGTGCAACAGTTGGGAACTGTGGAGTAGAGAAGTCTGTGGGAGAAGAAAATTGGGACTGCTTGGAGAAACAGAGTGGGACAGGATACAAGTGCAAGGAAAGGCTGGAAAATCCACCATGTTAAGGTGGAAAAGCTGGAGTGAGGGAAGAAGTAAACTGGCTGACAAAACAGATGGGGACAAATAAAATGTGGAGAAAGACCAAGGGACAAAGAAGGAGAGTCTGGAACAATGAGTTGAACAGGGGAGATTGAAGTTACTTCAGCAAAGCCTGGAAATAAAACATGACAAGTTTTTAAGGGAGACCAGACCTAAGCTAGTGAGTGTGACCAGGACTGAGGAAGCAATAGGGTGGAAGAAAAAAGGTCAGACCTTGAGAGGAACAGCTAGAAGAGGCTGCATAGACTAGAGATCGTACCCTTCCTCTGCTGTCAGCAAATATCTGAAACAACTGGAAAAGCACGTGCACATTGTGCCAGCGTCACCATCAAGGGGCAGCCAAAGCAGAGGGTGACAGCCTGCTACCATCTGTAGTTACTTTACAAGCTGAAGTGACAGGTGTTGTGAATTTAGGTTTCAACACTGGTGCTGAACCAAATGCGTATCACTTTTGCACAAAGGAGAACACCTTGGTTATTTTTAAGCTCTCTTTCCTAAAATATTAGGCATACATAATCATGTTCCATGTACACCCTTCTGCCCAATCACCACTAGCAGTTTTGGGACCCACTTGCCAAGTTCAACCACAGCTGTGTAGGGGTGGTGGAGTGAAAAAAATCAAAGATATTGCATTCCCAAAAGTTTTATGAAAACAGAGGCCAGGAAAAGATGAGAGACTAGGCCAAATCAGGCTTCAAGAGCAACTCATCTGCGGAAGGAAGGAAAGAGAAGGAAATGTGCCAATCTTCAACTGATATTCAATAGTCCTTTAAAATTAAAGAAATATTTGTGCACGTGTTTAGGGCAGCCGTGCCCTTATTTTACATTTTCATCTCTATTTTTATGTGTATTCTGTATTTATCTCTTTTCTGGGCTTACTCTAGCAATTGGATTCTTATAGGAATTGTCCTCTTCTTCCCGTATGAAAGCCGGAGGGACTGTCCATTCTCGCTTCTGTCTGACTAAGCTGTTGGGGTGAGACAACACGCCACTCCTGCCATTTCGATTATAAACCTGTGAAAAAACAAGGTTGAATGTCAGCATTACATCCAGCCATTTCAGATGTATGATTCATTGCTGCTGTAGCCCAGACTTCTGAATAGCTTTTGCTCTTTCAGTAGCTAGTAACTTTGAAATCATGGAGCAGCATTAGCCTTCCAAACCATGATCTAAGAGCTGTATGTTTCTCAAGTTGTTTGAAGAGGAAAACTACACTAGTCTTTTCATCAAGACAGAATTAGGCAAGACAGGCTTTAAATACATGAGGAAGATCCCATGTATTGGTTGGTGAAAATACACCAGTGTATACACCATGTTGGGTTGGTGAAAATACACCTGTTCTGGAAGATTTAAGTGCTTGTCATTTAGATGTGGGAAGAGGTTTAGCACTAAGGCTGTTTTAAACCACTATTTCTGCCTTATTACCCTGTTAGCCACCCCACCAACACTGCCTCGTACTCCATCTTATCTCTGAAACAGAATACATGAAACAGGAGGCCTCTAATCAGCCCATCCACTGTCTCTGGTATCCATGCTCAACCACCCCTCATTCTCACTCTGCATGAGACCCTTCATCCTTCTGCCCAGCTTAGTCCCTACTGTGTCTGTTGGCTTCCAGATTAACATCTGGAAATGTTTCAACAATTAACATCTTCCACAAAGTAGCAGTTAATTTCATTTACAGGAAGTTAAAAAAACAATATCTACAAACTTAGTATTTTAGAGGAAGTTTCTCAAAGTTGAATGCCATTCAGTTTGATGGATGTAGGAATCTATTCACTTACACTTCATCTTTCATTTCGTTATTCATAACTCAGCTTTCATGTTTCAGAAAACGATAAACCAAGATATTTATCAACTGATGTAAAGGATGCCTTTGTCACTTGCTCTTTGCTCAGAGAAGCATTCTTCAGACAGTGATAAAGAAAAGCAGTTTTCCATTATCTCCTACCTTCACATGGAGTCCATTTCCATAATTCAAACAGATCTGCAATGGAAGTTATGATAATCATTAATTCTATGCCACTTTAACAGTACTAAAACTTAACTGACATAACCTTCCCCATAAGAACAGCAAAGACATAAGGCAGAGGGCCTGACTCTATCAATTAATATTTACTGTTTACCCATAACAGCTTCTGAAAAATTTACCCATAACCATTCACATTAAAAACACACACTATTAAGTTTTGCATTTTTCTCCCAGCAGGAAACAGATAATAAGCAATTAATCATTTTTTTCCCCACAATAAGTGCTGACTTTATAGTAATTTTTAAACAACCATTTTTTAGTGCTGAATAATGCTTCAGTATTCTGAAACAATGGGAATTTGCCATGGATTGGAAGTTAAGCCTTGGTTGCCAGCAGCACCCTGGAGAAGCTCCCTCTTCTGGGCAAATCATGGATTACACAGGCTGTGGTGGGTTACCAACCACACCAGAGAACAAAACAGGTTAAATAACATTTAAAAGCAAAGACTAATCAAAACATCTGCTGAAGCATATGTGACAGAAGCAGCTCTCTACTTAGCACCTTGCTGGGGGGATAAATGGCATACATGCATCCTTTACTTAAACACGGCCGAGACGTGTGCATATTAACAACCAAATCATGCTTGCTCTGACAAAACCTTATATGCCAACATCCAGCGTTGGGACTGCCGATCCCTTCGTGCACCAGGATAGCCCAGGACAGCTATGCATGCCCTTAAACACCTCAGTTAGGTACCTCATCCTAGCTGGAAGGAACTGGAGCCTCAGCCAAATTATCAGACACCCTGTGTTTACGTCCACTCTCCAGGCGCCAAAGACTCCGCAGGTTACAAAAACCCTCAAATAGCGCAAAAATGCAAGCATTGGGGAACAACAACACCAAAAAGTAGGTTATTACAACCTGTGAAACCAACAAATAGAGCTTTTGAGCTTCGTACAGGCAGGGAAGAGAATACTTTTATTGTTCTCAGAACTATGACATGTACGTAAGTTTTGCATCTTAGGTAATTTTTTTTTTTATTCTAATGCCTAAGGCAAAGTGGGCACAGAAAAGGTGTTTTCCTACTGAAATAAGTCAGGGAGTATTTCTTTATATTCTCTTTAACTGGCTTCCAGACTGTTGACTGGGCCCTCCCATTCATCCCTCTGACTCAGCCTTGATTGCTGTATCGATGACAGCTTTTTTTTTATTTTTAAAAGAGACGTTATCTCTTTCCCACACAATGCAGCAATGCAGTGGATGGTCTTGAGCAATGTAGCAGACTGCTGTTTCGACTTGCACAACAAAACTGTTTTTCAAACGGCAGTTTTCCTAATGTATATATTCGGAAGACAAAAATCAGCAAGCACTAAGTTCCCTAATGGACATACATTGTGAGGGCTACAGGATCTTACACCTTAGACCAAGTTGTTTTCATGAATATTCTTCATCTTATTTGTTTTTATTAGTTATATGGATTTTTAAAATTTATTTTTATGATTAACGAGATTGTACCAGCAAGAGTGACAGAACAATTTTGGTTTACAGTCAAGGTTTTCCAACAGAAGCTGCAACTATTTTGGAATTAATAGTTGTCAAGATGTCATCATGAGTATCCTTGTTTGTTCTTACTGGTAAACTGAAGGGAAAAGTGTTTCTGTTTCAATACTGAATGGAGACAAGAGGCACAAGGTCAGAAGTTTCCTTGCATTGGAAACCTGAGAACTGCAGTATAAGCAAAAGTACCTGAACTTCAAGACTAAGCAAGTCTTCCACTGAAATGCATAGAAAATTCCATTAGTCATTATAAACAGAAAGTCTTTCACTAAGGTAACTAAACGTACAAATCAATTTGTTTGCTTAGCAGCCAAGCAGCCTCAAAACACTGTTTTATTGCTAAGAGTAAAAAATACTTTTGCTTTTGTAGTTTTCAATCTATAGTCTACATGGAATCCCTTAAGGGACTTCTAAGATATCTACAAAAGGTGTTTAAGACTGGCAATTTTATTTACGAAATTAATAAATACATTCTTAGTTTCCCCTTTTTTTTTTTTTAGTATCCTAGAGCTGCCTTCTATTAAATGGCTTAGTAAGAGTAGGAAAGCCCTGCCTGTCATTTGACGTGGGTCACAGCCTTGGCACAAAAAATACATATCTACTGATGATATCTGTTGAGGACACAGAGCTGAGAAGGCATTGTCAGAAGACAACTGGATGGTTACAGAAAACGAGGTAAAAGTAATGGAAATGGAATGAAATACTACAGGAAAGCAGCAGGAGTAGGCGAGAGGGCAGGGGAAAGAAGGGAGTGACTGCCATGTATGGGGAGTGCAAGGCTGCTCTTGCCCAAATCGGTGTTCATGTATAGTCAGGAAGTGACTAAAGGACAGACTTTGAACACGCA